>JAIFHY010000036.1:0-600000 GCA_022264835.1 Melampsora americana
GCGCAACCATGGGGGGTGGGAATTGGTTATCGAATGCGCAACCCATGGGAGAACTCTCACTCACTCATTCACTTTCGAGTGCATTACCATCAGGTTATAATCGAGATCGACCTTGTGCTTTTGTTCTTACCCTCGCCAATGAATCTTCTTACTTTTTCCAAGCGGGTACTGCTGACTTGGTAAACGAATGGGTCTCAACATGTAATTATTGGTCAGCCAGATTGAGTAAAGAACCATTGACAGGAGGAGTCTCGAACATGGAATATGGTTGGAATCAAGTTGCAGATTTAGCGATTCGAATGTCAAGTTTAAGTAGAAGATCTACAGATTTCAAAGCAGAAGAAGAAGAAGAAAAAGTTGAATCACAAACTAGAACGAAGAAATTAAGACAAAAGATCATCAAACCGAATTCATCTAACATTGGAAGTATTTATTCACTTTCAGGATCAGACAGTGTGAAAGGATCAGTAGCCGATTTAAGATTGACTAATAATCCATCACAACCGCTCTCATCACAACCTCAAATCAATAGTAATGTGATGATTAATGATTGGAGTGCTCCTATACCACCTAATTCGATTAGTACTTTAACTGAAGAGAATCAATTAGAGAATTTGAGGAAACATTCGATTTATATGCAAACCGAATTAGAAAAACATAACTATTTAAGAAAACCGATGATGAGTTTGGTAAGTAGAAGTTTTGAAAGTAGATTCTGAAGGAATTGATGAATTGATGAATTTTTTGTTTTTTTCCCTTCAAATTCGATAGTATCCACCTAGATCTATGAATTTTCAAAAATCCACTAATAATTGGGAAAAGAAATCACAATACCTTTTAGCTGAGATCATCAAATATACAACTTATATTGATGCATTAGAATCAGGAATTCATCAAAAGAATGAAAAGAGAAGTAAACGATTGGTTCAAAGCTTATTGGAAAATGCAGATTCGTGAATGGATTGATTAATGGATTGATTGAATGTATTCAAAAAAGGTTCAAAGAGGGTTATGGGGTTTTTAATTGAAGATTTCTTTTATGTATTTGAAGATGATGTTTGTTTGTTTTTTCCATCTATCTTTTCTTTTCTGGACAATTTCTTTTTTTTTGACTTTTGATTTTATTGAAAAGCATATTTAAAAAGAATCATTATTTTCATCATTAATTTCTTTTTTTTCTTCTTTGGTCATGAGGGAAAAATTAAATTAGTTGAATTGATTCTCTTTTTTTATGATTAATTTGAAATTGAGAAATGATTTTTTTTTAATTTTTTTGTTATATATATAATTTGAATTTTTCTTTTTACATATTACATTTTTTTTTATTTTGATATATATATTGTTTTTTTTTTATCTGGGATGGTATTTTAATGGTTTGAATCCTTTTTTTCTTCATAATTATAATTATAGCACTTACTCTAAAGTCTTCTTTTGATTTATTCTTTTTGGATTAGTAATTTTTTTCTTTCATCATCTTTTTTCTTTTTTGTTTTACATCAATGTAATTCTATATATAAATGTGTTTTTTTTTAATTTGTTGAATCTTTTTTTCTTTCTTTCTTCTTTTTTCCTTTTTTTAAAATTTTTTTCTTTTTGTTGTGGTTTTTATTGTTAAACGTTTTTTTTAAAAATTAATTCATTTTGTTTTATAGTTACATTTTAATTTTTTTTTTGAGATCATAAATTTTTAATTCAAATAATTCAAACCTTATAGAAAACTTTCTCAAATTACAACGTAAAAGTTGATCTCCTTTTCTTTTTTACACTTTTTTTCTTTTAAAGTTAAAAGAAATTTAAGTATATACAACTTGTATGTACATTGCCTTTTTTTTCTTTTGATAGTTTTCATGTACATTTTTAGGTTTGTTGGAAAAGTGTGAAGAGGGAGAAAGTAAGAGAGAGGTAGATGAGAGAAAATAGGTAAACTTTTCTCGAAGGTCAGGATCTTACTTTGTAGATAGGCAGAATTCCGCTTACTTCACTTGCCGTGAATGACCTGCATTGATGACCTGTACATACAAGGTGATTCTCTCGTGTCAACTCCTCGTACCAACCCAAACTTAACCAAGTCCCTCTTGAACTCGAGTTCGTACCAACCACTCAATCTTACGCCATAAAAGATTAGTTTTGATTTTTCCTTACAGCCAATCCAGAAAAGTTGGGACCGGCAGAGCTTGACCAATTTTACCCGCAAAACTCGAGCAAGGGAAATTCATAGCAAACTTTTCCAAATTTGTTGTATCTCAACAAGGAGAATTTCACAAGAAGAGAGATTGGTAAAAGAAGATTGGAAATTATTAGAACTTGATTAACTGAATTGTATCCAATCATCATCAAGTTCTTATCATTTCTTGATCAATCTCTTGTTCGATTGACAGCATACAATCCGTTTTGTCATACGTATGTTGCTGAGGAGTCTTTGATCACGTATGAGTTGAATGTCAGACTCCGAACGGAAGATAACTGGAGGATGAGCATATCCGACCTATCACCGAATTCAAAGAGGCTTGCATAAAATCTAGATGGATGATTTCAAAAGACTTGAACAACTACTGAGTCAACTATGTAACATCAAAACTGGTACCTAGATGATGCATCTATCCTTTTGAATTCATTCGTGTTAACTTTCAAGAAGAGTTAATCATCTTTAGGAATCAAATCAGAACAAGTTCAACCATGGAAACCAGAGTAAAAAGAAAGGTGATGAATTCTATAAGATTATATTGATATTGATAAGAACCTAGTAACAGATCAAATGCTTAATTAAAAAGAAATTTCTTTTTGACAAGAAAGAAAAAATGGGTTGTCACAATTTTATTCAGGCAAAAGATTCATTCAGAAGAGATTAATTAAAGAAAAAGAAATGGAAGGATACGTTGAATGAATTAAAAATTGATAAGAATCAACCTCCTAGACTTCTAAGAATCTTTGATTATCTTTCTTATCTCTTTACTTATCTAAATTCTATAAGTTCGTTGTCAGGCTGATTGGATTTCATGACCACCTGATAAATGCGGGTCTTAAGTTTATATAGAGAGATTGAAACTGCATGGAAGAGTGCATATGATCAAGATTTAGACATGTGGCGCTCTTGCTCTGTGGCGGTTCCGATTCTCCGTAGAATGAGCCGAATTCTAACTGAATTCAATGTGGGGATCCCGACAGTTGTCAAGTTGAAGTAAGCCGATTCGTGATGCATGAAGAGACCATGATGGAAGCTTGTGATGAATGAAGTGTGTTTCTTACTTTCTCATGACTATATAAACCAGTCAACTTGACTCATCTCTAGTCATTTTATCCTCACCTCATCATACTTTCTCTGTCACACTATACTCTAATATATCTACCTTTTTTTTGACATCTTTAGCTTATCTATTTATCATCGAAGCTTACAATTTTTAACATCTTACATACTACCATCACTCAACCCAACACATTTACTTACAACAAAATGAAATCTTTCTGTAACCTTCAAATTGTTTCGCTTATGTTGATGTTCAGTTTAGGTATGTTGATTTTCCATCCGGTTCCGTCTACGCTGTTATCTCTCATTGAACTTCACTGATCCTTACCGTTACTTTATTTAGTAATTTTTACATCAGCAATGCCTATCACCCTTAGTTCTCAACAGGTCGAGTCTTCTGATTTGTGAGTTATTTGATTTTTATATTTTTGTTTGATTCATCATTCTGATTCGAATCACGTTTTGAAAAATAAATCTTTAAAGGACCAAGAGAGATCCAAAGAGAACTAGTCATTGGAACTTAGGCGGTGGCGAGTTCGATGGGGATTGGTGATTCAAAGAAAACTCATCGAATGATTCTATATAACTCGAGTTTTGAATCAGAAGGATTGTAGGGTTTATTGAATAAATCCATTCAGTTATGAAAGAGTTCTTTTTTCTTCTTCTTTTGGCTTGCTTGAGAAGTTGATGTATGGAATATTTGATTCTCTTTGATCAAACCAACAAAAAAAGATTTCTCTTTTTTCTTTTTGTATTTTGTTTTGATTGATTCAAATCTGATCATGATATAACTCTCTCTTTATTTATTTCAATCTCAAATCTCAATCTATCTCTTTCAAAATCGATTTAAATACTTTCATTTTTTCTAAAAACTCTTTTTGTTTTGTCTTCTTCACATTCTTTATTTCCATTGATCTTTTAAAAAGTTAAAATCATTTTGAACTTTTATTAGGGTGGGCAATTCTCTTGATGTGAATTACACAATCTTTTCATCACTTTTTTTTCTCTATAACTTTGATATTTATGATCTTTGATTTCCAATTTTGTTTTCCTAGGATTTTTTTTGGTTTGGAATTAGTATTCAGACAAGTGCTTCACATTATGTGTGCGACCAGGTCCTGTCAATTCCAGGTTATCACTGTGGTCAGACCCTTGTTGATTGATGTTCATCCCATCAAGGACTACAATAACCTTGAGGAATAAGTGACCAGTTTACAATACTGTTATTATGAAAATACAAGGATATATTGGAGATTTTAGACACTCAACTTTTGAAGCAGGACAAGTCGCTTCTTTGCTTTCTTGGCAGGAGCCTTCCTTCCACTCTCACCGTGTTGCTTCTTCAGAGCCACCTTTGAGTCAGCATGCCCACCTGAAGATTTACAACAAGGATGTTTAGCTTGTCAAGGTGATTTTAACAATTCTGCACCTTCTTCACCTTCTGCTCTGTCTGAAGCTGGCTTATCAGTATCTGAGCTTATGAACTTGACATCATCACAATTCCAACTTTGCTGGTTATCAGGTGAACCAACATCTGGCGAATTGGTTTTAGTAGAGCTGGTGTTTGATATGAGTGTTTGGCCAGGTACTTGTAAAGTGGGAAGATGAGAAGACAGATAGAGCCATTGAATTTGAATACAAGAGATTAAAGATTGGTAGTCACAAAGACAAAAGATCATACAACAAAAAGTCAAAAGGATAAAAGGAAATAAAACCAGGACGACAAAGCCCAATCACCACACATGTTAGGGTGAGATCATACCCCTTGCCCCTTGTCTCCCTTGTTTGACTATATACCACACCCAAACACAATATTTTCTGTTGTGTTTTGGTTGAAATTTGCATATTGTGTTTGCGGTGTGATTCAATCAAAATCATGATTTTCCATATCTGGTTTTGGTGCGGTAATACCACAACACCATCACACCTCAATCAAAATTCCATTGTGGTGTGGTGAGGGTGTTGGCTTCACCTAAAGAAACAAAATGAAATCTTCCTTTAATCTTCAACTTGGTTCCCTTATGACATTAGACCAGCCAAAAATAATTTCCTCACAAGAAAATTGATGGCATTCTGAGCAACAAAGGATTGAAATTGAATCAAATCTGAATTATTTTGCATTAAATCTGCATTCAATCTTAATTTTGGGCCCTTGCTTTCTCTGAATGCAATTTCTTTTGCTCATGTGGAAGATACTTTGGACTAGTAGTGTGAGAATATGGTTGAATTGAGTTTTGATATCTTTATTTTAATCAATACTTTTAATTTGTGATATAATTTTGGATACTCAATTTTCAAAGCACCAAGAGAGATCTAAAAAAGAAACCAGGATTGGAATCTATATGGTTGGTTGGAGATTGTGAATGGGTGATCCAATGAACACTTTATTGATTAAATTCATTCATATATATAAATACCTTTTTTTCTTTTTTCTTTTTTGGCTTGAGAAGTTTATGATTGGAAGAAGAAAATGAATTTGAATAATTTTAAAATTTTGATTTTGATTTGAATTGAATTGAATTTTTATCTCTCTAATCAATCTATCTCTATCTTTTTCAAATCAATTTACTTTATTTTTTCTTCAATTTTTTTTTTCTCTATCTATTCATTTATCTTTTGTTTTTTAGGTTAATCTTTTTCTTCTTCTCCATATATTAGATTCTCTTGATTTGAATTTGAAAAAACCTTTTTTTTCTTACTTTTTAAAAATATGTAATTTATCATTTCTTCTTCATTCTTTTTTTTAAATTTGTTCTCTTTAGAATTGTTTTCAGAGTTTATTGGCTAGGGCTCTATAACTTCTCAAATGTATAGGAATTATGTGATGTAGATTTCTTTGGGTTGATCATATGACTCATCAAAGCTGTTGGAGAGAGTGTTTGGATTAGATGAAATGAGAGGAATGTGTTCAAGGTGTTCAAGGTGTTTTGCCACAAACGGCGCTGACCCTGCCGGGCTTTATTTAAATTTATTGAAAAGGTGAAGAACTTCAATAGAAGCTAAGAGATAAGATTACATCTGGTAAGAAAGGGAATGATCTACCATTATTGAGGTGATCTCAATCCTACATTTAGTGTGGATTTGAACACATTTAATTTATTTTTATTTTCTTGACCCGG
This sequence comes from Melampsora americana, assembly GCA_022264835.1. Taxonomy (NCBI): domain Eukaryota; kingdom Fungi; phylum Basidiomycota; class Pucciniomycetes; order Pucciniales; family Melampsoraceae; genus Melampsora; species Melampsora americana. The sequence goes on from JAIFHY010000036.1 coordinate 6,364, forward strand.
TCCGACATTTCACGCTTCTAGACACTAGCCACTACATTTCTTGAGGAATCTATTGCATCTTCATGATATTCTCTTGTGACACATCTGGTCCATCTTGTTCGCAACGGCTGCTGAAAGAACTTCTGACATCTGTTGGCTGACATACATTCACACTTTCAAGGTGGTTTCCTAAGATAAGTCAAAACCCAATCAATACTACTTCAGCAATGCAAAAATTTCTAACTTGCCAATCACAACCAGGATCAGAGTTATCTATTCAAGTGATCCTTTTTACAAAGGGATTTTTTCTTTGAGGTAAAAGTGTTTGACTGATTTGAAGCACTTTCCTAAATAATTTTGTCTTATCAATTAATTCCAACATATCCCTGGATGAGTATGATTATTGGTGTGAGCTTTGGGCGTATCAATCAGCTCTGGTACTTTCATGAGTATCACCATTTGAAAAAAAATAAGAATTTATCCCAAAAAGCTGCTTACTCGAATAAGTAGTATAGGACTCATGCATCACTGTTCAACTGTGTGCGGACTGCACGATGGCTGATAGGTTTTGAGTCATTTCTCAAGATAAAGGCTAGCACTTGGAAACTTCCGTTCGAAAGGCGAAGTTGGCGTGACGTATACTTCTAAGACGAAGTGAAACTGAAGTTAAGAATCATTTCTATCAAAGATACCACGCAAGAATTCAAGGTATATTTGTTGGCATCCAAATCACTGATAAATATCTTCTATCAACATCATATTAGTTATGGACGTTCCTCAAGTCCTACGGAAATGTAGCACTGTCTCAATTCCATTGCATCAATTGATTGAGGCCATCGACATGGTATCTTATAAATTCTCTATATGGAATACAACGACTTCGTGTTCCAGCCTTTGAAATTGCGATGTAGCACACAAATGATGAGAGGACCAGATACGAACCAGGAACTCCTCAGCTTTTGTTATGATTTGAGCATTAGATAGTACGGATTGTGACTTAGGATGGTAGGAATATAGTATGAGATGCTTGTGATTCGTTTCAGAGCTAGCCTACAAAGTTGAATTGAAATCAGGCTCGTTCATAACAAATATTCAGGAACCGCCTAATCACGAAGACTATCTATGGTATTAATCTGTGAAGGCACCAAAGTAAATCGGCGAATAATCCTAATTCCGTTCTTGCCCGCCTTCTAGGTAAATGATGCCAAGCTGAATGCTTGATTGATATGGGCATCATTGGTGCAGGATAACTGAAAAAGTAGAAGTTTAGTCTGTTTCTCAATTCACTGCGAAACACTGATCACACTAATTATGCTAAACTATATCGATATGCCACACAGAGGAATTCTGCCCTGGTGCTCTTAAGCACTGCTCGTCTCAAGTGTCCTTGTCTATTATCACATCACTACTTCCTTTCTCCCTCAATTTAGCTCCTTTAAAATTATCTTTCTTACAAAACTTCTTGACTCTTGCTTCCTTTCTTTCTTAAACCTTATCGGCCCTCGTCATATTTTCTTTCCGTTTACTTCTTGATCCCACTCTTGTGGTACTTTGAGAGCTATCTTTGAGATACCCATCCCTTCTCCCTCCACATATTCCCGAAATCAAACTCTGACTCGCTCTTCAGACGCAACTTTATCCTACAGGTTGCGTTTTCCCATTTCAAGAGCAATTTAGTTTATTATACTAATCGATATATTTTTGGTTACTCTGCCTCGGAAATATAGATATACTACCGCAACAATCCCATGATGCACAACGCTAGTCACCACGTCAAAAAGTACTGGTTTGTCAAGCGCGCTCCACCCCAGATGCAAGCGGTTTCCACCAATCCGACTTCATCTCTAGTCGCATCCGACACTACGCCGGCTTCCAAGTCTGACTCGGATGATGATAAAAGTTCCACCACCGCGACAAACCCAAGCAAGAATGACGTCCCAGCAGCCAACAAGTCTCCTGTTTCAGATGCCCCCGACCCCCCAACGACCTCTCAGGCCCCAAAGACTCAGGCTACGCCGGTGACTCAAAAACAGACACAGAAAGTCGATCCCGCGGCTGATCTTCCCGCGTCTGGTACCTCGTCGAGCAACGCTGCGGTTCAAACCAAAGCCCCAGCACCGGCCTCTAACCCGGTTTCCTCAAGTTCCTTGGTCCCAACGCCCACTACCGCCTCTACTCCTTTAGTGACTCCAGCGGCAGTGGCAGGCAGCCGCAACAAAGCTATTAACAATCTCAGCTCTTTAAAGCATGGGTCTGTGATGACTCAGTCCTTCTCGACTCCCTTACCGAACTCCAATTACAATTCCAAATTCGGAAGCTCAGACAATAATGCAGATGATCAGAACGAAACGGGTACTCGAGCCAATGATACTGCTCAAATCGCTGCCATCGTGACTTTCGCTTTACTTGTTTTCTTCGCCCTTCTCTTTGTCATACCTTTCATTCGTCATAAACTCAAAGCAAGAGCAGAACGTAAGATGTATGGAGATGGTGATACTCCTGAATTTATTAATGAGTTTCAAGTGGATCTAAAGAAATCAGCTTCTTCTTCAGATATTCATCACTCATATCAACATGGTATTCCAGATCAATCAGGGGTAAAAGTCATGCCTGACAGCCAATTCGACTCCCAGACCCATCTTTATCATAACGGGGCCATCCATGCTGACTTTTCACATCAATCTCTTTCCTCGGAAGTAAATATGAAGCAATGGTATTCTGAGAATCCCTCAGAACACAGTAAAAGTGAGTACACCATAACTCTTCATGTCTCTATCCAATCACACCAAGTTTGTCCTTACTGATCATTGCCTTCTAACGCTAGGTCATCATCGCACAAGCATACTTCCTACCATCCTCTTTCAACATCGCACTCACCAAGCTCACGCAGCCTTACAAGCAAAAGTTCACGACGATGATACTCCTACTGACCTGATCATCTACAATCCACCTGCTCAAACCAATTCGATCGATTTCGTTGTGACTCAACCTTCAAGAGGTCCCTCCGGTCATGGTGTTTCTGTCGATCCGATATTCGGTTTGATGCCTTCAAACGTCAGAGCCAGTAGTGTTTACTCTCATCAAACAATGGGCGCTATCTTAGCTGAAGATGTAAGAGGTGGTCAAGCTATGAATCACGAGATCCCACCACTTCCGCCACTAACCGATGTCAAGATGAATTGAGCATCCACAAGGGTGATTAATACCCTCCCTCTGAAGCTCTATGAAACCTTATCCTTGGATCACTAGCTATCAACGTTCATAGTCTTGTTTTCACTCAACTTCACCTTCGCAATTTCTTCTGTCATATATCTTGCATAACATGGACCAGACCTTTTCTCATTGGACTTTCTTTGGCCTAGATCGGTTCCTTTTCATATTCTTAAATTCAATCTCTGTACTGTTCTTCCTCTGAATGATTCTTTTTCTATTCAAACAAAGGAAACATCTCTCTCTTTTTCAAAAAAGTCACTTTGCATATTCAATTATCTTTGTAGACTTAATGGATCAAGATTTGTTTATTTATTTAAATTTGTATATCTTTAACATTAGATTTTGATTTTCTCTTCCTCATTTTCTTTCATTCGATTTCTAGTATAATTCTTTTTGTTTCTTCTTCTTTTCGTAGTACACTCTCTGGGATTGCTTTTCTTACAATTTGTTCTTGTTTAATTTAATTTTGAATAATTATTGGATCTTGAATCTTTCAATTCGATCATCTTCATTTATTTTGATCTTTAAAGACTTCATGCCTAGTTCCACTCCAAGAGTTTCAAATTTAAGATCCTTTCAAATCTTATGTATCTCTGATTTAAAGTTTCAAAACAGTTTGAGACTATAAGAGATATAGACTTGACTTGTTTATAAAGTGTTTTTTTTAAAACAAACACTAGATACACCAAGTCAAAGAGGAAAGTTTCAACAAGACCAAGAGCTAGCAAACCTTCCAGATTTCATGATACATTGGGTTAACATCAGTACTTGGTGCGGGACAAATTAGTAGACTGAAATTAGAGCCAACTAAGTAAACATCCAACTTGAGTTTAAAAGATCTCTTAAGATCACTTTGACCCAAACTGAATCAACTCCCAAAATTCTGCTAGGCTTTCTTTGTACGGTTTTCGGTTTTGTATAAACCCTGGCACAATTTTAAGACCTAGTCCACTCTTATCTTGTAATTCCAAGCTCCAGGTGTACACGTTCGAGTGGGCAGATGGCATCTCACTTGGAGATTTATCTTGTACAGTAGATTTCAAAACCCTTGAAATCCAGGGAATCGAAAAACGAGAAGCTGGCCCGTGCGCCGCGCAGCACCCGGCCAAACTAAAGTGGCCGGGCTGTCAACTAAAGCGTCTCGAACGACCGTAAATCGACTACGACTTCGAGGATCCTGCAAATCCTCAATAACTTTCTTGCCCCTTTTTCCGATTCCAATCCCAGATGCAAAGACGTACAGCCGATCATGGGGAGGAACCAGCTGCCCTCATCGTCGTGGTCCATCGGGGAGGCCGTTTCCTATTCGAGTCCGGCCAGCTTCTCTTCGCGCATTGGTTTCCTCGTTCAGCGACACCCGATTGTTCTTCAGCCTCCCTCAAACACGCCACATCAATTAGGATCTCTTTGCCCAAATTTCTTTGTCAATCACAGATACTTTCGATCTTCATCCCCTTGCTAGACATGTTGCAAACTAATCGCGATTCCAAGTCTACCAACTCTGATGGCTCTCAAAATTTCACTCATATCCATCCAGCGTGAGTCCACGCTCTAGTGCATTTCTGGGCCCGGTCAAGACTGATCTCTCACTCTCTCACGCAGGTTCGATCGAACTCCTGTGGCCAAAAAGGTTGTGGAACCCGTCATACCTGGTCTCTCCGATGACGACATGTTGGACCCAAACGACGACGGTTTGACTTCCGGAATAGGCTCGCGCGACTCTTCGGTGGTGTTTGATTACCGCCCAGAGTCCCCGGAGAAAGGGGGTAGTAAGTCCTAAATACGTCACTTGCTTAACCCTTGGAGCTGTTTTGCCGTCTGACCGTGTGATTTCTAGGTCGAGTGGAATCGGCTAAAGTCATCAAGCAGGAATTCAGCGAACTCACCATCGGTTTGGCCCTTTACACCCCTGATGCAACCACAGGGCCCGTGAAGGCCAATCATAAACGCAAATGGGTGGCTCAGAAGTTACCTGTCACCAGACAGCGAATCAATGTAACCAACAACTCCCTACCCGATTTGAAAATCCGCCTGTTCAGCATCGCCGACAAGATCCGCAACGATTCAGCCGGAGGGATGACGGCTCTGTTCAAGACCGCCGATGCGAACAAGCAGCTTGTGGTTGGGGTATATGTTTTCAATCACGCCACTTACGGCAAGGGTAAGCTTTGTAATGTGACCAACAATACCAAACTGGAAGAATTCTTCAAGGCGGTTTGTGATAACCCAACTCAAGAAGCTGGAATCAATTTATCTATGGAGCATCCGGGTAAAGCGGCGCAACAACTTGCGGAGGTCAGTTGTTTATTGCTGTATTGCCTATGCCTGACTAACATGTTTTGAATCACATTAGGAACGCTCGTTGGCCCATGCGGTGTTGACTGCCACCAACGCAGTCAACCAAGGTCGAGCGACGGGCCATGACGAGCTCGCGCATTCGGACCCAGTCCCTAAGCGCAAGCTCGTGCTGAACAAGTTGATTCTTCACCACGAGAAGAAGGGCAACAGTGCCGCCGAAGGGTATCGTGTGGTCAACAAGACCGACAACACCTTAATCATGGACCTATCATTTGAGCACATGATTCAATGGGCCAAATTATTGGTAAGTTCTTCCATCTTCTAATCTGTAATATTTCTATCTGTCGGACATTGTTAACGATAGAAAGATTGTTTGTTTGTCTCTCTCTGTGCATGGTTCAAGGCTATCGATGCCCCTGGAGTCACTCTGGACAACCCCCCCGAGGTAGCGGGATTCAAGTGGAAAAGCGTCAAGAGATGTCTCATGACTACGACCCCGGTGTACTCTGCGAAGAAAGTCAAGAAGACTTCAAATGAACCCGAATCTCAACCACAACCTTGGGGTTACGCTGAGATGCAGGGCATGCATCTCAAGGTCGATCTTGTGGAGGCCAAACGAGTCGCCAACGGCTCGACAATCGACGAATTCATCACATTTGCCGGGGTACCTGATCGCGAAATCGACATCGTCACCGAAATTTTGGAGGAGAAGGGGATCCAAAACTTCTACCGGTTCCTCTTTCCGGAGGCCTTCAACGCCCGCGACATGGAGCGTTGGGGCATTCGATTCGACACGGGCATGATGTTAGTCGAGAGTGCTCGCAGATTCTACATCCATCACGTTGAGAAGGAAGAAGCCAGGCTCCGCAAGAAAGCCATTGTGATATCTTTGACCGACTCGGAAGACGACATGGATACTAAGGTTATGTCTTTACACAAAAAGTGAACAAGATTGGTTTGGGTTGGATGGGCCATACTGGTCTTAGTCAAGACCAGTTTTCTTATTGTCAAAAACGATTATTGTTTCTCCTTATACAATCGATTATTGTTTATCCTTATCCCACTCCAATAACTTTCTATACGTGCCTAAGCAAGTATTATAGTTAATCGTTGTTTTAGTTAAGACCCTTTTCTCTGTTTAATGAAAATCGTATTGCGGTCTCCAGAAGAGTCTGAACGTGCCGAGCAATGGGAGGAAAGAGATCCCTTTTTTTCTTTTTTTATTTTGTTACAATGTAAATATGAGCAAAAGAGGTCTTAATTAAATTAAGACCTAAAACATATAGGAAAAACTGTGTCAGTGAAAATAATCACTGGCTAAGTTTACCATATCAGGAGAAGTTAGATTAATGACGAACCAAAACAAATGCGACTGAAGATGAAAAAACAAAGGCAAAAATAGGAGATAGTACACGTTAGGAGAAAGACCCCAAAAGGACCAGAACATCACTTTGTTACTGAAACTCTGGTTCATGTTTTGGCAGGATTGATTTGTTAACGGAACCAACAGGTCATTGAAATGACTTTCATTGCAATTTGTTTTCAGTCTGCACATAACAGCCAAGCTCACAAAAATTTCACTCGGACATCTCACCAACAAAACCAAAAAAAATGGGAAACACCTGGGTTTGTGGAATACAATTCACATCATAGTAATTGACTATATTATTGGTAAAAGAGCCACTGATATGAGTTTTTCGAACCTACTCTTGTTCATCAAACCTCGCATTGTATCGCGTCCAATAATCGCGAGTGGTATAGCCACTGTGTGCTATAAGCGGCTGTAATAAGCTTCTTGTCATAACTCGAGCCGCCAATAATAGTAGGTACTCGGCCTTGTCGTCCTCGAAAAACCATCGATTTTCGCGTTTCAAGCGTGATTTGATGCAATGAAACCCATTTTCAATTGGGTTCATATCTGGGGAATACGCTGGCAAGTAAATCACCAGAATCCCCGCTCGTCGACATAGCTCGAGAATTCTTCCACCGTGATGAACTCGGGCGTTGTCAAGGATGAGCACCGAGTTCCGCGCGGGGTAAGGGTTCATAACAGGAAGCTGAAATAAAGAAAAACTAATGTCACCCAAAGGTAAAGCAAGGAAAGATGAGCAGCCAAATGTGAAACTTACCAAGTCATGCTTGAGAAAAAGCTCCACATCAATTCTACGGACTGGCCCTTCAATCACCGTTCCAGCCATCATGCCCTGCTCACTGACCGCGGGTAGTAATGTCCAATGAGAGCGCTCGCCATGTCGTTTCTGTCGCACGGTACAGGTGCCACGTTTCGCATAACTACGCAATCGAGATGAGTCGCAGCCCACCACGCCGCTTTCATCTGAAAGTCAAAAAAGGTGTTAGTGATAAGTCTGAAGGTGATTTTTCAAATGATCAAACACCTACCAATGAAAACCAGGCATTCCGGTGGAATTCCAGCTACACGGATCATAAAATCCGTCCTTTCCTCGAGTGACTGGTTTGGATGAACACCTCGAGTGATCAAGAGGGATAAACCTAATCGTCGGTGGATTTCTCGGGTTATTGTTGCGCGGGAAACTTCTAAACCGGTCAAATCTCGAAGCACAGTTTGCAACTCGTCTAAGTAGATCGAGGGGCGATTGACCACGAGGTCGTAAATAATCGCCACCTGCGCGTTGGACAAAGCCCGGGGTCGACCACCAGGATCGTGAGTTGCTGGATCGGTAATGACGCGGTTGGTGCGAACAAACAACCGTTTCCATCGGTAGAGTGAAACAGCGGAGATTGCTGTTTGTAAGCGTAAGTTGATATCGGCGAGAGAGACGTTATCCATTGCTAATTGAGTGGCCAGGACCTTGATTTGCTCGGGGTAGGCGACAAAACCCATCGTTGAGGGGATAAACCAGGGAAAAAGGAATGCGGAACGATGAAAAAGGGGGAAATTCGGATGGCCAGAGGGGAAGGGAGGAAGGAGGAACATAAGGTTCCAACCCCAACCAGAAAATGGAAAAAAAAAAGATGAGATAAAAAAAACGAACCAGATGGATGATCTGCTGCAGATCATCTGTCGTTCGAGACGCTTTAGTTGACAGCCCGGCCACTTTAGTTTGGCCGGGTGCTGCGCGGCGCACGGGCCAGCTTCTCGTTTTTCGATTCCCTGGATTTCAAGGGTTTTGAAATCTACTGTATCTAGCCTACTCTAGGTAGTCCCGACGATTATGTCCCGGACTACCAGTGTTTGGGTTCTACTTAAAACCCCGGAACATTTATATTTCACATAACAGCGAGTTATAAAAATTTCCGTCGAGTATATCTTAATCTTTTAAATCTCAATTTCGTCAAACTATCGATGGTTTCCCGGTAGTTCAAACGGTCATAAGGCTCTCAAGATTTTAAGCTACAGTCATACCTCGGATATCCGGTCCTCGGATATCCGGTACCCTCCAAAATCTGATTGGATTTTGGTCCACCGAGATGGTTCCCAGCCAGATTTCCAATAACCTCTATAATTTGGTATCCGGTGCTCAAATACGAGATAATCAGATTTCAGAGGTAGGCTAAACAGGTAATTGTAGCTACAAGACTAAGGTTTTGGAGCAAAAAAGGAAGTCAAAGTTGTTTGTACCGAGTTTTCCTCGCGCTCAATTTGATTTTCGTCATGAATTTCCCTCAAAACTCCTCTCAAGGCCTTGATCGTTGCCATACCAGTTGTTTTGCCAGCTCGTTCAGACAGAATTCTGATTGAGTCCATTAAAGCCTGTGTTTGGTGTTCAAAAGGTAGGGGAGGCTCGACCTCATCATCCAGATTGTTTGTATCTTCTTCTTCTTCAAGATCTGCGGCCAGAAGCAGGTCAGAGTCGGTGAACCTTTGATGGACTTCATTTTCATTTTCAGGGTTGAGTAGGTTGGTAATTGACATTGGATTCCGGACACGCAGAGCGGTCATATTCAATCTGATCTCCTCCACAATGCTTGCTTCTTCATCATCCATGATGAGAGTGGGTTGTTTGGGCTGATTGTCTGGCTCAACTACCACAATTGGTCTCCCATTTTCGTCTTGAGGTGTAATAATCCCAGTATGTTTCCAACAGTTTTGAATTGTCTTGGATGAAACGTCATTCCAAACCATCTTGACCCACTTCATAGCTTTTAGTTGATCAACTTTGTATATATTTGTGTAAATGCCCATTTCTTCTAAGTCTAAAGCGTTCTGTAAGTGAAAGTTTCTATACCTTTGCTTCACAGCAGATATTATTCTGGCATCTAAAGGCTGAACTTTTGATGTGGCGTTCTTAGGAAGGAAAAGAACTTCAATTGCCTCGAGATCAAGATAGTTAACAATATGAGATGGCGCATTATCAACTATCAAGAGAACTTTTTGTTTTTGAGCCTTCATCTCAGCATCAAACTTTTTCACGTATTCCTGAAAATATTGACAATGGTGTCAATATGTATGTACAATATCATAAACATGAGCCAAAGTGAAAAATCTCACCTGAAATAGAAGACCGGTCATCCAAGCCTTCTTATTGCTACGATAGAAGAATCCAAGCTCTTCTCCACTTTTCTTTCCAAAGCATCTTGGCTTGTTTGCATGTCCAAGAAAGAACAGTAGTGGCTTTTCAGAACCATCGGCATCTCAGGTCAACGCAACAGTGAATCTTACCTTGTCTTTCTTTGCGCCTTCAATCTGCTGCAAAGCAATTGTGCAATCAGGTGTCAGGCAGTAAAACAGTCCGGTCTTGTCCATGTTGAAGATATCACACAACACATATTTGTTGCTTGTGTTGAGAATTTGAGGTAAAGCGAGTTCAATTGCAGCGTTGTCAGCTGATCCTGATTCACCATGTGACTGAATGCTGTGAAAACCATGTCTTTGTTGAAACTTTTCAAGCCATCCCTGCAAGAAGGTCGAGTCTTCAGAAATTTGTAAGTCGGTGGCAAACTTCTTGGCCTTTGTACATATAAGTTGTCCAGTGAGACAAACACCATTGTGTTCACATTGAAGCACCCAGTTTGCAACGGCTTTATCTAACTGGGGGTGTTGAACCATTCTTCTACGCTTTGATTGAAGTTCGCCTTTGCTCATATCAGAGAATTCGTGCTTTTGTTTGAGGATATCCGATATTGTAGATTGACCAGGTAGCTTCAGTAAGTTAAATTCTTTTTGCGCCCATCGAGCTAACTCGCCCTGGGTCATCCTTTTGTTATTCTCAGAGTATTCACATAAGAGTTTCTTCTGATCATTACTCATGAATCCTGTTTGTATCGGCTTCTGTTTAGGCATATTGGCTGTGATCAATAAGACAATTGGATTGAAAAAACACAACCTCACTCAATTGCTTCCAGACCCTCGCTTCAGCCTTGCGAGGCGAGTGTGGGACTTTTTAAGTTTGAAGTCAATGTGTCTTGGATTGGTCTATTCTCCAATAGACGTAAGAACACAAAGACATCATGCCTCATGAGAGTTTTCCACGGCCTAATTTCTGGCTCAGCATTTTTTTTAATTTTTTTTTTATTTTCTAGAATCTGGTCACCTCTGTTACCCGGTACAAAAGCCGTCCACCAGGCGTACCGGATTTACGAGGTATGACTGTACTTACCAGAAAACTGAAGAGCCTAATTTGGCTAAAAGATTCAAGAGACTCCCGTCAATATGATAAAGTCATATCATAGACCGGGATAAAAGTCCTTATGAGGATTTGATCAATTTACTCGTGGTTTTAAGAACACACTAGAGGGCCAAAACAGGTGATTCTTTTATTGAATCACCTATTAAGGTTGAAATTTAATCCCCTCTACTCGGAGCTGAAAGCCTGAGCCTCTAAACAAAACCCCAACCCTTCAGCTCGATTGTGTCTCCCGTAAAGATTTGAATTCATTTCAATCTGTGCATATTTAAGACTAATAACAATTCTTCTGTTTCTTTCAATTCATCTTCTGAGTATGGCTTTATATATAGTTTCCATGGGTCTGACTTCCATCTACCAATTCTACAAATTTCTTCAATTGGTACCCCTAATGCTCTCTTTAAAGATGCTCCTCCCACTCGAAATGAGTGCCCGGTTATTCCTTTAAATCCGTTCTTGTCCCAGATTCTTTGGCAGGTTGTCATAATGACTTGCTTTGAAAGTGGTATACGTGAAGAATTGTGTGAATACAGTCGACTCTGTTAAAACCAATACCCAAAAATTTGGGTCAAAAACTATTGGTTTTTGCTGAGTATTGGTTTTGTCAAGGGAAATCTCACTGCAAATAAGAAAAATCTTTGGCCAAAATGTATCAGTTTTCAAAGATTATTGCTTTTGATAGCTATTGGTTTTAGCAGAGGCAACTGTAGCTAAAAACTATGTCTTTGTTGTGTGATGTGATAGCTAAGCGTTGCAGGGCGGCGACCGGGCAAAGAATATGGTTAAACCCTTTGAATTGCAGAATTTGTAATTCACCTGGTTTTTCCGTTTTTGCTCCCCTGATGGTAATTGAACCCCTCTCTGAATCCCCTTTGCCCTTGATTTTGATATCTGATCTCAAGATCAACTCCGACGAGTCGTGCTTGTTGCTGGTCATTTCTCCTAGCCTTGCTAAGCTCCAGAAGGTGCAGAGCACTGTGTCCAAGATAGCAATTTCTTTCTGCCCTCCTCTTATCAATTTGTTGGCCAAGCCCAAAAGATGTTCCAAGCGGATCACCTTCTTGCTTTCCGCCTTTGGGATGGCCACGTCTATCTTCTTTGAGGCTGTTAACATTAATTTGATTGTTGCCTTGTTTACTTTAGGGAAATTTTCCCGGTGATACAGGTGCCATGCCCAAAGACCGTAAAGGTATTTCTCTAAGGTCTGAGGAAGTGCGTCCTCTTTTGAGGGGCCTTTATTCGTCCTGCGTGCCCAGACACAGAAGCCATAAATGTCATCTTCATTGGCTGGAAGGTCGAATCTTTGCGTTGATTTGCTTGATGTAAACTTCAGAAATTTCTTTACAGCTCCATTGTAACTAAGGAGGGTGTTCCACTTCCAACTGTTGAGGATGTGTTGTTGCGGATTATTGTATTGCATTTCCTCATCTCCTCTACTTAGGAAATGGGATATAGCTTTTAATTGTTCTTCTGTTGGCATTTGTGTGACTATGGATTGTTAGATTTGTATATCATTCACAGCTAGGGAAAAACTCTGAATGGTAGGATGGAATAGAAAGGGAGGGACAAGGGTTTCTACCTAGGCTCTTCACCCTTTTGGACCCTTTCTTTGCTAAAAAGTTAGGTTCGTGTACTGGACCCCTCCTTTTCAATTTATGCAACGGTTCTACCGGATTTGTGCCAAATTAGTCAACTCTATCTTGCATTGAAAAGCTTCCTTATTTCTTTGACTCATTTGTATCATGCGTGCTTGCCATTAAATACAATCAATACATTAAAAGACATCCTTTTACAAGGTTGACCAGGCAATCTGGTACATGTTTCACTACAAGCTAATTAATATATACATACAGATATACAGTCATGAGCCCGCCCGTAGGCGGTCAGCATAGCCCTGGGAATTGAATCCTTAGTGTTTCACAATCTTTGCTCATTACTATCTTCTGAGTGAACATACCTTTCAGATCTGATGGTATTGATACCCATTCTCTTCTGGCCTCATCTCTGTTGAGTAATTCTCCCCTGGAGATGCCGTCTGCAAAGTTGTCTTTAGAAACTACTCTCTTTGCTACGAGGTCCATATGGCAGGAAATAAGTAACTTTTGGATTTTCCTCCATTCTAGATTAACTTCCAAATCATTTGACCTTCTTTTCATCACTGCATTTTGAGTAGTAGTATTGTCTGTCCAGACAATTAAGGACTTATCATCATAGTTCCCGCTGGATATGATATGCCATAAACCTAATCTAATTGCTACTGTCTCTAACCACGCAATTCCTCTTTTGGATGTGCCTGAATGCTCCCAACCTTTCTCTAGGTTCAACTGGAACCATATTTTCCCTATCAATACTCCTATTCCATAAGATGTTGATGTGTCACCCATCCATCCTATGTCCACTGGGTCATTGAATCTTATTAATCTGGTGTGCTCAAAATCAGAAAGCATCAGTCCACAATGTAATAAATCCATTTTCACATCTTGTGGGATTGATTGGGTTGTGTGTTTGAAATGCCAACTTTTCTTCCACCTATACAAAGAAGTCATATAGCACTTGAGCTGGGGTAGGATGAAGGTTATGTGTACTGGTCAACCAATTAGTACCTCAACTTTAAGGTGAGATTCTTCATTGGCATTAGAGCCTCCTGAATCTGGCCTCTGTGATGCTCAAGTTTGGCTTCTGGGCGGACTGTTTTTGTGACTCCGTTCCAGATGAAGCCAATAAACTTCTGCTCTACTTTGAAATTCAACATTTTTTCTACATTTGTTATAACTCTTAATTGTAGGCTTCTAGATACTACATCTTTCATGTCTAAATTTGACTCTACCTTTTTTGATGAAGAGAGTGTTGTCTACCCACCTGAACACCTCTACTACCTCAAATTCTGATTTTATAATCCCCTTCCATGTGTCGGCCAGTCTTCCAAAGGAGCCGCAGCCTGCTACGTCTCCAAAACCAATCCTTGTGCCCCACCATATCTGCCCTTGATTATCCATAATCATCATGTAAGGCTGTTGTTCTCTCTTTGTTGGGATCTGGGGGTAGGCTTTTTACCAGTCAAACAACGCCAAATGGAGGGGGGAATCCGTATTGCGGAAGAAAGTAGAGACTCTTGCGAAGTCATCCCACATTGTGGTGAGTAATTTATAGGAGCAATTAGGAAAAATTTAAAACTTTTTAGCGCTAAATAAAATTATTTCAAAGTCTCTTTACATTAACATTAAGAAGTCAATATATTATTATTTTTTATTTCAACGTGGTCAAGTGGTAAACAAGCATATTTAATTTTAATTTAAATTTATATAATACTTTACAAATCAAGAAAGAAGTGATTACTAAAGATGAGGGATTTAAAGAGAAGATCTTAAGAATAAATAAAGTTGATCATAAGATGAAAGAATGGAAGAATTGAATCAATCAAAGAGGAATAGTTAAAGAGATATGACGTAAAAGTGGTAAAATGAATGGAATTAAGGTTTTTAAGGATTAGTAAAAGTGTTTATAAAAGTGGCGATGACGGAAATGGGATCTTTTGGTGATTTTAGATAGAGTTTGATAAGAGCATAAGATGGCTTACCTTAGATTAAATTATTGTAAATCAAGGAAAGAGGATGAGAATGGAGGATTTCGAACATTTTGAATGTGGCTTGAAATTCAAAGATGTGCGATTTGGCCAAAATTGGAGTTTTTCATTAGTAATACATATCAAGTCTCAACCAAATTGGCTGAAAAATGCATCAATTGACGCAGAATCTAGTAGTTCATAATGTACAAACTTTACTTTAATGATATCAAGAGAAACAAAAAACTTTCATAAGAAGAAACTGATGAAAAATTGAGATTCAAGAATGAAAATCAGTGCATATGTAATAATGGTAAACTGGCTGTATCATGGGTTTTGGCTTATAAATTCATATGTAATATGGGTTTTTAACGTGTAATAATCTTCAAATTAAGGTTTCTTCAATCTTTACACATCAATAACTTTATCATTAATCATCAGAAGGTGGGATTGTGGTGTATAGTCTTGGTTGGTAAAGAGAGCACTATCCATTGCACTTTAGTAATCAAAATTTGAACAAGTTTGAAAGAAAATAGTAATTTTAAAAATCAGTCTTGGCTTATTTTAAATCAAAAGAAGATCAAATTAATAATTATGAAGGCTTACTCATAGTAATTATGGTATTGTAAGAATGAAAAGATTACAAGATCATAAGAAGAGGTTATGACGTGGTTGAATGTATATTAAAATGGTAAAGAAGAGATAATGGAGCTGTTTACCGTATATTTCTTTTGAAGAAGAGGTTATATATAGCTTTGCTTTGATTGTAAAGGGTTTTCGTTCCCTTTTTCCCTTATCTTCTACGTGGCTATTATTTTGTTTATCATTATAAACTTATTTTAGTAGTATCAGATCACTTAAATACGCCCTGTTATCAAAGTTATAAAGAGAAATTTACTTTAAAGAATAGTATTGTAAGACTTAAAAGTCATTGGGAATAACACTAATAAAGTGTTGAATTTTATAAATCAATCAAGGCACTTTTCCTCTTAAAATTGATAGTTATATTTCTTTTGTTTCCTTATCAGTACTCCATCAATAAATTCTTATTGATTGGTTTTAGAAGAGCAGTCTTAGACAACTTCTACTATTGCAATTAGTAGATTATCCTCTTCACGTGTTGTATAACCCTTGTTGGGTCATAAAACTACAACGTTGTTTTGAAATTGTTGGCGTTTACAAAGGAATTTACCAAGGGGATATCTCTGTTGTTCTTTGGGTAGGAAACATCATTTATGGGTCTGATGGATCCATCACCATTGACAACTGCCCCCATTGGGTTTGTTCTGAAGAAACCTATGCATTTATAGACCTGATCATGAGTGTACGGACCAAAAATCCTGCCGGCTGCTCTTTCCTTTTCCATATTTGATGCGATTTTATCCTTGGCTAGCTCGGATGATGAGTGGTTAGGTAGCGTGTACCACTTGCAGTCAATCAAGAAATGATGTGGGATACCTTGGTCAAATCTAAGTTTGAATCCTACTAGGATGTCCTGAAACTCATCAAATAATCCCGCTGCTTTCAGCGCTTTTTCCCATTCATTAATGTCCATCTAGCAGAATATATCTCCTGGCCATATGGATTCTGTATATGTCTCATTCTGGTCTTCTAATGATCCAGACGATTTGGCAGGGGAGACGGGCTGATTTTTCCTGTTTTTAGAATTACCAAAAAATTGGGGGAATGACAATTGCAGCATAAATAAGTTGACGTCCTAAGACAATATGATATCCGTACATGAACAATCTTAGAGGTGGAGTGGAATGATATGGATTTCTCCTTTACATGATACACGGATTGGGAACGGAAATATGGAAATGGTCATCTTATAAGAGTACCTACTCTTTCCTTTCTTTCCCTTTGGAGATGTTGGCCTTCTTATAATTGGGGTTAAAGTTTCTACCTCTGTAATTCCCGTAAGGACCGGATGATTTGAAATATCTCTCCCTCTTTCCGTATGAATTCCTCAATGGGCCAGGGCCAGGCTTCGACAAAGAAGACAAGGAGTTGTTTGGATATTCTGTTAGCATATCTGAGTATGGGTTCCGCCCATACTTCTCACCTTCTTTCATATAGGGGTTGTCTAGGGTGTTTAAATCGTCTTGGGCCCAGGCGTTATAAAATATTTCGTTCACTAATCCTACTGGTTCCAAAGCCGGGTTAGGAACTCGTTGGTCTGGGTTTCGCACCGCAAAAACGGCTTTCCTAGTGGTGAGATCGTATATGAACGCTATCACCCAGGATCTCTGTTCTTTGAAGATTCTGATAACATTCCTTACGTGATCATTTGTCCACAAAAGGACCTCCCCCCTTCTAGATCTTCACTTGATTTGAAAATCCAAATGAAAAAAAACCCTAATAATCTTTTTTGATAAATTTAAAAATCACAAGACTTTCCCCAACACAAGAAAGAAAAAAAAAATTAAAAAGCCCACCAAAATCACAAAACAAAAGACCAAGAAAGACCGATGTAAAAAAAAACTTACTCTCAAATCAAATCAAATCTTTTTTTACCAATTCTTTCAAAAAACAATTTTCTTCTCTTTTGTAATTTTTTTATGTAGATCTTATAAAATTTATATAATCAAGATTTTCTTTTTCTCAGTTTCAAAACCCAAGAATCAAATTTCACAAAGAACAGAAATATACCAAAAACATCATCACAATTTTAAGAACTATATCTAAATCTTGTTCCTTTTTGTTTTCTTTTGATTAAAAAAAAGAATCAAACCGATCAGATCAAAAAACCGAGACCCATCGAACTCTAGTACTGATCATCCCATCACTCTTTCCTCATTTTGTTCTCTTCTTCTTCTTTCCCTTCTTCTCTCACTCTTACTTCGTTCAAAAAACAAAAAAGACAGATAAAAAACTTAAATTCTCTCAAAGTTGATTTTATTGTTCAATCTTGATTAAATCTCTGCAAAGTTTTATCCTTAACTTGTTCCATAAACCCTTTTTTACTATCATCATACATTCCAACTGGTGTACCTGAATAAAAACAACCCCCGGAAAAGATCAACATTCTTTCTTTCATTCATTACAGTTAAGAACAAGTGATTAGAAGAAAGATGACAAACCAGTTGAAGCACCAAGTCCGACTCCTTTCGTATATTGTGCAGCAGAAACCGGATCAACCCGTCCACTACCATTTCCTAATCCTTCTCCTTTTTGCCATCCCATCTTAGCCAACATCTAAGAAATAATGGAAAAAGACCACAGATAAGAATGATTCACACAGATCCAAAAAAATGATTTCGACAAAGGAAAATCAGTGATTCTTACCTGACTACCAACATTGGTAGCTTGAATTCCGTCTTTATCAGGTTGAACAGGCGCTTCAACAGGTAAAGGAGCAGGTTCATACCTAGCCTTCTTAGCTTCATGTTTATCCGCATTAGACGGTACATCAGGTTGACCATAAACCTCTCGTCTAGCTGCTGCTCGATCTGTATACTTCATGCCTTCTCCTACATCACTCCCGCCACTTGCTGCTCTTTTGGTCGCGGTGGATTTCAGACTGGCTTGTTTACGTAATCGGCCTGCTTTTCTGACGGCTTCATTTTCTAAATTTGTCTGACGATTGGTAACGGTTAGTCGATAAAAAAAGGAATCGGGTTCAAGATGAATTCAAGCAAGGGCACGTTGTTCAATCGTCGAGTTTCGTTTCATAGTCGAGTTCCATCCAAGTGACCAATCCGGATATGTTCAGATGAGTTTTTCCAAATTGAGTCATCAAACAAGTTGAAGATACCATCGCGTTGATAATATATTGATGAAAGGTGACAAAGAATCATCCAGGATTAGAGTATTGAGAATTTTGAAAAGATGATCATGTAAGTCAATGAATTGGTTCTTCTCGTGATAATGATGATGAAAAGAAGATTTGAAAAAAATGGCGTGAGAATGAAGTGCACCTTATGAAGATTAGATAATTCATTATGCCTTGATAAATCTTCTGCTGATTTAAATTGACGTTGACAAAGTAAACAGGTGAGTCGGTTCATATCGCTGAAATCATCTTCATTGGTTTCATTGTTCTGTGAATTTCAAATGAATGAGTTTTTTTCAATGAGTTTTTTTGTTCCAAGAGTTCAAGTCAGATTCAGGTGATCATTCATTTTAAAATAATTCATCTAAGCTCGAGGTAAGTAATGATATCAATCAATGAAGTCTAAATCGAGCTTGATATGAGCTTTTTCTGATGTTCACATCTTCATATCTTGCAATGAGAGATAAATCTTGGTCTAAACACATAAAATAAATAAAAAACTCATAGAGATGATTTCTCACATGGTTCTCAGGGTTGATGACCGGTTCTGAAGTTTCTTCAGTGGATGAAGGGTCTTGAATCTTCTTGGAGTTCCATTTTTCAATGTTTGCTGCCATCTAGAATATGAATGATAGAGAGGAAGACGATGAGTGACATCGAACCGATCAACTCAGATCACATTCAGATAACAAACTGACCTTCTTGCTCGCAATTAGTTCAGTACCTTTCTTTTTTTCAGTTTTGGTCTCTGAAGCTTTTTGATGTTGCATAGTCAAAAATGTGAATATGAATAATCTGAAACTAAAAAATTGATGATTCATATAATCTAAAGCATTGAATAGTAAGACAGACCCTTTGCTTGTATTTGATCAGTATGAATGACTTGAGAATCTTGTTTTGATAGCTCTAAAGACTTCTTTTCCGGGTTTGCTGGTTCACGACTTTCAACTTTGTTCTGATCGGCCGAAGATAATTGCTGTTGGTCCTGAGAGAGAGAATCATTTGTAGGGTTTACGTTGTCAGATGAGCTGGTAATTTTAACTGCCTCTGACTTGGAGCCGGGTTGATCATTGTCAATCGATGACAACAGTTCTTTCATATCTGCATCTTCATCTCTTGTAGAAGTCAGCTTGCCATCATGCGCCTCTTGAGTCTTCTTCACACCATTGTGGGATTCTAGCGCCTCTCCATTGGACCCTGCAGGAACGAACACAGCTGCATAGGCTTTATCATCCCAGTAAGCTAATTCTTGTCCTCCAGGGCCTGCAAATGACCAATCAGAAGGAGTATAAACTGGATGAAATGAATGTTCATGGGCAAAAGTCACAGTCAAGATTCGGGACCGAATCTGAAAGCCACGAGGGAATAAACTTGTGTTCAATAGAAGGGACAGAGCTTTGACTGCGATCTGGAGAGACAGGACACTCGTTAGTAATTAAACAAACATGATCTCGGTGATGGGATAGTGTCGGGATTAGAAGGCACGCAAACCTGAACGTCAGAAAATTGAACAAAAGCATATCCCCAGCTGCCACGAGTAAGTCGGTCTTTGATCAACATCACCTTCCGGATTGAGTCAGGAAGAACGGTTTGAGAGGGATCGGGTATGTGCTGTAGGTGAGTTGCTATCTCTTGCTCGGTGGTGATCGGATCAAGTCCTCTCAATAAAAGTATAGAGGTCGGAGTGCCACCGATATCACGAGCACCATCATTGAGAGCTGAAGGAGTAGGATCGATAGCTTGATTGTAAGACTGATTACCTGCTGGTTGTTCATCATTCAGATCAATCACCGGTGGCGATCGTCGAACGCCCTCTCTGTCTCTGTCTCTTTCTCGATGTCTAATTTCATAAGGTATCTTTTCTTTTTGACTATAATCAATCTTGATCTGTAAGCCATCACCGGAGCGATCATAAGGAGACCCTTCGGGCTCTTTCCAGGTCACAAGTGGAAACGAAGGCTCGACAAACGAGCGCGCGTCATCCACAGTAGCAAAACGAGCAAATCCATAACGCTTACTCAGACCAGTGTTACGGTCATAGATGATCGTGACAGTATCGACTTCAGCTCCATACTGTTCCAAAAAGGTACGCAAGGTTGCTTCGTCAGTATGGATCGGTAAGCCCATAAAGATGACAGATTGGGTAGGCGTTGATTTTTCTTTAGGTGGACCATGATTGAACTGCGTGTTTAAGTCGTAAATTTTGTGGTGGGGAGGCTCATGATGCCAATGTCTATGACGATCTTCATGAGGTGCTAATCCTTGAGAATGGTACGAAGGCGAAGTATTTGAGTTGATGGACGAGGGACCACTTCTTGATAAAGGGTGGTTATAAGGATGAGGGTGAGATATATAACGCGGGGGTCGCTGATGATGAGGTACAAACTGTTGAAGTTCATGAGCATATAAAGTTGAAAAGGTTAAATGAGATGATGATGAACTATATGAGCTTGTTAACATACTTCTTGAGACCTTCGAGCATTCGAGGAATGGTGTGGGTCATCATAAGACCTTCTAGAATCAGCAAAAGGAGCGGTAGGGATAGGACGATCTTGAGGATCACGTTCATCATATTCCTGTCTTCGGTCAAAGGATCTAGGAGGACCGACATAGGGAGGACGAGTTGGACGATCAGTAGAAGGAAATCTAGGATCGACTGGAGGTCTACCATCATATTGATGATGAGAACTATGTCTACGAGGATCATGATAAGGTCTTTCTTCAGATCTAGGTTGAGGTCTTTCTTGATAATCAGCTGATCGATCCCATTCAGCTGAACGAGGTGTTCTACTATGATCGGAAGAATGACGATTATACATTTTGAAGTTACGACACGCGAGTCGTTTTTTTGAAGTGATGAATAATAAGAATTGAGATGATAAGTTTTGATTGATGATATGATAATGGTTTAGATAGATTGATCGATCGACCAATAGCTATGAGTATTTAATATCTATGACGATCTACTCTCTAATTTGTATCTAGTCGATTGTTTTTAAGTATTTTGAATGGATGAAGTGGGAATAAGGAAATAAAGAAATTCAAACTGAAAATGGAAATCAAGGTAAACAGAATTTAATTTTCAGAAAAAAAAGAACAAATTCAATCCACCCAATCACTTAAAATTTAACCAACACCCTTGATCAAACCCCATCTTCTCCGCAGTCACTGTGCTCACTACCACTCTCAAATACTGCGAAGAGTGCAACTTGTTAAATACCAATTCACACACTTCAAAGTTCAGCGAGAATGCACTTTCTTGACTTCATGACTGAGCAAGAACGGATGAGACGAGTCACAATCCACAAGTTCAACTACGCACACATCTTCAGTGGTGTACACTTGATCAATCTGATACGTATATATGGCGATAAATGCTTGGCTGCTGAACTTGACTTCGCGCAGAGACGACAAGCACACTACATCCGCTGCTGCTCAGCTCTAAGTTCTGCTTACAGATCTCAATGATTAGGATATTCAATTCCATACTTACGTAAATGGGATGAGATCTAATGATGTCACTTGAAAATCGAGAAACAAACACACACACACACACATAAATTTTTCCCCAGAGTGAAACTTTCTAATAAGTACTCTCTCTAATTAAAAAAGAAAGTGTAAAAGTGACATGTTTGAACATGGGCTCGGTCACAAAGTAAATAATTCCAAAAAAAAGTAAAAAAAAAAACTCTTGATCTCATTTCATACTTTAATTTCTTTACCATCAAAGGAAAAGTTCATCAAACCTTAAGAGGATCGAAACAAGTATCCAAAATTTGATAAAAAAGAGGAAAAAAAAAGAACCCATTAAGTAGACCAATCAATATCAGGGTACTCCTTATAAGCTTTTCCCAAAGCCCAAATAGTCCTACTCAACCCCCCCCCACCCCCGCCGACCGACCGAAAAAAAAACCAATCAATAATCCTTTCAAACCAAAAAAACCCCCGTCAAACTCAAAAGAAAGAGACTGAAAACAAACCAAGCAAATTTATAATTAGGATACATCACCGACGTGGTTTTATTAAAAACCCCTTCGATCGCTTCAGCTTCCCATTCACCATTCCTTAATTGTCTAGACATAATCAATCTACAGGCTTTTTTGATGATCGATCGATCAGGAAATTTAACTGAAATCAAGCCTAAGATGACCCATGAAGTTTGAACGACTTGTGATCTTCGATCATGAATATAAATCCCAAGTTCACATGACTTTTTTTGTTTGGGTATGAACCGGATCCAGATTAAAAGAGATTTAATGATCTTAGACATCTTCAAAAAAGGAATTCTTGAGAAGAAGGAGGTTAAAAGAAAGACTTACTTTAAAACTTTCTCCCCATCCACCATCTTCCATTTGTCTATCGATCAGAAATTCACATGCTTTTTGGATCGATTGACTATTTTCATAAGTTTCTGAATTTAATGAAAGTGATTCGAGTGCAAACATAGTAGCATATGTGAAACTAAAACCGAGGAAAAAAAGAAAACTTCGATTAGATCGAAACACTTGATTTTAAAAGATCAGAGGAGTTCATGACGAGAAAAGTAAGTTACCAAACTGCCCAAGATCCATACCAAGATCCATCCTCTCTTTGTTCTTTACGAATAAATTCAATCGCAGATTTCCTAGCACGACTATCATTGAAATTTTATCAAATGAAAAAAAAACAAGTTCAATGACTATTATCCTGAAAAGACCAATTGAAGAAAAGATAGATCAAAGTCAACTTACCTAATCTCTTCTGATCGATAATCATTATGATACTTATTAAACACACTCAAAGCCGTCGTACAAGCCGTCGTACATTCAACATAACACATCCTGTAAACCAATCCTCAAGTTCAGTGATCATCTTCATCTTCTCAATGACTTGTTAAGTTGGGATTTACTCTACCATTGTATTCGAAAACACTTCAGCAGGACTAAGCCATTCCAACCATTTCGGACCTCGAATCAATTCATAAGATCCATATCCACCATTAGAGTTTTGTAAACTTAGAATCACATCCACTGCCCAACACAAACGTTCTTTAGAAACTAATTTAGGTGTATACCTAAACAAAAACAAATCATCATCAAGTTTTTTCATTTTTTTTTCGAATTTCAAGTAAGTCAAACGGTTTTAAAGAAGATTGAGTCAAGAGATAAGAAAAACATGGACGATTTGGAAAAAACTGACTCTAATTCTTCTTGTAGATAAAGAACCGATTTTAAAGCTTCTGCAGTACAATCACTAACAGTATAACCCTGATCTTTGGTACTAAAAGGCCAAGCTCCTTTAGTAGGATGACGATAAGCCGATTGATAATGCTATATTCCATCAAATTTTATTCAAAAGTCTTCTAAACACATCTTCATCAGGTTTTACTTCTCTTGACTTACTTTTGGGTTTTCTACAATTTGACATCTGTCTAACCAACCAAGAGCTTTATTAACCGTTTCTTGAGTAGATTGATCATTTGAATTGGCCAGAGTGGACTCGACTAATGCTTGAGTGATAAAACTTAAATCCCATAGTTGAGATCCGTTGGTAGCTAGAACCATCATTCCTTTTCTACTTACAAACCACAAAAGCTCAGTCAGATATAGCAGATCTCATCTACCTTGTGATTGTAACTATTATCCACAGTGAATGTGATTTTTTTTTTCAAAAATCTTACTTTGTCATCCAAAGAAACTGATGTAAATTGGCTTGATGTAATTTGAAAGATTCACTCTCGGCTCCATCACGATCCCAAGAGATCAATAAGTTCATCATTTTATTTACTGGTGCAAGAGCTTGATAATTTGTATTCTCATCTTCCATTTTACATAAATCATAAACCCTGTTCTGAAGATTACCAAGTAACACAAATTAAGTCAATGAAAAAAAAATCAAAGGTCAGATGATGATTGATTGGTCTTAACCTGATCAAAACAAGACATCACTCACAAGTCCAGATTCTCTAAGTCTTTTCGGACAAATCCATTCCCAAACCCTAAGCACTTTGAATAGACCATCAGCAATCGGATGATGAGGAGTATACAAATCTTCTTTGGCGATCAAATTCCGACATTGATCCCATTCAATCGAATCAAACCCTTCCACATATAATTCTTCTCTCAAGGATCTTAATAATGGGTTTAATTCGGTTTTGAATCTTTTACCCCAAAGATAACTCATGGCTAAATAAACTTGTCGACTATGGACCCACCATCTCCATGGATGTGCAGGTATGAATTCAGGTAAAAGCCAAAACTCTGGTGGGATTGGGTTAAGACCTTCCCAACTAGGATAGATCATCAAAAGTTGAGTTTAGATTCGAATTTTGATGAGATGATGATCAACTTTCTTACTCGTATACATTCAAGAGCGAAAGCCATAGTTTTCCCCATGTAGGTATTCCAGTTGCGCCACCTATGAGCCAAATCACCATTCAAATTGAAAGAAACTGATCTTAGATCAGACCATCAGGATCAAATGAAGTAAATTGAATTGACCTAAGGCGTGTAAAGTTCCACGAG
The DNA here is from genome assembly GCA_022264835.1 of Melampsora americana. NCBI lineage: Eukaryota > Fungi > Basidiomycota > Pucciniomycetes > Pucciniales > Melampsoraceae > Melampsora > Melampsora americana. Next base: position 31,300 of record JAIFHY010000036.1, read on the forward strand.
CTCTTACAAGCATCGGAGCTTCTGCATCAACACCCAGTAATCGACATGCAACGTAATTGAGGGCAGTTCCGAAGACGGTAGATTGGCCAGCAACATGTCTGTACAAATCACCATACTCGTCAACGTTCACCTTAGCAGATCAGACAGATCAGGTTTTGAAAAAGTATTCCAAAAAACCGATTCAAAGCTTACAATCCCCAGCCTTGATCGCGTGGGCTCTTTCCACAGCGTTGCTCATTGGCAAGATACCGAGCGAGTTCTTTAGTCACTTCTTCTGAAAATGGTGTTTTGGTAATATAACATGCTATTACCAAACCTACATAACGATGTTGCCAAAAAAAAGCGAGTATTAGTCAAGATATTTGAAGCGATCAGAAGTCCGTTAATTAAAAAAAACTTACCTGGAATTAAAAATAAAGGGCCTATTGATTCATCCGGTTTGAAACAAGGGAGTCGTCAGTGTGAAGCAATTTGACACCTAAACATGGAATTTTCAAACTCGCTCACCTCCATACTCTCCGCTATGTATAGGATGAGTGGGTCAGTGATTTGATAGGTTGATCTCTCGATCTGTAGGATTACTAACCTCCAATGTCCATCTGAACTTTGTAATTTTTTTAAAAATTCAAGTCCATTCTGCGCTGCTTTCAAAGGATTACCTTCGGGATCGGGTAATGGTGGTCCTTTCTGTATTTGAAGTTTTTTTTTTTCGCGGTCCAATCAGTGTTTCACTTCAATTCCAAAGAAAGTTTATAGATCAGAACACCAACAGAATGGATCGATAACCAATACTTGCTTTCGAAAGATTGTAAACCAAGTTTCCTATCAGATGAATTATCATATTGCCAATCGACTTTTCCTTCTTGACTTGTATCAACGTGCCATCGAGTCAAATCAGTTGATCCTAAAGGACCAGGGCCAGTGCTGTGAGTAGGATTGGACATGTTTCGAATGAATTGATTTGAAATGTGTGTTCAAGACTGGAACGAATGAAAACCTATGGTGCCACCACTATGCTATGTTATCTTTGATCATAGGAGACATTCAAAACTTTAAATGTGGCGTTGGGGAATGGGAATCAGATCATCAGGTGTCAGGATTTTGATCAACTGCATCAAACTCAGTTTGGTTCAATCTGTATCATACTACATACATGTTGTCAAAAACCAGTAGGAAAGACTTTAACTGTACATAAGTCAATCTCTATCACTCTATAGCTCTCTTCTTTTTCAAAAGCATGTTCTCAAGATACCATCAAGCATTCATCAATGACCACCTCTCTTCGATTGATGTTTTGAATGTCATTTCCCTCAGCCTTTTCACATCAGATGACCTCTCATACATAGATCTCTTCAAGAATACTTACCTAATCAGTCACCATGCTGAAATATCTATCTGCATGATACATACATAACATCATGTGCACCAATGTGTGTTCAAACGATCCATGCAAGCACTCACTCTAATTCTGACCGCGGGGGGATTTCGAACGCCTCATCTGTACATACATATGTACTTTGATTGTCTAGAAAAATCCCATCAGATGATTGATGTAAAGCGCTTCTTATCCATCTTGATTGCATACATCTTCAACATAACTAACCGTCGGTTATCAGTTCTTCGTTTCGTTGATTGCGGACGAATTCAATTCAATCCAAATAGGTGAAAATGTTCATTATTTTTGACCACTCAAACTCCGAAGTATGATAGAAATTACCCCACCTTGATTCCTGATCTCCTTGTACACATATCTGAATCACACAGCAGCGGTAAATCCCCTGATTCTCAAGAAGTGAACCAGTATGTAAAGGAACGTGATAAGTTTGTTTTTTTGATTCAAGAAACCTTGATTGTAGTTTTGGAATTAAGTTGATTTGATTAAGAATTCTTAAAGAGACTTTTTTCTTTTCTTTTTGTTTTGATGGATTGGTTGTAAAAGAAATAGTTCAATTTTTCTTGATTTGTGTCTGTATCTAAATGATTCGATGGTTGAACATTTTTCACTTGAAAAAGTACTGATTATCTATCACCTCAAGTTCTCTGATCACACACAAAAAAATGAAAATCAGATGACAATTTCTCTCTTGAAAAAAAAAAGTTGTCTAAAATGGAAAACTCATAAGATTGAATTCATAAATGACAACGTGCACTGAGCAGATACAGCATAAGAGAGTAAAGAAATGAAAGAACTGAGTTACATATTTTTTTTGGGGGGGATTTTTCTTCAATCAATCAATCAATCAACTTCCTGATCAACTTACAAATTAAATCTTCTGTTTGTCAACTCACTAAATCACAGCAGACCAACTGAAATCCGCGCCCACAAGAAATCACTCATCATCAGTTCGAAATCTGATGATCAGGATCCTACTGTTCAGATCAGATTCTTAAAACCCTTCACAGCCGTTTTACTTTACTGGTTTTCTAAGAATGGAAGCCGAGGAAGTAGACAGTTTGGTTGATGAGCTTTTCTTGATTTAGAATTATGTAATCGTGATGAACAGTATAAGTAAGTGGTCAAGAATGAAAGATCAAGTTTTGGGTGTTTATAAAGAACTCATCTGATTTTCATATTCCTCTTCAAAAACCTTTTTTTCAATTCAATTCATTTATTAAAATTCTCTTTTTTTCTTTCAAAGATTCATCATTTTCTTTAACAAATTCTAAACATCAGAATTTTGTTTTTTGTTTTTTTCTTTTTTTCGGATTCAAAGTTTGGATTTATTGAATTCGAGAAAAAGAAAAAAAGAAAAGTGTAAAAAGGAAAAAAAAGGAAAAAAAAAACGTACAACTCAAATAAGAATTTCTTTGAATGACGTGATAGTTTTTTGATTAAGAAAGAAAGTGGATTGTAGTTAGTTAGTTAAATTCTTTTTTGATAGATTACCACAAGGTTTACCTCTTTTTTTAGACTTCTTGTGTACTCATTTGTTCATCTTTTTCTTCTCTGCTTCTAACCCTTTAACCCATTTTATCTTTCATCTCTTATCTCTTCTCTTCTTCTCTTCTTCTCTTGTATCTTTTTCTCTTTTTCTCTTCTTATATCTTGTATTATCAAACCCAATCCACTTTAACTTTTATGTCTTCTTTTAATCCTAATCCTGATTATGAATTTAGTATGGATTATCTAGTAGTAGATGATTTAATTCATCATCAACCATCAAGAAGAACAACTGAAATCAGTTATCAATCATACGATCCATTTAATTATCCACTTTATCAAATCCCAACTGAACTTTCAAATCTCACCACCTCTTCAACTACTTCTCAATCCACTTCAATTCCATCAAACCCATTTCATTCTCCATCATCAACTCATCTTTCAATTCCATCTTCAGTCTATTCTGAAGCTTACAATTCAGAACCAAATCTTCAATCAGTTTGGAATATTCCAAATTCAAATCAATCTACACTTCAATCCACTTCAAATCTATATCTCACTACTCCAAGTCTTTCTCCTTCAAATCATTCAAACTTAAATCATACCATCGAAAGAAATCCAACCGCCGGAGGAACAACAACATCATCATCAAATTCAATCAATCCATCAAATCAAAACCTTCGTGTAACCAATCAAGTTAGATCAAATTCAATTAACCGAGGTGGTTCAATTCGTAGATCAGCACCTGCAAATAAGATATGTGAAACATGTGGACTTGGATTCACAAGGAATGAAAGATTAAGATGTGAGTTAGAGAGATCCTTTCCTTTCCATTCCAGAGAATTCTCTCATCAAAATCTCATCCAACCCTGTTTTTTTTTTGATTGTTTTTTTGATTGTTTTTTTGATTTTTTTGACGTCTACTAGATCATGTAGAACGTGTACATCTTCAAGTTCAACCCGATCATCCTTGTGAATTAGAAGGTTGTCATCGAGCTTTTAGACAAAGATCAGATTTATTAAGACATCAACGTACCGTTCATAATTCATTATCTTAGAGAATTCATCATTCAATTCAATTCAATCCATCCTCAATTTAATGAATGAACCTATCCACTTTTGATCACAAGTAGTGAAAAAAGTGAATGAAATTATCTTTTTTTCATACTTTACCTTCAAAAAGAAGATTTCGTTTTACTTTTTTAACTTTTTAACTTTTCTTTTCTTCTTTGTAATCAATTTATCTTTTTCAATTTTGATATACCTTTTTTTCCTTTTTTTTCTTTACTTGGATCATTCTCCTTTTGGTAAAAATTCTTGATCTATTTTTCTTTTTCTTTCTTTACTTGATTTTCGATGGACAAAAAAAAAAAAACAAACAAACAAACAAAACCCAAGTTTATATTTTCCTTTTCTCTTTTCTTTTTCTTTTACTTTACTCGACCACATTTGATTTATGAAAAACAAAAAAGGGTATCTATTACTTTGATCATCAACTTTTATGTAAGTTCTTTAAATCAAATCATTTAAAATTCACAATTATCTATCTTGTAATCATAAAATCTATATATACTTATATCATCATTTGGGATTTAAGACTCTGTATATCCATCAACTGATCATTTGTAACTTTTCTTGATAATCTTCCTTAAAATCTATGTAATTCATTCCTCATCCATTTTCTTTCAAAGAACAATTTGATTTCTTTTCTTATGACCTTTAAAAGGGCTTTCCAAGCATCAAGAATCATCATCATCAAATGACTTACATCCTGTATTGATCTCTGAACACAGTCTGTGGAAGTCAGGAATTTCGAAAAAGAGAAAACCCAATTCGCATGTTAGATGAGAATCAAGAAAGCCGAAGAAAAATGTGAATCTATGAATCGATTTGAATTCACAAAAAAAGATGTTTAAACCTTTTAAATGAATCTGTTTGCTTCTTGCTACAGAAAAAAAATGACCAAATTATATTCATATAATCTGAGAAAGAAGAAGAGCCAACGAAAAAAAAGCCCCTCGAATGTAAACAAAAAAAAAGGGATCAAGTGAAAATCGATTTATAGGTATGTTTAAAAAAACACATGTCTCTCAAAATTAAATCAAACAAAAAAATCAAATGATCAAAAGAAAGAGTAAAATGAGAGTAAAATGAAAAGGATAATAAAGAAAAATTAAGCATGAAAAACAAACATAATTGCAAATAATGAAACCGAAAAAAAAGAACCCTATATATATATCCTATTCACTCTATACAACATTCATCTCTACTTCTTCTTCTACTTCTTCTCTTCTTTCTCTTCTTCTTCTTCTTCTTCTTCTTCTTCTTCTACCACTTCTTTTAATTCTTTTCCAGGTTCAGGTGGTGATGATGTGACTTCAACTTCAATCCCAGCACCTGAAGCTTTCAATAATCTAGCAGTAGTCGCTCCAATACTTGAATCATCAGGTACTTTGAACTATCCAAAACCCACAAAAAAAAGTCAACTGCAATCAACTTCAAACTCTTCAAATCATTCCAAACTGCTTCAGAAAAAAAAAATCACAAACCCCTTCAGCCGCCATATCTTTGAAAATCTCCGAATCCGCTCCACTCTTCATCATCGCCAACATCTTAGCTGCTGCATTTCCAACATCAGATTGACCATTGATGATCGTCACTCTTTCTCTCCTTGCTCGAACGGGTGGTCTACTAGGTGTACCTCCTCTGATTTTAGCCAAGATATCTTCCAAGACGGGATCTGCATCATCGGCTTCTTTGGCTGCTTTTCGATTCGCTTCGGCCTAAGTTTTGAGTTTGAAAAAAACAGAAGATCAGCTTTCGAATCATCAAGATGGATGGATAAGATCATCTTTACTTCTATTCGTTTTTGACGAGCAGTACGAGCTTCATTCCATTTCCGATTCTCATCCCTAGCTTTCTACGACCAAGCAAAAAAAAACCAAGTTCAACAAAAAAGCTGCAAAATTGGAAGGAAAAAAAACCACCAAAAACCAACCCGATACGAAGTGACAAAAGTTTTAAAGATCCCAAAGAATGACATCGAATTCATTTGTTTACGTTCATCGGTTTCTTCACCAAAGAAAGTTAACACCTCAGTATAAGACGTTCTAGCCAAAGTGATCTTATCTTTCAAAACAGCTAGTTTATTGATCGCTTCTCTAACAAACTTAGGCATTCTTTGTCGATATCCATCATTGGTCGAGATATTATCTAAATCGAATTTATTATATAATGCAGTTCTTGTCTTTTCTATTTCGGCTTTGAGTTCTGTAAAATCTTTGACTAAGGCTTGTAGATCGACTATTGAAGAACACATCATTCAAATTTGAATCAATTTTGGTTAAATCCTTTTGATTTTCTTTAACCAAAAACTTACTTCTACATGCATTCGCAGGTTCAGCCAACTCTTCAAGAAACCCAGCAAGTTCAGGAAACGATTGTGAAACTGTCTTTTCCACAAAATGTAATAAAGTGAAATCTCCAGATTGAGCAGTTGCACCATCTTCATCCGGTGTGGCTTTTGTGTCTACCAACTAAAGAAACAGGGGAAAAGAGAATCAGATGAGATTTCATCAAACCAACAAGTAGTTTGTTTGTAAAAAGATAAAGACTTACCCGATTGATACTGCTCACTCGGAACCCAAATGCACCTCCTTGGAAATTATTTCCATTCAAAAAGTTACCTAACATTAAAACCAACTAACAACCACACATTTTCAATGAGTTTTTCTCATCCTTCATCAATAAGCATCATGAACTGACGTTGAGTAATCCAGAAAAATGTTGAGCTTCTTGTAAAGCACCAGTAGCAACATTAAACTTTGTTGCATTCTATTCAAACACACACACACACATAAAGATAAATTGGAATCAAATCAATCAAATCAAATCGATGATTTTATTTGTTTTGATTTGATTGAAAAACTTACTTGATCTAAAATTCCAAAAGCTTCATCAAACCTAGACCTACACAACATCCCTTCAATCCTCAAAGGCAGATTATCAAATTTGATTAATTCCACCAAGAACCGATCAGCCGCATGTAATAATGCTAAATCTTCTTCTGATGCAGTTTGATGTCTATTTAATAATCCTACCTATTTTCACCAGAAACAAAGCCCCAAAAAACATCAACTTGGGTTCTTCTGTCTTGGCTGATGTGAATAAGAGTTTGAAATACATACCTGTGTTGGATCGGGGACTACTCCACTTAATTCAGTTAAGAAAGTTTGAGTACAGAAATCTTCGTCAAACCTCCGAATTTTATCAATCACTGCCGCCACTCTTGCTCCCATATCAGGTTCTGCTCCAGGTTTTAATAAGATCATTTCTGCGTACAATCAAACATACACCCCAGTCAGTCATGTGGTCTTCTCATGAATCATGAAAGATTGAGATGTACCTATCCTTTGTCTCACTCTTGGATCTAGAACACTCTTCAATGCTTCTTTCTTCTTCATGCCTAGATTGATTAGAAAGCAAGTGGATTCAAAACTTTGAAATCTCAAATCTTCAAGGAAAATTGACTCACCACCCAAGGCTTTAACCTGTTTCGCCTTAAAATCCTTTTCAATCTCATTGAACACTCCATCTTGTTTCAACATCTCAGTCAACTTCGCTTCATCAATGAAATTATGAGCCCAAACCGTGTTTTGGATCGAATCCTTTGATATCTTTTCCCATTGCAGTTGTTTCAACTTTTGGCTTGCATAAACCATTAATTCTTTACGGTTCTTGACTGTCATCATTCCATTGGGTGCTAATGGTACTCGCATTCCTGGTGGTGGAGGTGGTGGTGCTCCTGGTGCTCTTGGCGGTGGTGGTGCGCCTGGGGCTCTAGGTGGTGATGGTGCGGGCGGTGCTGGCGGTGGTGCTGGTGCTCTTGGTATCTGTTTGAGTTGAGCATCCAATGGTGGCCCCAGTGGTGCTGGAGGAGGTGGGGGCGGCGGAGGCGGTGGGGGTGGAGGCGGAGGCGGTGGGGGCGGCGGCGCCAGTGCAGGAGGAGGAGGCGGCGCCAGTACGTGAGGAGCGGCAGACGCAGGCACTGGAAGAGTACCTTTGAGAAGAGGAGCATTGAGTTTGATCGTAGCAATCGAACCTCGTTCAGAAGCGTCAAGTAAAAGGTCTACAGCACTTTCTCGATCATCATGAGGAAGTACATGTGTTGGATTCGAAAGTCGACGAGTAGATTTCTGAAGCCTAAGGATCTCTAAGTCGGGCGGTAAGTTCTGAATCGAGTTTGTACTACTACTCGGGACCATCATAGTTTGATCCGAATAGGCAGAAGCTGTATCTACATCATCATCTGTTGTGACATACTTCATAGTCGATCCAGAGGCAGAACGTAATTGATGCATCTTCAATTCACCAAGATACAAGGCTGGTTTACGTCCAATCTGTGAGGGTATCATCGCACGCGGAGTCTGGTGATCCTTCGGTAGAGGGTATCCTTTGGCTTTGGTTGGTTTGTTCTTCCTTGCGATAGGTGAATCAGGTGGCGATAAGCCAAATTCACTTTCACTATCATCATTATCCGAACGACGTTGTCGTGAGCCTCGATGCGCTTTTCTAGTACTGCGAGGAGACCCGTCAATGGTGATCGACGGTGGAACTGTTTCGATAGCTTGATGTCGCTCAACCGCATCGTCGTCTGGATCAGCGAATCGTCTTTTATCAATCGACTCTTTTGTAGAGTGAAGGCCACGCGGTGGTAACTTTGGATCACTTTCAATCCGCATTTTACCTTTATCAGTTTCAACATTCACAAGGTCTGTAGTTCTTCCTTCCAAAGTGAGAATAGCCTTTTCTCTCTGAAGTTTTTTATTCATGATATCCATCAACTCTCGCCTGTCCAGTATCCCTTTATCATCTTGTACCACTTCTAAATTCTTAGACTCTTTCAACATGGTAAATAATTCTCGAATTTGTAATTCTTGTTGAGAGAGCTCTGATCGATGTTGTTTTTCCATCTCTTTGATACGCGATTGCAATGCTTCGGTAGCTGTGCGAGAGATATTCAAAGCATGTTCCATTTCTTCATTAGATTGTTTCAATTCAGTCACCTTGCCATCTTGATTCGCTAGCAATTCTTCTTCCAACATATCTTTATCACGCTTTAGCCTTTCGATCTGCCTTCGTGACTCTTGTAAATCAGTCACACTACTCTGTAATTGATCTTGATCTGCAAACCGTGATAATACTGCAGCCACGCTCACACCAAGCATTGAAGTGAAATCTCCACCACCGCCATCGTCCAATGCTTTACTATCCAATACCACAGAAGTCACTAGTTGATCTATTAACTGATAAAACCGGATCTGGTTCTCTCCTTCTTCTTTGATTAACAATAGATGCTGAAGAATTGAAACGAAGAATTCCTTGGCACGTGAGTTGCCTAAATTATCAAGGATGGTGTTAAACAATTCCAAAGGATTGGTCATGTCATTCAATAATCGATGATTATAAGTTTCAAGTAATTCTTCTTCATCTTGTACTGTTTCAAGTTCGATTTGGTTCAGTTGTCGTTCAATCGAGTTGTGTTGAAACTTTCTTAATTTATCAATGATTCGCTTGAGACCAGAGCTATTCATTTGACTTCGTAAGTGAACACGGACCGTAACATCTTCAGGAATGCTAATAATCGATGTGATCAAGAATAAATTGGCAAGTGCATATTCATTCAAGGCGCCTTCAATTCCTATCGGACTCGTTGGCGTAATAGTAGAGCCGCTAAGAGGTGTATCAGGAGATATTGAGCTGTTAGAGAGAAAGCTGTTATGTGGGTTATGACCTCTTAAGCTGCGAATCTCTTCACTTGCACCCACCAAACTTCCCATCTTTCCTCGGCCATCAATCACCTGCTCAAAAGATGAAAACCATGCATCAAAGCGTGCAGAGGTTTCTCCAATCAACTTGCCACTCAAATTCCGCATGTTGGCCAGTTGATCAAGTCCCTTGAGGACATGAGAGTGTCCTCTGGGTCGCTCCCAGTGACATAAGAACGTCAAGATATCTGCCACCGTTTTTCGTGTGGGAAGATGAGGAGAGATCAAAGAGAAAAGGATTTGATAGATCGAGTCTGGATGGGTAATAGCATCATTTGCGCCTTGCTTCGAATTCAATAATATCTTCAAACATTTCAACGTCTCGTACTCCGTGATCAAGTCTGATTCTTTTCGTATTTGACCAGGTGCATTGATCTTATCTAAAGAGTTAGTCAGCACGATCTGACCCTTGAGGTGAATGAATTCCTGTAACCACCTATGTGATTGATGGTGAAGAAATACAAGTGGATCAGTCAAGTGTTCGAGGGAAGTGGAATGTTTGATGAAGAAATCGAAACTGAGCTAACCCGATCTCGTAAGTTCTTAAAGCGACTGCTAATGCAGCCACAACCCGATGATCGGCAGACCTTTCCATAAATTTCTTGATATACCACTCAGGTTCTTCTCTCTTTCCGCTCCTATTGCCACCAGGATGTCGCCACATACCATGGCCGGAAGATCTGGCTAATTTATTTGCAGGATGATGATGAGAATTGGAAGGACCGCCAGGTGAAGGCAAAAGATCTTGAGTAGATCGCTTCGAAGGTGATGATTCTGGATTCAGTCGTCTCTGTCTCGCAGAATGCCATTCTAGATTGGTAAAAAAATAAAAATGATTTTGAGGATCAGTAAAAGTGAATTCGGCCATGAAGTTCCTCTAGGATGAGATGGATATGTTGTGTAAATCGTTGAAAAACAGCCGGATAGTGACCCGCACGTTTAATGATTCTTGGGATATAACAAATCAAACATGAAAATCATTTGTGGAGCAAAGTGAGTGTTCAAGTTGTTGATACTATGAACGCCTTTCAGACATCGAGAACAATGCACAGAAGGGCATTTCATAAAGCCAAAATATGACCAAGCCAAAGAAAAGGGTTATTGAAGACACGAACCAGTATAGCGATCATTATAAATCAATGTCCATTTCTTTTCCAATGAAAAATTCAACATGTCTTGTTTCGCGCTAGGCGGTAGAGCTTGATGTCAAGAAGCAGTGAATTGTCAAGGGGGGTTTTGAAAGGATTAAATTTTATAGACAAAGGCAACCAAATAAGAAGAATCGAGACAGCACAACCATAAAGGGATAAACAAACAGTCAGTTGGAGATAGAAGGGGTCTGATAAATTTCGTAGGGTGTGGTAAAGCTTTTCAAGTACGTACAAGCTAATTCGCGACGCTTCATCATATCTGCAAACATTTCTTCGACTACTAATTCGGCTGTACCATCTCTTGGACGCAAGAGTTCGAACTTATCACTATTGATATCAGGCTTTGGCCAGCGACTTCGATCTATAGGTGACTGGTCGGAATCGTGGTGATCAGATGAACGCCGCCGACGCAAACGGACAGCAGGTACAGGAGGAGGTGGCATATCGGAAGAATGTTGATCGGAAGGATTAGATGAAGTAGAGGATAATTGTCGAGGTCGACTACGTAGCCAAGGATGATTGCTGCTATTGCTAGCAGTCGAATCTTGCTAAAAGTGAATTCGAGAGGAAAGAGATGAGAGCATTAGTAAAAAGATTCAAATTAAGATGGCTATGATCTTTAATCAAACAACAAGTCGCGAAACTCTGAAATTAGGCCCAAGATGAGCAGCGCATGAATTTGTTATGGTAAAGTGACAACGGTATCGACGATGATGATGGGAAGTAGCTTTTCTCACCGCACATCATCGATATGGGTTGTTCGGCTGGGATAGGCCCGGGACAAAACATTCAGACTCACTCTGGTCGGTCTGCTTGAGGTTGAAGTTGAAGAGATGGTTCGAATTGAAGAACTGTATCGGTCGTCTTCGAGGGCATCGTTAGTTCGGCGTAAATCAGTCTGAGTGATATATCTTGAATTTTGAATTGCATCACGCCTAAATCCATCAGGTTGGATTGGATAATCTAAATCGGTCATGTTAGAGTTAGATGATTTTTGTTTTGAACGAGCTTTTGGAGTGATTTGAGCGATTGTCTTATAATTGAGATTGATTTCAGGTGTAAGAGGTGAAGCTGGACGAGAGATTGCAGCACGAGCAGGCAAAGCACCCGGTTGAATATCAAGTGGATCATAAGGGATAGCTGAGAAGTCGACGCTAGATGAATGACGACTTGATTTCTTATGTCGACTGAACATGATGAGACCATGTGGATTGTTGACTTTTAAGAAATTGAAGAAATGAAGGCTTGATGAATTGAATTTGTTGATTTACTTAATGAAAACTAAAGTGGGCGGCGTTTGATTTGGAACTTCTTCAATCCGAAATTACCAATTCAATCAACCAACACACATACACATACCACTTCACTTTCCATCCTCATTTCCACTTTCTCAACTTCATCAGCATTTCAAACTCTCAAATCTTGATCCAATCAACACTCCTATCCTTGACCTTCCTAAAATGGTACAACTCAATCACACCTGTGACCTGAGCCCAGTACATATGATCATCAGCACCTTTTGCTTTCATCAATCAATCAACCAAAAATCCAATTCAAATTATGTAAGAGTATCTAACTTTGCTGTTTGGTCCATGATGGCTTTGATTGGTGACATCCAAAGGCCATAAGTATAGCATCTGATTCTGAAACAATTCAGTATCTAGGAGAACCCCCAACTGGATGTCTCAGCCTGAGCCTTGAACTATGGCTGATCTCCAATCTGCTTCCACATTAGCATTGGCAACCACACTGAAATCATCACAAATGGCACTTTCAGGAGTAATAATAGGTTTCATTTCCTTCACAAAACCTTGATTCACTTAGTCGAGCAAACCCATGACCGTTAACAAGCAACTAAACACAAGAAAGGCAAAGACAAATGATTTCCACTAGCAGTGAAACAGAAGAAGAGTATTACAAACAGATCATGCTTGGCTTCACAAACCTTCCAAGCACAAGTATGAGGCACTGAAGGAGTGGGCAAAAGTCCATGCACGCGACGTGAAAGAGCTTGTCTTTCCACCCTTTCAGCTGGCTATTGATCGCAAACACCGCAAAGAAATAATCAACCGGACTGAGAATGAGCATTGACAATGGACCAAAGATGGGAGAAGCCCATACCTAGGTTTTACGGAGACTGGAAGTCAAAAAATAAGGGCTCGAAGAAAGCAGAGAGGATAATAGTCTTTCGCTCCCTCACGTCCTTTTAGTTTGTGACTTTTCACTTGTGATTATCCATCGACTCAGCAAGCTCAATTGGAAGAAATAAGACTATCAGTCAAACAAGGCTCGAGCATTCTAACATTATAGTTTTCATGATCAAGACAAAGCTCGACCCAGCGATGATGACAACTTTTGAAGAAAGCAGGGATTAGAAAGATATAGAGCAGAAGAACCATTGCTGGGTACAGTCCATTTCTCTCCATTGTGTGAGTTTTGAGATGTTCTACTTACAATCCTGAATGAATCTCAAAGGATATGTGCTGATAGAAAAATCTCAACAAGTTTATCATCTCATACCTGAATTTACAAAAAACTTCGTTCATGAAGTAGTTTGAGAGTATGTGTTTTTTTTGCTGAACTTTTCTCTTCTTGATTATATAATTATTAAAGATCTTGTGATGACCTCAAAAATGATGATAGATAGGTTCTACAGTATAAGACATGCATTCAGATGCTTTCTTGGAGTCAATAGAACTTACATTTATGGACGATCAAGCATAGGAACTGTAAAGATGAGATTTTCTAGGTTTTCAAAACTAAGTGAAGAACTACAGATCAAAGCTTTTGCTGATCTAGTCCCATAAAGTCCTAGGATTTGGCTGGGCAACAGCAGTGAAGTGGGTTGTGGGGAAAATTTGACCCATTTCAAGGGAGATAGGTGACTGGCTTTGGATTTTTTTTTGCAGCATTCAAGAGCAAACAGAAATCTTTTTCAAATGTTTCATACTCTTTAAATTGTACCAATTGAGCTATGGGTGTGATCAAAGGTTACAGCACAAGGATTTTATGAATTTTTTTGTATTATCAAACCTAATAAGATGAAAAATTAGTAAATAGTGTGTATTTTTTTTGATGGTTTGGTTGAGTTTTCACAAATGCCAAGTAGGTTCCGTTATCATACATATCCCAAAAACAACGATCCACTGTATGAACAGACTGACCTCATTAGGACAATTATTGTTTGTAATTTCAAAAGGATAGAGGCTTTTGACTTTAAATGCAAAAGGATCACCATGTGTGTCAGTGATGATCATCAGAACATAGTCTGTAAGGTTTGGATCTTTTTGGACAAAGGCCTAATGACAACTATCCTTTTGGCTACCACATTGGTACATCACAGTTACTATTCTACAATATATGGTGCAAAACATTCTTCATTGGTCATGAATGAAATTCAGCTAGGTTTGCAAGTGAGTCAGTTTATCACATAACTTCATAGGTTGCCATTGAAAATACTTCGGTTGTATGCTAGGGTTATGAGAATAATTACACAGTTATCTCTTTCTCTTGAGAATCTTTGAAAACAGTGTTACAGAACTCTTTCGAAAATGGCTTTTGTATCTATTTTGTGATGATGAAACATGAGTGTAAAGCTGAGGGATTTCAACATGCGAGCTACTTTCCTACTGCCAATTCTACTCTGTAAGACAATGTTGGAAATATTAATTACTTGTTGGATATTCAATCTTTGGATACGGTGAAAAAGAAGAGGAATTGTGCATAAAACCCAGCTTGGGTGAGTAATTCGAGTCAAACCTGCATTACTCACATTCATCTGAGTCTTCACTATCTGAATCAGTACAACCACGTGCTAGAAGTTGGCTCCATTTGTCACTCAAGTCTGATATTTGCTGACCTGAAAAGTCCATAATTTTGGTTCATTCAACACCCTTTTGTGGAAAGATCAAAGTGAAGATAAGATTAAGATACAAACCTTGTGAACAGCTCAAGATGTCAAGAGGTAGATGAGAACTTGCAAATCGACTAGGCTGGAGTCCTGCTTCCTTCACAAGCCTGAGTTCAGGCTTTTGCTTCAACCTCTCAGACGGGACGAGTAATTCTTCGAATGAAAAAAGGTATGGTTCACTGTAACAGCTGAGTGGGTTGAAGTCAAGCAGTTTAAGTTTGGGGCTGGGTTTTCCTTTGGGCGGGATGATTCGGGTGGGATTGGTGATATACACATCAAAGCTGACTGTCAAAAAAAATTGGAAGGAATATCAAGTCAGTGAGGGGGCGGTAGAGGTCCTATTCATGATTGGATCAGTCTAACCTGCAGTATGACTTACAATCAGATAGAGTGAATTTAGGCACAATGACAGATTGATAAAAGGACGAGATTCGTGAGATGATGGCTTCTTGGACTTCGACAGGTTGGAGGAAATCGAAATGAGTGGATGAGCGTGAAGAGATTGCTATTCCGGCAGGCGTGATGATCCGATGTATGAGTGTGGGTACTGTCTATGATCTGGTCTTGCAATCGAGAGTCAGAGATTACGCTTACCAATCAGTGAACGGTGCCTAACGAAGCATCTGAACTCGTGAGCTGGGTTCAGGTTGAACCATTCACGTAAGACCAGCACGAAGGGAAATGTGCTGTCACAATACCTCTCCTTGACAAGATTTAGATCGTGAGCTATACAATCACTAGTCTTGAGGAGTGTGTATATGTCATTGGGACAGCGACAGCGCAAAAGACCGTCGCCCGAAGGTAACATAAATGCTGAATCCTGGCGAGTCAATTTTGAAGCAGGAAGATGGTCTATTAGCATTCGCCTTTATTGAAGCAACCCGAAGGTTTTTTTAGAATGCTACACTGCGGACTTTATAAAGGAAAGCGAACTTGAGGTGCAGACCAATTCAACTTTGGAAATACCGAGCCATCGTGTAAGTGAATCGCATTTCGGATGATATGATTGAGTTCGGTAAAATTGTATCTCTTCCTACAACGCGAAGACGTGGTCTGGACTTTCGGGTCCGATGCTGAAAGAGAATGAGTGGAAGTGCCAGGCTTGGAAACAGCCTCGTCATCATAGCTGCTGGCACTTTCGTCAGAATCACTCAGTTGGCTCCGATATTGTTGCTCATTCTCGTCCAAGGGCAAGAAGAACCCGTCAAGATCATCACCGAGGTACTGAAGGACTTCGGGAGATAGTGGAATGATGGTAGATTTGAATGTATAAGATTCAAAAGCTGGATACCAGGTTTGAAACGAACAGGATTCGAGGACGTGCTTGGTGAGTTCGGGAAATGTGACTTCCGATGTCTCGTCAGGCGCGACAGTCTCATCCTTGACTTCTTTCTGATCCTGAGTGTGAATCATTCGA
Organism: Melampsora americana; assembly: GCA_022264835.1. Lineage (NCBI taxonomy): Eukaryota > Fungi > Basidiomycota > Pucciniomycetes > Pucciniales > Melampsoraceae > Melampsora > Melampsora americana. Next base: position 47,486 of record JAIFHY010000036.1, read on the forward strand.
GCAGGGCGCAGAAAGTAAAGCAGAGGTCGAGTTCTACAAAAACAAAGAAAATGCGAAGAAAATTTCACGGGTCTCTTGGGCTTGACATCGGACTTCTCCTGGGTATGTGCATACCTGTATTGCTCCATACAGGGTATCTCGAAAGACTCTTCATCTTGAGCTGAACCAAAATCTTATGTCAAGAGCCCAGTGATTCAACTATCAAGAGCCCAATTATGTTGAGATCCACTTTGTACTACTACTGATCATCTCTAATGAGCATTTGATTGACGTCAATATAAGTTTTGCGTCCATTCACTTGATTATTGTACTAGAAATATAATCAACAAAGTACCTCACCACCGCATCCTCACCTTTAATCAGTGAAAGCTCTAGAACATTGCCCCAAATCAACAGTGCAGGTGCAAAAGGTTATGCCAGTACTGTTTCCTGAACGTTTAAACTGATTCTGCTGACATTTGAATGGATCTTGCAGACGTAAAACTGAACCTCTGCGGGATATTAGATAGCAGGATTATCATATTGAACAAGATGAAATCTTACAATATATCTTGATCTCTGACTACCACTACAACTGGCAAAGTCAAAGAAAGAGATGAAAGAATAATTGAGCTCAAACATGTATGATTTGCAAGAATAACTGTTCATGTGAGATAAGCAATTAAGAAGATGAAAGAAAGAGGTGTTACATCATATATCTAAAAAAATCCGAATTGTAATCAAGAAAAATGACAGAATTTGGAGGAATTGAAAATCATCATAGTAAGAAATCAAGAAACCATTCATGAATCAAGATACAAGTGAGAAGCCAACTCCAATAAGACTAGCAAACAATAAATTCAAAGTAATTGTAGATGAAAAAAGTAAAGTTACACCAGCTGATTTTGCATGTGAGCCTGGTCTATCGGTTGACTTACTATCCGAAGAAGTAGAAGTACTGTTTGAATTGGTGGTACTGCTTAAAACGTTGAAATTGTTATCCAAAGCGTCGGGAAGAGTCGAAGGAACATTCAACCCAGGAGTATTTGTGGTGGAAACACTTTGACCGCCGTTGACGGTAGTTGCAGGCATAGGTGTTTGTTGTACTGATGCTGAAACAACTGGTAATTCGCTGAACAATTTTGCTGGATCATATGATACACAATCTGTTACGGTAGGGATCCAAGGTTTATACGGAATATCCCTAAGTTCAAGAGCTATATCAGTTCCCACATCGCAGATTGATCTGGTTTGTTCAATAAACACACTCACTTGATGATTCCAGCAGATTCAGGTGGTTGGGCCCAAGTTTTTTGTACTCCATTTTCTATATAAACTCCTACTGGTAATTGATTTTCACCTTTACATGATTGGAAGGTACCTTTGATTGCAGCATAATTTGCTGGCATATTGTATTCACAACCGACTCGATCATAAACATCTAAATCAGACAAAAGGTCGATCAAATAAAAGCTCAATCATCAGCTCCATTTTCAACTATTCATCAACCCATTCGAAAATGTCAGAGAATTACTTACGTTCACATAATCTAGCTGCATCAGGTCCAGCTGGATCACACGCTTTGAAACAAAATGTGTTTGATCCAATAAAAGTTGTCCATTCAACCACTTGCATTGGAGTACTACTCTGCTCATTATTTCCTCCGAAAGCTGTAGAATACACTAAACCTCCTAGAGGATTTCCTCTGAGATCTGCGCCATGGGGATCCAATTCTCCTCCTTCATCATTTGGCATCAGATTCAATGCTGTTTGATCAATTTGTCCTACTATCTGAACATATCCTGGAGTTTTAGTGCTACGTGAAGTGATCGGAAAAGGTAAAAGAGGTTAGTATTTCGGGAACACTCCTTTGATTTAATGATAGAGCGATAGAGAACTTACAATTGAATGCCTTGGATCGCACCTGCTGGAATCATACGTGCTCCGTATTTCTTCTTGGTACAATAAGCAACGGATTCACCTTCGACATCTCCTACAACCGAATTTGGAGCTTGAGCTCCCCATAGACAAAACCGTAAGATTCGAAAAATGCCGTCAAAGAAAAGCAACAGGTTGTCAAGGATGTAAGGCTTCTAACGTTAGTATTCAGGCATTTCAATATAGTTAAGGAAATGAATTTGAAGACTTATCATCAATGGAGTCCAACCAAGCTGTTTGACATTTAGAGTCTTGAGATTGAGTAGTAGCATTACAGATATTGTAACCTATAGAAGCCAGTCAAGAATAAGACCAGAGTAAATTTGGTTGAATCATTGCGTGCGAGTAACAATGGTGCCATCAATCTAAGATAATGACGTACCATATTGAGTTCCTCTTTCTCCATTTCCAGTATCAGCTTGGTAAGGGACGTTAGGCCAAGGGAACCGTTTGTCAGCTAAAGGAACATCACCACCAGGGTTTTGACTTCGGATAGAGTATAGGGATAGAACAAAAATCAGGTTAAAGACTGTAAAGGTTTGAGACCCTTTGATGATAGCACGTTGGGAGATCATCCTGTGATATCGCAAGTGCTTTGATCGAATGAGAAGAAGAAGTTCGGGAAGACTTCAATTTTCTATAGAATTCTATTAAACCTCGATCCCAAGACTTCCAGGCGAACGTATGTATCTGGAGAGTATGTATCCTCAGGAAAAGGCAATGATTGGATGTATTGGAATTCTTCTTCCCGGGGAGAAAGCCAATTCATCGAATATATATAATCTTCTTTATTTCTTTCAAACTCATCGTTGTCAATTTCTCACTTCCTGTACTCGTGCGGTCGCTGAGGAGCGCAATCGAAGTCGAGTCAAGAAAAAACGTTTATATTTACCTCGGTGAAGATCAGTAGGAGATGGTTGTTACCCTCCATGGAACGTCAATGATTGATCGTTTATATTTTCACGCCTTTTGATCCTACTCAACCGAGCACGTACGCAGGTTTTCTTTGATCGATATTCAGAATCCATAAATCCCATCCCGAGGTCCTCACCCTGATTCAAGTTTGGCAGGCTCGATTGCGTGGTCCCAAATTGTCCTTGATATCATGTATTCTAGGTTACGAGACCGTCATGCACGTCGTATTGGGGAAATGGCTTTTCGAATGTGGATTTCTCCACATGTGCTTTTGTCTTGAACAAGGCATGTAAACACGCGATTGGAATTTGCTTGTGTTCGTCGATCGTCTAAAATGAAAGTTGTGAGTCAACTGTGTGTACATACATATCTTGCCATGGCTTTTCCGTGGAGATGCTGCGTATTGTGGATAGGGCTTGGGCGAAGCTTTGCAAAATTACAATTCAACTGGAGTTTCGTTTCTTGCAAGCAATTCAGACACCTGTCCAAACTCTTGGTACTTTTAGTCACCTCTATGGCGCTATAGGGTGGCGCACAAACCTCTCCAACCCTGCGATGGGCTTTTGTTTTATATAAGAGCATCCACACACGTGGGGTAATTGTGTGCAGTAAGGTTGAATTTGACACTAATGCAGGGTCTGTTCCGCACTGGTAGAAAATTAGCCCTGTGGTACCTAATTTTTCAGCAATTGGCATCTTTAGATTGTTAAAAGTAACAATTGGCTACTCCATGTGTTATCAAAAACCACCAATACCCTCTTTGATCCTATGTGTTTTTGGTGCCTTTTTCAACTTGAAATCTACCAATCAAGTAAATAGACACAATCATATCAATTTTGTTTTTTTTTCAAATAAAATCTATCATCCAGCTAATTGAACAGAAACATATGGGATTTACTGTCATTTCACAAAGGCTTGTCCAAAAAGAAGATGACAACATGGCAGAAAAGGACAAAAACCCAGTTTTTTCCAAATACAGCTGTATTTTTGAAAATGAACTCAATCAATTGAAAAAAGAATCATTCAGATTGCTGTATTTGACAAAACCTGGGTTTATGCTGTGTTATGAATTTCATTTTTTTGGCAAGCTTTCATGAGACAACAGTATGTAGATGTAATATTTAAGAGTGTCTTCAATCTCTTGGATTGAGTTGTTTTGTTGTTGTGTTATTGTTTGCTTCAATCCTCCAATGTAAAGAAAAGGCAAGTTCCTATATCACATGAATCCTTGTATACTATATCATCTGATGAAAGTAGGTAAACAAAGGTTCTGTACTCAAAAAAATTGAAAGGTTACCTTGCAGCATCACCCTTGTGAATGTCACATTATCCACAAGTTTACTAACATTACAGCCTAGATGATGTAAACAAGTGTGGGATTTCAGTCAATTAATTGATCTGCAACTCATTGTACAGCTTGGTACCACAAATGCTTGAGTTAGGAACTGAAAATCAGTGCGGATGTTCCAAGTCCCTCTCTGAAGCCTCCAAGGGACACTGGTGAGAGGGGACCATTGGGGATTTGGATTTTGTCTGAGAATTCTCAAAGGAGAATTCTCAGGAATTGATACAGCACCACCTATAGAGATCACCCAGTTGAGATAGCCTTCTACCCGGATGACCCGGTATCCATATGCTGTGCACAGGCAATGTAGTCCCAAAGTTCAGCAACCCATAGTGTTGTGAGTTTACCGTACACCTCCTTTGTTTTGTTCCAACACATTCAAATTTTTCTTTCTTGAATTTTTCCAAAGTTATGAATTCCTCTTGACTCACACAATGCCAATTACCACCTCTGGACCTCTGAAAGCTGTATTGTGTGATTGGTGGTGCTCCATGTGAGGAAGCCCAAATAGCAGGAGTGAGAATGTGAGGTGTTAGATGGATTGATGCTTGGAGACCTGGTGTGTTGTGGTGTGTGCAGTGTTACAGAAGAGACATCAATTGGTGTAGACCCATGAAAATGGGTAACAAAATCTCATGTGGACTGCAGTGCTGGCAGAATGCTAGACATATGTGTGAAAAAAGGTCAGGATAAAGCATGAAGTTAATGATTTTTTATTTGTTTCAGGTAATTTCTCAGGAAGGTCTGAGAATTATCTGTTGAAATCTGGATTCCAAATTTGCCCGGTGAGAGGGACTTACATCAAGTTAGGAGATACTTTGTTCCACAAACAATGGATCCTTGTGTAGCCAGGACAGATATAACTCTGGATTGGCAGTCAAGGATCACTAGTGTCAGGGACTCCTTGTCAAGGGCTTTTGCATGCTTATCAACCTCAGAAATTTACCAATCAGATATCTTAAAAGATGTATCCTACATTGCTCCAGTCAAGTCTCAACCACAAGCCACAACCCAAAGTTTTACCCCTTCAGTAGTTTTGCAGAAGTTTTTGATTTTTTGATTCAAATTGAGCACTTAAGTACCTACTCTAAGGTCCTAAAGGACTCAACCTTGAAGCTTAAGTACCTATCTTGAGGCTGTTAAGGTACCTGGAACCAAATTTTGTGGTTTTTGGGAAAAAAACAAAAACAAAATCATCTGGCTGGTCGTATTGACAATCCAAGTCATCTCTGATGCCAACACCCTTTATCTAGCCCAAAATTGACTTATCACACAATATTCATCAGTAGGTTTTATTCGTATAAAGTTGTGTAATTGAATTTTATCTCTGCAGAGCGGTTGTGGTCGAGACTACCCTGGAGCAACTGTATTCTTTAGTGTGCTTGAAGGAGGCTGAAGGTGTGCTCCTGGGTGACAAGACGAGCTCCAGTCGCTATTGGGCCAGCTTGCGTCCATCTGAGCACCAAAATGTTGGCTATTCTGAATATCTGGACTTGTCAGATACTATCTGGCTGTTCTTTTTTGAAAAATCCTGGTTCCAACACCTGAACCAGCGATCCGCCTGATACCCGGCGCTTTGATCCGAAAGGATTTTTTGTCCAGGATTCAAACACCAAACTGACCTAAAAGCTATGTCGACCAAAAAATAATTCCAATTCTGGTCTTGCAGGATGTGAGACATCCATCATTGTTCTCAAAGAGATCAAAATTTCAACAGAGTCAAAATTTCTTGACCCATGCTGTTTTTCCCGAAGCGTGACTCACTGGCTGGTCGGGATCTGGGCTGGTCTCGCGAATACGAGACTTTGATTCTTTCTGTCGGCCTCAAGCGCTTTGATCACTCGCAATCAATTATCGGCCTGCCTCTATCTTTATTTGATTTCTTCAACTCAAGATGATCCATTAATTTTGATCCCGCATGTCATTTCTATCATCAAACCTGCCTAGAACACTCGCATGCAACTTCCATCCATGACTATGGGACACTCCTCCCAACCTAGTGACTCGAGCTCAAAGATGTTCCTGAGTGCATCGAATGAGGTCAGCCGAACGACTCTAATATCTCCTGACAAAAGACACCCACTCATTTATCAATCCTTCCCTAGCCTCAAACCAGATGGCAATCCGTATTTTTCTCTTCGGTGAAGGAGCTGCTGGATGACAAAGAGGTAATAAATCTTGCTCATGGTATAGCTGTTCGAAGTTTCATCACGCCGCTAATCATCCCATCACTCAGATGCAGCGTTACGAGATGCAGCGCCATCCTAATTCGAATCTTGAGGCGCAGTTCAGAAAGCCTTCATTTCACAAACCGGTGTACCCGCCGGCACCGATGGCCTCCCCCGCCAAAGCTTCAGCCGAGAGAGATCCATATAACGAAAGAGCTCTACAGTCAAATCTTGCTCAAGAAAGCTCTGGTAGGATCCCTGCGCGACTTAATCTGACATTCTCTAACCAAAAAGAGTCTTCCACCTCATCGAATATACCGCGTCACAATTATGACTTCTTGAGCCGTTTTCCGCAAGGGATTGCTTCCGCACCTCTGGAAAATGGCAGCGATTGGGTCGGGCGCTGTGGAATGTCTAAGTCTGTCTACCCTGATCTTCACCAAGACTGATCTCCGAGCAGAACTTTTCATTGATTGACCAATTCTTCCTGCTTCATGTGATTCCCATTGTGGCTGCCAAATGTCGGTGACGCTTCTCACTGATATCTTCATCACGTATTGGTTTACTCTAATGACTGAAAACCAATGCTGTCACAATCAACCCGCAGGGATGAACTTACTTGCGATCATCGTAATTACTGAACTGTAGCAAGACTTCACCAACCCGAGTTGAGGAACCAGTTACGGCAGAGAACAGCGTCACAAGACCTTTGGGTTCCCTGGGAGTTCAACTGCCTGATTTCGACTCACATCTGCACCAGTCTCTGGCTGCGAATCTACAAGTCCCACATCCAGTTGTGGCTTCAATATCCAGGTCCAGGAATGCCTCTGGCCCCACAGGAGGTCTCGGAGGTGAAATCCGACCTTTTAGACTTAGAAAATCTTTGAGCGAGCGGCCAAAAACAGGTATGAGCCAACATTCAGAGAATACAGATGCGCCTAATTACGGTAGCATATGATTCAATCTTGGTATGTCAAGTTGAAGATATTGTCATTGGACGTTGTGATTTTTTGAAGGTCAATATGGTGATCAGCTTTTCTCACATACCATCAACTGCGCCCGAGGTGGAGTCACTGCCCAAGATATGAAGAGTGAAGGATTACCTCGCGGCCACACAAACAGCAGCCCTCCAGAATTACACATGAAGAAATCGGAGAAGTATGACATGGCAGTGAGTGTCCTTTCATTAACACAATTCGTCGCACTTGATTGAATATCATGGTATTGGTAACGAGCCGCAAGGCTGAATCACATGTGCTGATGTCTCGCTTACGTTCACCTCTGGGCGGAGGACAGGGTGTTTTTATACAAAACGCAATAGATCAAGCAAAGATCAAGCTAGGGACGGAAGTCGATACAGCTGAAGACCACGGCCTGGGTGACAGCTGGTGGGTCAGCAATCCTACAATTAGGTGAGCTTATCATTCGAGTATAACATATTTGTCTTTTACATCTTCTTCAAAATCTATACTAAATTGTGTTATGGTTTTTCTCAACAACGTACCAATCATTTTCTCGACTTATTTTACAACCATCAGAGACAACCCAATTGTCATGGTTTCTCCTGGATTCTTGTAAGGTTTTTTTTGTCCATCACCGCACGACTACTGAAATCCGGCTGATTAATTTGCTGTGATATGCATATTTTGATAATGGATGGATTCCAGGGTATCCACGGGCTATGCAAGAGATCAGATAGTCGGAAGCAATTTATTTTCCTTGGTAGAAGAGACTACCTCTCCTGGCGTTGTATCTAGGGTTCGAGATTCTTTTCTGAACAAAGAAAATTGCACCGAGGTCCTATTCTACTATCGCAAGAATAGTAACCCGATCTGCTTCATCGTGAATATCATGCCACTTTTTGATGTCCAAGGAGACTTAACTTGTCAGTAAATTAATCATCCAACCTTGCTACGAGACCGTCAGACTAAAATAAGCGGCGGGAAGCCGTGTTCCATGTTTTTGTTCTAGATTTCATTGGTGGGCACATGGTCAGAAGATTTCCGTTAACTTCAGATGACTGTATTGGCTGATCTGTCTTTTGCTTGCCAGAGGGTATCTGGGGACTTTGAGTTATTTCGTCGCGTTTTGTCCGCAGTTCCAGCCATTATACATTCCACCACTTTTGGACGTGATAGCAGATTATCTTGCCAGTATTTAGATATAAAACATCTTATCAGCCGAGGTGAACAGACTGACAATCAAACATGGTCGAGGCGTATGTTCAGCCATCAATCCCCGGTGCAGGTACCGCGCTCAACCCGGGGTGCAACTCGTTGTTTACCAGCTCCTTCCCTTTCGGGAATAGCTGAGAGTCTCTCAAAGTCTAAGGAAGGGTGCATTTTACAGCTGGACAAAGCCGGCGCTGAGCCTCTATTCAATACTCGGGCTCTAGCCGTTTATTCGCACGTTGATCGATTTGTGACAATTTTTTCACGAGTTGAGTGACAGCTCCTTGTGTTGATGACGTTGAGACAAAGATGTTCACGGGTGATATCATATGTTAGATCATCATCTTCCAGCGGAAAACTAGACAGATAATCTATGCTACCCCGGAAGCGTTGAAGTTCCTAGGTTTGTATCTCTGGCAGTCACCGAAAAGATTAAGGTGCTGATACATTTGTATCGCAGGTATATCAAGTGATGAGGCTGCGACATCCGATTGGTATTTTTCGCCGTTATTGGACACTGATTTCATCAGTCTAGTGTCTGGAGAGGATCGAAAAGAAAGTAAACGTCTCATTGCAGCAATATCTAGGGTTGTGAATAAGTTGAGTGCAGCCTTGAGGTTCAGAGTCGTCTAGATATTAAGATTTATGATCCTTTCTTACGGTTTAATTTCAACTCCAGATCAATGGCCGCCTCATTCGATTGTCGGTTGTCTTTCCAAGCTGGTGTCCAAAATAAAAAGTAAGCTAGGTCTGCTCTTCATCACAAGTCTCAAACCCGCTCAAGTTCTTTTGCCTAGCTTTAAAGGTGGCTCTATCGATGGCTCCTTGGCAAAGCGCCACAAAGATAGTGAGCTTTCTTCTTCTTCTCAGTCTGTTTCTCGAAATGGAACATTCTAAAAACGCATCCGATTTCTCCCATTTTGAAGTCTTTAGTACGATCCATGTGAGCATTAATCTGAATAGACTACCGCAAACCAAAAAATTGATCTTTCGGAAACCAAACATCATAATATCCTCTATGGTTGACCTGTAACAGTTGACGCCCCTGATAGTAAGCAACTTCTTCTTACCTCTTTGTATATTAAGCTAACAAGCTGATGTATGGCTCCAAAGGATTCATCTAGCCATTGTAAGGCTTACTCAGTTATCATGGAGACGAGGAACATCTGAGTGTCAAATACCATTCAATACGCTCGTTGGAATTTGGCAAGTCTGTTTTCTTCATATCTAGCTTTTGCAGGCGGTTTATTATTTTGTACCACTATTTTACTTGACAGTTGAGTAACTTCGCTGGGTTTTACACGCTTTGTTTATCATATGTACATACCCAATTATCTATCAATACCCTAACTTTGCACGGGGACCTAATAGTGTCTATGTTTAATACAGTTACTATCTCAAGTAGCCTGCATCGCTGGCACGAGCTTTCAGCAGGATATCCGGCGGATTTTTGCTCGTCTAATTTTTTTTGTAGTCGATCTTTGATACCATTATTGTACTTTCCATTAACTTTCGAGACTTTTGTTGATGTTTTGATTATGATACTACAAACACTGTACCTTTTTAAATTGAACCTAGTCTCTATATTTCATTTAGGTACTACCTTGATTAGCCAGCGTTACTTTCATCAGGGAGATGGCGACGTGATTCATTTCTCGAGAAATGCAAAGATTTATCCAAAACGCATCGAGATGGAATAAATACAAACCATTTTCATTCGTATCTTTTGCAGTTGTCCATCAAGAGAAAGTGATGAGAGAGAAATACCCAAAGTGGAAAATTTAAATACATGAGAAACCAAGACGCGTTCGTCTTCTTTAAATACATCAGGAATCAAGAAACATCCATTTTTTGAAATATGCTATACATGAGTTGTGTTCACCGTATTTACTGGATGATGCATAGATCTCCTAAGATCCCATCCGGGCACACCCATTCGATTTTGCTGTGCATTCAGCTCATTCATCGAATCCGAATTTTCGTATGGATTTAAGAATCTGTATAATATCCCATGTAGAATCACTGCACAAAATCCTGGGATCCAAAATACCCAATGTACTAGAAGAAAAATGAATCAAATTTAGTCAGACATACGAATCACTTATTCCGATGGTTTTAATTTGGTTCTTTTAGACCGAGTTCTCTTCACAAACTGGTAAACAAGTATGTAGATGATAGATAGACTCACTGGATTGGAATCTCAGAATTCCAAAAGAGAGTCCGAAGCATATATTCGGGAATCCGTAAGCTCCGATATATCCTGCATGAGGTGCAAATCCAGAGGTACAAAAGCATCTAAAAGTTTTGACAAAAGAACACTTTTTCAATTGCTATTCACATTGGCCTTCACTGCGAGTAAAATTACTTACATCAATCCGACTGATAAACCGTATAGGACGGGAGATAGATATACACTTTGTGTTCCATTTGGTTTAAGAGAATGTCCAGTACCTTTTGGTGATTTGAGGATTTATCGACGGACGTTCAGTGATATTGAAAGAAATGCACGAAATGATTATCCCTTCTAAGACTCACCATGAGCAAAAGTTAATAAAACTAAGGCAGCCATAAACTCCAATGCAACCGCCTGACCAGTTGTAAAGCCGCTGCTCTCATCAATCGCACATCCACCATTCGCCAAATTTGATGCATTTTTACCGAGAGCTGCGGCAACTAAGCCTCCACCTGTGATGGCACCAATCATTTGGGCGAAGATATATGATATTGATCTGAACGGGGATGTATTTCCAATAGCGAGCTGCGATAAGGTGATGATCGGGTTGATGTGTGCACCCGTGATAGGTTTCAGAGAGTACATGATGATTGTCACTGCGGTTCCATAAAGAAAAGCAAGTCCAGAAGCTACTCCTACAGGTCCTTCTAGGGTGAAAACCAACGATGCTACCCCGATGATCCAAATGAGGATCATACTTCCCAAACCTTCAAAGATCTAAATTCAGCAAAAAGTCATCCGTATCATTGTCAGTCCCAACTCAAGAAAGAAACGAGATCTCAAAAGGGATACAGGCGAAGGATCTTGAGTTGCTCACCGATGCTTTCCATATGACCAAAACACCCATTTTTCTTTTTTGATTTATTGACAAGAACTGAGAAGGTGTTCAGTTTAAGATGCACGGTTTGTCTTCGCGTTTTTGTAATCAATATTACCAATGATTGGCTACGTTTCCTTGCTTGTTGCTTGACTTTAGTGGTCTATGAATCTAGTGATCGTTTATTGTTTGACTCGAATGTGTAAAAAGATAGAAGACAAACTCGGCTTTAAAACTGATAGATATATATATACAAGAAAATCTTGAACTCTTCAGAAAATGAGTATGATATGAGGGATGTTAAAGAGTAAAATTTCTAAAGACTCAAAAGTTTGCAAGGCAACAGACGACTTTTAAGGGCCTTCAAGGTCTAAAACTCTGGCCGAAGCATGAAAATTCAAACGCTCACACCTTGCCAACCAAAGGAGCTGCCGATTATTTATTAATCAATTCTCGTAAAACTCTCTTATCTTCGATCAGGTTTGTGTCAATAGTTTTACCTTTTTTTTGTTCTACCACCATCTGACAAATCTCAATATCACAACTCACCCCTCGGTTATAAGCTTGAAAGAGGGAAGTGAAGAGTGATCATCGAGTTGAAGATAACCTGTGAAACTCATCCCTCGATTTGAACTCACTTTGCCGAAACTGTATGCCGATCAAACATCTCCCAGTCAAGGCAGAAGACAAAACTATGAGCTATAAAAATGACATGATAACCGCTCCAGTTCCAACGAAGGATTCCTCAGGGTCTCGATTGAGACAATAGGGCTTTTGACTGGAACTCAATATTTGATTTCTCCAGTGCATCTGGAACTTTCAGATAGCCTATAAGCTTGGAAAAGGAAATGAAAATTAAGAGATGCCTGAGATCACAGGGTAAAGAAAAACTGCAATTCAAGATACAAGGTAATGTCTAAAGCCGACCTTGATTTACATAACTTTTCACGAGAGCTTGGAAGGTGGTAAATTGAAAAGTATAAAAAAACTAGTTATTCACTTCATAAGATCAATACTACTTGAAACTTCAGCATCCATAGTGAGCTTATCTTTTCACATTTTTCAAAATTTGAAGCACAAAGTATGACATCAAAGGAGAGGGTCGAGATGAAAAGGATGTGTGGACAGCTCAATGATCACAACTTGATACAAGAATTTTTTAGCAATATGAAGAAAGAATAAAGACATAGATATGAAAGATATGAGCCCAAGAGCCGCTGTGTGAATTTCTTCATATGGTAACAAAAAATCAGACATATCCACAAGGGGTCCACTGCTAAGCGCCTAGGGGCGTATATTTATATGAGTAATTATGCAATCAATGGACATGAAGAATCCATAACATGAAATGTTACAAATTATTCACATTGGACTTGTTTCTGAGTAAGTAGAGCCGTTCAGGTAACTTTCCCGACTCCCACATACCTTGTTCAATTTTTACTTCCCTGTTCATCTCATTTGGTGGAGCTTTTTATTGTTTGAAACAATATTTTATTTTGTCCTACTTAGTGTCTTGTTCTTTTACTCTTTCATTTTCCCATTCTACTTTTCTATGCTTCAATCAGTCCTGGATGCATACCAGGAAACTGTGTTTTAAGTATCAAAGGTTTTGTTGTTATGTTGTTGGAGAGCAAGTTTACTCTGGGTATATTGCTGTAGAACCTTTCATAGTCCTCAAAACATCTAAAGAAACTGTGTTTGAGAGTACCAGAGGTTCTGTCATCATGTTTTCAAAGGCTGCTGTGAGTCCACTTTGTTCCCAGTGCACACTTGGCAAATGGGCCACTTTAGGTCTACTTTTTAACTGTGCTGCTTTTAAGATTTTCAAGTGCATTCAACAACAATGGTGTCGTTATTACCTTTCACTTGTTACTGATTTTTCTGATCTAACAAAGGTCTCCAGTTTCTGTTTGCTAGCATTCCAACTCCTAAACAAACCCAATTGTATTCCATCATCAAACTCAGAAACTTGAAAGCTTACTTATTTTCCATTTTGTACTTTGATATCTTTTCATCAAGCCTCTAGTGTTTCATCCAATTCATCACTCTACTCAACTCCAAGACTTGATAAATCTCAAAATATCATTAATCCATAAAAGGATGATTTCCAATAGTTTCAATCTTAGGGTTCAAAATCTTTGCCATGTAAAGACCAACATAGGCAAGTACAGTCAAACCTTCACAATTGCATAATTGGACATTTGGCAGAAGGGTTGGGTTCCACAAAGCCAATGTCAGGCCAAATTTTCAAATTATTGCATAATATAATAATGCATTGGGTTTTGGAAAACAAAATCCCTTTGAGCTACAAATTTGGCAATATAGAGCTGGGCTATAGATTGCTGCACTTGTTCAACTCTATCTCTCTCACATGTAAGCCCATGCATACCACACCTTGAAGTGTATGTAAACACATATCCTGTACACATTTTGAGACCAAACCATTCCATCTGCTTTGCTTAAGGCCCACTAAATCTTGATTTTGCTCATAAGATTGAGAAAAAGGTGATGAAAATAGGAGATAGCAGTTAGTCTTATGATAGGAGATTTTTTATATCATTTTGAATTTTGAAACAAATAGGGTGACCCAATGACCCTACCTCCTGAAAATTGAATTGCTCAAACTAGAAGGCTCTAGCAAGACGAATGTTAGGATTTGAATCAGCACTTCAATCTACTTCAATCACCTCCACAAAATTGGCCCAAAAAGGTTAAAATGAATGTAAGATGAATTGATTAGAAATTCAATTATACCAAAGAAAAATTTTCAAGTAAAAAAGATCCAAAGTATGATCTGAGATCAGAAATTCAAATTAACAAGTATCGAAATTTTGCTCCTAAATTATCTTTAGTTAATTTCAATTTTCCAAAACTTGAAGGTCATCCTCCAAAATTTTACATTTCAATTTTTCATCTATAGTCATATACCCAAATTTGGTTTTAGACCTATTTTTGTGAAAGTGCAACAAGCTTCTTAAGAATACCTGTATCTTGATTGTTAAATGTGACTTTATCCAACAAGTTAGGTTCTTTATCTACTTTATCAGTGATGAATTTATATTATGAATCATGATGAACTGAGTATGTACACAATGACGACTTCTTCTTTACCATCTTCATTCATCTTCTATTTCAAACTTCATTTAAAAAATTCATGACTTAAATCTCATTGATCTTCCCATACCTCCAAATTGAATTTGATTTTTCTTAGGGAGATATCTTCAAGTGATTTGTACATATCTAATTTATATTTGTAGATTGAAGTTAGAATAGGAAGTCTTTCAATCAAAAATAAAAGGTTTGATCAAAAAGAGAGGAACAAATAGTTGAGTTGATCTTTAGCTTCTCAAAATCAAACTGATCAATCATTGTCTTTGATTATTAGAATAACTGTCTTACTACACACAAGTCTTTCTGTTACAGTGGGGCATGCTCATTGCATTGTCTAAATTTTTTGGAGGGCGGTTGAGATGAGCTTGGTGTCAAGTTGGTTTCATGCATGAGCTCTAATGGACCAGATTCAAAGACTGGTAAGGAATGCATGAATCCATAAGATGAAGGGTATTGGCTACTTAAGCATCAAAACCAGGGCATGGCAAGTCATCTCAAAGTGATACCAATCAAATGTCCTCGAATATACTTCTCTCTACAAAGCAAAGACCTTGTTCAAGTTTGCAGAACAGTAAAATGTTAAATTGTAAAAAGTGATATAAAGACTCAGTAACGATTATAAGATATATATATATGTGTATAATCAAAACTGATTCAATGATATATATCTTCATTATGTGTATCCTACAAGTTTGAATTCATTTATCCATCAAAACCTAAAGAAAAACGATAAAGAAAAAAATCTAGAGAAATACAAATTGAAGTAAATTCTCTGAAGTTAAAAACTGTTTATTTTGCAAATTCGACAATTTATCAAGTTCGTTTATCTAATCTTAGGACCAAAAAAAAGGAGAATGAGAGAAAAAAGTTATGAAAGAAATGGTAAAAACTGAAAGAAAAGTAAAAAACTAAAAAAGTCTGTATATTCGTGTATCTTGATAAAGTTGAAATGAAAGAGAAAAAAAAAGTGTTAAAGCTCTTTACAATATCAATTGAATTTCTTCTTTAGTATGTAAAATAAATCAACCAATTGTAAAATCTTTTTTGATCAATTTCATTCAAAAAAATCAACAACACATATCACAAATAGCTAAATTTCAAAACGAAAGCAAAAAAAAAGATTGGTTGATTAGTTTTTTGGAATATATATAGAGAAAAAAGTGAATGGTAGAGAGAGAGAGAGAGAAATCTTGTGATTTACCTTCAAAGATACAACAACATAACAAACAACGAAGTAAGTCATATAGACAATCACAACAACAACCACCACGTAAACGCATCAATCGATTCTCTTTCGGTTCATCCGATTGTTCTTGTCTTTCAAGATCTAAATCAGGATTGGTGGTATTAGGTTTAGGATAATTAGATTGATTGAGAACATAAGCTGGTGCTGGAAACTTGGGTTCTTCATTCTCTGTTTGTGGTTCAGAATTGATCATGGGTGGTGTTGGAATGAAATTCATCTTCGATTTAACCTGATTCATCTTAAATGAGGATTTTTCTAATGTCGAGTTTAGGTTGATTTGTTGTAGAATGAAAGGGTTAGAAAAAGAAGATGTGATAGTGAACTCGAGTTAAAGTAAGAATCAAAGATGATAAGAGATGATGTGAATTGGTGATGTAGATGATGAGAAGAATTTGATGGTAGAGTTGAAGTGAAGACAACTGAGAAATCAAAATCAGGGTTTTTAAGTAAGCGTTCGATTCAAAATTAAATTAAATTTCAATTTCAATTCCTATTTGTCAACTTCTATTGAGGCTGTGCAAAAACTACTTCGCCACCCAACACTGTCACAGCTGAACAAACTCATTTCAAATCTTCATGAGTTGAATCATGACCTTCATAGTCATACAGACCTCCACCGCGCCAAGCAGAGGGACCAATCAGCAAGCAACTTTTGCACACCTAGCTCTGAAATAACATCCCAACCATGATGACTCACTGGGATGGATACTTTACCTTCATCAAACTCAAGAGTGATAAATCTTAACTTATGATGTCATCAATTCCTTCTGTCTAGACTTTACAGGCAAGGAGGGACTACAACTTACAGCCGTTGTAAGATCTAACGGCAATTTTTTCAATTCTTGTGTCATGAGCGGATATTACTCTGAAGTCAAAAACTCATAGTAATTTTCGTTTCAGTTTGAACTTTACTGTTCAAATATGGATTTTCCTCTCTCTGTTTATACCCATGTCACTCCACTCTGCCATACATATAGCCGGTTGATTGATTCAATCAACCGGTTTCCGTAATCTCCTTTTCCAATCCCCTTTTCCCCTTTCGAACACCTTTCCCCCCTCATTTTCCACTTTTCGCTTGTTTACCATCCACTATTTCCTTTTGTTTCGTTCCTTGTTTATCCAATTTGACTGTCTGGAACTTCCTCGTCCTCCCGGTATATCGAAGGTGAGTTTTTCTTTGGTTTTGTTCCGAGTCCTATCTATCATTGATTGTTTCTGATGCTCCGTGTGGTCCAGATGCCCATCAACATCTATAGCACCGATATCAAGATGGTCGTTGTGCGCATGGTCTTGCAAGGCGTGCGATTTCACGACATTGTCTCCACTCTAGGAGTCAATATCTCTCTCACCTCGGTTCGACGATGGTATGAGTTGTACCAAACCACTCGGGCGGTGATCACAAATCCCGAAGATCATATGACGCCAGGAGCTCGGCCCATTTTAGGACCAGCTCAACATCAGTTCATCCTCGATTCACTTCAACACGATCCGACTTTATTTCTAGACGAGCTACAATTGAAGATTCAAGATCGATTCGGTTTCACGGTCTCCATCAAGACTCTCTCGAACGACCTTCGAAAGCGAATTGGCTGGACTCGCAAGAAAGCCAGAACGGTTCATCCAAACCAATCCGAAGTGGCTCGTGGGGCGTATATTGGGGAAGTATCCGGAATTGATCCGTACTGCCTAGTCTTCACTGGTGAATGTTTTTTTCTTTTCTTTCAAGTGGCTCAACATCAAACTTATTTCTTTACAATTCACTAGATGAAACTGCGGTCAATAAGCGAAATCTATATCGAGAATATGCGCGGGCACCTCGTGGCGAACGCACTGTCCGCCTTGAGAGACCCACTCAGTCTCAGAGATGGTCGGTCTTACCGGCCATCTCTTTAGGTGGCATAGTTGCTTTAGTGATCCAGCCTGGTGGCTACTCCAGGATCAATTTCGAGGCTTACCTAGAGGATTTTTTAGTAAGTAAGTCCCTTCTTTGTTCTTAAATATTAATCATAATATGCTAATAGACTCACATTTTATTTAGTTACCTGCAATGAACCCTTGGCCAGCCAGGAACAGTGTCCTCGTGATGGACAATGCTCCAATCCATCACGGGGGCAACATTTCTGCGCTTTGTGAAGCACGAGGTATCCGGGTATTGTATCTTCCACCGTATTCGCCAGACTACAATCCAATTGAATTAGGATTTTCTCCGCTGAAATCCCGTTTGAGACGTAGCCGAGCACTTCAACGTGCAAACAACTTGGCTGGAGAGGAGGGATCAATCTTTGTGGCATGTATGAATCTGTTCACTGACTCACTATGTCATAAGTTGTTTAAGAGTTGTAGGTATATATAAATTATCTTGTTTTTCTCATTCATTATTTTATTAATCAAAAAGGTTTTATGATAATCATATTATAAGTTCTTTATCTATTTGTAAGGTTTGAATGTGTTTGAATTGCAATGTATCAATAACCAATTCAGTTACTCTTGATATCAGAGGTCACTCGGTGTCAATCCTGAATAATGTGCCTCACTCTGTCTTCTATTCATATGTAAGAAGAATAGATGATCAATGTCCTTAGGAGATGTTGACCTTTGTGGGGGCAATTTCTCCAAGCAATGATGGTGGTCTTCACACATTTTGAGCGCAACAATTGGCATGTGGGCTTTTGCTGATATGTTTTGAATGGGCCGCTTTATCTCCATAGGATGTTTGTTCCTTATATTTGTTTCACACAATTTGATCATTTGCTTTGATTGCATACAATTTTCGGACAAAGGTTACAATGGCAATCATACAAATTTGAATAATACTATACTTAAGTGATGTGGTTAAAGATAAAAACAATACTACATAATAAAATTCAATGATATCTTAGACCGAGTCGACAAAGACAGATAATGATATAGGAATGGGATGTTCAATCCTCACTCATCTTCGGTAGTTGGGCATTGGACATTCAGACTATTACATAAACAAAGACATAACAACATATTATCAGCCTCACGGATGCTTTGAAGACAGATCAAAAAAAATAACTTACTGTCCCAATAGCGCAGTTGCGCTTCCTCCATCAAACGATTGGCTACTTGACGGTCTATGCCACAAGACGTTAAAGTACTTTCGGTGGTTTGGAGACTTGGAATCAAGTCAGTCCAAGACTCGATTCCAGCTTCCGTCAGAAGCAATCGAGTTCTTGAGTCATCTGGTGGAATGTCGCAGTCAATAAGGAATTTCTCCAAATCGACTGCTTGAGAGGAGGTGGAGGTCTTCTCATTCATTTGGCTTTCACTGTCACTAGACAGTGTAATTGGGTCGTTGAAGGAATCCCCGGGTTCTGAATGACGCAGCAAAAATTAAAGTGTGAGTAAAAAAAATTGATTACAACCATAGGACGCATGAGCTTACGGTCCTCAGTTTTAATCTTTTTGATGACCGGCTTGACATCCTCCAACTCGTCCACATCTTGACCACTGCGTTTCTCCCCGGTCGTGTTCGAGCCTTGCTGGAAACCTACGCCTCCAACTTCAGAAGGTCCGGCCAAATGGGAGCCACCTTCATGACCACCGAAACCATGCGAGCCTCGTGGATGGCCTTGGAAGCGGGTTTTCACCCGATGTTCGACACTCATCTCGGGATGAATCCATTGGGTCTTCTTGATCTCATTGCGGAACTCCGCAGTATTCGGCGGTATGTAGATACTCGCAATATTCGCAATCTAAATGGAATCAAACAAGGTCAGTTGAAATCATATTCTGAAAGATATAAAGTATATGCATCAAGGTACTTACAACGCCTTTGGCCCAGATCCACGCGGCAGGGAAAGTCAATCGGTATCGGAAAGTGGGATCCCACGGAGTCGTCAAGATTGTGCCATCTCCTCCGGCATAACCTTCAAGGCCATGTTGGCTAAAGACTTTGCAAGCAATCGCTTGCAACTCGGAGTCTTTCTTAGATTCCTGTAAAGATCTAAATCAATAAAAAGCATTATATACGTGTAGGGAACCACACACCTCCGATTGTTTGTCCTCAACCGCTTCTCCGTTGGTTTCAGCAATCAGCTTCTTGGTTGCTGACTCCTGGTGAATGAAACTCAATCAAATGAGTATATGGTAAAGGATGATACAAAGAAAGAAATGCTTACCTTATCATCCTCTTTCGCTTTAACTTCGACATTCTCATTGTCAATCATGAGAATGCCGAATTTCTTTGTCGATTTGGACAAGGCATCGACAAAAGCCTGCCACTTGTCCCCATCAGTGAGGACATGTTTGATACGACCCACCGTGGTCTTCCACTTGAGAGTCGGTGATAAATCCGGATTTAATATTATGAGTCGCATACCCGACTCATAATCGTCGCATGAATCAGCCACCAATCTCTTGAAGTCATTGAGGCTTTTTCCGAAAAAACATCTCTTGATCTCGAGGTAACCGGGATTGACCGATTTCGATTCGATACACTTGAGTTTGGCCACCTTCGCGGCCTTCTTACCAGCGCCAACCTTGGGGGTGCCCTGACTAGAAGGTCCCACGTTGACTTCCTTGCCCGTATAAATCTTGAATCGAATCTCGATCGTCATTTGATGGTTGAGGTCAAACGTATCTCGAGCGAGAGACCCAACTCGATATAGGGGATTATGGCGAGCACAGATCGCTCGCCGATCGTCTCCCACCCCTTTGTCAGGCATCTCAAACACTGAATCTGATGTGAAATTGATCAGACGTCAGTTTATGATCAAAATCGTCCAGAGTGTTCCACTCACTTTCATTGACGTTGCCAGTCAAGGGGGTTGCAGCTGGAGCCATAGCTGACGAATTCGACATCTGCAAAGCGATCCAAAATCATCATCAGAGTCAGAGTTGGGTCAAAGAGGAAAAAGGGACTGACCTTGAACAGGAAACGTGATAAAGATAATCTGTGGCGGTAAAAGTAAAGCAAAATATGAAGATATGAAGATATGAAGATAGAAAAAATTGATACGAAAAGAGAAAGATTGGAATAGGATGGAAGGTGAAGCAAGAAAGGGAGAGGAATCGGGAAGGAATCAAAAGTGCTCACCTATTATCGTATCGCTTCATCCCAAGAAGTGGTTGCATCATCGAAAGATCCGGTAATTCGTTTGAAGAGTGAATAGCCGGATTTGAGAGAGGAGGGGAAGATACTACCACAGCGTTGAACAGTAAAGTTCAAACTGAAAGTCAGATTATTTCGAGTTTTTGACTTCGAAATAACCTCTGACGACGACACATCTCATCGAAAATCTGCCGTTAGATCTTACAACGGCTGTACATACTCTTCAAAATCACCCTTGTCATTACATAGTGACTAAATCCCATCACATCTCAAAAACCCTTCACAAGAACCAAGAGTGAACAGCGATATTACAGCTGTTTCAACAAAGATTGATCCTTTTTGAAAATCTTGTCACGGTGCAAAACTGGGTTTTGCCTCTCGCTTGGTTTTGTCTCTCTGCTAATGTGATGAATACAGAGGAAACAAAACCTGTAAGGGAGATTTCTCCCGGGTTTTGGCTCGCTGCGGCAACGACTTTCTTCACAAAAAGTTGTCAATCTTTCTTGAAACGGCTGTACATCTTAGTATGTATCAAAAGAACCTGGATGATTTGAAAGAACCCTTACAATCAGCTTGGCAAACATGATCAACAAATCGGTCATCAATCAATTTCATTCACTTACTTCTTTGTCAGCTCAGATCAGCACTTGATGAAGTTTGTCTATCGTCAATCGACTCTCAGCATTTCTATCACATAGCTTGACTTGGTCGCGTAGATTGGGCTTAGATTAAGCTACATAAGCATTTCTAGGGAAGATGTTGAACTAATTTTTTTTGAACTTCAAAATCCCCATTGATAGGTTCACCACATTCAAACTTCAATCCAGTTCACTCATTGGAAAAAAAACCCACACCTAAAGGTAAATCAATTCAAGGTTTGAACCTATTTGAGAGGAGAGTACAAGGATTGTGTGTCTACAAACAAGAGTTTTCATTACTTTCCAATCTTATGTTTTGTCTATGCACTCCTGCTACCTCTCTACACTTGTCCCTAAAGGTACATGGGGATTTATCATGCAATTTATTGAGATTTGAAATACTTCATTATTTCTGAGTAGTGTATTGGGTGGGTAAGTCAAGTGATTATGTAAGTGATCTGTAGGGTTTTGGAAATTTTAGATGATTTTGACGAGGATCCAGGCAAAGAAAGTGTAAAATGTGTACCATTCTAAATGAAATGAAGATCAAAAGGCTGTTAGTAGTTCTGTACCAGCAATGACCCTTGTCATTATAAGGTCGAAGCGATAAAAGACCAAGTCTCACTTTGAGCCACTGTGATCAAGATCAATTACTGATAAAACATTACAACTAGAGGATCTGATTCACATATTAAGATCCCCAGACCAAAAAACGATTGGAATGAGAACAGGATAAATTGACTAACACGATCCATTCATCAATGAATGCATTTTCGATTTGGTACTTGAAAAACAACATCAGATGTCAAGATCTGAATCATCATCATTTCTCTGACTCTGCGAACGACTACTGAATCCGTTTCGAACATTTTTTGTCTTCCGAGACCCTCTTCCTGAGTTTTGAGCACTTTCCGAATCATCACTCTCATCTTCATCTTCATCTTCCTTCTTTGAAACCACTTGGCTAGGACCAAAAGCTCTTTGATCTTTCAAATCCTCATCCAACATCCCAATTGACCTAAGTTCTGCTTCTAGATCTTCTAACTCGGTCTCCAATCCCTTAAATCGCGTCCCTTGAGTATTTTCAATTCCAACATACTGCCGCACGCACTGACCTCGACGGTAGCACAAGAGAGTTGGCTGATTGGCGTCTGGGTAATTGTCGATACAAGATCTACCAGCGATTGACAAACAGTGTGTGGTCGGATAGAGGAAAGACAATCGGTCCAGTAGGGTCAAAAGGTGTTGAGAGTGTGGTGAACTATTGAAATGATCAGTTTTAGGTGATCACATCAATAATCTCAAGAATTTAAAAACTGCATTCTATCAAACTCACTTATTCCATAAGCAAAGTACTACACCAGTTCCAGCTCGTCTCCCACTTTCTTCATTAGGATCGTAATCAGGTAAGTTCTTTTCACTTGCTCGATTCACTTCTCGTACGTAATCCTCTCTTCCGATCGGTCGAACGCCTGGACCAAAACTGGCTTGTCGTCGTACAGCCTCAGCTCCACTAAGTTCTTCTAATCGAGCATCTCTCCAAGCTTCCATGAGATCAGTAGGTAATTCATCATCTAAATCTAATTCATCTAACTCTAGTTTGAGCACCGCATCAGTTGTGGAAGCCTTGTCGAGAAGTGAGCTTAGCCTGTCCTTTGCCTGATCATGATTTGAACGAAGTGGGCTAGAAGGTGGAGATTCGACTTTAGGAAGAGGTGGAATGATTCCTCGAGCACTGGATCAAAAACCGAGAAAAAGGTGTGGTAAGCGGGTTGATTAGGATCCCGTTTGAGTGAAAGAAAAGCGAGAGAGAGAGATGTCAGACGTACCGAAGGGCGTCATTACTTTCCATCCAGTAGAAGTTATTCATCAACATAATCTCACTTCAGTACATGATCTCTTTCTGACCATTCCGAGACCAAAGTTGCTCACAGTTCGGTATCTTCTGAATAGCGGAGCGCTGGCATCTCGTTTTTTTGGAAATCTTCAAGTTCGAATTGAATATATCCCTTCAATGGTGTTCCGACTTTCAGTCTATTGAGTACCCGGACCCGACACAGACTCCGCGTAGTACCGGGCTCTGATCAGGGTCAAAGCGGAGCCTTGGCAGCTTGGAGCGGCTCAGCGGCTCAGCGGCTGGATATGGGGTTTCCCAAAAAGGAATTTGAAGATATCCTACAAAGTAAATGACTGGAAACTGATCAGTTGTTTCAAGATGCATAGAAAAAATCAACTGGATTCTTCTTGGCCGCTACACACTCGAACGGTCTTGAGTGATAATCATGGTTATTTGGGAACTTGTAGTGGCCAAGACAAGTTCAGGGAATCTGGCTATGAGTCCGAATAAGAATGCATAAAACGGCAAAAAGGCTTGCAAGGTGTCTTGACATGTCCATTGAGCTGAAATATGCTCCGAGTCAAGTCACCTTGTAAATATTTGAGTGAAGTCAATCCAGTAATAATTTGTTTGTGACTGTCGGATAGCCTGACTGGGCTCCCTAGAGTAGGGTGACGTCATCCTGCTTTGTGTACAAATGCGCTGGCTGAGTTTTGTTTCAGAATTTGACTTTTCACCTTGCAACTTCGCCTAGGAACGATGTGATGCTCCTCTTATGTAAATACATACATCCTAGAATACCCACCAAAAGTGGACGCCCACCAGAATGATCTCGAGTTGATCGACTTACTTGTATATATGGACACCAGTCTCAATTCTCCGATCTTCACTCTTCAGCTTTGGCTCGGTTGAACACTTAAAGTATCCACGAAGACCTGTGATGAGGGCTGCGGGCAGAGTGGTATGATTTATCCAAACATTAAATTGATTTCAGTCCATCGGGGTGATTTGAAGCTGAGTCGAAAACCAGACCGTACAAGAGCAGGAGTACTTGGAAACAACCCTTCTTGTTCCAATCGATAGATACTCAAGTGAACCACATTTCCACAATTCTATACATACCAGAATTCTCTCTTTGGACGGAAGACTCTTTAAATCAACGGAAGACCATTGATTTCATGATAGGACTCGGAAGATCAATAGTCACTATTCCTCTGATTACAATCAACAAGCATCACAATATTACCGTCCACCATGATGAATCATCCATGTCACACAATCTACATTGCACCTTTAGGTCAAGAGCCTTTCAAATATAGTGAAGATGCTAATACTGAGCAGAAGCACAAAGGATGGAAGAACATGATTGGTCCACTTTTGGCTGTGACAATATGATGGTACCAATCCAGGACCTTTTCAACCAGCTTTGCACTCTTCACATTGTACTTTTCTTCTCTCCATCTTTGTTTTCTTTCATACATATTTTTCCTCCTATGTGGTCAAGATTACTACCCGTGTTTTTGACTAAAGAGCTTCTATCATTTTTTTTATGAGAGTACATTGCCTGCTGTGAGATCCCTCATCTGTTTTGAAGAAAAGAGAGATCCGGGTGAGTTTTGAAGTGTATATGTTCAGCTTTTGCACCGAGTGAACACAAAATGGGAAACATACAGCACCTTTTTCCATGATTCTTAAATGTGAGTGTCTTGCTAGAATGTCTAGCTTTATACAAATATGAAAGACGCCAAGACTGGATCTCAATGAACGTGAAGATTAAAAGTTTGATTTTCCTAGCAAATTGGCTTTCCTAATCCACTTGCTTGCAACATACTTTGAGTGATCCAATCAGATACACACACGTTAGGTTTCAGTCTAAGACCCATGGGCGCAGCTCGGTCATAACCAGCCCTTCTTGCTATCTGCTCGTGAGTAGACTCACCACTCAGCACCCACCATGCCCCTGAAGCAGGATCAGTCGATGATCAAAAGTATGTAGGGAATAAAAATTATTGATGTTGGCTGAAGAAAACTGGTAGCTGATGATACCCATCCAAATCCGCTTGGCTTCATTTCACCAAAGGATATACCCCTGTCCCAATTGTGCGACATTGACACTGGTTTGTATTCTGAAACTTCCTACTTTACATTTATGATTAATTTTGTAACATTGAGAACCGAAGTTAGCAGTGGTATCAGCCGCATATAGAATACGCATGCCACCGATTCATTTATGAGTGCGCGTTTTGAGAATTCATACTATGCGTCTTTGGTGATATATTGACGAACTCTGCGATGTGACCTCTTCTGTAGTGGAAGTCATGGTTCATCTTAAGTGATCTGATAGTGATCTGATGCATGATCACTTTGAATCAATCAGAATCCTTTGAAAGATGTTTGATGAGGCTTGACTCAATGCAAACGATGTTCAGCATCGGTATCCACCGTCGTATATACAATTCGAAGGGCTTTGTCGGATTGTCACCACAATTGGGGAATTGATACTGAGTGTTTTTGGTGCTTTGACTCTGCTTTTTGCCGTAGCAGTGATTTTTTGAATCTCAATCCAAATGATGACTTTCAAGGACGCTATAAATCGTTAATGAGGTCTAGATGAAAGCGAATTGCTTCTTCAGCTGCGCGATGTAAATTGATTCTGCGCCGGTTAACCTATCTTCTCATTCTGAGGATATATACTAAGCATCATGGGGGATTACTGGATCAAATTTGATTCCAGCGATTGATCTACTTCCATAGCTGTGCTTATTGTTGGTATCTTCAGTCGCCTGATGACTATAAATCACGTGAATTGAGGCAATTTGGCTGCAAGCTCCTTATGAATCAAGGAAGA
This sequence comes from Melampsora americana, assembly GCA_022264835.1. NCBI lineage: Eukaryota > Fungi > Basidiomycota > Pucciniomycetes > Pucciniales > Melampsoraceae > Melampsora > Melampsora americana. The sequence goes on from JAIFHY010000036.1 coordinate 73,809, forward strand.
GAGAGATCCGCTTTTTGGTACCCTATATGCAAAACTAGCTAAGCAAATTTGATGAGGTCCCACATCTGAACCCCTAAGATTTCATATCAATAGGTAATTCGCGTCAGCACCGTGAGTATCGTGCTGGTGAATCCACTATGTTCGGGGCGCCTTGCAGGCGGATGACTTCACGAGTCTTAGCTCGTACAATCAGGTCGCGCTGTGAGGTGAGAACCTCTTTACTTCGTGTTAAGGTCTTGAACCAGGTGATGATGTGCATAATTGCAGAATTATAGGAGATTCTTCTGCACCCAGAAGATATGAATTGTTTTCTATGAGCTGCATTCCTTCGATTTCGAATCGCCGTTAAAAGGATGGAGGACTAAGATAAGCTTGATCTCAATCAGTACAGATTTTACTTAGGTTTGTGATTCTTCATAATCTCTACCTCAGATTGCTGAAAACTAAGTAACGAATGTACAGAAGCATAAGCATCCTCATCAGCAGTGGTGTATGAATTCCATACGGGTTTATCAAGACTGCGTCAGCTTTGAGATTACAAACCAAGCACTCTTTGATGACATCTAATCTGCCTTAGCTCAAATTTTGCACCAAATTCTTCCCCAGCTCGGCCCTCATCCATAGTATATAATCTCAGTATCTAACCTCAAACTACTCAAATCAAAGTCCTCAATTAAAAGTACCTGAGTCTTACTACCCAGCAGATTTACAATAAAGTCAGAATCGTCTTCTCTATCATACACTGTGTCCCCTTTACTTACCATACCACCTTTTCTTTCTTTGACCACCTATATTCAACTCAGAATCTCCAGTAAATTTATATCCAAGCGTGATAGATCTTTTCGACTACACTTGCCTCAGTTACTTGACTTATAACCTTTTCCGTCTTCGAAAACCCATCACTCTTCAATAACCGCTTCATCTACAAAAATGGCGACTTACTCGATGGGCCGTCCCCTCGATAAGGTCTCTCTGTTCGACAAAGTTGCAATCACAAGCGATTTCTACCTGCTGGGGAAAATATCCTCTAGCGACTACTCTGCGGTAGTCAAAGCCACATACTGTTTTCGTGGAGATGGACCGTTTGCTGTAAAATTTATCCCACTTTTTGATGACGAAGGAAGCGACATATTGCCGCAGGTAGAACACGAGATCGAAGTGTTACAATCTCTGTCTCATCCTTTCGTTGTCAGAATGTTGGCATGTCGAATGTTGTCACAAACAGCGTGTTTGATGTTTGAACTAGCTGTGACGGATCTGGAACGAATATTCGATCAACAATCTCCGATTCCCGAGATAGTTGCGAAAAAATACGTACTTGAGATAGCTAGTGCAATCAGCTACATTCATCGCCAGGGATTCATACATCGAAATCTGACCCTAAACCATATACTCGTGGCTTCCGATGGTTCGATAAAAGTTGCAGACTTTTCCAAGGCGTTAAATTTAAATTCAATGGACGCGAGTGAAGATTCATTGTGGTATGAAGACTGCGATGGACCAGAGACCAAAGCCCCAGAGGTCGTCACCGATAATGAACACACCAAAGCCGGCGATTTTTGGTCTTTGGGCGTGATTTTATATCAATTAGTAACGGGAGAGGACCCATTCGAAGCTGGTATGTTATATTTCTCACCAAATATCCTGTAATCTTCGATAATCTTTTTCTTACTGACTTTACATTTGTCACCTACCGCTTTCACTCTCTGTTCAGGCGGTGGTAGGAGTTTGCCCGATAACATTGTCAACTCTCCTTTGAAAATTCCTTCGTTTGTTTCTAGGGAGTGCTGTGAAGTGCTTGAAGGAATGTTGACTAAAGATCCGGAGGCGAGAATGGGATCATTAGCTGAGTTAAGATGCTGTGATTTTTTCATCGGTGTACCATTACGTGCTTAAATTTCCAGTTATCGTCTTCTCAAAGTTATGACCTTGCTTCTTGACACATCTTATTGTTTTGTGGTTGAATTTAAACCTCTAAAAAAATCCCTCTGATCTTATACACGCTTTTGTTTTTCAAATTCTGGTTATCATGATAGTCTAAAAGTGAATTAAACATATCAATTCTTTGTGATCTTACTTGCTGGCCTTTTAGCATAGAGCTACGAACATGTGACAGTTGAAATGAGCATGCTCTCAGTTTTCAGTACCCCAATATCTAATAATAATGATACCCAAACGAGAGAGTTTCCATCATTTTATCTTTATAATTCTGCTTCTCAAGATCCTCCTGATCAAAACTTCAAGAAAATCAAACCAATACGCAAAACGGTCTCCTTGAACGGAAAGTATTACATCTCACTATCTTCCCAGAGCTCGATTTCTGACTGCGCGCCGAAATGAAAAAGTCGCTTACTTTACTTTGTTGAAAGAGTTTGCTTTCATTTCAAGCTCAAGAACTACACTCCTTGGCCATAATATGATTGTGTCCAGGTGGGTATCATTATTAAATTTGAAAAGCTGCAGGTAATTACACCTTCCGCATAATCATGACAGATAAAGGTATCACTCAATACAAAGGTACAAGCGCATAGATTAGGTAGGGTGTGAGTACATGACAATGAGCGTGCTATGGCATGCTGATTGCACTAAGAAGAAGCAACACATAGTGAAGCAATAATTTTATACATTGTTGATTGGGTTGGCCTTTGATCGACCCCATTTTCTGTATCAAGAAGAGGATTGAAGTGAGACTATTGCTCCTGATAGAGAATAAGTGAAAGGAAAACTAACAGAGTGTTGCTTCGCTTGGGAGTAGGGGCGATGTCAATGATCACACTGTTCTCGGTATTCTGAGGAAGATGGCATGGCAATGTACTTTGAATTAGTTCGATTGCGGATAATAAGTAATATGATAAAGCGGCTTACGCAAGACGACTTTACCGACGGAGTGCTGGATTGAGTGCTTGAGTTGAGGGCGCCTTGCACGCGATAGACTTGCTCGGCTCCAATGAGCGAAATTCCAAGGCATCGGTCGTAGCCTGCGGCGAGCATGAGCATAAGTCACACGCTTCGCAGTATGCCACTGTCAGCTAAGGTACTTACTAACTGAGAAGTTATCTTCTCGGGTCGAAGGCGATCCGTTGATCTGATTGGTGGAGATGGTGTTGGACTCAACAGCGGGGTTGGCAGAGGCAGCTTTTCGGAAGAACATCTTGTTATTTGAAATTAGTTTAGATTAATGAGGTGATGGGGTATAGATAGACGGAGCAATTGGCGATAGGTAAAAGTTCAGGCCGAGCAGTGCAGAGGCAGGGTGCAAAAGATGTGATTAAGTGTATGAAGTAGTAATGAAGAATGTGTGATGATGTCCTTGAAGTACTCGAGAGGGAATTCTCTTTATAGTTTTTTGGGGGAAGCGCATACATCAAGAATAATTTAACGAGGCTGGTGCCTTGGGGTAAGCCTCGTCCATATTACTATCGCTCGTTTTGCAATCTCAGGATGGCGGCCGGTCACTGCCACGATTTGCATAAAGGTGGCCCAATGATGTACACGGCCAGGCCTTTTAGGCGGTGGTTATTGGAATCTTATGGTGCTTCAACCGGCTCGAATAGAGCAATGCCTTCCCGGCCCAACCTAGGCTCCACACCTCCCGCCACATGTCCCTGGAGCCTGAGGTTGAAAAGACAAGACTCCTTGCGGACTCTTCGTTTTCAACATAATTGCCTCGTATTGAGAGCGATGTTCAACATATTACAACCGTTAAGATTTGTAGGACGATAGAACAATCAACTTGTTGAGCTACACGCCACCTGTGCGCAAGGAGCCCAGATCAAAATCCAAGCCCAGAAATTGAATCAATTATCAGATACATCAATACGCAAGCTTACGCAAGTATGTATTCGGTACCAAGTTTCAAGAAGTGCAATTTTCGAAATCTCAGGCAAACCTTTGGCGAACATTTTTGCACCGCCAAATTCGTATCACACCGGGGAGAACATTCAGTCAGATCAGAGTCAGGGAGTGCATACACATCCGCAGTGACTGCGGCGTGACTGCGGTCGCGTGTGCACACTGTGACACTGATCAACATGTTCCTCACATATCAATATGACTAATTTTTCCCCCCAGTGACAATAACAACTCGAATCATTCAGAAACCTCCCAACCGCCCCAACACTTAAGTGGTAGAGAACATCATCTTATCAGTTGATCTATGTACAAGGATTTACTCCACATACCACAAAAGAAAATTGCAACAGGGATCAGGCAATCCATGGAAAGCTAAAGACATTCCTCAGAATCATCTGGCAGATCTCCAAGTACCCAGATCCTCACTTTTTGCTGATACCTGGTCAACTTATAAGAAGAATATTTATTGTGGTTGAATCCAGTAGAAGTCGCTTAGGGATCAAAATTGGTGAGTCTGCTGATCAACATAGTGATTATGCTCCATTGCGCATATTTGTATTGAACACAAGTATCATGAGATTACTCTAGGTCCAAGTATGCAAAATTTTGGATTCGTTGCTGGTTTGAATATGTGTTAGCAAAAACAGAACTATTCAAGTCTCAAAGGATGCAGTAGATGATGCGACAGGTATAATGTGACACTTATCCAAATTTAGAATAAAAATCTTGAAAGTACGTTTTTTGCTTGAGAAGGTTTGAAAGACGCAGGATTTGGAGATAATCAAAGTATCATCAAGTTTGTCCATGATGGATCTAATCATTGATAACATTGAAGAATATTGCATGTCCGTCTGTGGTAAAAGAAACAAGGAAGCACTGACACGCAAAGCCACATGCAGCCATGCACATGAATCTTATGACCTTCTGGTCCTTCAGAATCCCTGTTAACACGTTTTGCGTTGCTCTTCTGGGGGTGTTGAAACTTTGAGATACAAAATCACTTCTAAAATTCATTCATAAGTTTGCAGGACAATTTAATCTGTTCGATAATGTTGATCTTGTTCAAGATATTTTTGGGACTGTAAGACTGTGACTTGAAGAGCTGCATTTGATTACAAGATTCGCATGTTCACGATCCGATACATAACAGATAAGGGTATCACTCAATACAAAGGCACAAGCGCATAGATTAGGTAACGTATAAGTAGACATGATAAATGAGCGTGCTATGTCATGCCAATTTGTGATATAAAAAAGTGGAAGATTGTGAGGGGGTATATTTATGCATTGTTCGGTTTGGCCTTTGAGCGACCCCATTTTCTGTATCAGAAGAAAATTGAAATGAGTCTATAGTTCCTGATGATTGATTAGTGAAAGGACAACGCACAGGGTGCTGCTTCGTTTAGGAGTAGGGCCAACGTCAATGACCACACTCTTCTCGGTGTTCTAAAAAGATGAGGTATTGAGATCTGGTTTAAATTGCTTCTGAAGGATAAAAGAAAGAGGTATCTTACGGTAGAGGTGGCTACTGATGGCGCGTTAGAACTGATGCTTTTGTTGAGAGCGCCTTGTGCGCGAAAGACTTGTTCGGCCCCAATGAGCGAGATGCCAAGGCATCGGTCGTAGGCTAGAGCGAGGAGAGGCATTGGTCAAGGGCTTCGCAGTTTCACACTGCGGCTAAATTACTTACTGACTGAAAAGTTGTCTTCTCGGGTGGAGGGCGATCCATTGATCTGCTTAGTAGAGATGTTGTTGGACTCGGCAGAAGGAGTGGTAGGGGCGGCTTTTCGAAAGAACATCGTGTTGCTTTGAAGTGATTTGAATTGAGGGTGTATGAGTAGACGGACTTAATGATGCTGGATAATGGTAAGCTGAGGCGTGCAGGATAAAGAGAGCAAGTGATTAGGAATTTACTTTTCAGAGCGGCTGTTTGAAGGCGACTTTAGGTATTCGCTGTAGGCCTCTCTTTATAGTTTTTGTGGCAAGGTACGCATGCACCCAGACCGAATGGGACAGTACTGGGTCAGCCCCCTTCATTTCCCTAGCGCTACATTTGGCAATCCAAAGATGATCACAAATGATAAGTACGACTCGAACAATTCGGTCCAACGAGGCCTGACCGTTGGAGCGGTGGTTAGTGGCTGAACCCAGTCCAATTCACTTCTTTTGACCGGGACTCAAAATCCCTGCGGTTTCATGTAGGACTCAATCAAGAGGGCAAAATGGGTAGAGTGATAGCCAGCAATCGTGGCTAGTCGTCCTAGGAATCGACCCCAAGCACGACTAGCTTCTGGTCATAAGAATGGGAATACCGATGGCAGGCATATCTGGACGAACCCCACAATGCTATCATGACCGGCGAAGGCGATATACATCTGTTCAAGTTCAACTCCCTTCGCTGACTCCATTCGTGCCTCGCCTGTTAGTTCAGTCGGGATTTTCTGGCGTACTCACCAATCAACATCGCTCCCAATCTTCGCTTCGCAGCTTCGATGGCAAGCCCACAAATTGTGCCCACAGAATCGAAACTTGATCATTGAATGATCATACATTCCCAATCATCGGGAGAGGTTTTAGGCAATACAGTTTCAAGAGAACATCCTCTTAGCCAGTTCGGACGACTTAAGAATATGGAGTCACAGAGAAAACGAAGTTCAGACTTTCAGCTCAAAGGCCGTGACGTTCAAACTCATGCAAAGCATTCATGGCATGCATCTTGGGGCAAGAGTGTCCAACATTCACAGCAATATTTGCGTTGAGCAGGAGCATCAATACACCCGTCAAGCGCTGGTACAGGGGTTATCTATGATCGCAGCGGTTTTGATAGCCATCTTGTATGGAACATGATATCCTAGCCGAGGAAGCTCATGTTTCAGTTTTACGCAAGCCGATTCGCCCCGAGGACAACCGTCCCCAGACGGTGGTGACGACTCGATAAGCTTTAGACGGCGTTTTGAGACCATGGACTCTCCTTCGAGCGAGTCTTACTGCGTCTCAATCAAAACGAATTGTCTCAGAGGATAGCGATCAAATCTAATTCTGTTTCAGCAAAAGTAAGATAAAATCCAAATAAGTCCTATTTTATCCGAAGTTTTGATCAACTCAAAGCACTGAGATTACGGAGCAGTCTAATAGCCTGGATGTGCGCGCTATACCAGCGAAGGATTTATCTAGGATTTCGGACGCGTCTCATGATGTCTGGATGAGGCATACTTCATCTTCAGAAATTGACTACTGATCCCGTACAAAGCCTTATCGCTGACCGTTTGGAAATGTGTCCTACATACTCTGCGCAAGCCTGCGGTGTTCAAAACCTCAGTCGATAATCAGACGACAGTAGTTGGGTGGTAAATATAAGCCTATCAATCATACTAATTGCACGATTCTGAAGGCCTGTCGGTTAACTGCGATTCAACATTTCATCCAAAATCCACCACTCCGTTTAGACTTCGTCCCTTCCCAAACTAAAGAAATGGTCATTCTGCTGGTAGCACTCACCTTGACGCTACCGGCTGCCTCCCTTGCCGCCGGAATTGGACCTTCGGCACCTCGACCGGACTTTCCTGAGCAACCTCCCACATTTTTCGCCCTTAACACCCCTAAACCCCTTCTCACAAACGCTTCCCACATCAATCACACCATAAATATCCCACACACAAACCACACTACGAACAACACTCAAATCCCAAAATCTAACTTGGACAATGAATGCCTTCATCAACCCCTCACTCCCTTGCTATGGTCTAATCTCAGTATGAATGCATATCTAGACAACTATCCCGGAGGAAAAAACTGGACTGTTGAAGTGAGTATATTCTCAAAACCCCTGCATATCACTCCTTTGAATGGAACACTCCGTGTGCTCACCTAGTGCTTTTCAATTTTGAAATTTTTACGTCAGAAATATGCAACTCGGGTGGGTGCAACTGACTTTGTTTGTGGCATTGGAAAAGTATGCAGTCCAGGTCAGGTCAGGTCACCCTTTTACAACGTTTGAATCCGTACAGTGCTCTATGAACTCATACTCCATATAACTATTCACTTGGATATCTTCACCTTCAGATTTGCGAGTCCGTGAGGGGACGAGACTGGTATGCGCTGGTAGCAGTTGAGAATTGGAATAATTTTGTCAACAGTGTTTATGAGGCAGCTGGTGATGCGTGAGATTTTTTTTCCTCGTTCAATTTACCAATCAGATCCCCAGCTGATGTGCCATCACGCGTCTCTTTATATATCTACGTTCATCAAAGATTTAATGAGGTTTCAGGTTAGTGAGAATGCATCAACTCGGCTGAGCTCTACATGCACATGCGACTGACGAGTCTTTGAATGAATCTTATTCACAGCTGTACTTCCTACAATGGTATTAAATGACTTTCTTCTGCTGTCGGATTCCGGTCCTATAAAAGGCACAAGGTCTAATCCATCGATCGATCTCTCTTGTTACAGCTCATAGACATGGAAAAAGATCCTACTCGTACACCTCGTCACATTGTGAGTCAAGATTCCAACTCAAGACCTCACGAGCCAAGATGATCTGACACATCCTTGTCCACAGTCTGCATGGGTGGGGTTGGTGAGCAATTGGATCAGTTCTTTCCCCTCATCGCTATTTCGCTCTTTTGGTCCTATAGAAGATTCCATCTGGCTTTCATGGGGTACCCTCTCCTGGTTGGGTATCGTGATGTCTCTCTATCAAATCTCAGCCTTCAGTTGGGTTAACACTCTGCTCATCGTGGGCAATGGCGAGAACCGATTTGGAAGGGTACGCAATTCTTCGCAAGATTTCGAGTCCTCAACGTCTGTTCTTATGTTTCCACATGTTTCACATTTAGTCATCTGATGTGACGTGGATGCTCGGAGAGGCCCAGCACGCGGTTCAAGAGACCATCTCTAATATAACTCAAAAAGTCCTCACATCAGGCATCAGTACCCCGGAAGGACTCTCAAGTATCAACCGAGATGGATTGTTCTTGACTGGCTTACCTATAATCAATCAAAACACTGTCCAGAAAGAGTTTGAGAGAAGTCTCAAGCTTAAGACGTTGATTAAGCTTTGGAGAATCCAAGTACGTTTTATTTGAGGAGTAGCCTCGGGTCAAGATTTGAGACTGATGTATCTACGAACTCGGATTTCCTTCTGTAGAATGCGTTCATCGTCCGGGGTAGTGTAAGCAACTATATGTCTTTTTGCAATAAAACAACCACTCTTACGTCTTGTGATTATTTTTTGTTTACCATCACATAGGAGCCTTGCACACACAGCGGACCAAATGGAGCGATTGATGATCCCGACATCATCTCTTACTGTGGCGAAGACGCAGTGTAAGTGCTGTTGATTGATATATGATAGGAAACGAAACCAAGTTGACAACAAATATTGATGATAGGATGATGAACATTGCGAGAGCTGAACTAAATGGAGATGGGTTTAATCCTACAATTTATCATGCTGATCTAGTGGAATATAAGTATGGATTTACGGCTGAATTTCTTACCACAAGCTCATGGGAGTGTCAAACCACTCATCATACATTTGAGTACGACCCATACACAAATCAGTCAGCCTATCATTTGTCTTCATATCTTCTACTTTGATAAAATCTGTTGACTTTCGATGTTTTTTATAGAACTGAAAGCTCTTATATCAATCCTCGTCGGCCCGATGATTGTTTGGTGAATCTACCTGTGTGTGATTGTACAAACCCCGGTAAGCCCACCACAGCAATGGCTAACCGGTTCTTTGATGACACAATTTTTTACAGTATACTAAACATTTTCTCATCTTCATTTCCTCAACTCAGGAATCATTGCAGCTCGCAAGCAAGGTCAATCACTAACCAAGGCTTGTCGTGAAATTGGGGGGCTACCAATTTAGTTAATTCCTGTCCGTATTTATAACTCTCTAAACTATTCATCAATCTACATATTTCGAAGCCCTACTTTCTTCAAGAGTTTAAAATCAAGAGGGAAATACCCAAATCGCATGTAATCGACATACTCATGTACACCCTATACCATATCAATAGATTTGAAAACCTGGTGCAAAAACCGTTGTCTCATTCTCATCATTCTCCATCCTACTTATAAAAATGCAAAATAACACTCTTTACTTTATAACTTTTCTAATAACTTGGAAATCTTTCATAATCCATAAATCAGGTTATACATTCTAGGGAATCTGAAATATACATTGGTAAGTCATGGCAAACACAGCGCTGGAGAGCCACAATTCAAAGGGTTTCGTGCATTACAATTAGTATCAAACTGTTTAAACAAAAAACATTTACTAAAGATGTGGAGAGTTTGTGTTCATCTGTTATGAAGATGTCCAAATTGAACCTTTTTCTCTGAGGTGCTTAACCATCTACCACTGCATAAAACACAGTACAATAAATTTGCAGCAAGTCGCTCTTCTGGAAACTAGATATATGCCTGTGATCAGTCATCAAGTACATAGAAGTACTTCTGGAAGTAAGTCTCCAGAATGACCAACTGAACCATCTATTCATCAACATTGCTTTATATAGACAACGCGATGGTGATCATGAGCGCACTGTTCTATCAAACAAAGATTTGGGGGTCAGTTTTGAAGACTTACAAAGATAGACCGTAAGCGAGATGCATGAGTCGAGCGTCAACAGAATATCCTTCTTTGGACTTGAAATCAAGAAGAGTTTGCTTTAGATTTTTCAAATCCACTAGCTTGACAACGATATGTTCACCTAAATCATGATTCCTGATCTGTCATTATATTCTTCTCGGAACGATAAAAAACTCGAGCTGACCTTCATCAGGTTGAGGTTCTGGGATTTTGTCAGATTCCATCTTGATCCGCACAGTCACAAGAGCCATAGTCTCGTTGGTCATTCCCGGATTACACTACGAATACATTCATCTTATTAGCGGTCAGTATGACTTGAAGTGTTTTTGTCATGAATGACTGAAAGTAAGACAATCTGTATAGAAAGGATGCGAATGAGATATATGATGCGCTCACGGCCATCAACGTGTTAACATCCTCTACGGAGGCCACGCCACCATCTTTCCCTCTTCCATAACCCGTTTCCTCGTACAGTCTAAAGATGAAAACACGAAGTTGCACATGATCCGGTTGACAAAATTCTAGTCTCATGGCATCTTGGGTACACGGAAGATCTCTTACTCTCGCAAGGCGGTTGCTTCTACTTCTTCTTTCCCATCGACCAAGCCAGCCGGTAATTCGACGACCACTTTACCCAGAGGGGGGCGGTATTGCAAAACCAAGATGACTTGCACAGGGCGGTTGGGACGGGAGACGAGGGTGAAGACCGCAACAGCTAGAAGGAATACCTTTGGTATCTCAATTGGGTGTGCGAGGCGTATTGATAGGCCGTCTGGGGAAACGCTCACCGTCGATCTGATCAGGCGACGAGTGAGACTTCTTGCGCTCGGTACTGATCACCCATCCATATGATCCATAGATGCAATGAGGAAGCGAGCACACCAACCAGGCAAAAGTAAGTTGAGATCAACAAAATGCGATTGAATGCTAAACAAACAGCTAATCAATCACCATTCCCACTTTCTTTCCTTGCCCTCCTCATCGACCCAATTGATAGTCTTCAGACCTAACCATTTCGAATGAGCAGTTTCGAGGTCCTCCTTGTTCACGATCCGAGCCGTCCCAAGTTCGAATTTCCTGCTAGATTCACTTGAGGACATCATCAACAGTGGTTTGAATGGAGATGTTCGACAGAGCAAAGCAGATGGAATGCGACGGAGAGGGCTGATGAGCATTCCGTAAATTGCGTCACTGCCAGAAACGTTTACGGGGCTTCAGAGAGACGTTCCGGATTGTATGAGCCCCGAGCGGAATGTTTTGTTCATCCGGTCGAGTTTCTTAAAATTAGAAATCCGTGATGACCTTTGCTGGTTTGTTGTCCTTTGTGCTCGAACTTGAAGACTTCATCGTAGATGCTGAGTAGCGGCTCCCCGATAAACCGCCATGGACCTAAATCAATTGAGCAACAGTCCAAGAAGCCTAAATAGGGGACCGCTTACCCATTTCGGTCTTCGTGATCATTTACCTTCACACACACTTAGCAGCTTGATAATTACGGATTGAAGAATCAAAGAGTGTAAGCAAGGAGTTGCATAGGTGCGAGCAGTTATATTTTGCTTAAGTATGCAACCAAAAATTCCTTTTTTTTGAGATTTAACTCGCTTCGACTGCACATCCAATGAGCTTTAAAAGATGAACCGACATGACGCTGCTTAGTCCTCGCTGGCTCAGGCTGTTGCGCAACAAATCTTGACGTTTGAAGTTGAGGGATTTGATCTGAAAGTTCAAAAAGTTCAACTGTTTGCTATTTGATGCTTTTTCGAAAAAGTGTCTTCAAATGCGCCATATTCTTGGCTTAGCATCAAAGCTATATATAGTCGTCAATCTCTTCACTCAGTTCGAGTGTCCGTCTTGAATACAAACAGAAACGCAACTATCCTACAAAAGCCTCAAACATCAACATCAATTTCTTTTAAAACACCTCCAATACCACGATCTATAGCCATGTTGTTCGCAAAACAATTAATCTTCGCTCTTCCATTCATCCAGATGGCCTTTGCTGCCTCAACTACATCTCGAAAGCCATCTGTGTGCAAGCCTAAGTCAGCGCAAAACTCCACTACCTTGCATAAGCTCGCACGTCAATCGGCTTCAGCTCAGGATGGTAGCCCAACAGGTAACACGACGGGATCGCTGACCTCGCCAAACAACTTTGTAAGTGTGAATAAGACATTCTCTCCATTGGAATGATCAATAACTTTTTTGACCTGTCACTTTTTTTAATAGATCAACTTTTGTATCTCTAAAGAAGCTCTTGGGGCTCAAATCATGAATGGCTCACAATCACCTCACAATTACTCGTGTAATGGGATTCCAATGGGAATGGTAAGATTGAATTCACTCTAAACACATTCGGGTTTCATGAAATTCTGATGTATATCTCCTTTCACCTCCTCACAGATTCCAGCTCCAGATCAATTCCCAAGTTGCAAATTCGTACACCCAGTCAATTTTTCAAACTTGAAAGCTAATACGACATTTGATGTAATCCTTAAAATAAAGAATCTGGTCACTGGAAAGTTTACCAATCCTGTGAACACGTTAGTGAGATCTTTTCTTTTTCTCATCAATGCAAAATCCATTTGCACTCCTCATTCTCACCTCTGATCAATCTTCTGATCCGTCTTTGTCCTTCTTTCTCTTTTTCTCCTCGTAACAGATATCTTTCTGCACCTCAGCAAATCTCTCCTGAAACTAAACAAGTCATTGGTCATGCTCATATAGTGATTCAAAAGATCTCAGCTTTGAATTCTACCAATACGGTGAATCCTAACAAGTTTACTTTCTTCAAAGGCAAGTCCATCTTTTTCGCCCTTTTGAATTTGTTTGACCAAACCTTGAATAACGATTCTCTTTCTATCTACAGGTATTGATACAAGCGTAGGTAAAGATAACACAAGTACAATAGTAGTCACCAATGGAATTCCATCTGGATTTTACAGGTTAGACAAATACTCATCTTCTGTGAAGATAAAACCCAATCGGAGCTCATCCTTTTTTTTTCTCTTCATTCTCTTCCTTTGCTTTGATTATTTAGGCTATCCACAATGCTAAGCGCAGCTAATCATCAACCAGTCTTGAGTGGAGTGGCTCAGCGAGGATCGTTCGATGATGGTAAGTCTATCAATTTATCATAAAATCCGATCCAGTTTGAAGTTTTCACTGACTCAGTTTTCCCTTTTTTATTGATTTGAATTCAATCTTTGAACATTCTTCAGTTGTATATTTCACTGTTTCTTAAAATTTTTTTCTTTTGGATTCATTCATTTCTGTGAGATGAAATCTGATTTTTAAAGTGTTTGAAATTCAAACGAAATTAAATTGAGAACTAATCCAAATTATGCTCCCAAATTTCATTATGTCTGATTAAACCTGAAGCCACTATAATCAATGAGAAACGATCTGAATCAGAGTATCTCAATGAACCTTTATGAAGTGATCTTGTAATAGCAGTAGCAGTAGCCACGGCTTATGAAAGCGTACTATGATAACATGGATCTTTGACTCCACGGAGATACATTCTTTTTCATGTATTTACGCACTTTGATCCTAATTATGAATTGAAAAGATCAGCTTGAGCTGCAATGGAGGAAATCCTAAGTTTGTGAAGTACAAGGAGCATATCAAGACCATGATATCAAATCATTCAAGAGAAATAGTTGTGAGTAAAAACCCAAAGAAATCAACTATGGTATTCTAGCTGGAATAAGAGAAATAATCAAAAAAAAAGAAAATCTAAGATAAGAAGATGAGATTTAGATCCAAGAGATCCATTCTTGAATTAGATCAACTAGTTTGACAATCATGTCAAGCTCAGCTAAGCATCCACCAATGCTTACTGGTGTGGCTCAGTAAGGAAGATTTGATGAGTTTGATTTTTATCAATGGATCATTCAATCCAATCCATTTTTAAAGTTTTAACTGACTTTATATATGTGTGTGTGTATGTGTGTGTGTTTTCTAATTAGTTTTATTCAAAAATTTCTCAAACATATTTTGTGGTTGTACATTTCACGATTCCTTAACTAATGAACAAAAAAAAAAAAATCACCATCCATCCATCCATCCAAAAAAAAGAAAGATTAAACTGATTTGATTTTTGAAATTTAATTAATCCTTTCTTTTCAAACATTCTTTTTTTCTTACTACTACTCTCTCTCTCTCTCTCATCAAATTTTAAATTCATGAAATCCCATTCACAATTCATTTATTAATTTGTCTAAAGACGAATCGGTATGATTAATTAATCAAGAGACTCATTCAAAGGAGAAATCAAATTCTCAAAAATTAAGTTCTGATATCCAATTCATATATATATATATATATCTCAAGTAAATCTCAAGATATAGGTAAATCTATTATTCCAAAGAAGCTTAATTCCAATCAAACAAAATAATTTTACAAATCCCAAGTATGAATCAAACCTATCTTAATATAATTCAAAGATGTATTAAATTCAAGACTTTTAAACCAAAAGCAACAAAAAACCAAAAAATTCCAATCCAGTGATTTTCTTTTACTCTTTTCTCATCAACCAACATTCACATTGAAAGAAAATTAAAAGATACATAAAAAATTTCAAATTAAAAGCCCTTTTTTTCTGGGTGGAAGTTTAGTTTTCAAATTTCCTCTTTTAATCCAAACAAATCAGAACAGACTTTGATCCTTTGTTTTTTTTTCCAAGTTTTTTTTCATCAAATTCAATTTTTTTAGTATTCAAATTAATCATTTTAACTTAAAAAGACTCCTCACTCTTTTTTTATTATTTTTTGAATTTTTTGTTAAAAAAAAGATAACTTTTTAAGGAAAAAAACCTTTAGGGCTCGTTTGGTACGAGTTATGAAAGTTCGTACCTTTTGAAAGGTACAAACTTTCCGAGCTCGGAAAGTCAAATTTCGGTTTAAGTCGACTTTTAATGAAAAGTTGACTTAAAAGTACCGAAAAGTCGTAATCCGTTTGGAAGGTGAAGGATGATTGGCTCGTTGACCGATCAAAAGTCAACTATTTTTTTTATTCATTCATATTCTCATCATTACTTTCATCAAACCATGACCGAATGTCTGATTCCTCAGACTCGTTGAAAGAACTGAATTTCATTCTTGAAGACAACAAAAGAGGTAGGCTGAGGGTGGTTTATAAATACGGTGTTGGTGTGGTTTGAAGTGAGGACAGGGGAGTATGGAAGATAGGACTTGTATATTTTTTAAAAAAAAAAAATTTTGGTGGAATAAGTTGCAAAAAGCTACTTATTGGGAAAATAATTGACTACTTGGTCAATTATTATAATAGACAAAAAAAGCTATTATGGTACCCATAATAGCTTATGAAAGGACCTCAAAATCCGCTGCCAAACAGCCTTTTCGAAATTTGCTTTTCAAAGTCAAATTTCGAAATAATAGCTTAAAAAAAGCTATACCAAACGAGCCCTTAGGTTTTAAAACCTTTTTTTCCTGACCTTTTTTTTTCAAATTTCAAATTTCTCTTTAATTTTAATCTATCTTTTGTACATAACATTTTTTTTCAGAATTTCTTTTTCTTCACTTCTTTCTTTCTTTACTTTACTTTCTTTTCTCAAACCAAAAAAATAAAAACCCATACACATCATTTCTTTCTAAACTTTCTCATTTTTTCTCTCTCAAATTCTTAAATTTATTCAAAAAAAAAATTCATCCATTCAGAAAAAAAACAAAAGGTGTACATGTTTTTTTTAAAAGTGAAAAAAAAAACAATAAAAGAAAGAAAAAAGTCATTTTGAAGAAAAAGAAAACAGTAAAAAGAAAAAAAATCTATATATAATTTTTGGTTTTTTTGTTGTATGTTCTAAGATTTATATATAAATAGATTTTTTCTTTTTTTTCTTCTTCTTCTTCTTCTTTTTTGTTTTAGGTTTCTAGTTTTGTAATACCTCCTAATTTTTTTTTTTAAAAAAAAAAACAATAATGTACAACAACAACAACAAGAAGAAGAAAAGAAAAAAGAAAAAAAAAGGAAAAGGAAAAAAATGTATAAAGAAAAGTAAAGAAGTAGAAAGAAAGAAAAAAAGGAAAAGAAAAATCAAATAAAAAAAAAGAAATAAAGTGAAATTCAAAGAAAAAAGTTTTAATTTTATGGGTTTTTTTTCGTTTTCTTTATTAATCAAAAAAAGAATGAATGAAATTCGAGAGTTTTTTTTCTTTTCTTAATTCATTTTCGTGAACAATTGAACAAAATCCGAAAAAAAAACCCTTTCTTCAAATCAACTTTATCTTTTTAAAAAATTAGGTTCACCTAACCAAGTCTTTTGATGAATTGATCTTAAACTTCTTCTATCCGAAGATCTACCTCTTTGATAATCTCCTCCTCCTCCTCCTCCTCCAGCAGTAGCAATAGCATGATGATGATGATGATGATCATCATCATTTAATAAATCTTCATCATTAGTGGTAGAGATAGATGAAGGATTAGAAGAAGAATCAAAAGAAGATAAGATGAATTGAGGTTGGATCAATGGATTCGATCTTTGTAAGAATTGATCTGATAAGGATTCTTCTAATCCGATCGATCGGTTCGAATGAATCGGATAAATCGAATCGATTCGTAAGTTTCCATTTAGGTTTAGGTTGGATGATGAGGAAGCAGGTGAAGAGTTGGTTGGATAAGTGGGTTTGATGGTGTAATGACTTGATGGGTATGGATTCGATTTTGGGTTGGCTTTTGAACTTGGTTTACTACTTGATGATGATGATGATGATGATGATGATGATGGTCGGTTTGTTGATTGTGTTGTTGATTGGTTTTCTGATTGTGATGCTTGTGAATGAGCAGTTGAAAAACATTGGGCAGAACAATATGCTGAATAAGCTTCAGAATAACTTTTTTTTTTCATCAAAAGAAAAAAGGTGAATTCAGATCATCATGAGTAAAGTCATTGAAATTTTTAATGAAAGAAAAGACAAGTTTTGTTTGAAGCTTACTCGGTTGGATAAATCTTGTTATCACACATGATACACCAATCTACGTCCATGATCAAAGATTTAAAGGTTTTTTTACAACTTATAAGGAATCGGAGAGGGTTTTTTTTAGGCGTGAGGAGATTGAGTCGTTCAAATGTAATCTTTAGAAAACAGTTTATGATTAGTTTCTCTCTTTTTTTTTGAAAAAAAAAGGTTGAGATTTTGTTTTGAAATTGATAAGAAGAAGTAAGAGAAAGAAACTAGAGATCGATAAAGAACTATTTGTTTTAATAGATGATGATGAATTGTCTGGTGATAAGATTGAAATCTGTGCCTTATAAAAGAATAAAAGAAGAGATGATGATGAGGGAAAATCCGAGATAGGGATGATCTGAGAAAGTGCCGAGGTATTTTTATAGATCAAAGCTGAGGTTTTTAATATAGATCGAGAGACGGATGGGAATTCTCCGAGTCCGAGGTTCAAATGGGATATGAATGATGTGATTTATATAAAATCCAAATTTTTCAAGGGGGTTAAATAGAAGTAAATTATATATATATATATAAATCAAAAGCGGAGATTGAGCAAAAGAGTTTGAAAGAAATCAGTGAGCGCAAGATGAATTGAAAAAAGAAATGAGGATGGTGATTGATGAATGATGATGATGTGAGATGTTGATTCAGGAGTTAAGGAATTCATTTCTATATATTGGAAAATCGAAAAAAAAGAGGTTCAATTGATCTCAATTCAATTCAGATAACCGACAGGGTTTGAGAAATGAACGATTGAAGCAAAAAACTACCATCAAGTAAGTAAGAAAGAGTTGACCATCTCCCGTCTGAATTGAATTCAATTCAACTTGTAGAAATCCAATGATTGATAAGATCGACATGGATGGTGGTGAAACTTTCAATGAAGTTATTTAAATCAAATCAAGTGTTTCCCCCCCTCCCTACATACACAAAACCTTTCCACATACAATTACATACTTACTTCATTTAAGTTTCTGTTCTATTGAGATTCGGCCGAGTTAAAGAATTGGAATTTGAGTGGAAGGAGTTTAATGAGGAGGGGATGAACTTCTTTTATGTACAAATCAACTTTAGTTAGATTTTCATGAAATTGGTTTGATCATGTGAATTAATTGAAATTCATCAAGATAAGGAGAAGGAAAAAAAGGCGAAAGAGAGAGAGAGGGGAAGTTTTGTATGATATGATGAAGAGATGGTCAGGAAGAAAAAAAGAAGTTGAAGAATTGAATTGAAGTACGTAGATTTGGATGGATATACCTACTCTCTAGGTACATCACTACAAGCAAGAGTGACATGTAAGGAAATCGATCACTTCACAGGATATGATTCAAAGTGTGTAATGTCATCATTCAAGATCCTTCAAGATAGAAGGAACGAACGAAGTGAAAGGTATGAATGTGCACCGCTTTTGGATTAAAATGTAAGAAGGGGAGATGACTCAATCAAAGTATGTTGTACTTATGTAAATTGAGAAAGGATCGTATGTAGTGTAATTTAGGCAGGTAGGCATCCAATTCAACTCACAAACTTGTCAGAACTTCCGAGATGGAGTTAGAGAGTTTAAAATCAATTTAATGACTCAAGAGTGAGTAAAAGACAATCTATCACACAATCAATTGAAGTTGAAGATGAGAGCTGTTGACTTGGGTGGTGAGTGAGTGAGTGAGTTGTTTGATAAACCTGTTTTCCTGCTTTCGAATGGATTGAATGAGATTGAAGATTCGAGGATTCGTTTTGGAGAAGGCGTGGATGTAGTATTGATTTGTTTAAGTTTAAGTTGATGGTGATTTGTAAATTGAATTGAGAATTTAAAAAGAAGTACTGATCTGATTAGATTCTTACTTAAAATCAATCAAGGGTCAAGTTGAGTTGAGGATGAAGAAGGAATCGAATGGGATGAAGGATGTGTGTTTATATAGGTATCTTTGATGGTGATGAAGGTAAATGAAGAATGAGGTGATTTTAATTATGAATGATGATGATGATTGGTCATGAGTTCCTTCCTCACTCCGAATCGATAGAACAAGACTTGATCACTATACTAATCAGAGGGGCTTAAACTGTCACTTGTCTTTGTATTTTCAACCTATTTGATCGTCACCTTTCTCTAGCCAAGCTCCGATGTTCTGTCTGATTCTTTCGTTCTCATCACAGAACACACACACACACACTCACACCTCCTGAGTCCTGAATGTCTACCTATCAATCAATCAACCCATCATCCATACAAATCACAAGACCAATCGTGATCAAGTGTTGAATAGAAACTTTCTCAAAAAGAACAAAAGCAATCATCACTTGAGTACATTCAATTCATCAATCTGACGACATTTCTTTAATCGATTGTACCATCTCTTGAGTCTTGACTTTTTACCTAACCATATCATCTTTGATACGTAAGATAGATTAAGCCCGATTAATGTACTGATCTTTCTTCTTGTACATACATATCATCAATTCTCCGAATTCAATTTAATCCTGATTCCTGATCAATCTTTCATGTCATCTCATCTGATCAATTGTCTCAATCTCTTTATTTAATGTGGCGATGAATTTCTCCGGATTTGATAAAATAAACCCAAACATTTACTTAATTCACTCCCACACTCATCTTTGGGTTTCTTAAATCTTCACAAACTAGATAAGAATCATTTTGAAATTTCTTTAATCTCTCTTATCAATCTCTCTTATCTCTCTCTCTTCATCTTTCCTTGGATGATTAGAGATGATGGTGATCTTAGAAACCAATCCAAATCATGGAAAAAAAAATCAAATTCACTTCACTATATACTTCATCATCTTTTTGATCAAGTGAAGTTAATCCGAAAAGAAAACTCTTCTCAAATCAATCTTCTTTCTTTCTTTCTTTTAAAGAAATGGTTAAAAAATTAAAAGAAATTTTACATATATGTCGAATCTTCAATCACGAGTGTGAAGATCATTGATCACATGAGAAAAAGGTTTTTTTACTTACATGACTATAAGATCTCACCCTTGATTTCTCAAGATTTGAGGAAAAGTGAGGTGTATGGAAACCCAGTGACCGTCCCCTTCCCCAAAAAAATGACCATTCTGGAAACCCCCCCCCAAAAAAGGGTACACGTTAACTCCGAACTCCTCGGCATGGTATGTACATTAGGTCTCCTGACCAAGTTTCAAACCTCATCACTTGGATGAAAATCCAGTCAATGAATGACCGATTCAAATACAGAGAGCCAATTAACCGAACCATCTCAGATCATCCTCACCGGTCTCAAGAAGAATTGTGTGTGGGGGGGGGTGTGATCGCAACAAACGGATCAAGAAACAAAGCTTGTCTTGAACGCCTTCACACTCAATCGCACCTCGAATTTTTTTTTTTGAAACGTGTAATCTATGTACTTACCTCTAACTTACAGGTTTACAAGTTTAACCAAGATGATTTGAATACAAGCACAGATCAGTTTTGTAAGATCTAATGAGCTCGATTTTGAAATCAAATTAAAATTCAAAATCATTCAAACCCATCATACTAGGTACTTCAATGAGTTAAACCAATCTCTTAAGCAAGATGATCAAGTTGAATTGATTCAAAGGAGAAATTCTTGCTTTTTTGGTTTGATTTAAAAAAGTTCACTTTTCAATCTTTCAATCTCATTCATCTTCCTCATCTGATATAGAGAATTTCTCAAATGATTTTCTTTCTAGACTGGTTTTTTTTGCCTTTTCAACTAGATTTGAAATCTTATAGACCACTTTTTTCCCATTTTGGTAAAAAAACTCAGCACAATTAATTTAAGCTCTTGTGATCAATTTGAATTCAGTTTCATTCTAAGAGCACCCAGCATGGGGTAAAGGTATCTTATCATGATTTTTGCCATCCTGACTGCAAGATTTAATGATGTGTGTAGTAATTAAGTTGTTAAACACATGAAATCCACTATGGGATGCTTTACCGTCTGTTTGACCAACAATAAATCATCATGATTCACTCAATTCCACAATGGAAAAATGATGACCTGAAAGATCATATCTATACCATATGATTCATCCAAAGATCACCATCACATCCCATTACTCCTTTCATTCACTGGAAAGACAAATCAATTTGATTTTTTGAAGTCTTTGAGTGAAAGTGAGGAGAAAGAAGACTATGAGCAACTTGTCTTTGACTTCCAGTTCAGAAAACCTTCTGTACCTCAAAACCCCCCGCAGAAGACTCATATCTGTACAGATCAAGACTGCAATGGTTGGGTTGAAAATCCAAAGGAAATTATCAAGATTTGGATGAATTTTTGAGTGAGATGTTGAAGGGTTGAAAGAACCCAAGAAGTGTTGACAGGTTTGATGGTTTAAGTCCTACAATAGATCAACTTCTAGGCTTTTTGTAGATTTGAAGAAGCTTAATGCAAAACTTGATGGATTTGTAGGGACAACAAGTGTAACACAAGCACATAATGGAGCTGTGTTTAATTTACCTGTAAAGTCACCATTCATCACCTCTTCACTGGAACCATAGTGGGTGCTTTAAGTATTAAAAAAAATCTTTTGATTGATCGATCTTATTCCTCACTCATTCCTACATCACAATCACAGACCTTATCATCTGATGACCAAGTGCCAAAATTGAGTTTTTGATTTGATTTTTTTTTCTTCCCATCAGGTCTATTCATCATCAATCATGTATTTAAGTTTTGATTGAGGAAAAAATTCATCATCTTAAGGTTTAATTTAATTCTCATCTACTTCAAATCTTGGTATCTCAAAGAATTATATAAATCAAAATTCATATTCTTGAAAAAAAAATCTTAGGACCTGTTTGGTTACATTTATTCAACTCTGTTTATGCCAATACCACAGTAAAATGATGTGTTGATAATATAGTGGAGGTCAAGTTCATCATGGACATGAGTGATGGATGCATGGTGGAGGCGGTCAAGTCTTTCTCTTTCTCTTATTTCCTTTTTCAGTTAGTGGTATGTGTACTGGTATGTTGGATGGTTTTCTTGGTTATCTTGTAGGTGCGCTAGTCTTCAAATGACCCTGCATGTGGGTCTAACGTCTGTGTGTTGTTCACCTTATATACGTGCTCTCTCTCAAGCTCCAGTTCCCTCCCTCAACATGTGGAGCTGGAAGCTCAAGATTAGGTCATTTCTGTTTTCTTTTATCATATTCACTGGACAGTACTCATGATGGTGTGATAGATTTCTCTCTTTTCTTCCCTATCACATCTCTCCCTGATCTGCTGCAGGTAAGGCGTAGAATACTCATTCCACCAGTTTTTTTTTCTTTCAAGTTGATAACTAAACTCCTCATCAACCTGTCTGTCCAGCTATACACATCAAGACTCACTCCACCTCACTTCATTTCAAATGATTACATCAAATATCTTTCTGTTTTGTATCCCAGATATACAGATTATCATCCCACATGATTTGGGTGATAATCTGATAACCTCCATTGTTTTTCACAACTCCTTTTTCTATTGATTCCGATTGTGTTTGGTTTAATTCTGTATGTGAGACAGTCACTTTTCCAAAATTTTGAATTTTATCCTTCTTCATCTCTCCATCCTTTTCTACTCCCTTGACTTCAACTTGTGTCATTTTCTTTTTTTTCTGGCTTTGAACTTCATCCTTTTTTTTCTTTATCACAACTCTTCTTTTTTATTTTCTTAAAAACCAACCTATCAGCTCATTACCTTTCCAGACTTCCCTTACTCTGCTTCAATCTCATCTTATCCTACTTTTCCTTTTTGATTTTGTCTTATTTCATTTGATTCCAACCAATTTGATCTGATTCCAACCAATTTGATTTGATTCCAACCAATTTAGTTTGATTTCAACTGATTTCAATCTCTTCAAGCAAGATGCTAAAGTTTGTCAAAGCCAATCAAGCTTGAGGCACTTTGACAGCTCCGGGCTGAACAAACCCAAAGACTTGAGTGATACTTGATGGGTTTATTATGCAGAAAGAAGCTTGTGGGAAAGAAGGCCAAATTGGATTTCAAGAGTGAGGCCTAGAACAAAGTGACCAAGGATTACAACACCCAATTAAAAACCAACCTTACCAAGGCACAGCTCAAGACCAATTTCCAAACTGTGAGTTCATTCAATTCATTGTTCTTTCATCTTTCTTTGATATTCAAGTTCATCTTTCTTTTGTATCCTTTCTGAATACTTGTTCTTATGATACATAGTTGAAGAAGAGATACATCATTGTGCACAACTTGAGAGGGGCCTCAGGTGCTGGTTGGAACAAGTCCACTCAGGTGGTCAATGCAAGCCCAGAGTTCTGGAAGAGGTAAACCGTTGCCAAAGGCAGTTTTGAACTACCATTTGGACCCAAGGCCGGACCTGGTTGGCCCTGGTCCCACTATTGGGGGTTTGAATTCCGTCTTTTTTTGGGGACCAAGTGGTATTTTTTTGTAGTCTTGTCTTTGAATCTTAGTAAAATCCACACAAGAACCACACTCAGTAGAGCTAAGACAATCCCTCAGTCAAACACCATGTGAGAAGGTGAGAAAAACATCCCCAATCTCAACAATACACAAGTACTTTTGCAAGATTGATTGTACCCATTCTGCTTACAAGTCAGTCTTTCATTGTGTCATCTGTCTTTTCATTCAACCATCATCATTAAGAAGTTTATTGCTTCTGTCAGCCAAGTATATTCAAGTCTTCAAATCACTCAGTTAGTCAAGAAGTAGGAGTTACATTGGTCAAATCCAAGAAGCACAGTGTTGTCCATTGATGTGCTTACAACATAAAGGTCCCAACCACATCTTATTTCCTAATTCCCAACCTTGTTCTCATGGAATTCATCCATGTGCTTTTGTGGCAGCCTTTTCCACGTAAGCAAACACTTAAGACCTTAGCTAAGGTTAATTAAGTACTTGAGTCCCTAAGGTATCCCACTATGGGCATAATACAGCCTATTACAGTGAACCCTGTACTATCCGGTACACTTGGTGGAAGCCCTTGGTACCGGGTTTGACAGGCTACCGGATTTGAAAATTTTTTCAGAAAAAAGAAATCAAGAAAAATCAAAAAACTCCTCTAAAACACTCATGTCCGATCAATTTGAGTGATTTTGAGTGAGATTAGGGAGGAGAGACGGATTGAAAGGGAGAGTTGGGTGGTTCAGACAACCTTGAATGATTTTTTCCGCCCTGATATTTGAGCTTTGGGGTCCTTTTATAGTAAGATACAGTCTTTTTTCTCCCTGTTTTACCCGGTACTTTGAAAGTTATCAACCAGATAGCATCTAAAGCAGGCTACCGGTTATTTAGCTGGGAACTGAGCTGGTGGAAACCTCCGCTACCGGATTTGGCAGGCTACCGGGTTGGAGAGTACTGGATAGTACAGGGTTTACTGTATTATGCTCTAGTCTCAAATTGTGGGAACTTTGGTAAAAAAAATTGACTTTTGAATGGTTGAAAATTTTGAAACAAAAAATATTATATCTTTGCAGCAAGTTCATTCAGCCTGTTATGTTGATACTCTCATGTGTAATGTAGTGTAGCTTTGAGACAGGGAAAGACCAGGTCAAAGATGAAATTTCAATTTTGCAGGCAAGGGGTAGTTGGACACTGCCTTTAGCAACTGTAGCTTGATAAATCTTTGCTTATCACAAGTATCCAAACCTCATTCTGACTGTAAAGGTTCTTGGCTGGATGACTGTAGACTCACCAAGGTGCTAGTGTCTACAAGACAAAACCCTTTCCTCTTTATGACCTCATGCACAAGTTATGTGGTAAAACTAGTGCTTCAGCTAAGGGAATTGTTGGAACTCAGACTCTTACAACTAATCACAGATAACAAGCTAGTGAAAAGCAACAATCCAATCATGAATCAGACAATGATTCTGATACTTATAAGCTTCCACCCCCACCAGAGTGTAACAGTAGCTCTCAAGGTAAGTCATTTTTCTTTATCACTTTGTATATCAATTCTAAATGCAAACCATCTTTGGCCATTTTGATTTTAGCTTGAGAAGCTTCTATCTTACCTCATGAATTAGATGATCTCAGCTTGGAACATCAGGACAATCAAGCTCAAACTGAATAGCCAAACACTGAGTCTGAAAAAGATATCACAACTGTGACTCCAATACCAAAAGCTGAATTGTTCAGCAAGAAGCCTGCTCCACATCTTTGACCAAACACCAAGGCCAAGCTTTCCACTTCTTTGGACAATCAAGCTGAGATCTGCTCAAGACTCAATCAAACCAAGCAATTGAACACAAGGAATTACAACCAGCTATGAGTATTGCTGCTCACGATGCTGCAAAGGGAAAAATTCTAGTCACCGCAGCTCAATTGGATCAAGTAACTCTTCCCGTCAAACCTACAGCTATCCCTTCTGAAGAGAAAGTCTTGGAGATCTTCAACAAGAACTGGCAAGATCACTTTGACAACACAGCAGCTGAAACTGAAGCCATCATCCTGTTCAAACAGACGGACAAGTGTTGAACTTTCAACCATTCCAAACCTGAGTTGAGATGGAGTTGGCTTGCCTTGAGCCTTGGGTATGCCATTGTACCTGAGGGAGAATGGATGTATCCTTTCTTAATATCAAAATCAAATTTGATATGATTTCATGATCCTAGAAGATTATAATTTTGTTTACTTTACAATCTCTTTTGTCTTAAACATCACTAAAGCATATAATCTTGTTTTACATGAGAAAAAGTTGTACAACAAACCCTGCTGGGTTGAATTCTTTTTTTTTCCAATCAAATTTGAATCTTTGTAGAGCCTTCTTACAAATTTGAAATAAGAAAATTTCTCTAGTTTTATAATAAGATAAATTTTGAGTTCAGGTTTGATAGAAAGGATGAGCAAGAGAAGTAGCTCACATTAACATTGTGATTCAATCTTTATATATCTACAATCCTAAAAAAAAAACTCAAAAAAAATATTCAAGAGATAAATTCAAAATCATTCAAGAAAAAAAAATCTTTCCAATTACCTTTCTTCAAATTTAAGTATCTTACCAATTTACTCAATTGATTTGATTTGATTTTTTTTTACTCAGATTCAAATGTGTAAATTAGGCACTCAAATCTTCTAAACCAATTTTTGATTTTTTCCCACCTTTTTTTTTCTCCTTCCAAAAAAAAACAAATAAAAAAAAAATCATTCAAAAATTTTCAAAAATGGTAAGTAAAAAATCAAATTTTCTTTTACAAGTTTCAACAGGATTTGAAAAAATTTTAACATTCATTTAGGTACATAAATTTTTTGATTTATAAATTTCAAAAAAATGAAGTTTACAAGAAAAAAAAACCAAGAAGAATCCACTTGATCATCATTCATCAAACTCAAGTAAGTAAGTAAGTATATATACTTCAAAAAAAAAATTCAAACTTAAATTCCTATCCACATTTTTTTTTGTTCAAAAAGAATATTATACTACAACATCACCTACTACAAAAAAGAAACTTTTTTACCTTTCTTAAAGTTTAACTTAATCCTCATTAATTAAACAAAAAAATACACACACACACACACACACGAAAATAAATTGATCTATACTATATAAAGATTACCAAATTCGAACCCTACAAAAAAAACAGAAGATCTAAACCAATCTTATCCATCCAAAACCTCGAAAACCCAAAACCCAAAACCCAAAACCCAAAAACCCAACCACAACCCCTTCGCAAATCCAATCCAATCCGATCAAAAAAAAGCAACCCCCCAGAAATCCAGAAATCCAGAAATCCAGAAATCATTTCTTTTTAATCTTCGGTCCAAGTTTTAAAATCCCTTGATTACGATTCAAAACCCCATCCATTCTCAATCCTTCACTTGACGATTTCCTTAACACATTCTTCATCGATTTCTTTGCATTTGAATTCATTTGAACCGGTCCAAACAAACTAGGTAAATGTAAATTCACTTCAGCTCCTAACCTTCTTTCATTCGATCCTCTCTTCGTCTTCATGGTCTCGTCGATCGAGGATGAATGATTTTCAAATTCGGTTCGGGTTCGTTTGTGAGATGAGTTGAAGATCGGAAAGGTTCTAGTTGGATTTGATTGATTTAAAGATCGTTGGGTCAAATCTGATTCATCTGATTCTAATCTTGAGTTTGATTTAGGTTCGAATAGGTTTGAAGTGAAGATTGAGAAGGATGAATTGAATTGAAGTGATCGATTAGAGTTAGGTGATCTTAGAGTTCTTCTTGATAAATGACTTGTCGGAGTGATCTTGGGTTTTAGAATTAAAGAAGTGGAAGATGGATGAGGTTTTTTTCTAAGAAGAATCGGATCGAAATCTTCTGCTGAGGAAGTGGTGGTAGGTAACTTAGGAGAGCTGGGTGAGATTTGATGAGATGAATCGAATGTTGGGTGATTGGTGTTTTTCAGACGACTTGATGATGATGATGATGATGGATCAGCTAGGGTGGAGAGTTCAGGATGGATGGGTGAAGTACTGGTACTAGCTTCGTTATCCAACGAGATGGAGTGTTTCTGTGATGAGAGAATTGGATTGACTTGTTTTCTAAGAGTAATCACTTCGGTTTTATACTTTTCATACTAAACCATCATTCACCCCTTCATTAATCTCCAATGATCCCAAACCCAAATAGAAAGGAAAAAAAACAGTCTTACTTTAGATTCAAAAGTAGCACTACGTTGTTTAAGACTACGAACAGTAGCTCTGATCATCTGAAGTTCGGTGTTCAGGCTTGAATGATCTGATTTAAGTTTCTTATTCTCTTCCGAAAAACTGATCATATTCTCAATCGTATCTTCTAATTCTCTTGTCTGTTTATTGAACTTGCTAAATTGAAGAATGGAAATCGATTAGGAGAATTGTGAAGTGAAAAGAAAAGAATGAATGAATGAATGGGAAAAGAAACCAGTTTGATCTTACCTTTGAACTTCATCACGTTCAGATTTGAATCGATTACATAAACTTTTCGTTTCATTTAATTGAGTTTGAAGTTCAATCAACTCATTTCTCAAACCCTTTACATCTTCTTTCCTCAAGGTTTTTTCTAATTCGATTTGATTTGAAAGTTTCTTGAATGAATTTCTTTCACGAGTTTTGATTGAATTCAATTCATCTTTCAATCGATTCGATTCAGTTTGAAGTTTTGAATTTTGTTGTAATAAAGCTTCAGGTTCTTTCTTTAATCTTTCAATTCGATCTTCTTGTTCTTTAATCTTCTTTTTACATTCAATAATTCCTTTTTCAAGTTTTTTAAATTCATCATCATCATCATCTCTATTATTTAAAATCGATTCTGATTGAGTTGAATCATTTGTCGAGTTTTTTTCAATGAATTCTTCAGATAAAGAATGAATTGAAACAAATCTTGATCCTAAGTTAAGTTGAGTTGATTTAGAATGATGGATAGTTGTTGAGATTCGTTTTAAGATTGAATTACAAGATGGACATTTAGTTTGTTTTTTAGCTTGGTGTTGAGTTTGATCCCATCTTCTAATACAACTTGAATGAAAGGTATGACCACAGAGTGTGAAGAGATATGAATCTTTTGAACTTTCGTCTTGACAAATCGGACAAATCGGTAAGATTAACACTCTTCTTGACATTGATTTGATTCTGAAAAAGTGTTTTTGGATTGGATTGGATTGAATTGAATTGAAATTGGATTGGATTGTAGGCTGAGGTAAATCTTGAAAAACAAATCAAACCAAAGTTTGGTTTAAGTAAGTTTGAATTTGAATTTCAACTCAACTTTCAACTTTCACTCAGTCTCTTATCCAATTGTAGAAGCCTTTCATGACTTATTCAATTCATAAAACACACTTCTCATCAAATAACTGAGCAATCAAATATCTTCCTCTATACTTCAATTCTCAACTTTCTCTATAAGCTATAGACAATTGATACTCACTTCTCAGAAAAAAAATACCCTAGAAGTTGAATGTCTATCAATTTAACTTTATAATACAAATCATCATCATCATCATCATCATCATCAAAGTTTACAAAAATAAAAAATAAAACTGATGTTTTTAAAAAAGTTAATTTAATCTTTTATATATTTGTTTTTTTGATAAAGATCATCTCATTTGTAAGAAACCAAAAAATCTAAAATCGAAAAGAAGAACAAAAATCAAAACATAAAAAACAAAGACTTATATAAACCCTTTCTATCCCAACCCAAAAAATAGAAACCAAAAAAAAAGAAATCAAAAAAAAGAAAAAGGAAGGTTTCCTTCTCTTCCCTTCCCTTCCCTTCCCATCCCTACCTCCATAGATTTCTTCTTCTAAATTTTTTTTTCTTGTGTGTGATGAAGATTAAATTCCTTTTTTATAAGCAATCAAACCAATCAAAGAAATCAAATAACCAATAGATTGTAAGAAATTAATCGGATGATGTAAAAAGATCGAACTCAAGAAAATCAAAATCAAATCTTTCAAGACTTTCGAAAGTGATAAGATTAAAGAAGATAATTGAATTAAATAAACCGATGAGATATTTAATAAAAAGGTTAATGAACTAGATTTAATAAGGAAAATGAAAATCAAAAAATCAAAAAATCAAAAATCAACGAAAAAAGAAAAAGTCAAGATCAGATGAAGATTATGGATTTGAAATTCATTTTTGGACTGGAAGGTGTGAGAGAAGAAAAAGAAAAGAAAAGAAAACCCACGCGTTTGATAAGATGACCCAAATTCCTAAATTAGGTATCGATTTAATCGGATTTAAACCTTCTAAAGGTAAGATCAACATCAAATTAATCATTAAACAAACCTAAATTGATAAACAGAACAAACAGGTTCAAGTTAACATTGAGATTCATTTTTGAAAAAGTTAATTTGATCAAAATGGAAAGTTCATCATCACTTCACTTCAACTCAACTGGTGCAAAGAAATAAAGAGAAGTAAGAGGAGACATTCCAGTTCCTAATAACATTTGAATCAAAACCACTCGATTTGCTTCTACAATAATAGCCACCACCTTTAAAAGGGAGAACCCGATCAAAAACGAAAACCAAGGAAAATCATTAGAATCAACTGATTTCAATCCAATTGATGAGATCGGGGAAAAGAAGAAGAGTTAAGATGAGATTGACTTGAATTAGGAATCCGATCAAACTAAAAGCTACTTCACCATAACTTGCGATCCCGATTCCAAATGAAATGATTAAAACTATACCAAACAAACGTAATGAAGGTGGATAGATTCCAAATGCAAAAGAAGTTAATAAGACTGCTACCGGTGAAGCTGCTTTAATCATTTGAATAAACTGATTTGATAAAAACCAATATATAGATCAAAAAGAACGAAATTCATTAGTTTTTCGTTGATTGGGAGAGGTTTTGGATGAGAAAAGAAAGATTGGAATGGTTAAGAGGTTTTTCTTTGGGGGGGTTTAATCATCACTAACTCTATGAATCATTTTGTTTTATTGACTTACAGCCACTATATATATGTGTTTTTTTTAATAATTTTTTTTGGAATGAATCGAATTTTCAAGTCAATCATCCAATTTTTCGAATCCATATTGTTGTTGAAGAAAAAAAAAGAAAAGTTCAATATTTTGATTTTTATTCAAATGCCCCCCACCCCGGTCCCCCGAAGAGAGAAAAGAAAACCCAAAAAATCAAAATCAATTGAAATTCCTGAAGAACTTTTCAAAGAAGAAGAGTAGGAGAAAAAGAAAAGAAAAAAACTCACCTGAAAGATATAAATAAACTGCATTAGAAAGGACCAAGGAAATCGAGAATAAGATTCCGATCGGGACTACTTTTTTCCAATAGACTGATGATTCGATAAATGGTAAACGTTGAGGGGTGAGGGTGTTTTCTTCATTTTGATGAATGATCGGTTTTGAATTTGAACCAGATGAACTTGTTTCGATCAAATTAGTAGTCCGAGCAATGATTTGAGTAAGAATGGTTTGAAATCCTAAATGAAGAGCAGTGAGAGTGATGGGATATGGAAATGACCAATCTTTCTGAAAAGAATCAAAAAACGGTTTTTCAATCAGATTTCGAATTGAAGATCTTGAAAAAAGGAAGGAAAGGATCAAGTTTGAGAAAGAAAGGGAAGAAAGGAATAAAAAGACTGACAAGGATTAAAGCGTTATAAAAGATAACTGAAGATGAGATTGAGATCCAGAGGATGATGATCAGCCAAGGTGGAAGGAGATTAGTTTGATTGGATGGTGATGATGATGGTTGTTCAGATTCAGATGGTAGTTCAGATTGTAGTTCTAATTCTAAGATGGTTGTATCTGATTGAAGTTTAGATTGATCGGTTGATAAAAATGGAACTTGCTCTTGCTGAGTTGATGACATGATTTCGAAAATTAAAAATGAAAAATGAAAAAAAGTGAAAAAAATGAAAAAATTCATGAAAAGAGTATTGTAAAAATGATTGACATCATACTTTAAGAATTCCTCAATTCAACTCAATTCAACTTGTATACACAGACCAGTTTGACTTGAATCTGTCTCATTCATCAAATCTCATTCAATTTCTTTCATTTCACTCATCTTTCAAATCTTCATTCAATCCTCAAAGAAATCTTCATCCTCAAACTGGTTTTGAATTCAGAAAACAAAAACTAACCATCAAAAACCATCCAAACCCATCTTCTCATCACCCAAACCAAAAACTAAATCCTAAATTCATGAAAAAAATCATCATCTAAATCTTAAACCCTTTGATTGTTCATAGAAACATTAAAGTCAAAATTGAAATGAATTTGTATCAAAAAACAAAAGTTGAATCTTTCAATACAAAACCAAAAAAAAGATTTTTTTCTTCCAGAAGTTTTTCCAAACCTTTGTTGAACTCTTTTCACATACATCATCTCTACACCAAAGTTTGGGATTTTTTTCTTTCTAAAATTCATTCAAAGGTGTCACTAATTCAACCGCCATTTCCACAATCGAACTCACTCTCATCTTAACCGTTTCAGAATCACTTTCCACCCTCTATTCAATCCAATCCAATCCAAACCCAAATCATTCAACATCCAAATCAATCATCCAAAAAAAATAAATTCACATCAGTTTCTAGATCAGAACCAATTCCATCAATCCAGAAGAAAAAAGGCTGAAAGATTAAAACAAACCAAATCATCTAAAAACACTTCAGACCAAACTTCATCAATCCAAACTTTTAATCTAGCCGGCTCATTTAACAATTCAACCTGTCCAAAATGTCCATCTAAGAATCCAATCAATTTATCGACTCTTTCGATCCAACCGTCTCTTGGTTTTTGAATTAAACTCGATGGATGATGATGATGATGATTACAATGATTCCCACTGGTCACTGTTTCAAAGCCAAAACCTACTTCAATCTCAAAGAATGTCTATGATTCAAAAAGAGAGAGATCGAATGAGGAACCGACGTTTTAATGAAGCTGGACTTCTGTCTATACCTAGTAAGAGAGCTAATACGGAATCTGCAATCATATCATTGGTCACAGATCCAACCCATTCTAATAAAAGTTGATGATCTTCTACTTTTTTCACATCAACCGTTTCCATCACCTAAACCGACCACCAAAACCAATCAAACCAATCAAACCAATCAAAACCCCAATCGATCAAAAGGAAGAGAAAAGGGTGACTTACTCTAAAAGTCAATCTCTCATTCACATCGATACCTTCTTCAATCCCACCATACATTCCATTCAAATGCCATCTCACAATCTCCCAACCTACGTTGATGTTAATGGAAACTTTTTGAAAATAGAGGAAGTGGAAAGACCGGTATAATCTTTCAAATCGGTCGAAGATAACAAAGTGTAAGCTGAATCTTTGGAGACTAAGATCCCAGAGATCGTCTGTCCTTCTTTCACATCGGTATCTGCTAAAGTTCCTATAGCCTAAGGGTTCACTCAAAACCAACCCATTCAGATCAGAAATGGAAAAAAAAGGATTCAAAACGTTAGCTTTCGATCCTTGGAAAGGTCTTTGGATTCGAGGATTTTCGAGACTGACTCTCGCGATCCTAGAGGCTTGAAACTTGATCCTCAAAGTTTCCACATTCCTTGGTGTATAGATTTGCATTTCATTTTTAGCTAAAAGGTATTTATCTTTTAATGCATTTCGAAGTCGGGTCATATTATTAAATTCTCCATGAACTAAAACCTTTTTTTGTTTTGCCGGACCATCAAATCACATATCAATCATGAAATCATTATGAATGAAGAGAAGAAGAAAAAAAGGATGGATGAAAAACTTACTAAATGAGTGGGCATCACTTGATCAATAAAGGCAGCATTTTGAGTATAATCCACATGAGCCGAAAATGAGATATAAATCACTTCAATCCTTCTGGGAATCTTATTTCCTTTGATCCCTGTGATCTCTTGTGGTTCTTTCAACATTTCCTAGACAATCGGTTTGACAAAATCATCATCATCATCAATTTAAATCAATTCACTCATCATCGGATCAGCTCAAACTCATCTTACTCTTGCCATTGTACCTTCGATAGAATAACCAGTGACTAATAAACCATTTCTTCGATCTGGCGCCCATCTTTCTAAAAGTTCACGACTTGCTCCATTGGTCATGAATCCAGGACTAGCCATGACGACCTATCAAAAGAAAAGAAATCATCAAAAGACCACCCATCAATCAACTTGAACTTCCTCTAAACTGATCATAAACCGAGTGGTTTGCTTGTTTGGTGTTTCTTTCTTTCAACTCTACTCACACAAGGTCCCCGATCATCAAACTTATCCAACGTCTTCAAATTCGTCACATATCCCTTCTTAAACAAACCTTTACCTTCCCTAAAGAACGTCCAAGGATTGATGCCCTTGTTAAACTTAGATTTGATGTCTTCATTCATCCCATGAATAAACGTTTGATAGACCTTCATACATTTAGCGGCTAAGTTCGAGATATAATAAATCGGGATCGAGTTCAATTCGGGATGAGTCGACCAAAATTCATCTAAGATCAAAAGTAATTCTTGAGCTCGACCCAAGGCAAAGACGGGCATGAGAACTCGACCGCCTCTTTTTAAAATCATTTGAACTAAGGCTATTTTTGTTCATTTCGAATCATCCAGTTTCCCAAAATCAAATTCAAATTTCAAACTTCATCAGTTTTTTTGGGGGTTTCTTTGGATCCAATCCAATCACTTTGAAAACCCCAAAGTGAAAAAGATCATCGATGTATCAATCAATCCACACACCAGTAAATCTTTCTTCTTTTTCAGGTCTAGGTTCGAGTGATTGAACTCCATAAGTCGATTCACAGATCATCACATCCGGTTTTTCATTCCAATTCGGTACTTTGGCTGGGATCAAATGTCGATCTTCTTCTGTGGAATAATCTCCCGTATAAAGTACTCTGATCCCTGCGATCTCGATCAAAAACATCGCTGCACCCAAGACGTGACCGGCTGGATAGGATGTGAATCGAAGGGAGCCTAGGGAAATCTCTTGGTGATAATCTATGGCGTTTATTGACTAGTTTCGGGGCGGGGTTCAGTGATTGGAAAAAGGGTGGATTGGGCTTGGGGGAGTGATGGCGCGCGCGTAGGGAAGTGGCGGCTTACTTCGTAGGAGAGTGACATTTGTTCTTCATTGAATAATTCACCATCTGTTCCAATCGTGCTGGGTTGATCCACCTCAAAAGAGGTCATCGATCAGATTCTTCTGGGTGTCAAGTGGTTTTGATTTTTTTCGAATGGGAAACCTTTCAAACCTACCTCATCCTTACAAAATCTTGCATCAAGAATCGGTAGACAGCCTTAGTGGGATGTGTCATAAAGACCTAGGTAGGTAGATGGATTTCAAAAGTAGATGGTTTATCTTTAGTCAATCCTCTTTAGTTTCTCTTTCTTCATCAGTTCTAAGGCTAGGAGGATGAAACTCACCTTTCCGTGACCTTCTTTGAAATTAGTCTATCGATTCAGATGATTGATTGATTGATTGATTGATTGATTGTTTTTTTTGAAAAACAAAATCACAAAACGTAAAGTTAAATGGATCGCCAAACAGTTTGAATCAGGTGATGATGGTTGAAATTCGTAGTGTCGGAGAAAAGTCAAGATTCAGGCAAATTTGAGATCATGATGAAAAATACGCGTTGAAGTTGATAAGTTTTGAGTTTCAAGGTTTGATGTAGATTTGGGGGGGTGGGTGATTTTTTTTCTTCATCAAAGGGAACCCAAGAGAATCGAATGAATTGAATGTGGATTTTGTTTTTTCAAAAAAAATTAAAAATGCATTGCATGGTGAAATTCAAAAAGAAAACACATTTCAAAGTGTGTGTGTGTGTGTTTTTGCCCCAGAAAGAGGAATTCAATAGATTATTATGAATAAGATTCCACGGCCAAAAAGACAACATTAAAGATGAATGAAACCCCGGGAGATCGTAAGGAAAAAAATTCATAATCCAAAACCGAATTTGACGCGTTCGGATTGTAGAATTGATTGATTGTGATAAAAAATGATTGAGTTTGGATTAGTAAATTGATTTTTTTCGGTTTGGGAACACTTCGAAAAACAAAAACTTCAAAACTAACGTTTTCCATGATATAGGTTAATGAAGCAGCATGATCTAGATGAAAACTATTTAGATTGAAAAAAAAACAGTTAAAGATCTTCAAAGAACCCAATCATGAAGGGGAAAGAAAAAAGTCAAGAATTAAACTCTTACTGAGTAATCAGAATCGCATCCACCGTACTCCAATCGATCTAATCAAGAAAAAGAAAAGAAAAAAGGTGAAGAAAGATTTCTTGGGGTTAAAGAAGAAAGAAGAATTGATCTTCGGAAGAGAAAGAGGACTGACTTCATCAATAAAAGGTAAAGCCGCCATTCCAGTAAAGCCGGATGAACACCTGTATCACAAACGACGGTGATGGATTTATATTCGATCACACAACAACTTCTACCTACTTCTTGTCCTGCACCTAACATGGTGATCTTCATTTCTTCATCTGGATTGGATGGATGATTTGGATTGAATTCGATCCCATGTTCGGCTGAGATGTTGGCATGAAGTGAGGAGGAGGGTGGGAAGACTGTTCGTCTAGGTCTTAGTGAGTTTTCGTTTCGGTTAGAGTTAAAGTGGTGGTGATGATGTGACATCTTGTTTTGGTTCTTTTGGTAATCTTCGATTTGACTTGAGATTTTGATTTGGTTTGTTTTTTGGATCATGAGTTGATGATCGAGTAAAGCATTACTCGGTATCTAACGATAACACTTGACGGATCTGACACGGTACTGTACCGTCCCATCTCTCTAAGTCGAGTGACAGGTAACCGGACATATCTCACAAGCTTCTCTCTTTTCCAAAATCAAATCAGTCAAGAGATTGATTTGGATTTGACTCATCAAGCAATTTGTATCAATTGATCTTGAAAATATCTAATCTATCTCTAGTCACCCTTGAGGCTTTCCATTCATTCTTGCCCTCCTGACTTTTCACCATCAACATTTCCGAAAGAAAAGGTTTGAAAGAAGATGAAGTGGATCCTGGAGTATCCACTTCAGAGATTGTGAGTCAATAGCAGGTTGAGGTATTTGATGGAGTGATGTATGATTTATACTAAATGAAGAGTGAGAGTATGGTGATTGATGATGTGTAAGGGGAGGTTAAGAGGGTCAAGAAGAGAAAGTTTGAAAGTTGATTGAACTTGGTCAGTGAATTTCAAGTTTACGATTTAAAAACCGAATGAATTGATGAACTGAAACTTCAAGAAGAGAACACATCAAAATAAGTTAATCAGCATCGATCAAGATTCCTATCAAGAAGATGATCTTATTCGATTCCACTCCTACTTCAAATCGATTAAACCAATTACGTCAATTGATGAAAAAAGAAAACTTAGAATTTTAGTTGAGTTTAAAAAAAAGAAACATCAATCTTTTAAACTTCCTTCTCTTTCAAATCTTAAAATGAAGAAAAGAAACACATTTAAACAAACTAATCTTGAGATTCTCTCTAATTTTGATTTTCATCCAAAAGTGTAGTACCTTCAACTGATTCACATAAATCGGAATATCTTGCACCATCAGATCAAAGAAGATCATTTATTTCAAACTTTAAAGGTTCAGCTGGAACGGCTATCATAGGATTAGATGTAATTTCAGTCTTTTTTTGAATTGGATCTCTTTTGAAACGTATTTCAAAAAAAAGAAAAAAAAACTAATGTGGGATCTTTAGGATGCTTGGTTATTTACTGATTCTAGGTATTGGCAACAAGCTAAAGAAGAATTGGATTTAAGATTTTGGAATTTAATGAAAGTGGGAACGGTTGGAGTGTTTGATTGGATAGCTTGGTTAGGATCTAATGTATGCCTTCAAATTCCGGATTGGTTTTGATCAAGTTGGATTGGATTGAATTTGATTGAATCTCTTTCACTGGTTTTTAATCTTGATTGGAGAAATGGTTTGGGTTTAGGAAGTACCAAGGATGAGTCGAATCGGAATTGATTCGATGCTTATTTCTCATAGTTGGGTCACTTTTGATCAATTGCTTAATGATCCAGAACTTATCAGAACTGATTTGATTTCTCTGCTCTTTCTCTTTCGTTTTGACATTTCAGCCGAAGTAGTAACTTTGGAAGAAAGTCTTCATGATCGGAAATCGAGTTTAGTATGTTCAACTACAAACTTGATTGATGAAGTTTGGGGTACAGATAGACCAAGTTTAGAACAAAATCCAATTTATTTACATTCACTTCAATATTGTGGTAAGTGAATCCAATGCTTCATGATCAAACCTTTTTCTTCAATTGATTGATCTGTTTGATGACTTCTAGGTCAATCCTCCCAAGAAAAACTAAATGAATTAAAATCCTACATAATTGAACATCAAGCTGAAGGTTATTTAATCAATTCATTATCCGAAATATGTTGGATGTTAAATATCAGAGGTTCAGATGTACCATACAACCCATTCCCATTCGCTTACTTCTTCGTTTCTTCTGTTCCTTCTCAACCCACCATACTTTTCTTACATCATCCAGATCATCAACATCCAGAAGTCAAAGAATATCTAAATGAACTGGGAATTAAGTTACATGATTATCATCAGATCTTTGAGATCATTAAATCAATGGAATTCAAAAATCATGTGATGATCGATTCTTCTTTACCAGTTGGTTTATTTGATCTGCTTAAGATTGAAGTCACTTATGAAACTCCTTCGATGATTACTAAATGGAAATCCATCAAAAATCCTACTGAATTAAACGGATTTCGCAATGCTTATGTAAGAGATGCATTAGCTTGGTGTCGTTGGTCAGCTTGGTTAGAAAGTCAAATTTTATCCGGGAAAGAAATTAATGAATGGGATGCTGCCATCAAATTTGATCAAATCAGATCTCAACATCCTATGTTCATTAGTGTGAGTTTGGTTTTCTGACTACTTCATACATCAAAAAAGACTGACCAATTCTCTTTCTTTGATGGTCTTCATTCGATCCTGTTTCCTTCTACTTTGGTTTTGGGAAAGTTGTTCAAGTAGTTATCGTATGCAAATATCAGTGCTACTAATCAAAATGCTGCTTTACCTCATTACGAACCTACTGACCAACAGAATCGGATCATTGATCTTCACACGTTTTACTTGAATGATTCTGGAGCTCATTATTTAGGTTAGTCTGATTGGTTAATCTTGTTAAGACTCATTAGAATTGCCAGACTGGAAGAAAGTTTGGTTCTTGTGTTTTGTAGATGGAACAACTGATACCACTCGAACTGTGTTTTTTGGAAAGACACCAACTGAAGAACAGAAATTAGCTTATACTATTGTTTTACAAGGTCACATAGCTGTTGCTAGAGCTATCTTTCCAGGTGAGTCACTCATCCATTCCATTCGCTCTCTTTCTCAATAAGTTCTAGTGACTGACTCCAAATGAGTTTTGTATTCTATAGGTGGAGGAGATGCAGCAGCTTTGACATTAACTCAAACTACTGGTAGTCAATTAGATGTGTTGGCTAGAGAACCTGGATGGTTTGTTTTTCAATTGTTCTGTGAACTCTCAAGGATTGATCTTGATCTATCTGGATTTGGAAATGGATTTTGATTAGGAGACATGGAAAGCTTTATGGTCATGGTGAGGAGGTTTCGTGTGAGATCTGTTGATTTGTTAGAATGCTGATGTATTGTTTTGTGATTTCAATTAGGCACTGGTCATGGTGTTGGTAGTTGTAGTTCAGTACACGAAGGACCTCATGGTAAGTTTAGCAGAAGTCATGTTTCCTAAATCCCAGATTGATGAATTCCATTTTGATGCATATATATAGGAATTGGAACTTCAAATAGATCAGTAGACGTACCCTTAAAGATTGGACATACTTTTACAATCGAACCTGGACATTATGATTTTGAAAAAAAGATGGGTGTTCGAATTGAAAGTTTCTTTGGGGTTAAAGAATGTGATTCATTGAAGGATGTGA
Organism: Melampsora americana; assembly: GCA_022264835.1. Taxonomy (NCBI): domain Eukaryota; kingdom Fungi; phylum Basidiomycota; class Pucciniomycetes; order Pucciniales; family Melampsoraceae; genus Melampsora; species Melampsora americana. The sequence continues at coordinate 113,585 of JAIFHY010000036.1, forward strand.
AGATGAAAGGGACTAGATGGTTAGAACTTGAAAGGTTTACACAAGTTGAGTCAAGATTGGTGATCTTGATTTGATAGTACGAGATTTGGTGAGACTTATAAAGGGCTTTTGACGGTTTCAATCTAGGTACCTATTGCTACTAATTGTATTGATTGGAATTTGATGAATCAAGTTGAAAAGGATTGGATTGAAAACGTAAGGTGTTTTTTTTACAAACTCAATGGAAGGAAAGATGAGCTTTGAAAATTGATATCGCTTTGGAATGGGATTTAGCATAATGAAGAATGTAAGAATAAGTTGAAAGGATTATTTGATTTAGAAGATGAGGAAGATAGAATGGCTTATGAATGGTTAATGAAGCAATAAAGGTTTGAGTCTTGTTTTCGTTTTGTTTTGTTCTCTTGATTGAGGGTTGTCTTTTCTTTTTTTGGTTTGAGTGATGGTTTTAACAAATGCATGGTAAAGAGATCAGATGAACTTCAAAATGATATGTTTTGTGTGGATTGATTTTCTTTTTACAAAGTTTGTTGAGAAGTTTAGATCTTTCTGATGTGTAGTTTTTGATTGATATCTTTCTCTGCACTGTTTAGTCACACAGCTTTGAGATCTCTTTGAATTGTACATATGCAAACACTTAATTGTTTTGACAACTCTTGTGTTCCAGAATCACAATCTCAAGAATGGGTAAGAGAAAGATGGTGACCCATTGGTTGATATCGATCAGTCTGGGGCTCCATCGAGATTTTGCAAATGCCTGTGGGTGTTCCTGTGATGTCAAGATGTCAGTGCAAGAATCAACAAACACAGTGTAGGAGTGTGATGGATGATTTTGGTAACATTACTTCTCAATCAGGTTTGAAAATCTTATGACCTGTATTTGCTCAAAATGTTAGCTGAATTCACTTTGGATTACTCTTGAAGGTTTCTGTCTCACTTAATGTCAAGAAGCCTCTATCATCTCAATTTTAGATCTTACACCCCATCAATCTTGAGCCCAACTGTATTATATCAGTCTAGGTGGAAGATTCCTTCTACCCCAAACCAGTTTTTAAACGTAGATACAGTTTGGCCAAAGAAATCATTCAAGTGTATCATGAGTGAACAAATTCAAACTTTGGTTCAGATCTTTAGCAGCAGTTTGGGTAGAAGAAGGGGGATCTGGGTCTATCATCCCCAGAATGGAAGAGGTTTTACAAATGTTGATGCTAGAACCACATGTCTTTTGTTGAATTTTTTTGGAGTAACTAACAAGATCAGGCTATGAGCATGGTTTCTCAAAAAAAAAAATCCTTCAAAGGTCTTTGAAGATGTGGAAGTCTTATCTTGCTGGTAAGAATTCTCCTATTCTTACACCCAAACTGTTGATTTGTAAACTTTGAACTTTTCAAAAACTGGTTTTTTGGGCAGAATTTATCTTTTTTGCCCAGACTGTTATAAAGCAGTGAACTAGAAGAAATCTTCTGCCCAACTGATATTATTTAACAACTGGTTCTGGCTGAAAATCTCTCTTCTGCTCAACAGGTAAAAATACAGTTGGCTTGAAGATTTCTTCCACCTATCATATTTTTTTGTACAATTTGAGGTTTAACTCACTTGTGTTAGCTTATCACACTCAGGTGTACCTTTTGAACCTTCCTCTTCAAAACTCAGCTTGAGGAGACTCATACCAAGACATCTCAGGAGTTGCTTATTCATCTCATACATGATCACAGGACTGGAAACATTTGCATGAAGTCAATATTGCTATCTGAGTTTCCCTTGAACTTCATTGATACCCAATCTTACTTACAGGCCAGCCAATGTGTAACCAAAGTGCATCACACACAAAAGGTTTCAGAAAAAGAGTAGTAGTCAAAGCAGAAGATAGAGAGAGGAGAAAGAAAAACCTCAAAGAGAAAACTGGAAAGGATCAGGGAGAATAAAAGGGTTTCATGTCAACCAGTCTGGATGTGTCCTCTTGCAATACAGTACCTCTGGGCTCCCCTTCCTTACATGTCCATCTCAGATTTGAATAACATGGTTCAATTCTATATCTATACATCTACACCAATTCTTAACCAGAGAATTGAGCTTCATGCATTAACAAAGCTGGGATAGGTGTTACAACTTAAATTTGATAGAACAAGGACTGAATGAACAAAGCCAATGCATTCAAACATCTGAAAATCATTAACAACATCAATCCTCCTTTCTCATCTTCCCATCTAGAGTCACACCTGTCCAAATGCATAATTTGTGGTACCATGTTGTTCCATGATGCATTGATACAGATTATTAGTACATAAATACACAGACCCACCCCTGGAATCAACACAGAGTTCTACACAGTATAAGCATATTGTATGCTTATACACAGGGGAGTGCTTTACTGGGTTTTTCAAGAACTCAACCATCAGACTCCAATCTTTACACCTCTATATTTTAGTCAACTCTCAACATTTTTGGGAGTTTGTTTGACCAAAGAAAACTGCAAAAAACCATTCATTTGTGATGTAGCAAAACAATGATGATCATGGCTTCTGAAATCAATCAGGTCTGTGTGGATACTAAAAAGTTGGTTTTTCCACTCCCCTGGACTTTGATCAATCTCAGCCAACATTGCCATGCAATTTTTTTTTAAAAAAAAAGTGTGATGCAGTTGAGTCAATTCAATTATATATATATATGATGGTCAAACCACCAAAAAAACTCAATTATCATAATCACCAAAGTTGGAAAAGGAGAACAACAAATAGAGAAATCATATATCAGAATCTTCACAGCAGCCAATCCAAATGATAAAAATAAACTCTGTTTTCTTATCAGGAAAGCAGTACCAACACAGACTGTGCATGAAAACTTTGATCTGTTCGAATCTCAGATCTGCACAGCATTGTCCATCCCTGGTATTTGCACAGGGTTGTATCTTTCTTTCTGTCTTGCATTTTTGTATTCAAATTGACAGAAGATAACAACACTTGTTGCCAATATTGTGGTTTTGGTAGCACAAGGATAAAGCTGTGTGGGATTATCCCCAAAGGTTTCACATCAATCGGTTTGCTACATTTTTCTTGAGAACAAAAAATGAAAAATAATGGTACATGTTGTTACTAGGAACATTGCCAAAGGACAATACATGGGCCTGTGCAGATCTGTTACTCCAGAGCTTGGATGTTGTTATCTTATCTTCCAAAGCTCAAAATCCAATGGTGAAGATGCACACATTGATAATAGAACACATATTCCAATTGGCCAAGTCTGTCTCTGAAGAATTTTGAAAACTGCAATCAATTTTCAACTAACTGATATTTGATACACTTTCAATGACTTTGACAGTTAGCCTATTCAAACTCTTGTAGGTTCAAAATCTTGGCATATTGATTGGTTGTCCAGCCCTTTGACAATATTGAAAGCCTGTAAGGGGAGCCTTGTCAGGATAGTTTTGTTGAACAGATACCCCAGAAGTGCCTGATCATTGTTTTTGAGAAAGCTGATATGTAGAGTTCAATCATGGCACTCAAAGTAAATATGTATGTGTACAGTAGATTTCAAAACCCTTGAAATCAAGAAGTTTTAAAAATCAAGAGGTGAACCGTGCGCCACCTGTGAAAGGTGTCAAACTTACTTGCCAGATTGACTAATACACCGTATCTAAAAACTTGTTAAACCTCCAATCTCTTATTCCTTGGTGGGTTAATGGTCAGATGGTGTGATGGCTGCTCCGATGATACTGGCACTCTTGTGTTTGACTTGTGTAGCCTGCTTTATGTCACTTTTTTTGTCTACTGATAGAGTAGCCACAAACATTTGCAAACAAAAACAATAGCCAAATTGTTTCTTTGTTTTGTTTCATGATAACAAACAAATTGAAAAAGGAAAAATTTGTAAAAAAAATATAATTTCAAAAGAGACACTCAGTGCGGCTCAAACCCAAAAATCTAGGAGATTCTAGCAATGTTTGATCACACATGAGGGGCCCACAACCAAGTGCACCAGGTCTGGGAGTTTGGAAGTTTATGCCGATTATCATATCATTCTTGTATGCATATCTGACACCTTTCACAGGTGGCGCACGGTTCACCTCTTGATTTTTAAAACTTCTTGATTTCAAGGGTTTTGAAATCTACTGTACAAGTAGAGCCGGAAAAGATACGACACCAATTCACTCGGCCGGCCCCGACTGATTTTTACTGATTGTATACAGTTGCTACATAGTTTGTTTCAAAGGTGAATTGAGTTTCAAAGTGGATGAATTGAGTCAAGAGAAAGAACTAACCCATTCCCTTCATAATCCTACTGCTTGCCAAGGACCAACCAAGATCGATCTTGCTATCGTTTGTTGTCTTTGAGAGAGAATTTCGCTATCACCAACTATATAGTCAATACAGGCATGTGTAGTGAACCAGTCGGGGCCGGCTGAGTAGACTGGTGTCGTATCTTTTCCGGCTCTGCTTGTACATATGTAGCAAAGATTGAGCACACATCCAAAATGTCATTACATATGTCCAAAACTTCAATTTTCGACCCAAAATGTCATGTTTTGGCAGGCAAAATGTCATTTTCAATCTATGTTTGATCTATGTATGTGTGCATATGTATCCGTACATACTTTGAGTACCGCTGTAGAACTCCTACGCTGTGGAGCGTAGGCAGAGCTGTGAGGGGAAGAAACAAACCCAAGGGGGATAAACCTCCAGGAGTCGTAACTAAAGTGCTGTTAAGCTGCCCTCAAAAGTACACGAAACCCTTTTTTCCAACAGTACCACCAACAAAGCTGAGCTTCCAACCTTGTAAATCCAATCTACAAGCTTTAGTTCAGCCTTAAGATTCCCCAAAAAGGTCCCGTAATTCAAAAACAGATGTAAACAAGCTGTTTTTTACTATACGTCCCAATAAAGGTTCAAAAAAGACCTTCCCGCAGCAAGAGAAAAAAATAAAAAACCTTGTTTTTCCTCCAAAACCTTATTCCCCAACTTCTACTCTTCCCGAAACTACCCTACACACCTTAACACCTTCGAAATCCACCTAATTACACCTGTAACTGCCTAAAACCTACTTAACTACCCTAATTTCTGAGGTTTCTGACTTAATTTGTCAGAAACTCAAAAAATCCGAAAATTAAAAAAAATAAAAAATCCCCCCCAATTTCAAATTTCCCTTATAACACTTTTAATTCACCGTTATAAGGGTTTTAATTCCCTTATAACACTCGATAAAAGTGAGTCTTTCTTTATCTTCTCTTCTTCCTTTCTTTCTTCTATTCTTTCTTCTATCTCTTCTTTCAACTGATCCTTTCTTCTCTTTTTTTTTTCTTTACTCTCTTCTAGATCCTACTCCACTCGATTCAACTTGATACCGAGGCCAAAAATGAAAAAATGAATAAAAAAGAAAACCCCCCACTCCTTTTCTCAAATCGATCGATCAAATCGATGGATTTTATACCTGGATTCCCTTTCTACCCTAAACCTAAAGGTCAGTCACTTTTGCTCTTCTCATCTCCTTCTTCTAACTTCTTCTGACTGATATGTTTCATCTTTTTCTTTTTATTTTTTATATATGTATTTTTTGTTTTAGATCGTTCTAGGTTTCGAACGTTCGATCCGATTTTGAATTTCAACTCACTGTAAGCTCATTCCCCTTTTCTTTTTCTTCTTCTCCTTCTTTTGCTTTGCTACTTATTCTTTTGATTGATTTGATTTGAATATTCAAAACTAATTAATTTTTTTTTTCTTGTTTCATTACTCTAGCTTTTTAGATCGCTCGGCTTCAATTTAAATTAATTTTAACTTTTAATTATAATTTAATTTCTAATTTAATTTTATATATATTGATTTATTGATTTAGTAGATAAATCAATCTCATCTTGACCAAGTTCCAATTGCAAAATTAGGGTCTTGTATTTTCTTTCATCTTCTCCTTCTAATGTAATAGATTTACTGATTGTTCTGAACTTGTTTTTTATTTATTTCCCTCTATTTTAAAAGAATGATTGATTTCATTTGTTTTGGGTTGATTGGTTTGATTTCTCTAAGTATTAATTTTTATAATATCTTCTTCCTTTTGATTTTTCTTTGAAATCTTGATGTTGTAATGACTACAAAAGTGATGTATAATAAAAATGAAGTAATGAATTTTAATTTGTATTAAGATTGTTCTCAAGTATTCAGCTTGTGAGTTTGATAAAGATAGAAAATGTAAGCTATATATATATTTTTTAAGATGATTTGAAGAAATAAAAAATGTGAATTAAAAGATAAAAAAATGAGATATGTATATTTGAAAGAAATCAAGGGAAGAAGACTTTTGATTTCCACACCGCTAATATATCATGGTGTTTCTTGACTCAAGTGCTTGCATATTTTCTTCCCTTGACAGTATCTCAACAAACATTGTGATTTAGTCATGTGTCATCTCTGGTTTACTGGAAAATTCACTTCATAACTGGCAAGAAAGGCTCAATCATTTGAGCTGATAACATGCCTTGAAATGCCAGTTTAAAAAAACATACCCATCCAAAAATATACCAAACAAAGTCACCTCTAACCTATGGGCTATAAGCAAAACCAAATTTTAACTTCAAACTTTGAACAGAGTCACATACCGTGATCAAATTATCCAAGAGACCATTTTTGTGATGATCTCAACTTCAACTAGCTTGATCAAAAATTGGCTTGGTGGTATAATCTCATAAGCTTTTTCTCTCAAAAAATAGCCAAAACCCATCAAATTTCAAGTCTGTCTGGTCAAATATGTCTGTAAAGATGGTATTTAGCATCAGAAGTGGTGAGAACTGGCTAAATTTTGGCATCAAAAAGCCAAGATTCTGGACATGGTAGTCAAGAGGTGACTTTTACCACTGCAGTGACTACATATTTAGAATTTGTGACTTATCTCTTCCAGAAATCAGAGCCAGCCTTCCTGATGAGTGTGTCTTCAAGAGCTTTCTACTTCATCTGTATCATTTGGTTTGGAATATTTGATTTGAGGCATGAAAAGACCCCCACACCTCAAATCCCTTCCCTAAGTCCCAATTGAGTCTAAGAACACAATCAGTGAGATGCATTTAAACTATACCTGTGCAACCAATCTCCACCAATTAATTTCCTGGAGACTTACAGGTTCCCTTGAAATGCTACAAACACCAAACAGTGAGGTTCCAAAATTCTGGTCCCTGTGGGACCTCAGGTTCAAGATAGGCGGGTAAGACATTGGGGAGGAGACTGCAGGCCAAATTTTGGAGTCCATTGAGAGAGTTTGAGTGGGACTGTACTAAGTTCCCTAAAGATTTCTATCAACTCAACCTTCATTCATTCTCTCTGTATTCTGAAGGTTGCAGATGATGTTGAACCAAAGTGCATTGCCCTCCACAGAATCTGGACCACAAAAAAAGGATCAAATCAGAAGTAAAAGAAGAGAGACACAGAGGCTAAATTTCATGTTCAAACACAAGAGTAAAAGGGAGGCTATCCTCCCTGAACTGATGAATAATGCTATTTTTGCCTCTGTAGATAATCATAAATGTTTCAAGGTTGGATCAAGTATCATGAGTCCTCATACTTGGAGAAAGCTGGTAGAATACAGGTACTGATTAATCTTTTTAGAATATATAATTTCCTCAACGTCTTCCTGAAGATACTGCATAATTTTGGATTTTGGAATCAACGTTCAACCCACCAAATTTTCAACATGATGAAAGTGATTGGAATTCAACTTACCTTCTCAAAGTTTTGAAGATGGTATGCAAAAGTCTGATCTGTTGATTCTCTGTGTAAATCTATGATCATTTTCAAAGCCTTGGAGTAAATGTCTGTGGAGACAATTGTGTCAGTCAAATATTGGAGAAGTTTCTTATCATTGTTTTTGAGAGAGATGATGTGTAGAATATATTCTATGATGGTATCATCTGGCTTGAGTGCATCTAAATACTCTTCCCTTGACAGTATTTGGACACATATTGTTTGTAGATAATGAGCCAATTCTGGTTTTCTGTCCCCTTTGAAATTCCACCTCAAAACTTTTGAAAGAGGCTCTATGGTTTGAGGTGACAACACTCCTTTGGAGAGAAGTTCCTCTTCAAGTTTTTGCCTATGATTGGCTTCTATGAGGTCTTGCTCTGGATTCAAATCGCAAAAACAAACATGTACTCATCAATATCTATTTTGTATGTATCTGTGCCTCTTCACTTACCACATCTTGAGATTAGATCCATAATGGACAAGTAGCGGAAATCTAGATTTTTCCTCATGGGGTAGAGTTTGTTTAGAATTCTTGCAAACTGGACAGTTATTTCCTCTGAGTCTAAAAGTAGTTCATCCATGCAATTGTAGATGTGTGGATTTTGCATATTTGAAACTTCAAGAATCCTGAGAAGCTTGCCCCACTGGCGTGTTGGGAGTTGTTTAGCAACCATTCCTTTCAAGGCTAAGTTCAACTTTTCAAAATCAACATTTTTGATATTCTTCAGTAATTTGTAAACCCTCTTTGACGAAGCATCCAATGCTTTGTCTTGAAGCTGAAGGTCTATGTCCACTTTGAGAATCATTTCACTGATCTTGTGTTCTTTGATCAATTCCAGAACCCTAATCTTGCTGAAAGGGTGGGACTCCTGCATATGTAACAAGAATTGAATCATGGCTTTTTGTTCAGAAAGGGAACCAGTGCATGATGAACTGTGGATGTTTCCAAGTTGACTTGCAATATCACTTCTGAGTCTCCATGCCCTGGAGACATCAATGGGGGTTTTCAAACCAAGAAATGATTTTTGAATCGCTTGAAATTTTGTGGACGGAGTTGTAGCAGAGTTGTCCATCTGGTGTAGAACTGAGTCTGCTAAAGATGCTCTTTGAAGTGCTTCCCAGACAGCTGTTGTTGAAATATATTCATCAGATAGCACAGATATCACCCCTGAATTTGTAGATATCAACACTCACGGTTATCCTCACACAAATCAGCAGGAATCTCAGCCCACATCTTGTCAAGTATCACACCCAGTGGCTGGTCTGGTAATCAAGGTACATATTGGTTGGTGATTTGGATTTAAAAACATCTGGTTGAATGATGAAAACTTCACCTTTTAACAAGAAAAGCTCAAAATTCCCTCTACAAGGATAAAGATGTGTGTCTTCGAAATCTTTGGCATTTAGTTCTATTTTTTGATTTGGAATTTTTGATTTGAGGCACGACAATACTCCCACAGCCCAGATCCGTTCCCTCAGTTCTAATGAATCAAGTTTGAGGACACGATCAGCCAGATCAATACGTGGTACTATGTGTTGTTCTATCCCTTCAATAGTGTACCGCTTCGAAGTAAATTCATCTCCCAATTGTGCGACCGCGTGTGTCAGTGCCTCAATTTCGGAGATGTGGACATTCAGATACAATACCTTGGGGTTGATCCTGTAATAGATATTCCAATTGTTTTCACTGGCGCTTTCTTGTGTTGGTCTTGCTAAGTCCCAAAGACGGTCTGAGAGCTTGGTTGTATGTGATTTCTGCAAAGTCTTTCCTTGAGTACGTATCGGAGATATTCCAGAAGATCCTTCTGACTGTAAGCCCTTGGACCGCAGGTCTGCATCAGGGAGGTGAGAATGAACTTTATCCGCCAAAAGCGACTCCTCGAGATCTTTCTCCAAGAGAAGAGAAAGATGCGGAGAGGCAAAAATCAAAATCAGGAATGAAAGTAGGATGACACTAGACAAACTCATTTAAATGCTTGTGCTCTAGGATCTACAATGACAATTTTTGAAATCGTTCGGATGAGTCTTGGTTAGTTTGTGACTTCATGCTTTTTGCGTTAAATATATCGCCCCATACTTCGTGACCAAAACGCAGTCACTATCGCAACGTACCAGGCTGAAAGCTGCGCTGTGGATTCGAAACCTGTCGCAGGACAAAAGCAGAAACGGCTTTGATCTCAATATATGCGCAAGGTGAATTGTAGGTACCCATGATAAATTTCTTTTAAGGTCAGTTGCGGCGGTTGTGAATGACGAAGAACACATACCCCGCGAATGTATATGCATACCAGAATTGCATATATTCACTACCTTGAGCGTTACAATGACTGACAGGCTATATACGCAGAGCAGTTGCCAGGCACACACTTCCAGACTGTGAGATCTGTTCTTGCATCTGAGACATGTATGCGAGCACCGGAGAAACTTCGATTTAAGATTGTGGTTCGTATCTGGATTGCGTCGTGAGGGGGAACAGGTACTGTTCTTTCTATCGCATCATCGTATCATGACTACGGGAAAAGACATACAAAATGGTGCTGAACAAAGTTATTTCAGTGCTTCAGTATTGTTCATGTTTTGAACAGGTATTATAGCTATGGCGAGCCCTTGACAAGAGATTTGGGGTGAAACGGTGTCACTGAAGGCACATAAACGTCCGAGAAGGCTTTGCCTTTAGCTGGGTGGGTTTTCATCTTCCTCTAGCTCCTTCATAACTGGACAAAAAAGTTGCTCCATTGACAATTTGACCCACTTTTTGGCCGTTGAGCCACATCATGCAACACCTCAAATTCTTTCATGGTTTTGTCTGATGACAATTTGAAGGCTTAAGGTCGACTTGATTCACACGTGCTGTATGTGTTTGGGTTTGATATTTGATATTTGTTGAGGTCTCAAGCCTATGCATATGCCCTTGTCTTCTCTTCAAGTGCAATCTTGTGCTTGAGACTGAGTGCGTCTACTTAAGATCCCTCAAACTGCATATATTGTTTCTCATGTTTGATAAAGGGATTCTTCATGAAATGGGAACCAATTATAAGTTGATGACGAAACTACCTCTATGTGAGCCTTTTTTATGGCGACGGTATTCATTGACATGATTGACTGTCACCATTCAAGACAAGCGAAAGGAACACAAAGACGGGCAATTGTGTTCATACACAAAGAATGACGAGGCAAAGATTGGAACTCGGAAAAACGGATGAGAAACATGACCAGATACGGACTACAACAATGAAGAATTGAAAGATACACCAAAACTCAAAGTAAACACGAAATCAAAATGATCGTAAGGGACATTAAGAAAAGGCCACTTGTTGTGGCGAGTCTCGGGCTGCTGGAATTGGCACCATCTTGAGCTGAGGTAGGAGGTGAAGACTATTTCAAAGAAAGAGATAATTGAAATTGATCAGTAATCTTAAAACAATAACACAAATGGAATGATTGAGCTGAGGATCAGTCAAAATCTATGTACTAAAGAAGCAGTTGGCATGACGCCGACTGAGGTACTCGTGTTCATCATCGAACCAGAAGAGATAGGTGTGAGAGTGGTGTTGTTGATGGTTGCAGGAGTAACAGTGGAGGCACCAATAGTTGCATTGCTAGGATGTCCAGCAGCGCTGAAGCCATGTACAGCTCCTCCGATTGAAGCAGCAGTCTGAACAACATCATCATATCTCATTATCAATCTGTTTATAACTTTGTCTTCAATGAGAGATATTGGAGACATACCTTGAGAGACCACTGGATAGAGGCTGTAGCATCAGTAGAAGAGCAAGAGCTCAAGAAGCATTTGGCGACAGCTGCTTTGAACTCACTGCTGCCGGTAAGACATGCGATGTCGGTCTAGAGTCAAAAGAAAAGACGCGAAATTTGAATGAGAAAATGGTTGATTTAATGGAGATCAAAAATATGAAAACATGTAGCCTGAAACCCTTACCATGGCACAACTACCGCCACTGGTGGTGACAGAACTGATAAGGCAGGTTTGACCGCATTTCGGCAAACTGGCGAAATCCAGCGCGGGAACGCTCATTCCAGCAGCCGAGGTAGCACTTCCACTAGGACCGGTCGCCGTGTAATCTGTTTTGGGAGAATCTTGGGCATCCTTTGAGCTAGATTGGTAGTACTTGGAAGTAGTCGGACCACCTTCAGCTTCATGATCAGCTTGCCGGGTTGGTTTATTCGGGTTGTTGTTGTTTGAAGATCCACTCTTAGACTTAGCAGGAGTTGGATTATAGTCGGTATTCGCATCGGACAAATGTTGTTCCTTTGGGGGAGTTGGCTTATCTTTGGAGTCATCGGGTTTCTCCTTTGCAGAGGCTGTAGGTTCCTCAGAGCTAGTACCCGATGAGGGAACTTCGACGATCAAATCAATCTTGTGATCAGCATAAGAATGAAAAGTCTTGATATGACTATGGCTTTCAAAAGGAATGCTTGACAAACCTGCACTGGGTAGCTGTAGAGGGATTCCAAGTGCGGCCGAAGTCTAAGACAAATATGATGTTTTCGACATTGATCTTTCAAGGGTATTGATTCGAAGATAAAAAGGTTTGCATACCTTAGTTGCCCATTTTGCAATATTGAGCATATCTTCTTGCGAGCAGCTGCTGATCACACATTTCATCACAGAACTTTTGAAGGAGGCGCTGTTGGCAAGACACATAAAATCGGTCTAAGAAACAAGATATCGTACAGTATATACTAGTTAGAAGATGAACATATGATGGATCTTTGAGGCAGCTTACTATGGGACAACCTGCGGTGCCGGAAGTTGCGGCACCAATAAGACAGCTTTGACCACAGCTTGGCAAGCTAGAAAAGTCCGCAGGTACAGCTTGTCTACGTTCGGCATTAAGTGCAAAGGTAAAAGGGAGAGAGACCAAAAAGAGTGTGTTGTAAAACGAAGGCATGTCTCGTATAGATAAATTAGGTATCCGGAGTGTGAGATTAAAAAGAGATCAAAATGGTGAGTTGAGAGAATGGTAAGGGTTAGATATCAACAGAGCTATAAGTACTTGTGAAACACACCAAGGCTAAACGATCTGAAAGGATTATTCAAAGGAAGTCCTTCGAGACGTATAAAAGCAGTGCTCAGACTCAGAGCACAAGACAAAGCATGGGAACCCATAAATGAAGCTCGATATGGCTGCATTATGAGCCGAATATGGATGCGAGAGCAAGATTTCATTAGACTTCGATTCTAGATTTGAGTGTTCACCACAGCCCAGCCTGCTTGATTTCCCGGTGAGTGAGTGGCCTTACAGACCAAACGAATTCGAAGGTATGAAACTGATGGCTGCAATAAGGAATTTTGGATGGTATGGAAAGAATTTTTTTGAATACCAGTTATTCCACCTGTACTATTACAGTCTTTTTTTAGCTTGCCTTGACTTCAAAAATCATACCTTGTAGAGTAGTCGGATTATTCTAGAGGGTTTACTCTAGCCATGTGATCTGGGGGTTAATAATCTGTACACTGACAGACATACTAATAGATTCTTTGGGTAGTGAGAATCTGGTGAATTGATTGTCAAAAAACTATTTACCAAGAAGTTCTTCATTACTTCTTTTTTCTCGAGCCTTATGATCTGTGGTTTGGAGGAAAAGGCCTGATGTGCTCTGCGACCCTGTTCCCTCTTCGATCAATTCTCGGTGAAGTAGTATTGATCTCTGCTATAGCTTTTTTGTTTTCATCGTGCTTTCAAAGCCTGTGGAACTTGCGGGTCATGCTGTTGGCGATGCTCCTTGCGAGGAAGCAAATTTTACAGCTGATTTTTGGCCTGGCCCAGCGAGCTTCTCAATCGCGGATGTGAACTCAGGGTTTTCACAACGCTCTGATATGATACTTGGTCCCTCGTGTGTCAGGTTCTACCCACCCACTCAGCCGCACAAGCGACAATGGTCACAAAAACGATGCTGAGCACTCTGCGTCTCTGGTTATTGGCGCTGTCAACAGAAGTACGATGAAGGGTTTGAAGTTCATTTGACAGAAACAAACAACAGAATCGTGTTTACGTGATGAGATAAAGAGAAATAGATGTAAAGAATAAAAGTCACATTTGCCAGCGACTGAGGGATCCTTAAAATGAATACGGTTTGCGAAACAGTAATAATCATGCGCATGTATTTGAAAGCTTCCGAAATTAAGAGCTAACACCACGTATAATGCTTAGAGAAATCCTAGCAGTGACAAATCCCCCGAATTCAAAGGAACGAGGAGACAAAGATGGCCACAATCGTAAGAGATAAGACATCAAAAGTGGCCGAGAGAGTCGAGCCGCTACTCTCAGAACCAGTCTGGTTCTTTTAACATTTAACAAACCAAGGCTAGAGTTAGTATTGGTCGCGTCGGCGCACACGCGTAAATCGCACAAACTTACTGTTTCAGAATATGTGGAGCTAGCCATTGTTTGATTGCTGCTCTTCGAAGGGTTTGCACCGACAGTAGTGGTGGAGGTGTTGTTAACGGCTACAATGGGATTAGTCGAAGTGGTAACAGTTGCGTTGGCTGAAGATTGACCATTAGTTCCGACGGGAGCGGCGGCCTGAGAATCGATTGTTCGTCAACATTTTTAGTCAAAACATACATCATTTGTCTGCAAGTAATAAGCACATACCACACTAGAAGGGGTGCCCTCCGAGGTGGTGGAAGATCCATCGTTAGCAGGAGGAGTACCAGAATTGGCCGGTTTTTGATCAGGGCTAGTAGACGTTTGCTTGTCTTCAGGTTTGTCACTGGTAGCGTTTTCATTGGTAGGAGCTGGCTTCACATCAGTGTTAGCGTCAGTTGAGGGTTTCTCCGGAGCAGGTGTTTCTTTCTTCTCGGGAGTAGCATTGGCACCGGCAGCTTTGAAAATCAACAACTTTGTTTGTCAGCGATGAAGAACATGGTTTAATAACTAGATTCTCTAAACGTGCTCTATCACACACCTGCGCTAGAGAGGTCTAGAGGAGTTCCTAGTGATGCAGAGGTCTAGAAAAAATGTACAGTAATTAACCACGTCAGCGTTTCACTGTTGCAACTCAAGAATGACAAAATACGAATACCTTCGTCGCCCACTGGGCCACTAAGACCTGATCTGAAGGCGAGCAAGAGCTTAGGACACATTTGGTTACAGAATCCTTGAAGGGAGCGCTGTTAGCAAGGCACTTGAAATCGGTCTAAGTAGTAAGAACAGTATGATTTGCAATCTTGATCAGTAAAGAGCTAGGCATGTGAAAATTTTTAAGCTGAAGTGATTGATCGTCATTTAAAGTATAATCTATTTACCAAGGGACAACCTGTGTTGCCGGACGTTGCAGCACCAATAAGACACGTTTGACCACAGCTTGGCAAGCTAGAGAAGTCTGCCGGTACGGCTTGTCTACGCTCAGCGCTAAAAGCAAGAGTGAAAGGAAGAGAAGCTAAAAAGAGTGTGCTGTAAACCGAAGGCATGGTAGGGAAAAGCGTAATAAAAATGTAGATAAATTAGGTATCTCCTGTTAGAGTATCTTTGTGGCACGACAGTTGTAGGAACACTGCAAGTGATGTGATGGAGGAATGATGTGTCAGAGGAGAAGATTCTCTAAGGCCTTAAGTACGCTTAGCCACAGGAGAGCAGTGGGACGAGCTTGAGGAGGGATCCTTCATAATTTACCAAAGCAGTGGACAAAGCACGGGAAAGTAAAGATGAAGCTCGATATGGTTCGATATTAAACTCAATGTGGCTTGGATCAAAATTTCACCAGATCAACCTAGATAAACCTCGGCTACAAATATGCTTGATTGCTCCTACATATGTGTCTGTTCTTGCGGATGGGCTATTGATGATCAGGAATGCAGATCTGGGCTCTCACTACAGCAAAGCAAACTTGATCGCGCAGTGGATACTGTACTTGGATGCCACCCTGTATAACCAAGATCAATTCAGAGGTGTGACAAGAAACGGTGAAAGAAGTCTGATCAAGTGTCCAGATCTGGTATGAAATGGCACTCTACGCTACTCTTCGATCATTAAAACTACCTGGCGGATGTAATCTTGGTTGCAGGCACCCGACCTGTGATCTGTTCGCCGGGACGATTATGACATCACTGGGATGGAAAATCTTGAGCCGCGCACAAGACCTTACAGAATTAGAAAGCCTTGCGTGAGCTGGTGCACAGAGTCCACTGATCATATGCACCATTACTCGTAATACCGAAGTATATACCCTGGATTGCACTCTTCCTAAGTATCTGAGTGAATCCGATTCCACTTTGGAATTTCGAGCCGAGCCAAAACGAGCACAAATTATAAGCCCTTGCTTGACTTTTGTGAGATGCGGTAACACCTGGTAAAACAAGCCCGAGCATTGAGGACTCTTGTATCCGCAGAACTTGGATCGATACCGCATCCTTATTCTATTTGTGTGAAATCTCGTCATCCTTTGTAGACAGAAGTGGCACCTATGATAGAAGAGCCGGCTGAGCTGGCCAGAATCCACCCATGCGTTGTTTCATCAAAATTTCTCGAATTACACACTTCTGCAAACTCTCGTAAATTGAGACTGTATCCCAGAAGCCTGTTTTTATCTGGTAGACAGCCAAAATTATGCAGAGGTGTACAAAAAATGTTTACATGTTTACGCATCTAATAGGTCGTATGATTGAGTTACTTTTTGATAGTCATAGGGAGATCTGAACTAAAGTTATACACTTCGATGTGATGCCGCGTGACATCTTTGAGCACAAACATTGACTTGTGTCTCCCCAATGTGCTTCACAAACATCCCAAAAACCCATCTTAATCCCCCGCAGATTGGATGAAATGCAAAGAATTACGTGTCATTGGTGTCTGCAGAAGGCCATTAAATGAGGGAATACAATGACAAAAGAGAGAGAAAAGTGATCATGGGTCGGAGACCGCTAAAATAAAGCTGTAGTAGGAACATGGATATAGCAAAGGAGCTCAGACAAATCGTGAGGCGAAGGTGACGGCAAGACCGAACGAGGCAAATTGAACAAAGGGGTTCGAAAGGGTGGAGCCGCTTGAATTGGCAGCTTCTGCTGCTGATTTGGTCGAAGTCTACACAAATGAATCACAAGCAATGTCAGCTTGTTATTAGCAATAAGATGAATCGAAATCGAAAAGGAGAAAAAAAACACCGATGAGGGATTTGTCACACTGGTTGCAGATGTAGAAGGTACAGTCGAAGCACTACTAGAAGTTGAGGTGTTAGCGGCCGAAGTGGCAGATCCGGAGAAGCCGGGGATTTGTAACGCGACTCCAAGAGCCGCACAAGTCTACAGCGTCAAACAAGTTCTCACCTCAGTTTCTTAGAAACTCGGTAGTCTGATGAGACTCGTGCTCATACCTTCAATGCCCAGTTTCCCGCAGCAACCGTGTCCCCATCAGAACACGAGCTTATAAAACATTTAGCAGATCCTTCTTCAAACGCAGTACTCTTGCAGAGACACACAAAGTCAGTCTGATTGAAAAACCAACACATAGAGCACACGTGTCAGTTTATATTCTAGATTTTCCGAGCGCAAGATGTAACATGGCTGAAAAGAAAAAAATGTTACCGGTGAGCAACCTCCACTACTGGTACTTAAGGCAGTAACCAGACAAGTCTGAGCACAAGTGGGTAAACCAGAGAGATCCTGACGCTTCTCAAGCCCACAAGCGAGGGTGACAAAGAGGGAGGTGAAGAGGAACACGTTGTAGAACGAAATCATCGTGTTGATGTGTTAGATGAAGTTTGAAATTATTGGTATTTGGCGACAAAGCACTGAAAGAATGATCAATGAAAAAAATGTTAGAGTAGATTGAGCCTTACGATGTGATATCAAGATTACTGAAGTCAAGGGCTAATGTGATAAGAATATGTTAAAGCTTTAAGAGAGTTCGGGACTTGGATGTGAAGTATATTCCGGTTTCATCGCCTAGCCAGCAGCAGACTCAAAGCAGGGCCTTGGAAAAATGTAAGATCAAATGAGGCGGACTTGGACGCAACTTCATTCTCGGCGGACATCTTGGTGTTGAAACACGCAATTGCGAACCGTAAACATCCATCCTCGGACTACCGCTGCTCTCAGCTACTCAGCCGTCCGTGAGTCCTTATGACTGAGTACATTTCCGGCTCAGTGCAGAGCTGTGATGTTTCACGAACGACGCACGTCCTTGGAGGCCTATGGGCACAGTGGCAAAAACCGATGCTTTCATATGGGTCCGGATATTTCAAGATGCTTGGTCAATTCTGCTCCCAAAACTCAAGGGATACACCACAAAGACACCTTTGTGCGTCAGGGTGTCCGGGCGTGTCCGAGATTGGGGACAAAACTGGATGTCCACTCCAGGGGTGCCAACATGACATCCACGGGCAAATTTATCCGCGGCGCATCCTGTAGATGTGCAGGTGTTGTCCTTGCTGGGATGTCATGCAAGCACCCTATGCTTGGATCGCCTAGGGATGCCCAATACAGAGGGCATCCCTAGTGCATACTGTAGATGAACAGCAGTCATCTAAACTCCGATGACTAAAAGATATTGGAGAACCGGGTATCTGCATAGCAACACACCACAGCATCCACTAGACGCCAAAATGCCATCGCTCGGCCATCCCAGTGGTATCGCTAATTTTCATAACATGTCTTCAAAAAAGCCATGGACTCACCCTTGATTCACATCAAAACTTCATCTCATTCAAACCACACAAACTCAATCTGTCCTGAAATAGTAAGTTAACCATCAAACCCATCATCATTCATCTCATCATCATTCACTCTTCTCTTGACTTTTAGTTAATCAAAAATCAATCGAATTCATCAGATCAAGTAAGTTTCAACCAAAGAAGACCATCCAAACCAAGGCTATACTAATTCAAATTCAATATCGACACAACAGTCACTTCAACCATCTCAGGTTCATTATCTGGCATCTTGGCTCTAACAAACCTTCATGGTTTTCTCTTTTACATCTTCACTTCCTTCCTCACTTCTTCTCTAATTTGGTTCATCACTCATCTCAAATCAAAATCAAATCATTCAATCTATCTTCATTCAAATTAAGCTCTCTGGTTCAACTCTCTGATTGATAATCTATTTAGTTCTATTCTTTGTGAGTTCAGATTTGATCATTCAATTTCGATTCCCTCAAGTGAAGATTATCTTGATTGGGTCTTCATCTCCAGTTCATTGATTAAGCTTTTCTGGATGATCATAGATTTCAACCCTTGGGCCATCATGTATGATGATCGACACCGAATGCATATCGTTTACTCGGATATTGGCATTGCTATTACGATCAGATCACTCGTAGTTTTTGGAATGAACACGGATTTCTTGTTGGTCTTCAAGTATTATATCGTGCCTTATCTCTGGTTTCATGTCAGTCATCTTTCTCTAGATACTGACTGATCACTTGACTGCTTGTTGCTTTTGTGACCAATAGCACTGGATCGTCTTGATCACCTTCTTACAACACACCAATCCTCTTTTACCTCACTATTGTGAAGGTGCCTTCAACTTCCGACGTGGTGCTCTAGCCAAAATGGATAGGTTAGTCATGCTTTTGAATGGATTAAGTGATAAGTTAAAACTGATTGGATCTGTCTTGGGATAAATGGTTTTATTTAGAAACATTCATGAATTCTTCACTCATGGTTTAGCTGAAACTCATGTGGCTCATCATCTATGCTCCAAGATCCCACAATATCTGTTCAAATCATCAAATCATTGATTATCAGTTTCTTGTTTTTATTCTTTTTCGCGCCCGTATCCTTTGATTCCCTGTTATGCTCTTTATCTTTGTATTCTTTTCATTGTTTTCATTTCATTGTTTTCATTTCATTTGTATCATTTATATTGTTTTATTCATGTTTTATTTTATCAATGTTTATCACCTTTGGGTTACAAATACTCTATATTTCAATATTTTTGGAACACTTTATAAGTATTACAGACCTTTGTTAATCCCACATGTCTATAAGCAATCTCAAAAACAACCCGTAGATATCTGCAGCGGAGATATCTACAGGTTAATCAGCTGAAATTGATTCGAAGGACATCCAGTGCTCAGCAGGCTGGATGTCCAACGGACTACCCTAAGCGATCCTTTGGGGGTCGCTGCTCTGACCATCCTCACAACATACGCTGACGGATGTCAGGTGGATGTTGGTCGGCCATCCTCGATTTGCCCGATGGGCTCTGTTCGGACGTCCCCACTCGGGCGTCCACGAACCCACATACCGTTGTGTTGTGGGTGGATGTCCGTCCCCCACCAAGAAAAAACGGACATCCACAGGACACCCGGGTGTCCTTGTGGTGTATGGCTGGGGATCAAGCTAAGCTCTATGGCCCCTGCCGCATTGCGCGATCAGGGGTGCGTTTTTCGGTGTTCTTGTTCTGGGGAACTTCAAGACGTTTACATACATAAATTCGGTAGGTCAACCGGTCACTGAGCACTCGTCCAATTCTTCATCGTCATCAATCTTATCTAAAGTGTATTTCTGACTTTGGGAATTGAAACTAAGGCCCCGTTTGGTATGGCTTACAAAAGCGGGGCAAAATAGATTATTTTTTAAAAATAATCTATTTTTTGCATTTTCAAAATTTCCCGTTTGGTATACAGTTTGCCCCTCTTTTTAAAATATTTTTCACGTTAAATAATACATTAATCAGGCCAATAATTTGATTTTTTGAAAGCTGCCCTCGACCAGCTTTCAAATTATCCGGAATAATCTATTACACAATTGTATAATTGATTATTCTGTAATGCATTTATAAACAGTTGTGGTACTCAAAACCACTAGGTTCGAGCAACCTATGTCAAAAACCTACTTTATGAATAAACCTAGGTTTTTCTAGGAGTAGGTTTTTTTTGATCCCGCTATGCCGGCTGCCGGCATAAAACCTTGTGTGCCAGGTATGTGAGTTTGATGACCGACAAGAGATGTAGGGAGGAGTTCACAAAGTCGGATGCCAGATGGGCTCGAGGTGTTACACAAGGCATGGTGGTTAGATTGAGATACTGTAGGACGGCAAAAGTGGGCACAGGGTCCTCAAAGCTGAAAATTAGGTGGCAAAATCCTAGTTTTTTTTACCCGCAAAAACGAAAACCTTGAAAGTAGGTTTTTGACATAGGTTGCTCGAACCTAGTGGTTTTGAGTACCACAAGTGTACGCTATACCAAACGGGGCCTAAGTTGATGATGATCATTGACTTGTGGGAGGACCCCGGAATGCCCCTACTGAGGTTGGTGTCGTAAATTCCAACGTTGAGGGGCCTTGACTCTGGTCAGATCCCAAAAAAAAACCAGATTCCGACGTCCTACGACACCTACCTCCCCAGAGTAGCCCGCGGGCCTTGGCCCCGAGCCCGTACAGTCGCGGGGCTGCGTACAAAAGGGGCTGGTGTACAAGCAGGCTCGCAGGCTAACTCTCAGGAGCATGGTAAGCATGGAAATGTGTTTTCTTGGAGGAAATCTTTTCAGATACGTAAAGAAGAATAGAAAACAAGTTTCCGTGCGTGTAGACAAGCCATTTTTCATGTATGTAGACGTCAATAGACAACGATAGATAAAAGTAAGAAGCGTAATGAAGAAATGACATCAGAGGAAAAGTGAAATCTTTTCAGATACGTAGAGAAGAATAGAAAACAAGTTTCCATGCGCGTAGACAAGCCATTTTTCATGTATGTAGACGTCAATAGACAAGGATAAAAAAAAGTAAGGAGCGTAATAAAGAAATGACATCAGAGGAAAAGTGAAACAAGGATGAATTCACTATTCATCTTCTTTGTGGGCCTTTGATTTTTCCTTTTGTCATTCTTGATTGTGCCGTTGAATGAGCTTCTCGATGTTCATACTTCTCAGCATTTCTCGGATGATCCTGGGGATTGAATAACATCCATCCTCGATTAATGCAAAGTTTGAACCGTCCGAAGGCTTAAAGACATAAATAATGTCAGGAGCATCCAGGAGGGCATACATCCAGGTATCGGGAGCATCATCTTTAGTAGCCGTTGCCACTGGCGACCCAATTGTATAGTATAAGACTTGCACACCAATGTGTGATAACTTCTTTTGTGATTTAGCACTTGTAATGAAGGCATGTTTTCCCGCCACATGTTCATACACGACTATTGTACGTGCAAGATGTAATTTCTGAGTAAACCAAAACATCAGCACTCAAAATCTATACTTTCAAAGGAGGATGCCAAACTTACATTGTTTTTGATAAAGATGATGACTTTCCCTGGCTCGATTGGGTTTTCAATCCCAATAGAACCACCATCAAACAATTGCTGCATGTCCACAGCTCGAGCTGTGGTGGTGTTTGTGATAATCCCCGCCAGATTCATCTTTACATGCATGTTCCACCGGTGCCGACGTGCAGCACCAGCTGGAGTTGCGGAGAAAGTCTTCATGAAGACTGCTATAGCTTTTGAGCATACACTTGGTTTCATGCTGCCATCATTGGTAGTCGACTTGAGCTCAACTCTTAGATCATCAGAGTTTGTCAGCAATCGATTGTTGCCTTTGTTCTTTGCAACTTGACTATCATGCTGGGTCCTTAAGTTAATTATATTCTTGCTATGAAGTATTTCGCCATCAATGAGAGACAACGTATCTTCTTTTACGTGGCTATTTGGGTTCTGAGGTTTGTCTATTTTACAATAATTGGGTCAGACTATCACTTGAATCACATCATATGCCGCAATAAAACCTACCACTAGAATTGAGAAGGTTTGAAATTGACATCACAGCATTCAGGATTACTTTGCCCTGAAGAGTCTCGGGCTCTTGATCCAGCATGACATTGAGAGCATTCTGCTCTTTAGTCAATGTTGCAGCGGTTTCAAAAGCCACATTTTCCGGGAAATCACCAAGTTCAAAGCTATAGTTGATCTCAAAATCTTTGGAAGGACTAGTTGAAATGTCTGAATGATTTAGACATTGCATTCATCAGCACAATCAAATAGTGAAGATGCAATCATAATCATTTATTACACACCTGGAGAGTGCTCTTGAGCTTTATGTACAGTAGATCTGATGATGTCTTCAACATCCATGTCTAAATTGTTGATCTCAGTTGCAACCATTCCACAGAAATCAGCTAAACTGATGGCACGATTCTTGGCTATTGAAAGGTCATCTGATATCTCCTTGTTTGAAGGAAAATCGCGTAGATGATCAAGGTTGTCAAAAGTATCTTCATGGAGGGAGATCTGGTATCCGGAATGTGCATGTTCCAAAGGGGGGATCTTGATCCTCCCGCTCATGATGCTCTTGACCACTGCAAGAATTTTGGGCATCATAAGACGGGCATCAAGAACGCTAAAGTTTGGAGAGATAACTCTCATCCATCCAAAGATGTGTTTGCATGCTTCCGTGCCATGTTTCCATGGACAAAACGGGAAATCTGGATAGTAATCTTGATGTGAGATAATCAGCGCCAAAAGTGATTCAGCAAGAGTCATAAAAATCTTGAAGCTAGTGTGAGAGATGCCATTGAGGTGAAAGCTCATCAAACCATTGGTATTCGCCTGACGCTTAAGGAGATGGGATTTCCAGATCCGTAAGAAGAAACCAGCTGTCCACACGGATTTGATTTGCTCACAATGACCCATGGTTTTGTTCAACCATGCGTTGCATAGCTCGCCAATTATGAATAAATATATTGTTAAGCCAGAACAGTTGGGTAGAGAAAGAGTTGTTGCCACTGTTTGAGAGCAGAAAGTCCTCAATGCACAACCATCATCTTGTTTATCACAGTCAAACACATCTTTAGCAAGGAGTGGGCTATTTGGTGCCTGCAGAACCTGAGAAAGGTCTTGAAGAGAGACGGTGAATCTCCCTAAAGTGATCAAACGTGATCCTGATAGAAGTTGATTCGCGCCAGTCTTTCTAGCGTGCTTAGGATCTTGTAAGGCAACAACAGGCCGGGGTGGATTTCCAAAAAGTGGCACTTTGATGTAAACTTTGAGATCTTCATTTGAATAACTTAAAAATTGAGTTGTTGATTGATTGAGTTTTGCCTGCGCAGCCTGTTCATTGGCAGCTCCATCTGCACCAATGGATAAAACATTGATTCCTGAAGCCCGACTCATCTGTAAGACTGTATCATGCAGACCTGCAATATCATCGCCTCCTTCATCAGATTTACTAGCCAACAATCCAACTACTAGTGTTGGAATATTGGGAAGAGGAACCTGCATGGTATAAGCTCGGACCTGGTGGCTCAAAGGGACTATGAATCAGTGTATGATGGATTGGAAACATGATTGAAAAAACTGCTTACTTTTGAGCATAAACTATCTTTGCTCTTGATGTTCTCAAGTAATGCTTGTAGTTGATCTGGGCTATTGAAGGGTATGTCGCCGCCTTGAGCTCCAACAATGAAACCACGATGATGTCAAAGAGTCTGGACACAGACAGTTTGATCTGAGCCAACCGCAACAAGTCCTGAGTATCCAAGCTCAGCAAGAATTGAAGCCGCACAATCGAGATTGCCTTGAGCTAATCCATCCTCTAGCTTGGTGTTGCTCCTTGCGCAATCAAGTTGGTGGCATTGTAGTGTTTTCCCAACAAAATTCTCAGTGATGAGTTTGAGTGCGCTCTTGCTCATTGCACCCAACATTGTGAGGCAATCATTGAGATGAGCATCAATTCGCATACCCCGGAGCGACTTTCCTGCGTCCTCACGCTCGGAACGTACAGAACAGCCCATGATCATACCTTTCATGGCTTCACGATTCTTGAAAAATCCTTGCTTAGCCAGAATCGCAAGGTGATCAAGAAATTTGCCAAAGTCGCCATGAGTCAATGATTCGAGAGACTTTTGAAGAAGTCTTAGTTTGGAGTGCTTTCTCAGGAGAGCATTGAACTTATCAATGCACATTAGATAGTTCGGTATGAACTTGATTTTATCACCTTCGGCATATTGGCGGTTAAGAGCTCGTGTCAAGCTGGTAAGCTGTTTCAAAGCTTGGCATGAGTCGCAAGGTCGTATAAGGTCCCTTTTGTCGCGTTTGAAAGTCCTTGCGCAAGATGTTGAATGGATGGTGTTTTGTTCACCGTTTCGCTTGACTTCCCAGGTAGCTTGTGTGTCCAAGGTTGAGATAAGGTGAGACTTTTGCGAACTTGTAAGATTGTTTTCCGTGACATTGGGCCCAAAGAGATCATTTTGGACTTGGTATTGGATGATACCACGATAAACACTACACGTGCTTTCCATAAACTGAGCAATTGTGTATGTTGCCCGACGTCTGATCCAGGTTTGATCAGTAAGACCGGGGCAGATCGTGTCAACTATGTTCTTGTTGACTTGGAGAGCCGGGTCTTTGGTAAAATATGAGCTCAATAATGTGTTTGTTCTCAAAACAGAAGTTTCTGTCTTACACATAGCTGTCAATACGAAAAAAATAAGTGTGTCAGCGCAGTTCTAACATTAATTGAAGATGAGAAATTGAATGAATATGTACCACTTTGCCAGTGCACTTGTGCACCTTCAACTCTTCCTTGATGAAGAGTTACTGGTGATGAACCGCAGTGACATCTTAAGACCTTGCCTTTTGGGTGTGGCTTGACCTCACAACGGATGCAAGGTTGGTCTGGTTTGGATAACGGGCATAGGACAAGCGTGTTCTTCTTTTTTATTTTTTTTGAGAGTTTTTTTTGGTGTTACTTTTAACAAACACAACTTCGTCGTCATATGAAGTTGGTGAGGTCTTGTCAATGTTGCTTTTAACAAACACGAAATCCTTGTCGTCAGATGAGATCACCATTGTGGCTGATGTGCTGGCTAGAGTACGTGGTTGTTTGGAAGGAGGCTTAGGTTCCTTGGCGAGTTGGACATCAGGATTGAAGGTACGTTCTGATTCCATTGGGCACTTAACTCCTTTCAAGTGGCCTTTTGAGGATTCAGCCGGTCGAGATTCCTTTGGAGGAGTTTGTCCGAGTGCTTATAGACAGAAGATTGATGTCAGCAAACCTTTCGAATGCTCATTTGTATCATGGTAGAGAAAAAAGGATATACTGACCCTTAACCTTCTCACAAATTCTCTTGAACTTGAGGTTCATCAATTGGTCTGATGATGTATCATAGTTCCCTTTTTTATTTAAGGACTTTTCCTTGTCTTGAGGTGAATCCCAAGTTGGATGCTCACGCGCCTGATTAACCCACTTGATCACCAAAGCAATGCCATTACTGCCTTTTAACATGTGCTTGTGACCATCGTCTCGACCAAATAACCTGTTGAGTTTTCGATTGGCTGATAACCAAATCCCTTCTTCCGCATCTTCTGCGGGTAAATAAGGTGCATTACAAAAGGTTTTGTAAACCTCATCTGCACACGTAGCCGTGGCAATACTCGGACAGTTTTCAACCAGGCATAAGGTCTCTGCCATCACATCTTTAAGCAGTGGCATGATTAAGGTAATATGAGCTGTACTGCGTGTATATCAGTGTTGAGCGGGGTAAGAGTGGTGATATTGAGTTTAATTCAGTGCGACGTATTTTGTGGAGTTAGCTGTTTTTGCTGGGTGAAACGTGGATAGTGGCTGCTAGTGGTGAACTATAATACATGCACAGGAAAAACTCTGATGATTTGTGACTTTCTCGCGACATCCCTGGGCTTTTCCAAATAACCCTGTGCCCAGACCAACAACTCATGTCACCGGGGCACCGTCATTCCGACAGTTTTGGACACCTACATTTTGGCAAAAACGGCCAATTCCGACCGTTTTCGACACCAACATTGGCAAAACTCAAGGTCAAAATCCGACATTTTTGGACACCAACCTCAGTAGGAGCATTCCGGGGTCCTCTTGTGGGTGGCTCAGCATCACACAAATTGAATGGCCAATTGGCCGCGAATCTAAACAGCTCAAAATATAAAACTTGAAATCTCTCCTGTCCACCTAATTCCGCTCCACGTACCCACCTGTCCTCACCTGTCTCCACCCCTATGTACAGTTACATATCTGTATGCTGTGCCACGGGAACTCCCTTGTACAGTCAACCCTTGATGTATGCAACTAGTATATAAGCATATCACGCTATAGGCATTGGAAACTTTGCGCCGATTTTTTGGGAACGCAGAGCGCCTGCAAAAAAAAAATCCTTGATGCATAATGAGTATTGCATATGGTGATCCGCTAAAAACATGTTTTATGCTTACAAAGTGAGTAAGAAAGTATGCATATAAGCATATGGCACTGTATTAAGAGTGCATATGCTTACATCAAGGGCTACGTGAGTACGGTAAGGTGTCTAATTGAGTAAGATAGTTGTGTAGTGTGGGAAATATTCAATGAACTGTGTTTCTTTTCTTTTATATGTCATACAATTCATTTCTTTTTCTTCCATTTAAATCTTCAAAGGCATTTAATTTTATTCAAATAGTTGCAAAAATTTCAAATCAAATGTTGTATTAGATTTTAGCTACGTGTAGATTTTGTCATCCCTGATCAGGAAGAGCAATTTGTTCTTCTCTACATCTTTGAAATCATTGTCTCAATAATTAATTGTTTGAACATTATGCCTGATTCATCCCTTCAAGACCTCATGACTGAAGCAATGCTTCTTGCTCAACACTGCCCAAAAGAGATGATTACATTTATGTCACATTCTGTGAGGCACCCTTATTTCCTGGTGTTAATCCTGAAGAAGTTGGAATGGAATTGATCAAGAAGCTTGACAACGTTTTTGGTGTTGAATGTGGAACAAAGCATTTTAGAAAAGGGATACATGGAATTCAGTGAGTTGTTGAATATTTAGCAAAAGCAAAAGCAAGAGAAATCATAGATGGTAATTGTGAAGGCATTGTGATGGTCAAACTCAATCATGTTTGCTCAAAGCTGAAAGGTGAGCATAATTTCTCATGATTGCCAATTTTCTCTTTTGTTAAAATAATTTTGCTTCAGAGCTTGGTTCTAAGGTTCCAGATAGCTCAGCACAATTTCTAGGATCAGGCAAGAAAACTGCCCCTGCAACTGCTCCTAAGCCCACTGCACCCAAGCGACGACTCCGATCAGTCAGCCCAAAATCTCAGCCAGTAAATATTTTGAGTGATTCTGATTCATCCAGCAACGGTGCTTCCTTGCCTCAATCAAAGAAGAAACACAACGCAACTTCCCCCAAGCGTCCCAAGTTCAAGGCATCTCGTACTGTGCACAATCTTGAGTTCAAGCTCAAAGTTGTTAGATGGCATCACAAGCACAAAGCTACTCAGAATGAAACTTCAACAAAATTCAAAATCACCCAATCTTCACTTAGTCGCTGGCTTGCTCAACATCAGAAGATGGAGGCAAGTGCTCTTCACAGCGGTGGAACTGTCAAGCGCCAACAGAAAGCAATGTACCCCAAGCTGGAGGAAGCTCTATTCCACTGGGTCATTGAAGCAGTAGCTCATAAGCTTATCATTAACGAGGAAGTCATTTGCGAGAAAGCAATATCTCTAGCCCCGCTTGTTGGAGTTGAGATGAAGTTCTCTGCTGGGTGGATTGACAAATTCAAAAAGCAATACAACATCCGAAGCCAACTCATGTCTGGCGAAGCTGGGGCTGTTGATCCTATTAGTGCTGAAGAAGCTTGCAAGTCCCTCATCAAGATTACAGAGGATTATGAGCCTTGTGACATCTATAATGCAGATGAAACAGGCTTGATGTACAAGTGAGTCTTGCGGTGCCTTTACTCTTTGATTGATTGGCTCTAATTTCATTATCTCTTCTAGAATGCCCCCTAATCGTACCCTTGCAAACATGCAGACTTCTGGACTGAAGGGTAACAAAGTCCGAATCACTTATCTTTTTGGCTGCAACACCGATGGCAGCGACAAGCTTGAACCCCTGGTCATTGGTGTCTCTAAGAACCCCAAGCCATTTGGACAATATCCTGCCTCTTATTATGGTTTTGATTACACTGCCAACACTAAAGCTTGGATGACCGCCACCATCTTTGGTGAATGGTTAACCAAGCTTGATGCTTGATTCCGGAAGGAAAACCGAAACTTCCTCCTACTCCTCGATAACTTCTCCGGTCACGTAGTTGCATGTAAAACCATCAAGCTCACCAACATCAAGATTCACTTTTTCCCTCCCAACATGACTAGTGTCCTGCAGCCATGTGATGCAGGAATCATTGCCGCTTTCAAGGCTCACTATCGAGGCACTTACCTACGCCATGTAATCAGAAGATACAAAAACAATCCCACATGGACATCAAAAGAAATTTACAAATTGAATCTGCTTGAAGCCATGCAAATGGCTGCACAAGCCTGGGACAAAATCTCTGCTGAGACAATCAAGAACTGCTGGAAACACACTATTGCTCATTCTCTCTCCTTTCATTCCTTTTTTGTTTCCTACATACATTCAACTTCTACATCACTCGCTCCTTACAGTTATCTACACCAGGGGGTAAAATGAACCGAACAATAACTGTTACCGTAATCTTTCAGAAACGTCTCAAATCAATTCAGTTTGAGACGTTTCTGAAATGATTTCAGAGGGAACATGTTCGATTGAGTTCCCATAACCGAAAGAATCAGGTTGCACAAACCGGAGCAAACCGTTCCAGGACGCTGTCGCAGCGACGTCCTGGAACGTTGCCTGGAACGAACCGATGTGAAGGGCAGATACCAAGAACAATAGCATCCAAAGAGGCTTGAACCCGGGTTTAACACCACAAAAAGATATGAGAAACATCAGGCTTTCACACAGCTATACCACAAAGGGTATAGCAAGTCCCCTAGTATTAGTATACATACCTACATTTTGGTAGACAGATCCTTACACCCTTGATCAACTTTTGAATTTAGTTCCTTGAGTATATTCAAATGAGTTTCTGTGATAAGAGTTCATAAGGTCTATATACTTACCTTCCATCTTCACTTGCAAGAGACATTCAACCTTTTGCCTGATTGGATCAGAGAAGATCCCACTTGCTCATCAGCTTCGTTTGTTGATTTTTATAAAGGTATGTGATTTGTGATGACCGAAGCAACCTGGTCTCAGTAACGGACTCGCTGCGGTTCCCAACGTGCAGGCGGTTCCTAAAACGGGAGTGAAAGGGTTTCCCAGTCGGTTACCCCTTCACCTGACAGAACCGGAGCGAGCACGTCTCTGGTTTGGTTCTGGTCACCGAAACTCTAGAATCGTTTTGGGAACCACCGAGGGCCGAGGACGCTTACCCCCTGGTGTACGCTTTTCTTCCTCATTTGAAGATCAGCACTTTATGTTTCTCTTCTACATTCTCTACATGCCCTATGCCTTATAGTATGCCCATACACACCAATTCAATGCTGTTAAACATGAAATCATGCCCTTACGACCAAAATCCTAGCATGTAAGCATAAACCAGATGATTTTATGCTTACATCATGATTTATGCCTACATCGCGAGTATGCATCTCACCTTGTTAGCATGGACTTCCCTGGGCCGAACTCTATGCTTACATAGAGGGTTGACTGTATGTATAAATGGAATTGTATCCTTGAATTCCACCTATCAAAGGTCGATTCGTCAAACTTCACTTCCGATTAGCTCCGAACGTCTTCATGAGAATTTGACTGCCTACATACATTGTACATACATAGGCGTAGAAGTCAAGATGTTACTTTAAATAGAAACAATTCCGAGAATTCCCGAATCAAAAGTACAAGGAGATTTTCTAAAATAAAGTCCTGTGATATCCGTCAAGTGAACTGTTGTGTATGGCAGGTTTCATGAACCTTGACAGGAAATCTACTGCCAATTTTCTCGACTTCAACTTCTGCGGATCACATTCATCAAGCTCTACTAGGTTGACTTCAATCAAGAAATCATCTTCTTGTTTGAACAGGAACGGAAATTCCTCACACATACATAGCAAAGACTCAACCGAGATCAACCGACATTTTCCTAACGAAATGGGGCAATCAAAGTTGTCTTTTGAGAAGATCATCCTGTGAAATTTGTCAAAGTGAGCTGTGCTTTTTCCATCGGAGTCATGGAACCACGTCTCTTGTGTTTCAATAGCGGTTCCTTTACCGTAACATTGTACACATGACAGATTGATAGACTTTTGAACGTCGAAAACCAATATTTCATATCGCAGAACATTCGCTAGAAATAAGGTATGTGATAAATCACTTGAATGAACTCCAAAAAGACGTGATGGCAAACTAACAAAAAAGTGGGCAGATGATGTCACAAGGATTTCAAGACGGATCCTTAAGATAGGATAGGCTTGAGCATCCGTCCACTCTGGTTTATCACGCTAGCCCACCCATTTTCCCTTCAACTTTGTGCATCCTGATTTTGCTGCGGAGGGTGGGGTTGGCTTCGTTGATGATAACGGCTTAGATTCCGAGCCTGATAGCGCCGTGCCCTTGATCTCAGTCAAAGAGAGGTTACTGCATTATGGCAATTGCGTCATGATTCCAGTTCTTCACACAACAATGCTGAAATTGTCTTCCACTAACACTAACCTGACTAGAAACTGATAAGGTAGATATATATAAAGATGTCGTATATATTTGATGGAGATAGAAATGTATCTTTTGGGGCATGAGTCTCATGCTCTAGATTATTGAACATCTTAATCTGAACAAACCAACTATCAAGTCACGAATAAGAGAGAAGAAAACGTTCTTAAGAATAACACTTGAATCGCACACACAACAAACTGGTGAATTGACTCTTCTAAAGCCTTCCCGGCATATCAAACACGCATTCATTTCCTCTTCTACTACAATGCTCGCATGGTCCAGGCCCAGGTGTACATCTCAATTTTCTAGTTCTACAAAATGTGCAAGCGATACTGACTCTCTGTCTGGTGGATGGCAAAAGCGTGATAGGAATTGAGCCACTGGGGCCTGTCGTAGTCGACTGCTGAGAAGATGAAGTGGCGGGTGCCGGACGTCGATGTCGTGGTGTTTGTCTGGCACGAGGTTCGGTTGGGTGAAGTCCTGTTCGATTTTTAGATTTAGGCGGACGTGAAGGCGGCAATGGAATTTGTGCAGCGAGATCTTGGTGTTGGTGCTGATGAAGTGGTTCGAGTTGTGGCTGTGATGCAGAAGCTCCGGCTAGCATGGCGGCAATACCAGGTAAGGTGGGAGCACCTTTCGGTTTCTTAACCGTCTCAGAGCTGATCAGAGATGGTAGCGGTAACACGTGCGGAAAAGTTGAGCCACTGAGTGAGGTAGAAGGCTCGTTTCGATCAATTAACACTTCACATCTCGGATTAGTTTGATTGGGTTGAGTGCCGCGTCGAGCCCAAGGTGGAATGATTGAGCCGGTCCCATCACACTTTGGTTCATATAGCATCCAGTGAGCAAGACCGTCTTGTTGGTCAGTTGATTCCGAGGCCGGTGTGGTAGGAAGTGCACTTGTGGATTGGGTTGGATGAATCGAATCAGGCTAGTGTATGATTGTGGCCGTTTTTTTGAAAAAGTTTGAAAAAAAGAATCATTGAAGGAAGGTTTGCGGGAGTAGACGGGAGATTAGTATATATCTTATAGATACTTGAATCAGCCGGGATTTGACAAAAAAAACATTTGACAAAATGACTGACAGTTTGCATAGAAGGATGATGATGAGTGAATGAGTTAGTCGGATGACAATCATCCGGAGCTCGAAACTTTTTGGCCATCATCAGCCTAAGGCTATTCTTGGAGTTGTAGTTGAAGTTAATCCTCGAATCAGCCATCAAACTAAGAAAGTGAGGTAAATGATATAAGTAGGGTAGGTAGATAGGTCGATCTGATCCACAATCTTCCTGGCGCAGTTTAGCAGTAGGTCTGTAAATGTAGGAGGCGGAAGCAGCCAATCCGTGAAGCAAGTAGCTATCTACATACCTTACTGTAATTACACTGACCGACCTATGCGCGGCTCATGAGCGATGAAAGCATCAAGTCAGTCCAAAGAGATAAAAGACTGAGGACGTGAAGTCAAGCATGCGTATATAGATCACAACTCACTCTCTATTCAGAGCTCATCCTAGTACCTATATGCAAATCTATTGAAAGCTCGAACAATCACCGGACACTAACAAGGAACCGAAAATCCACTCTAAAAAGGGACTACTGTATGTAGGGATGGGCGAAAGGTTGGCGAAAGGCGTCAGGGTGGAACTGATCAACTTGATGCACCTCTATATATAAGCGAGAACTCAAGGAGGCCACAAAGACAGCAGTTCACAACAGCATTCAGAGACTTCCGATTTTGAAATCAGACAGTTCCAGGGATAAACTCAAAGATACATAAATAGTCAGAGCGTGGGGAGCTTTCTATGAATTATCGATGGAAAGCAAACTCGAAAACGACTCCGAGCTTGTCTCATGTCACACTCTCTCGCTTACCTGTTTGTACCGGTCCGCTCCTCAATAAGTATGACACTCATCATCTCGACCGGTTCACCCCTCATCAGCACGCCAGATGATCAAACAAAGCAACAGAAAGTACAATTTGTCAACCTGAAATTGATCTCTGATTGCGCAAGCGCTGCAAACATCGAGTCTTGCCTCGTCTTTTGAAAAAAATAAATGGCGAGATGGTTTATGAGATCAAGTATGTCATGTGTTTTCTAATCCTACCATCCGTGTCACCATCATTGGGTCCTTCTTTACAGCACCATGCAAATCGAAAAACAACATCCACAGCTGATAAATGAGGATACAATGAAGGTCTGATATCCGTTCCCAGGCTTACAAGAAATGTTCAATGGCCGCATGTTCATCTATGTAAAGTTTTGTTCAAGATATCTTTAGTTTGTCCCACATTAGATGTTGGCACGGACAGCCCCATATCAACCCGAAAGATTCAAACCCTTGCGGAACTTTCTATAAATCTTGTAACACAATTCTAATTCTGACTGTGTGTTAAAAACCGACGCACCAAATCTTATTTGGAATTGTGTGAGGACAATCACTGAGAAAACACCGTGCTCAACTGTATGTAGTATTGCTTTCTTTTGAAGCGAAATTGGGGAGGGAAACGGCTACACCCCGGGGAGATATGAGGCGGAAATCGGAACGATCATACTTCAAACGGCCAAAACTAATCTGCACCTCGGGATCTTCTGAAATTCTGAAGAGAACGGATCAGCAAATACGTACAGGAATTATTGCGCCAAGTGACAGCAGCTTAAAGCCGTGGATTTTCTGCATGTACGTACCTCGGACGTAGTGGCTCGACAAGTCGATCCTGGATCTTGCTGTGAACCCGCGGATACCTAAAAGCGTGTATTGTCAGCATTCTACCCTTGACAAGTTGAAACACCCATTGTCCACAAATTCCAACGGTGTCCAGAAATGAGGTATGTAATGTATGTATGTTGTACATCCTGATCAAACTATGTTGAGCCTTTTGGATTTCAAGGAGTCTTGTTTGTCTATATCACCTTGGGATTTTCTTGTCCAATAGTGGAAGAGTGAATTCTGAGATGAAGATTTTATTGTCTTGTTTCATTGGGTTATTTGAACACCAGAATGGCCTTATGGGGTCCTGACATTTATCCAGGTTTGAACTCCTCTTCTTGCGTCTCAAGGAGTTTTCCGTATTTGCCATACCATGGCAATTACATACCGCAAGGCTCATATCATAGACGCAGACACGCTTTGACTTTTTAATTGAAGATCCATTGTGGCAGAGCTCAGCAACATGGCAGATTGGCTCACCGGGCAGAACATCCCAGAACCTCCGGTCACATTGCAATATGTGAGAGATGCGTTGATCGCAGTCACGTGGTATACACATCCGCAGTGGCTGCGGCGTGACTGCGCTGGTGTGTGCACACTGTGACACTGATTGACATGTTCCTCACCTGGTATGTGACTAATATCCCCCCCAGGTCGGTAAACCAAAGAATCCAGGAATAGCCTGATACAGCTCTGGTAACTCTGGTAAACCTCCCAACCCCCATGAGCTACGGGTTTATAGGTCGCATCCCCTATGTAAGTCTTCAACCACAATTTGACAACTCTGACTTAGCCTTAGGTGGACAAATCCTTTTGTTTATTAAGTCTAGACTTACCATAGCTGTGGCCTGGTTGTGGGCAGAGGATATCCAGCGGGTGACATGCAATAGATGGACCACCCACAATAGCACCATCTACCACGTCCTCACCTTACTTCAAGCATCCACCTTCCATCGGCCATCCCACTAACCATGCTTGTACGCGACTTCAGCAGGCAACTCAATGCCCAGTCACCTCACCTTGCCGCAACCCTCACTGTCGGCAACCTGGTTCAATTCGCCACCCTCGCTGCCAAAGTCCAATTTCGCGCAGGCAAGTCCTTGCGGCTGTCACCAACCCGGATCCCTGTCCTGCAGTTCTTTCAAACAGCTTTACCAGCCCAACCCGCATCTCATCTCCTCGGTGACTTACGGCGTATATGTTTTCCTTTTTTGAACACCTGCCGAGTCTCTCCCACGGATTTGATTCGAAAATTTGGCCTTGAACCAAGTTTGCCCAACAAGGGCAAGCTTGCGGAACGTTACTTGCGTTCACCACTGTCGACATGTATTGTATGCTCATCCCCCAACCACCAATACACGTTACATGTACACTCGCGTATCAACGGCTACCTACACAACATCGATGGGGTGCATCCGGTTGAGATGGTCATTATGAATTGCTCAAGTAAGTCGCATCTCTGGTTGCATCTGTGACGTCCTATAGGCCAGTTCAAAATAATCGCGATTTGATATATAAGATGCGCTATGTGACACGGTCTACCGGCCCAGCTACTACTCTCAAGGAGGCAAACGGTATTACTATACGCAGGCAATGAACTGGGACAACGATTACCTCCATGTTCACTGCCACTACTACATAGGTCGCCGTTTGGCGTACATGTTCCGGGTCCTTCAAATGCTAGCTCAGTAAGTTGTTCTGTACCTAGAGGTCCACTTATTCCCAATCCATAATCACAGACAGCATTAACCACAAGGTTTGGGAATTAGTGTCTCTCACTTTAATCTTGTCAATTGGTATAACACAATTTTTGTTGATGATACCCCAACTGCGATTTTCACACCAGGCCAATTGTTTACCGCTTCGATGTCCGAGGAAGAGTGTCGCCACGGTCTAATGCTTCATTCTTTGATGAAGCATGCAGTCCTAAGAGGCACTCAGCTTATTGTTGCCTCTAGTGGACCCGACAAAATACGTTTTGAATTGGCGATTGAATCTCATCTTGACCTTTTGCTTGGGATAAATCTTTTCTCTGAAACACGGAGAAGGGTGTATGCATTGCCTGTGAAAGGCCTGAAGGATACAGGTATCAGCAGGGGGGGTTTTGGACTTTTCGCGGTTTTTGCCACGCGACATGTAATATGCTTGATAATGCTACAGCTACTAAAATCTTTTGTGGCAGATTTCCACAATTTGGATCACCAACGGAGGATGGACAAAAGGGTTAAATCTCCAAAAACCCTTTTGTCCACCGGAAACCTTATAGTTCAACATGTCCAAGTATCTCTCTCTTGGCACATGATTGACAGGTTCCTTTTTGATTCAAGTCCGGCTCAGAGTCCCGGACTTGAACGGGGCCATAGTCAACGGGGCTCACCTCCAACATCCTCACCGACTGACAGCGAGCCACACTGCATTGTTCCCCACCAATACTCCTCCATCTACTCTCATAAACACTCACGGACATTGTTGGTAATCATTCAGTACCAATCAATCCCCAAACAATTTGGTTCGCCCTTCACCTCCAGACAAACAGAACCCTTGGCCAACTTTGCAAAACACTAGCCATCGATTGGATCATGAGGTCATGAGCCATTGATTTGGCGTCTTTCAATCAAATGCCTTTGGCTTGGTTTCACATCAACATCTCAACCAATCAATCAACATCAAACTCAGCTCTTTCTTGGAATCTTTCAGGACTACCGTTGTCATTGGTGTGGCACCACATCACATTCACATTAAAAATCTTTGGTGAGTAAGAAGTTTCCTGGGCTTTTTCAAATTTGTCTTGAAGTCTCAT
This sequence comes from Melampsora americana, assembly GCA_022264835.1. Lineage (NCBI taxonomy): Eukaryota > Fungi > Basidiomycota > Pucciniomycetes > Pucciniales > Melampsoraceae > Melampsora > Melampsora americana. The sequence continues at coordinate 150,241 of JAIFHY010000036.1, forward strand.
GCAGGTATAGGGTCAATTGCTTGGATCTGAACAAAATTGTTTTTACCGGCCGCCTCTCTTTCATCTATCCATTGACTCAAACTAATCCAATGGTTTTTCTTCCGCTTAGATATTTTCCATCTGCCTCGAATTATCACCAGGAACATTCAATCAAGAAGTCTCATTAGACACCAAGAGGCTTCTATCAAGGTCAAATGAAACCTGGAATTCATTTCAACCTATCCAGTATCAAACAATCGTGCAGCCTCTTGGGTCATCGATCAAAGACTGCTCTCGTCAAGCTATAAAGCCACCCAATCGCCTCAGCCTCATTTTCACTTCAAGCCGTTTTCCTCCTTGGTCTATCATACAAAACATTCTTGACAACTTCACACCATCCCAAATTTTCTTACTTGTCGAGTCAGTTTATTTCGTTTGTTGATTAAAATATATTAAGGTCTTCTAACATCTTCTGTGTTCATATTGGTATCATCAGTCCACAGTTAATATTTTCCAAATATAGTGCGTATCATCTTGTAACCGCATCATTTGACACTTGTAGCAATTCTAAAACTGAAACTTTGAACCTTGGCCGCTTCAGCAATGTGTCACTCACCAGCCGATTCGATAATCAATAACCGCGGGGTTGTCAGGGGACATGACAATCAGTGTAAGTGGGGTAATCCCTGGGCAATGACTTTATGCTATATGACACTGACATCTCTCTTCATCAGTGTTTGAAGTCCCTTCGTTGATATTGGAAGGACCAGATGCGCCGGCGAGGTTCACTTCAGGTCCCATGTTTTGTGAGGGAACTGAAGCCAGGACTAATTTCAACAAAGCTCACGAGGTATCTGTTGCGGTTGTCTTCAAGATATATACTAACAGTGCAAATACGGTGGCACCAATGCCACCAAATGCGACCAATGGACGGCGAATGACCGCTACAAAGGCCAAAGTGGTGGATTCCAAGACGTTCAACAGCGGCGAACCTATCGAGATGAAGATGTGCCTTTATGGCAAGTCCCTCAACGATTTAAAGATATGCGCCGATTTGTGCGAACAATACGCGCCCATGATCCAACATCTCCTCCTTACTAGCGAACTGGCTCCGGACCTCATCTGGAAGGGTGTGGTTGGCCGTACCAAGGTTGTTCTTGCTGGCCATCAAGGTTGGTTTGAATTTGTGGAACTCATTGACAAGTACAAGACAAAAAAAGGATCAATCATGATCTTAAACGTCAATGAGGATCAGTTAGCTAAAAAGAGTGCTGAGGTCAGTGACATATTTTTTTAACCCTATTCCATATTCACATTCATTATCCTACTTCCAACATCTCCACTGATTCTTTTACCATTTTTTTGGTGCCACAGGTGAGTGCTGCAAAGCAGCTGATTGCATCAGCTGCTGGCCCCGAACCTGGCAGCCAAGAACTTGAAGCGGCACACACTCGCATAGCCGTAAGTCACTGTCTTTTATTTCCAATCTTTCAATATTTGGAGCCTAACCCAGCTCATCACCCACACATCACAGGCCGCCAATAAAATGGTGCGATTGCATGAAACGACCGCTCGGATCTATCACCACAATGCTGAACAAGCCACAGGCGGAGATGGAGTCATCCTGACTGCTCCCTGGGATGGCACGTTTCATTATTGCTTGACGTTACGAGCGGCTTCGGTGTGGGCACAAGCAGTGGTGAGTACATAATTTCCGGTTATTTCTCACATGAAATATCTCACCTGATTGATTTTATTCATAGGAGGACCAATTGACCACGGTCTATATGGCGCCAGACATCCCAGCGTACTGAGCCAAAATGAACAAATCTTGAGTGTTCCATCGTGCAATGCGTGTGGAAGAGCGTGTCCAACAACGCTTGGCGATGCGACATGCTTCAAGGTCAAGTCGGAGTTTCTTTCCAAAACTCCCTAAATCACCAACCCCTGCCGGTGGCAAGTCCAATTGCCTAGTCATATCTGACACCGAGTCAGATGGCGATGTCAAGGCTGTGGTGAAAAAAGAGCAGCCTGCGGTAGAAAATCAAATTGGTTTGTTTTTCTACCGTCTCTTTCATATTAAATTTTTGAAGCCATACTGACATAGACCTAAGTTTCTATTATACCTTTAGCCAAAATGATTTATAAAACCGCCGCTCAACCAAAGGTGGAAGTTAAGCCCAGATTACCTAGAATGCCGTATAGTAAGTATCCACCGTTTTCTCCCAACGGTATCATTTATCCCACTGATACCTTGACCTTGTATAAAGGTCCACCCACCGTGATATCCAAAGGAGACAAACTCCTCTGGACAGAAGAGGAACCGCCTATGTCGGACACATCGGATACGTCGGATGGGATTGAGGTCACGGAGTCTCATGAGGCAGGTCTGGAAATTTTTTTGTATGTCTGTGGAGTAGCGCCTGAGGACATCAACACCCGCATGGGTTTGGCCGAAGCCGGGGTGGAGTCTTGGTCGGACTTGATTCCCTCGGTGCAAATGACTGAGGGACATTTGGTCATGCAAGGCATTGACCAAAACATTGCTGGCAAACTGCTTGCTAGAGCTCAATCTTGTCACTGGAAAATGAGCCAATGTAAGTTCCCTTTTGCTCATCCCTTCAAATGTCATTAGGATGATAGCTAATAATGAATTATGATCTTAGCACCCGCGATCTGACATAACCAACGAAACTGATAACTCAAGGTAAGGAGAACTTGAGCTAGGTGTTGATATGCATAAAGTGGAAATTAAACAAGTTGTCTATTTAAAAGTCTTGTTTTTCATATAATTTTTGATATCTTCTTGATTGTCTCACTCAAAGTTATCCCCCACAGTAATCCCCCACCACAAAGACCTATGTTATTACCCCACCACAAAGACCAATGTGTGAGAGTCCTTTTGTAATGTGCAAAGGAATTCAAAATGTTGATTCTAGTGCTACTGAGCCCAATACGTGAGAGTGACCAATTTCAAAACATTAACTCAACAGTGTAAATCATGATAATGATGGCTTCAAGTGAGGCGCTTTCAGACACCATCAAAAGATGGACTTCATCATGATATCACCTTTGATGTCTGTGGGGTCAAAATCTTACCCTCTTATCTAATCAAATAGGTGTTTCCCAACACATTAGCCCACATACCAACTCCAGTTTGGCATGACCAAAAACTGTGATAGATCCTTTCACAGATACTAGCAAGACCCAACAACCAGATATCACCATGATATTTGGCCCAATGATATAAACAGTCAAGTATTTCATTTCCAGACATATCCAGATGTTCATACAAAAAATTTGAAAGTTGAAAGGAAAACAAAATTTGAAAAAAGACACCAAAGAGCACTGAGAGAAATGACATAAAGGTACGAAAAAAAAGTTAAAAATTTCAAAAAAAACCCCACTAAACAATAACCTCCATCATCAGGAAAGACAAGGTATCCTGTTCAGCTCACATATATCCACAACCTCTGTATAGCTTCTCAGCAAGGGCCTGTGTAAACAAATTGAGACACGTTAGGAAGATAGCAGCCACCTCCTCATCCTGATTCAAAGCATTATGGAGCACTTGTGACCGACGTAACCGGGCCTTCAGGATTGAGAAAGCCTTCTCAATCGGATTGAGATCCGGGCTGTGAGCTGGTAGATACACCAGTCGGATGCCTCGAGCCTCACATAACTCAGCCACTCGTCCGTTGTGATGGATGGGTGCATTGTCCATCACCAACACACTGTTCCTAGCTGGATAGGGATTCATAGCTGGTAACTGGTGGGCAGAACAAACTTGGTCAAAATTCAGGTGATCATACTTGTTATTCAATCACAAGTATGAAAACTTACTAGGTCACGTTCCAGATATTCTTCAAAATTGATCCGCGAGTACCCACCGGATTGGATTTTGCACGCAATGACACCATCCAAAGAGAGCGCGGGCAACACAGACCATCGAGTAGCAGTGGTGGCCCTTTTGAGTCGTTTGGTCCTCTGACCAATGGGCGCTCGTGTGTACACCCGATACAAACAACGTTTGGTAATCGCACTTTCATCTGAGTTGAGTTAAATGACGGTCAGAAAAATATACACATTAAAAAGAAGATAAAAAATGACATACCTGTAAAGACCAGGCATCCAGGGTCATAACCTTGAATCAATTGAATATAAGCCCCTCGCGCCGCCATAGATTGGTTTGGATGGACAGTGCGGGCTTTTTTGCGAGTCCAGGCCAATCAATGTCAAAGTTCATTGGATAAGGTCATCGTGGTGACCTGGATCCCAAAAGTTTCAAATATTCGAGTCTTCAGCTTGTCTAGGTAGAGGGTCGGGTCAACTTCCAGAGTTTTGAGGATAAATTGACGTTCCGGAGGTCCAAGAGTCAAAGAAGGCCCTCGAGCCATGTGAGCCTCGGGATTGATGACCACGGCTCGAGTGGTCTGGTAGAGATTGTACCACCGCTGAACTGAGGTGAGCGAGAGGTTGATACCCAGGGAGGTGACAATCTCCCAAAAGGTCATGCCTCGAAGCCCCATCTGTACAACGACAAGCTTGACTTCGGGGCTGTGGACGACCATCTGAAAATGCGAAACATGATCAGTATCTGAAACAGATCATACGCTATCAATCACCTACCAGGACTCGGTTTGGCCGGATCAATTGCAAGAATCACAGAGAAAACGATTTGTGAGGGAGGCAAAAAAAATGGGGGAAAAGATGAGGAGAGAAAGGGGAGAAACGTACATGCGGGTGCTTTCGGGTATGGAATCGGGACGTCAGCTTCAGGCTTCCATCGAAGCTGCATGCGACAGATGTCACTGCCTCAAGAGAGGCAGTGGTGACAGTTCCCTCACGGTATCAACGAGATTAGTCTTGGAAAAAAAAAGGTTTTTGGAGATTTAACCCTTTTGTCCATCCTCCGTCGGTGATCCACATTGTGGAAATCTGCCACGAAAAATTTTAGTAGCTGTAAAAGCGAGTGACTGTAATTACCAAAGTACCAAATGATTACCATTACCAAATTACCGCCAATTTTCCCCCGGTTCTTCGGTGCTCCCCCCCAGGTACTCCTGTTAAAAGTTTGAAAACCAGCCTTGCCAATTCAGAATCCAAATCATCAAGATCACCAACTTTTCTCGTTAAAAAAATAAATGATCTCATTCCCGGATGTGTTTGGGAAATGTCTCAATCGGGGTACAAGCTGCAGATGATGGACGAGTTAGTCATCGAACGTATGGCAGATCCCTTCCTTGGGCCCTATAATTGAGACGAGGTGCAGACTGAGCTCCGTGAAGTGCACTTTAGGCAATTACGGTCAAGGCAAGTCACAAGAGTGCCAAGAATTGTAGCCCCAAAGACATGCGGAAAGCTGGGAGAAACGTAGGTCCAGGACAACACGCAGTCCCAAGGCAACACGGCTGCCCAAGGCATGCAGACGTTCAAAGGTTCACCCAAAGACATATGGAGTCCCAAGACAAACGTGGGCCCCAGACGTAACAGAGGTTAGAGCAAGTGGTGGCAAAGAGTCAAGTGAAGACAACACACAGATTTGAGGAAGAGTTGAGACAACACAAAGAGGTAATGCCAAGTTAAGGTTCATTCAGTAGGTCAAAACCAGTTGTGCGCTACAGTGGATACCAAGAGGCATTTTGATTTGAGTCATAGTCAACACAAGATGCTGAGGCAACCCAAGAGTTGAGTTGAGGCCAACGGGTGGCATGAAGAGTGGAGTGGAGATCAAGGGAATATTGCCCAGAACACATTGGATCCAACAAAAAGGAGCGCCCAAGACAACGGAGAAGCCAAGAATACGTTGGGGCCAAGGACGAGCAGGGCCAAAGCATACAAAGGGCGGGCAAAGACAAGGGGTGACCAAAGACAATGTAGGGCCCAAGGCAGCGCTAGGCTGAAGTCAACATAGGGCCCAAGTAAACGCAGGGTTAGAGATTACAGGGGACCCAAGAATAAGCAGGGCCCAAGAATACACAGGTGATGTGGCAGTGTGCGTAACACGTAGTATGTGTCACCCGTAGAGCGGAGTAACCGTAGTATGTGTCACCCGTAGAGCGGAGTAACCGTAGTATGTGTCACCCGTAGAGCGGAGTAACCGTAGTATGTGTAACCCGTATTATGTGTAACACGTAGTATGTATAACCCGTAGTGCGATGAATCCGTAGTGCACGTAACCCGGAGAGTGTAACACATAGTTTGGTTAAGCGGTAGAGCATATAAACCATAGTGTGTGTGCCCCATAGAGCAAGGGAGGCGTAGTGTGATTAAGCAGTATAACCCGTAGTGTGTGTAAGCCGTAGTATGTTTAGGCCGTAGTGTGTTTAAGCCGTAGTGTGTTTAAGCCGTAGTGTGTGTAACCCGGAAAGTGTTTGGGTTACGTGTAGATGAGGGGAAGAGATATGATGAGTTGAGGGATGTAAGTTGATTAAGTTGGAATGCGGGTGTGATGATGACAGAAGGAAATTGGGGAAAATGAAATAAGTGATTGGAGAAGATTGGAAAGCAGGAGTAGGTGGATATAGAATAGTGGTAGTGGTAGGTGTGGGTATATATGGGTGGATAGAATGATGATGTATGTAGGTGTATATAATTGGAGTGGAGAAGGATAGTGGGTGGAACATGTGGGATGATAAGTGTGGAGGTGAACGATGTAGGGGTTAGTAAGTTGAGTGAATTATTATGATGTAGGGAAATAATGGTTAGAGATGATGATGGGAGGTATGGGAATTTAGAAGAAAATGTGTGGTTGGGTTGGGGCAATAACATAATGATATGTTTATGTGTAGGACGAATCACTCAAGATGTGAAATAGGTAGGGGTTAGTACGTGGTGGAGGATGTAGGGGTTAGTACGTGATGAAAGGTGTGGGGGTTAGTACGTGATGAAAGGTGTGGGGGTTAGTAAATCGTTGTAAATCACTTGAACTGCATAGCCCCCAAACTCTTTCGAAAGAATAGAGTCTGGCATCTACATTTTCATGAATCTCTCCCCAAAACTTGATGGGAGATCTTCTGGGCGAGAAGAACTGTAGATAGGTGGGACATGGATCCATTATGCTATGATCAGCTGTATTGGTATCGTTTTGAGTGGTACATGGTTGGCCAGACATCCTTTCGAGACTCAATTGGTGTCAGGTGCTCGAGAGTTATCATCAGGCCAGAGTCTTTCAGTCTGCCATTTCACGCGGACCCTTGCAATTAATTACCTTTCAACAAGAAGTTTTCAAATCATAATTTCAGCAAGTGTATATTCAGTTGGGCCTCGGTCCTCTCAATAGTTTGCTGAGCATGACTCGCGTGTAGGAAACAACGGACGACGCTTTTAGAGTATGAAGATAGGTGCCTCTACCTTGACACGCAAAGATTCCACCCGGGCCTCTTTTTTCAATACCTGGAATTGATACAATGAGTTGCAAGAGCTCTCCAATATCGTCACATGAATAGAACATAGAGATTTGAGAGTAAGTCAAGCACATAATATATAAAAGCCATGAAGGCAAAACGGTTTACAGTGATAAATGAGTTTGCAAACCCAACGGAGAGCAATTGGCAGAGATAGATCAAATGATCCAGAGACGATTGCAAGGTTAAACGCCTTCTGGTAGGTAACAAAGAAATGGTGCTTGAGACGTTGACAAAAGCCGAAGGTCGGTCACGTGTTCTGTTGAACAAAAACGGTCTAACTGATGGCAAAATCGAACATTCAATATCCAAAATCCATCAGTAACGCGCGGTTGGTTCATAGGTGACTTTAAAGGAGCAAACCCTTTGTACGTCAGGATCCAAGTGACTGGTAGTAGGATATGAAATTTTATCGAGGTGCCAATGTGGATCGAAGTGTTCGATAGCAAGTATCATATTCGAAGCAAGAAGATCGTTGATGAAGTGAGCACACGGCAAACCTTTAGAATTAATAAAATTTCGGGTACATCTCGAATCTTGATCGAGCAAAAATGCTCTATGGAATTGTTCAAAGACCTTGAGAAAGAAGGTTGATTTGGGACATCACTCAATATTCATGTCTTTTCTCGCTAATAGTGAGCTGAGAGACTTACTTGTTCTAACGCGTAGTGTGATATCCTCTTGACAACTGCGTGCCAGAACGGTCCCTCAGTTTGGATTAGATCATGAGAGCGATCATACACCATCCTATCAGCGATCCGATCTCTTTGTTGGTGAGACGCCAGGAGGAGTTGTTTATATACACGTGCTGAATTGTCAGTAGGCATAGATATCCATTGCTTGAGTGCGGTATATCCACCTTCGATTTGAAATGTTTCCAGATGTCCAAAATGCAACACTTGCCTGGTCCAAAGAAGGATGAACTTCTCCTTGTGAATGATCCACGTACTTTTCAAGTATTCAAAAATCTTCGCACTCGTATGCATTTGAAGAGTACTAAACCGTTCAGCAAAATCTTCAGGCGTTTCAGAGCTGCACATATTTTGCCATTCGATCATGAACCGCTGCCACTCGTGATCAGTAGGAAACAAGGGTTTTACGTTGGAGAGTATATCCTTGTCAATATGCCACATAGATATAAGATTGATCGCTTGGGGGAGAACATGACTCATTGCATGCATGAGTGCCCATTTTTTTTCTGTGAATACAACGCATCGTTCGCATAAATTTAATGCAAAACATGATTTCAGCTGGCATAAGGCCCAAGCAAAGTCGTACTCGCTCTCGTCTTGCATAAAACAATAACACAGTGAGAGAGATTGATGTGTCGAGGTAATTCCCATGATATGAAGAAGCGGCATGTTGTAACTGCAGTAATGATGATTTTACCACAGGAACTTGTTAGTTCAAATGACTGACTACTTTGCATCAGCACGATGTTAAATTTTGTTATCACACCTATTGCACCTGTCAGTGGACTCGATTAACAAAACATCCGTGGTACAAAAATCTCGCGCGGCCAAAACGGAACTTCGTGGTGCAATAAATAGGCGGAGTAATTGACCATCCGGGTCACGCTCGAATGTGTGATAGACGTCATCCTGTCGGAGGGAATCAAAAAGTCCTTCTAAGGGTGATCGTCCCTGCAAGAAATCTGTGCGACGCTTCTTCCTGATGTTATATAAGTCTTGTGCAATAGTCCGGTTACTTGGATCGGATGCCTTTAGCGTTCTGATAATGGCTCGCGGCGGCACCCCCTCCTTTGTCATCTCGATTACTTGATCTAGTTGATCGTTGGTGAGACTCCGCGCGGCAGGTATTTCGGCTAGATTGTTCGACGGTTCGTGGTTGTGCGTGTTATTTGTGACCTCGATGACCCATTTGCATGTGTCTTGGTCCGCGCCTTGTCGTTTGATTTTAGCTGACCATGGACAATTGAGAAGTCGACTAGTCGTTTTACGGATCGGGTTGTCTTTCGGTTTGTGAACCCCTCCATGGGCGCATGCAAGCCAGACCTTGTGAAGGCGCTTCTGTCGATCGTTCTTTGATCTTGCACGCTTTAAAAAATACCCAGCTTGGGAAGCACACCCCTTTACCGCATCTTCAGCTTGCTTGCACGAAGTATAAGAGGAAGTAAGACTGTTAAGGTCCATCTAGGAAGTCCATTCACTGTGTCCACGTACGAAGGTTCGGCGACGAGTACCTCAACAAAGGTAGGATAGCGAATATCGTGATAGAAAGCTGAGGGAGGACTTCGAAAGGCAAGCGAGGCGGAAGAAGTGATGGGGTCACGGGTGAGGTAAATCAGGTTCGCTGGATGGTGATCAGGAGTCAATTAAGTAGTCGAGCTTAAGTCTAATTTACTTTGGGTCACAGATGTGACATGGCACAGGGAACATTACACACAAGTCGACACCTTCCTCAGCCATCTGGATTAAGCGTGTAATTCACTGGTCTCCAGTGCTGGTTGTTCAACGTATGTCAGTGCAGCTTACTATAGACTTACCAATTTAGATATTTTGATCTCTGCTTGAAAAAATGAAAAGTGGTTCCTCGAAGCATTCGATCATAGATTGACTTTGTGGTTTTTAGCAGGTCCCAGTTCTCATAGTTGACTTCAGGACTATGTAAACTAATTGTAGATTGCTGAAGAAGCCATGAAGAAGGCCAAATTTGATCAAGTGTTTGCTTTCAGAAATTCACGAAATGTGGGAATATCGAATTTCTGAAAGAAAAAGTGCATATGTAGAGTGTTCCACGACATGATAAAGAATTACAGCTTGAATGTTGTCAAACAACAACACACAATTTTTGAGACGACCAGTCAATCATGCTTCAAGTGCCCATGGCTTGAGAGTACATGAAATAAAAACACACGAGATCACTAGTGCTGAGGGGTACGAGGTGGATATGAAGTTTCTTAACACAGCCTTGCTCACGAGAACTCTTCACATGAGATATTTGTAATTATCTGACTCATTTCACCTTCCAACAACCAACTCCCAGTCCTTTTGTATGAACTCATAAGCAGTTATAAACAGCTGTTGGTGCTGTTGGACAAGTGAACTCATGCTCTTGGACATCACAGTCTCAATCTTTAGGAATCTCAAGATCTGTTCACCCGTATGGCTCTCAGTTCAGGAATTTTCAACACTGGAAATGACCAAACAGATCTACCAGACATACAAAGGCATTGTTTGACAGAAGCAGGTATCACAAAAAGTATTTTCTATCAACCATACAGAATAAGCTCTTGGAGCCTGTGAGAGTTCTACAACCAGGTACAATGGTATGAGTGGTGTTATGATTGTTGGCCCATGTGTGCCATGGAAGAAATGACAAAGTGTGAATCTCAGTCCCTGGCTTGGATTTTGAAGATGTTGATTGAAGAGGTGCAAAATGCAAAGCTCTCATTAATGTATTTTAACATTTCTTGAAGTTGGTCACTTGTTGTTAACAAATAGCAATGTTAATATACAGGACTTTCAATTTGATTTGTATCATATTTAGCTTGTAGTTGCTAGTGTCCTCTGTCCACCACATGGGGTGTTAAGTTTAGAATTGGTTGAAATTCACTATCCCTTGGAATGAACCGAGGGATTTTTTGCCACACCTTATCTGATATGTTTCTCTCATATGGGTTGTGAGTGATAATGTATTTTGACATTTCAAGCTTTTTCTGTTGCTTGAAATGTCCTGCTTTCCTTCACAGCTCTTTCAAACCTGCAAATGATTCAAAGTTCCGGAAATGAAGAGAGCTGCTTGGAACAACTTTCTCAATGATCCATTAGTTTTCCTTCCTTTGGGGTCATCTCTCTGGTCACTCAAACTGAAGATACAAGTCATCACACCCAGTCAAAGAATGACTCTTGATCTGGATTAGTTTTTGTTGTGATATTCTTAAAGGTCATATGATATGTATGTAGTGATCATATGGAGAAATAACAAAGGGATTACTCCTTTCACTGTGGCTAGCCCTATATTCCAGGGAATTTGAGGGTGGCTGTGTTGCTTGGAGGCAAGCTGTTGTGTTATTGTGTAACACAAGGTAAGAGAAAACTACATTCACTGTTGATTTTATCCCTTTCTTTGAGAATATATTTGGTGATGAGAATTGCAAGATTCACATCAATGATCAGAGCCGGTGTTAAAAGTTGAAAAACAACAATAAGGGGTGTCAAGTTTACTTTTTTACAACAAAAAAAAGTATGAAATGGCTAAGTTTTTATGTTTTAACGTTAAAAAAACTTAGCCATGTTCATAAAAAAGGGTTGTTCACCATGATTGAGGCTTTTGTAGACTCTTGCCTCAATCATCCACCCAGAATGAGAAAAGAGCCGGGAAGAGGATGCAAGGTAGTCCTTGCATCCACTATTGAGCCCACCTGGTTCCAAGAGTGAACCGGTCAAGGTGGGGCCTCTGATTGTGTATCTTAACCTTAGCTGTGTATGTTTTACGCAAACGGGATACATAAATCTTCTCCCGTTTGCATAAAATGTGTGTAAATTTATTCTACAGCGGGAGAAATATTTTACAGTAAAAACTGTAAAAAAGCTCAAACTTGACACCCCCTAATAAGCATAAAGATAGCACAATAATCTTTTGCATTCATTTGACATGATACATATCTTTATACAAAACACTACATGTGGTTCCAAATAATTCCAGAGCTCAAAGTTGATGACATGGTGAATAGATATGGCTTTGACAACCCCGTGACAACACAATTGGTCACACATGTCAGTCCAGCAAAGATTGATCATGTCCAGTTTATGATATCACAGGACGTAAAACAAAAGCTCACTGGTTTTTAGGTACCTGGTATGAAGTGAGGTGCCTAAACATGGTTTCTCCAATAAGAGATGCCTCTTTGCGTGACAGATTGGTAAATATCTGACTCATTTCACCTTTGGTTAGCAATCAAATTTCAATTTTAGTTCACAAATTCATACGCAGACATACATAATTTTTGATGACAACAAAAAAGTGGACTCATAATCTCAGATACCACATTTTCAATAGTGAGGGATCTAATGACCTCTCTTTGGCATATGGCTTTCAGTTCAGGAATTGAAAACACTGGAATAAAAGCATCAGATGGAACAGTCAGATAAACTTGAAAACATTACTTGACGGGAGTATACAATTTGGAGATCCACTTACCATTGGTCAGGCGGTATAAGCTCTTGGGGCTTGTGAGAGTTTTGCACCTGGGTACAATAGTATGACACCTACTATGAGCTTTGGCCCACACGGGCCATAGAGGAAAAGGCAAGGTGTCAATCTGGCACTCTAGCTTAAATTGCCGGTAGGTAGATTGAAGCGGAGCAAAGTACAGAGCCCTAATTGTCACAAAGGATCAGATCTATAGGCTGTGGCATGTCACCATCGGATTTTGAACTTGAGATTCTGATCTTCACTTACCCGCAAAATGCATAATCTAAATATGCTTGATAGGTTTGCGGACTGCGGATCGTCATTCAATTTTATTCAATCCCGTGATATATGAGAGGATACAATGACTGACAATGTGTCCCTGACGTGAATGGTAGCTCTGAATTTATCACTCTGTAGTCACATATGCGCATCCACTTATCAGATCACTGCACCACAGAATTCCATCATAGGAAGCATTCTGCATTGAAAGAATCAGAAATTGATATGAGCATACCTTTTGTGGTTCACAGGGGTCTTCATCAATATCCCATTCATTGTCAGAATTTTTGGCAAAGACCTCTTTAACATCTTGTTGCGTCAGCTCATCCAATGGGAATTTCTTTTCATCTGTTTGCAAGGTTTCAGAATATTCCTGCAAGTGCACTAGCCAAAATCACACAAGGCGAATCAGGACTTGTGGGCCAAGGACGGGGTACCAGTCTAGCACTTACAGGATTGAAAGTATTCGAACTGGGTGAGTATATGACTTAGAACATACAGACTCTTGACGGTTCCTCCACGCTTTGGATAGAAGAGCAGGCGAGTTAATTTGATCGAGTGACATTTGAAAGAGTCAAGTGTGATACGCATTTGACTCATTGCTTTCTTCAGATTATCTAACTTGCGTTCCATGCTGATCAAGACAGTGCCACCAAATACTTTACGCAATAGCAACACTTTGAAGTCAAGGGCCCCCTGTGAGCAGCATTCAGTAGAATCAGATCAATAGTTCGCTCGCATCAGCCTGAGGTAAGGCGAGGTAGCTTGAGTACTTACATCAATACTTGCATCATCGGACCATTTCACGATGTCTGTCACTTCCCCAATATTGATAGTCTTTCAATTGACTAGCTCATCCGGTGGACTGAAAAACAACTTGCGAAAGATTTTGAGTCTGCCTGCACGAGCACAGCCAAATTGAGGTCCCATCATCTGATCAGCTTCCAAAGCAGGGTTATGATCTCTGAGCTTCAGATGGAATACATAGTGGTCATCTGCATCTTTGATCATAGGTAAGGAGCCCGCTACATCAATGGGATTCTTTGACTTCAAAAGGCTATAAACTTGCTCAAAGTAACCGTGGATCTACATTACTGTGTGGAGTGAGACATACCTCTCGAAAATATCTGGGTTCGCCCTCACGATCACAGCCAAACTGAAGGCGGATCCAGAAAATTCGCACCCATCAATAAAGATCGCGTCGATTTCATGAAACCTTGCAACAATATATCCAGACGTAAATGTTGAACTGACACATAGCTTTGCCGACCATTTCCTATTATTGTAAGTCTCTAGAAAGGTTTTGCCCAGTTGAAAAACCAGTTGACTTTGCCAAACTTCACTTGCTTCATCCATTATCAGATCGCCATTCCATGATGTATATTGGTTCCACAGATGGAATTCATGATGCCGAGTTGGGTCTTTGTAAGGTCTTTCAAGGACCTTCACTGGTAGATTCAGTTTCTCCGATGGACTCTCTCGAAAGCACTAAGTTGGAACTTCTGATATATTATGAACTAAGCCTAGCTCCAGATAATCCCAGGCGTGGCTCTCGGAGGAGTCAGCACATAACCAAAAGAGATAACAGTAGAGAATAAAGAAACTCGCCTAGCTCCAGATAATCCCAGGCGTGGCTCTCGGAGGAGTAAGGATTATCCAGAGCCAGAGTGGAAAGAGAAACATATACACGACTCTGTCTAAAACCATCATCTAAACCCATGCCTAATGTCACTATGTGTAATCCTTACAGTCTTCTAGTCTAGGTAGGGATACTGTCAGATCAACTTCTTTCTTTGATTTCAAATGGCGAGCAAATTGCTCAAAGTAACCATGGATCTAGAAGTTTCAAATCAGATGATTAATCTGTCAAATGATGTGAGGAATGAGAGAAAGTTTGGTAGTTTGAACTTACCTGCGAAGTACGGTGTTCGACTTGACCTGCCATGTTTAAATTCAAGTTGTTGAGGTTCATGATGTCAAGTCTCGTTCAAGTAAGCGCTTCATTTTGACCCCAAAGTTCTGTTAATGAGCATTTTGCAGGTGCATATAATAGATTCAAAGCCATGGGTTTACAACATGGCTTTCAACAGGTTTATCTTTTCACCCGAGTTTTCATGATTTTACTTTTCCTATGAGACGCGTGCGACTCTTGATCCCAACTTCTCACTTTATAAACATTTGCTGAGCTTTTGGAGTTATTCATCTAAGCTTCAAATTGCGCACCTTTCTTGACATCATGTCTAGCGCTCCATTCTCGCTTGAACCACCTAAATCTATTGATGGCACCAACTTACAAGTCAAGGTTACCGAATTAGACGAGCGACATGCCGCCTTTGTGGTTGAGGGTGTTGATTTAGCACTAGCCAACTCATTACGTCGAACGATTATGGCTGATTTGACAACTGTGGCGATCCATTCAGTCGAATTCGACGAAAACACGAGTGTTCTTCCTGACGAAATGATTGCACATAGACTTGGATTAATCCCTCTGATGAGCGAAGATCTCGACAAATATCTCAAGAATTGGCAACGAGATTGTACTTGTACATCGTTCTGTGACGATTGTTCTATTGAACTTGTACTTTCCGTCAAGAGTACATTACCTGGGGAAACACTCGAGGTGACAAGTAAAGATCTCATCATCACTCCACGAGAAGACGGGGGCGATCGAGGTGATGTCGGTAAACCAGTCCGTACGCCGTGGGATGCTCTTTACCAGACTGTACATTAGTCGTCTCACCTGCTTCCTGGTCCCTTTCTTCATCATCAGAGTTCACCTTGCCTAATGGAGAGCAACCCGGAGTTTTGATTACGAAGCTCAGGAAGGGTCAGGAAGTAAAGCTAAGGTGTCGAGCAATCAAGGTCTTTTGGATTCACTCATCATATCTTTGACTGTTTTCACACTTATTCAACTCGAACGTCCCGCTTTGTATCAGGGAATCGCCCAAGAACATGCTAAATGGTCTGCTGTATCGACGATCGGATTCGAGTATGATCCTCATAATCGACTGGGGCACACCGATCTTTGGTATGAAGTTGGAACTGATGCTCGGGCCGAATGGCCTTTGACAAAAAATGCCAAAGTAAACACATTACTCCAAAATTTCAATGTATCATTTTTAGCTGAAGAGAGTTTGTGCTCTAGTTCGAAAGACCTCCATTGGATGATGAACCGGTCGATTTCACCACAAAGCCATCACGTTTTTATTTCGATGTTGAGTCTGCTGGAAACTTGCGCCCTGAGGATATTGTGGTCAAGGTCAGCTCAGTCGTGGAGATCGCAAGCAGGGATTATCTTCTCAACTGACCTTTTCCTGCTTACCTCGTCCTTGTATCATTCCAGGGCATCGAGTCGCTGATAGTCAAGTTGGCAGCTGTACAGCAGGGAATTGCTTCTGCACTTGGAGAAGGAGGTGGACCCAATGCAGACGGACGAAATACGCCTTACATGGGCACACCTTTTGGTGGTACTGGAACAGGACTGGGTGGTGGAGCTACTCCTGGTGCTCGTCCTGACGGGGCAGCTTACTATGGTGGTGCAACCCCATCTCGGCACGTAACGGATTGGGGACCACCTGCGGCTCCTATCCAACCCCATGATACCGGCGGTTGGTGACAAAGACAGTTGTATTTTAGAGTGTTTGTCATAACCAATTTCCTGAATAAAACAACTTTATTTTGAGTTGTTTGCCCACAAGACTTGATCAATCTTTGAAATATGTTGCCAGTTTGTACGATTACAAGGCCTTGCGAGAGACGTGCTGAGACCCACCATCTACCGATGCTGCCTAGCTCTACGGTTTATAGATCCACTCACCTCATGGAGAGTTTAGTCCAACATATCCAGTACCTCGGATGGCCCACTGGCATAGATGCCCAATCTCCTGTCAACGAGACTCATGAATACGCTCAGACAGGAATTCCAGAATCTCGGGTTCTTTATCCACCTGGTCTATGGTCAAGGATCCCGTTGTTATTGGAATCTATGTCTGAAATTCTGATGCACTTGCAAGGCTAGCCCGATGGGCGATGAACAATTGTTCAATCACTATGATGGACATCATGAAAGTTCTTCAAATCGGGATCTTCTCAGTCAAGGAACAGCAGTTATGTGCTGGCTCTTTTTAGTCCCCGATACCCCTTGGCGTGTGCCTGTTGACCCATGATAGCTTTGCGTCCACGGTCATGAATGAAATCCAGGCACATGAACAATTTTGCAGCATCTTTCTCATCTTGTTGCTTCAGGTTCTCATTCGACGTGCACCAACACTTTTGTACCTGCCATCTCAGTGTCTGGCAATCCCGAAACATCTATTTAGCAATCACTCTCTTGTCGTGAAGTCTTCTTCCCCTTTCCCTAGCCCTCAGCTTTTGGAATCCTATCCGTATTATCTGTTATTTTTATCTGTCAACCTCCTACCTAGAAACTTCCACACTCTCTCCATCTGTTAGTTGAAGCCGTGAAGTAAAGCAATATAATCTTTTCGTCTATCTAATCCACCACCTATAATATCGCAACGCTTTCAAATCAACTCATCCCTTATCAAACTTTCAAAACGCCTTTCCACTCTTGCTCGACTAATCAACAACACCAGCCAAGCAAATCTTACCCTGCAAAACTCTGCACCATGTCGACATTACCTTTGAATGCTTCGCCTCTAGCTGTCGAGGTCATTCCAGTGGTCGAAGGACTGTCTTCCCCATTTCGAGTCGATCTTCCCAACACTCTCAGCTCACCGTATCATGTCATCGACATATCCCCTTCACCGCCCCCGCCTGTGCTCATGAGCGCCGTCGGTCAATTCGACGATGCCCCCTCCCCAGAGGCCGCAACTGCCTCCATAGACACTACTGCGGCCATCGTCAACACACTACCCGATAAGATCAAGTCATTATCCTCATCTAGAATATCTTCCGCGCCGAAGATTGGCCTCGGCTTGGGAATCGATACTGGGGGCGGCAGTTTGATCAGTCTCGTAGATTCGGCTGCCATGGCCGGTGACGTGGGACGTGGAAAACTCACTTCTCTGGTTGACCGCCACATTCATCTACCGCTGTATAAGAAGAGCTCCTCGGTTTATTCCCGCCGCAAACGATCGCGCCGAGCTTCACCCAAAGAGCAAGGTTATTTAGGTGAAGACGAAGACGACGGGAGCGACCATCCAGTGCCCAAATACCGATTGGGTGGAGTTGGACTCAACAACGACACTCACGCTTCCACCATCTCAGGAAATCATGTCCAAGAGTTGATTCGCAATTCTCTTCGTCCTAAAGAGGCCATCCCCAAAACTCTTTTCGACTTGAAGCCGTCGAGCAAAGGTCCCAAGCGATTGTCCTTTGAGAAAAAATCTAGGTATGCCCGTCATTGTTCTGTGAACTCATTTCCCCAGGCACTGAGTTGATGATACCTTTGAGCAGTATCGAGTCAATTGACACGGTCCTGTCGCCAATCGTGAAACCCTGGCAGGTCTATCATGCTCACTCGTCGGCTCTAAGGTAAGTTTTATATAATCGATGCGATCGCTGCAGTTCACTCATTTCTGGATTTATCCCTGCAGGAGCGTCATTGCGAAGGCCGCACCAAAACATACAGTTCAAGATATTGCTGAGCCCGCCAGCAAATTGGTGCGAAGATTGGTTCTACCTCGTGGTGATGATGAATCTTCAAACTCCGCCACTATGCTCCCAATATATCCCAGCGACCTTTCATCCAACACCACGAGCTCTTATATTGCCACCGCCACCTACACGTCGTCCATTTCTCCGGCCAGCTACCCTACATCTACCCCGTGCGCACCAACACCAACGATGACTATGGCTGTGTCGTCTAATACTCCTAGTGGCACCGCTATCCCTATTCTTGCAGCGTATGACAGTCCCATGTTACTTCCTTCGTCCCCGCATCTTGCGCTCCATTCGCCTAATATGGGCAACACACCTGGAAGTTTTTCTCCTTCTCCAGTGGACACATCGGTCTTCCCTGATACAGCTCTCAACACCCCTCAGCCGAACGATAGCGGAATGAACTCTGGAACTGGAACACTAGTCCTTTCCCTAATGGCAGGTGGACTAGGATTATGCGGTGTCTTTGTCATTTTGTTCACTATTCTCTTGAAGAAGAATGGAGGCTGGATGGGATTTTTCAATTGGAAGCGCAAACCTCGGGGTACAGCGTATGATGAGTTCATCGAAGAAGAGAAACGTTGGTGGGTCCGAGAGACTAAGTTAGCAAAAGAACAATCCAGGCAGTCAATGTATATCAGCGAGGAACACTCAAAGAACGACATAAGTCATGCTACGATATCAGGTGAAATGCAACAGGTTAACATCGCCCGCAGTGCCTCTTGTGCACCATCTATCCCGCCAATTGCCAACATAGTCGGAGGAAAAATTAGCATGGATAGCATACGTATCGAACTTCCTTGTTCTTCAGGCTCAGATTGTCTATCCATCAGTAGTGAGAGTTCTGGGGAGCTCTCGAATCCTTCCCATGACCATCACAAATTTGGTAATGCCGCTTCGATCTTAAGTGATATGGGTATAGTCCGAAGTTCAACCGATGACATGTCTCAGCGAATGTTACCAACAGTCTCTCCAGGGCGTGCTAGGTCCGAAAGCAAATCTTCGATCCTCTCAAAAGCGTCCAAGAAAAGCATGACTTCCATCTCGTCATTTTTCCGTCTTGGACTCGCCGCAAATCAAGTTGACCCGAAATTCAAGTTAGGTGCGGGGATAAGCAGTGACGACATCAACCGCCTCGCTCAACAAGGTAGACTAGATGCACCTGAATTGACCAAAGAGATATTCGGAAGTCCCCTCAATCCTAATAAAATGCAGATCTCAAGTCCGATTATAAATGAGATTACAACACCCTCAATTGATTCAGATGATGATCCATCAGTAAACAAATCAGACCCCGAGTCAAGGTACAACCCTCCAAGTGCACCCAGCGCAGTGGCGAAGCAGCCTATCATTGTATCATGGACGCCACCAGCTATCTTGATCACTGACCATCCATCCGAGCTTATTCCACCTTCGCCACCACCACCACCAGCCCCTCGTCCGATTTCGGTCGGTACAACATTCACTCGCTTCTCGACAGTGAGTTACTTATCTGAGAAGGCGATCCCAGTCAGAGATTCCGTTGCCAATCACTTCTCCGCGATACCTTCTTCTCCGCCACCAGTTCGTGACGGTGCGAGCAACTCTACGACAAGATACGAGTCTTCCATCATTGACCCGGAGATGCTAGCCTCACTCAAACGTACTAGCCACCCGAGGAGGGGGTCTTGGAGGACCTTTGGTGGAGATCTTGCAAATGCTGAAACCCCGCTGCCTGCAAGAACTTATTCTTCATCAAGTAATCCGCGAATCACCTCCTTGAGCAGTCTTCTCAACTCAAGAGCTCAAGGCAGCTCCTCGACAACACACGCCGGAATTTTTCATTCAAAGATAGCAACGTCACGATTTGTTTCTCCTCAACGTTCTAGCCTTAGTAGCATAGCATCTTCTAAAACTATTCGAGAATTGGCAGCTGTAACAGAAGATTTGAGAGCTCTAATTGATTTGGATGCTGAAGCAGATGATTCATGGCATTCCCCAACACAGTTTCACAAATCTGTTCCGGATCGAGTTCCAAGAGGTTCTCGTCCACCACCACCAATCAGACCACCTAAGTCAGTCAATCGCTACAACCGAATCAAAAATATGTCAATCGAATACGAAAGTACATCTACACCTTCTTCCCCAATTAATCCCAATATGCATTTCCACAATTCATCCATGAGTAGTGAACATTCTTATAGTTCAGATTGGAGTTTAGATATGATTCAACCTCCGAGTAAGCTTTACAATCGAAATGGTGCTCATTCACGTCCAGTGGGAATCATTGAAGTCAATCCTTCTAAGATCAAGAGTTCGAACTCAGGATCTTCACTTGCTACTGTCATCTCAGCGGATTCAAATACCAGTCTATTTGAAATCGCTAGTCTACACACTGCTCATACAGTAAGAGGCGCTTCGGTAGAGTTCGTTGTAAGATCTCCACCTCAAGTGTCTTCAAGTCGACGAAGTGGTCCGATGATGGCAATTGTGGAAGAGATGGATGAGTAAACGCTATCTTCTTCGTAAGTAAATTTCCAAGAATCTTTGCTTTTGATTGTTACTTATCTTTAGGGGTTATCTTTAGGTCAAATTTCAGAAATCACATTAGTCTATAATTATATGACTCTTTTACTATCAGATATATTGAGAATAAAATAGATTCTTTCTTTTATTCATTGAACATACCTTTACCTAATCAGGTTTAAACTTTTTATAAACATTGAAACCCGAGCAGTAGTTATAAGATTTCTTGTATACGTGGCCAAAACGTTTGGTTGGTGGAATGTACTCTCAGTTAATTTTTTCTCTCTCTTCTTACTTACTACTAGTCATCTGTTTCCTCACTCTGTCTTTTTTTTAGTTGCTTTGCTAGATCTCATAGATTTATTATCTACATTCAAATCATTCTTTTAGTCTCATTCTTTCTTCGTTTTCTTCTTTGGTTTTGTTCACGCTCATTTGCAATATTGATCTTCTTTTTCATATCAATTTCTGAGGGCGTATTTTTACGCGGATGACTTGTCTTATCTAAAGCGTAGATTTGGCCAAACAGGCTACACGTTTTTTTTGAGTGAGAAAACTTAGAGTCGATTATTGTGTTCTTACACTACATGAGTCTTTGATAAAAACTTGAATGGGAGTCAATTGAGCCAATTCGTAATTGCAATAATCCCTCTCATCACATATTAAGTAAGGCCTTTACCCTGATGTAAGGACAACCGATCACAGGATTTAACCAAGATATCTTGATACTATTGTGAGTTTTATTTGCTTCAATCTCTGTTTAGGGTCCAAACATCACAAGACGATGTACAATTCTTTTAAGCACAAATAGAAAAAGAGGTAAAGTTAATCCAGTCTCATTCGGCTTAAATCCAGCTCCTAATCCGACAGTCTTGATTGTTAAGATGATGATCATCTGCCAATACCTTTGAGTCTCAGTTTTGAGACTCTGTCAGGATCTCGGATGACTTTTCATTGAAATTTGACACATCTGTTCTGACTTCACGTGACCTCAGACTAGACTGTCACGAGGTTTTCCTTGATTCGGTTCAATTTTGATTCTTGATTGTAAAACTTGTGATACAGAGTCGCGGAGCCTAATTCAATTCTGTCAAAATGTCTGAGGAAGAAGACCACAAGAGCTTTGATGCTGCTCGGGCGCGCATTGCTCAAGAGTTAGCCGACATGGTAGACCGATCTACCAAAGGCTCCATCGACGAACCAGCTCTTCCTTTCTTACGACTCTTCAATGCTCATCCCGATTGGATCACCACCAGCACTTGCAGCGGCCGTCTAGTTACTTATCTACCAGGTCCAGCTATGGCTACGGGGACAAGCAAGGTGGTTTCTGTCAATGGAAAGGGAGGTGGTGATTGGCTATTCGTAACCCATTCGACTCTTTCGTCGTCTCAGCTCAGTAGCCCGATTTCGACCCTCTTTGGCGGACGTGTTGTTGACACTACTCACTGTGTTCGATCCGATCCAACTGACCGGATCATCCAAATGACTTATCAGCCACCAGTGATCCACCTTATGGCCCGTTCTGTCAGCATCGCAGCCTCAATTTTACGTGCAGCGATTGGAGCTGGTTTTCGAAATTCAGGAATTACAGTAGGACAAGGTGGTCGAGTCATCCTAGCAATTCGCTCAAGTACAGGTGGTTTGGATGTACCGATTGCTCGACTTGCTAAAGAGACGAATGATGAAAAGATCGAATTACTCGTCACTGAAGATTATTTATCAGACTTACTAGTGATGGGTAATCACTTAATGGAAAAGAATCAATCAAGATTATCTCGATTGTTAGCCGCGTTTGAGTTAGCTTTAAAAGAAACTAAACCTAACGTTAGATGGGAAACATCAGACGAACGACGTCGTAGAATGAAAGCTGAGGGACTGGCTTTACAATCCAAAAATAAATCTGTTGAGACTGATGAAACGACTATTGAAGATGGTGCGATTCTGGATGATATTCAATTACTTGATGATCTTTGAAAACTTGACTTGGCTCTGTCCGCACATGGCCTGTGAATGTATATCATGCTGCAATGGGTTGTGTATCTCATTGAAAGCTTTTAAAACATTCTTACAAACTAAGGAAGAGCAACCGCCTCAACGACCAATATTCATCTATCATCTTATCTGGTGAGCAATACACTGACAAGGAGATACCTTGACTGGTCAACTCTTGAGAGGATATATGGACATGCATAGATTGTAACTGTTGAACAGGGATTATATGAACATGATTACCTTACCTGCTGCTACAATAATTGCAAGCTAGAATACCTTGATTTAACTCTCTCTGGACTCTGAACATCATGACTACCTTCTTTTATAGATAAATACACATGGCTTTTACGCTTTACTTCGACGAAGCTATCTACAATTTGACTTACAAAGATTTCTTCAATCACTTTGCCTACCTCCGCCTTCTGATTGCCATTAATGAATGACTTCAATGTATGACTGTTAGCAGGAGACATGTAAGTCTTGGAGCATGATTACTTCTTTGATGAATTATTGAGAATCAATCTTTCAAGACATCGCCGATATGTGCGGACAGGAAGTTAAACCGTCTCTGTCCCCAACTCAACAAGTCTGTTGTTTGTTCAGGGGAGGTAGTACACTGCTAAACTTGAACTCAAAATCACCAACGAACTTGGAATTAAAGATTGATGGATATCGATATAAGCATATCACTATAATGAGATTCGAGAAGTGTAACCTGTAAGCTACATATGCTTATATGTAATTCGCTTTGAGAGTGTGATCTGAGTTGATTTCGGTCATCGAGTTCTGTCTAACCATTTAAACAAACATAATAGTAGATTACCATTCTCCCTTTAAACTTCTCTCAAAACATAAAGCGTTCAAGATGTCAGGATCAGGTAAGTTGAATTCTCATCAATGAAGTTAACCAGATTCAGACTATCACAATCAAGCTGACTACATCCCCTTGGTTACCTTTTAACTTAATCGATCAGGTGTACGAGAAGCCGTTTTTCCTACTCGAATGAATTTAAACTTGATAAAACAAAGACTTAAAGGAGCTCAAACAGGTCATTCACTTTTAAAGAAAAAAGTAGATGCACTTACTAAACGGTTTAGAACGATTACTCAAAAGATTGATCATACTAAAAGAGAAATGGGTAGAGTTATGCAATTAGCTGCTTTCAGTTTAGCTGAGGTTAATTATTCTAGTGGGAATGATATTAGTTATCAAGTTCAAGAGAGTGTAAAGGAAGCTAGTTTTAAGGTTTCTACTAAACAAGAAAACGTTTCTGGTGTGATTCTTCCTACATTTGAGGTGGATCGTACTAAAGGATCAATTAGCAGTGGTAAGTGTAAACTGATGAGATCAAAAAATCACTTCATCTGTTGTTCTTGAAGGATTGAAAATTGCCGATTTCTCTTTTGTGATTTAGAATTCAACTTGACTGGTTTAGGTCGTGGTGGTCAACAAGTTACCAAAGCTCGAGAGATCTTTGCTAAAGCCACAGAGACGCTCGTAGAATTAGCATCACTACAGGTCAGATATTTTTTCATGATCCAATCCCCTTTCCTCGTTCAGAAGCGTGCATTTATTATGAAAATCGTCGACTTCATAGCTCACTTGCCTTGTGGATCCATCCGCTTGCTTTGTTCTTTAGACCGCTTTCGTGATCCTAGATGAGGTTATCAGGATGACTAACCGAAGAGTCAACGCGCTTGAACACGTGGTCATCCCTAAACTAGAGAACACCGTGAAGTAAATCCAAAATTGATTTTTTCTTCTGCTTGACCGATTGAACTGAAACACACCTTTCATTTTTTTGTCTTTAGGTATATCAATTCGGAACTAGACGAAGCTGATCGTGAAGATTTCTTTAGATTAAAGAAAGTTCAAGCTAAAAAGAAAGAAAGAACAGCTATCGCAGAAGAAGAGAATCGTAAACGAAATCAAGAACAAGGATTTGATTCAGACGAAATAAATGGGACCAATAACTTATTAAACGACAAAGATGAAGATGTGATCTTTTGATGATCTATTTATAATTTATTTTGAATTCAAACGTTTTCTCTTCTTATCAGAACGCTTCTCAGCTATTTTTGGTTTGTTTGTAGATTTGATTTAATAGTTTTCAAGTGTCTACTGTATTGCATGAAATTTCTGATCTTCTTTCCTTTTCTTCTTCTCCTAAGTGGAATATTTACATCTGCAATATTTCTAGATCTTAGTATCATGTTTGTCTTGGGCTAAGAAGCTCTTGATTGCAGAAGTATCTAGAGCATAGCAGGTCAGATGTGAGGATGCTCATCTGAAATTTGTTTCATAGAGCAAGAGCTTTCTTCTCTGAAGTTGGGTACGAGATACAGCTTGAAGTTTTCATGAGGCTACTTTGATATGAATTTTGCATATGACTCATGTCAGTCCTGATAGATACTCTGTTGAGATTTTATCAAATTAACAAAGGGGGATTCCACCTGGGAATCCCTTGCACAAAGTCTGACAACAAATTCCTCTGTGGTCAATCTTGTCCAAGCCACAATTGTCTACCGTTTGACCCCATCAACCCTTCTATTAGAGCATCTCTGCCAAGGCCAGGTAAATCTGGCTCAATACGGAGGCTTTCCCAGCCTGACAATTACTAGCTGTGGGTGATTCCCTGTGTGCCTGCCACCCGCACCATGTAGTTTGTTTCCCCAATTGGGGGAGAGCCCAGGAGAGCTGACAAGACGTGTTCTGTCAATCTGTATGTGGAGCCAAGGTTGTTACCGGGAATGTGGGATGACAATATGCAGCATGGCCGGAATGGGAAGAAGGGCTTTCCAAATCCTGTCCAAATGGATATTGCATTTTTTGAATATGGGATGCTACATGTAGTTTCCCAAAGTTGGTTCAAAAATCCCTTGTGGTAAGAAACATCAGTTTACATGGCCCTGTGGCTCATGTCCGGATGGTAAAAAGTCAAAAAATAACTTATTCAATTTTGATGATAGGGCTTGATAAACTATAAATTCTGGATGGGAAAATACAGGTTCAGGTTTGTACAGATCTATGACATCATTTAACATCATCTCATCTTGGGTAGTATCTCACTTTTTGTTGCTAACTGACTCATATCATTGTAATAACAGACACATATCATTTTGGAAACAAATTCAAATTGGCTTGAAATCATTTTGAAGTCATGGAGTGCACTGGCCTGCCAGTGAGCAGTAATTGAGGGCTGTTGAGTGTTATATGTAGTCCAATTTTGAAATGCTTCTCTCAAACTGAGTAAAGTTACACAATGTATTACATTCAATTTGCTGACCTAGATGAACAGATGACTGAGAAGCCCTGTATGTAGCCAATAGGTAAGAAATTGCTCAGCTATTTGCACATGTGTAGCATATGATTTATGGCTCAGCTTTGTGATTCAAGTCAATTTTATGGACAGTCTAATTTAATTCATATCCTTGACTTAGAGCATTTGCCCACCAGGGAACCTATTTAATGCTGGCAGTGTAAAGTCTTTGAAAGACTTTTGGTTGAATATGGCATAGAGAAAAGTGACAATCTGAGATGAAATATCAAAGTGTAGTCTTGATTATCTCAACATTGAAATTTTCCTATGAAAAAAATTCAAATAGGAAATAACAATTAGGACCAGGATGAGTAAAAGTAATCAATTTGAAACTTGAAAAATGAACTCACTCCCTCTCCAATATTGATGTTACTAAAGTATCCAATGTCACTTGACAACTTCTTTTCCAGTAGACCATTCTCAAGAATCCTATGTTTAGCTTTCAGGTGAGCTGACATAGACTTTGTACTTCCAGTTGCATTGTCTTTAAGGATTGTGCCTGATTCTATATGAAGATGAACACAGAGTCAAGAGTGATGATTGTTGGTTTGTTTTGATTTAAGGTGAACTGCTACAGCCATTTCAAATTTGAATGACCACAGGTTCTCACATACTTTGGGGTGAGCTCAGGTAGTTGGGTGCAGGTGTGGGCAGAAGTTAAGAGGCCGGGATATCTTCAGGTTGGGGGCAGCTTTGGGTGCAGCTTTGGGTGCAGGGGGTCTGTTGAGCTACTGCTTCAGGTACGGGATGGCCACTACCCATATTTTTTTGTTCAGGGCTCCATTGGATTTGTGTTGCAAAAAGTGTGCAATGGAAGGGCAAATTGTGGGGTTAGTTGTACACCCATAACCAGGTTTATGAGAACCCAGACCTACACTCAACCCCACATTTGTTATTAACCTGGTTCCTTATTCAAGACGTCCTTTGTTGTTTAAGATGTTTAACAGTGACATTTTCTCCGTTATTTCTGTTGTGGAGTATTTCCTAAGGTATAATTGATAGCACAAACTAGTCCAATGGCCTAATGCCTTGTTATCCTTGTGTGAGATGCCTAATGCAGCCCGCAAAGAGGTGCCGCCCACCTGGAAGGAATGACAGGAGATGGTATTCCAGCTGTGTCTTTGCCATATTTTACAGCAGAAATTGACAACGTCTGATCTGGTGAGATTCATGCGCAGTCCATTTGCTCCTTTGTATCCAAAAAGGGACTTTAATGGTTCTGATGTAGTCTTCAACCGTCAATTTACTGCTGCTACAGGGCATAGGATGTCAGGTTGTTGGTTCAGGAAGATGGGTTGTGCCACTCCTGCCTTTTCTGTTTTTGTCCCTCTAACCATGAGGACCACATGAGCTGAGTCGTCAACTGGGATCATCACGTCACTACACAACAAGGAGTTTAATCAAGCTGGATCTCCTTCTGTGTTGTTGTATGTGAGTTCTGCTAGCCTTGCTACACCCCAGAAGGCGCATATCACACAGTCCAATATAGCTTCTTCTTTGAAAGAACCTCCTTTTAAGCTGTGGTAGAGAGCTAGTAGGTGTTGTAACATAACCACTGGCTTTGGTGTCTTTGCGGGTGTTAGAGCGTCTGTGTGTGCCAAAAGCTTGTAGGTGAACCGCCACTCAACTAGTTGTTGTGTGCAGATAAGGTTTGTCGTGGAAAGTATGCCATGCCTGTAGGCTGAATAGGTATTTGGTTCATGTTGCGGAGGAGATGTTGTGTTCTGTTGGGTTTCCTTCTACTCTCCCAGCCCAAACACAGAAATTGTATATGTCTTGTGGACATGCTGGTAGGTAGAATTTTGTATTATGCTTCCCTTCACAAAAGGTTAAAAACTTCTTTACAGCACTATTATAACTTGCTAATGTGTTTGGTCTCCATCCGTTTAGGAGATGGTGTTGGGAGAGTGAGGTTGTTTCTTGCGTTGTGCCAGATAAGAAAGCATCTAAGTTCTTGATATTGTATGTTTTGTGTATTGTATTTAACATTGGATAAGTAATGTGAATCTGGTGGTTTGAATGTTAGATATACTCGTAGCTCTTTTTATTTAAGGATAGAGCTTGACACTCAAGTGTCATTTGCATGCTTCTCAATTATCAATCAACGTATTCTCACTCATTTCTCAATGTGTCAAATACTCAGAAGTTCTCTTACCTAAATATATTTTAGCAGAGTCATGTCTCGAATGCCTATTTGTCTCATATCATCTTTCCCATTTCATTATGCATTTCTTTTTCAGGCCATTTACAACTGGGATAATACAATATAACAATTAAGTATTCAACATGTGAAATACGTTAAGTTTCTTATATCAAGTCTTTATTGGTTTCCATTCCATCAGGTGTTTGCTCTAAGGTAGTCAACAAATTGTGAGGCAATACAAACCTAATACAGTTTGCAGATGTTTTGTCTGCTGCCAGGTGCATTTTTCTATAGAGCCAGACTTTTTTTCACATTGTGTTGTGTGTCCAAGCAACGCAACTGAAGCAAACATAGCAGTGGGGTTTTATGGTGCAAGACTATAACTTTTTTTGGCTGGTTCAACAATAGTGGAAAGAACACTCTTGGGAGGGATAGATGTTTGTTCATCTGATTGAGTCAGTCATGTGCCTTGGAATTGAGTACTGTGTTGGTCTGAGATTATGGTGGCAGAAAGGTGTGCCTCTAGTGCACAGATACATCAAGGCTCATGAGGCTATTGAGGCCTTTGGGAGCAGATTATGTAGAATATTTCAGGGGTTGTGTTCTGAGAAACACAATAGGTGTTGCCATTGTCTGTTGTGTTGCTCTGATCTAGATAGAAAGGTTTTGTGTTGTGTTGCTTGCAATCTCCTGTTGCAAGCAATGAAACACAGCTCCACATTTTTGGTGCGTGTGTATAGCTTTGCTTTCAGAACCCGTAATGTCTTTTACTCTAGCTTCCATCCTCAAATATGATAGATGCATTTCTTGGGTGGTACAGGTCTCTGGTTCAATACTACATCCCATACCTGAAATTCAAGACATTCTAATGACAAAAAGATACATGACCCAATTAAGTTTTGATGTGATAACTATAATTCATCTTCTTTAGTGGGTAAAAGCACCCATGAATCATCATCAAGCCTTTTGTACCCTTTTGCCTCCATCATCCTAGCAATAATAAGGAAATTTCTGGTAAGAGGATCTAACAACAACCTTCATCCACTCTCAAGCCCACTGGGACCTAAGACTTAAACAGTCAGTGATTACATTGATTGAAAGTTGTAAACATACACCGCCGGGTAACCTTGAAATAAGACCACGTGAAATGGAACCAAGGTATCCTCACACCAAGTGGTTGTGTAAAATAGGTGACAGCAGCCTGAGTGTGGCTACATGACCCGTACCTATGTTTGTCACCTATGTTACACATGGCCAGCAAACTCATGTTGTTGTAAGAGCATCCACTATCGTTGCTGTAAATGGCTTTGGTACTGTAAATTTTACAGTACTGAAGCCAAAAATCCCCAATCGTGTCAAAAACACGATTCGGTACCTGCAGTTTTGGTAAAAATTCAGCAGAGGTCCTGCAAATTTGCAGGACCTCTGCAGAATCGGTATCTACCAAATTTGCTCGGGCTACCAAACAAACGGGACACCACACACCACCACAACTCATCTCAAACTTCCATTTCTTTCGTTTTTCAATCCTTCCATCCATTTCCCACATTCAAATTATAATTTTCAAGATCACATCAATCAAATCCAAGATGAATTCATATCAAAGAAAAAAAACCCCTATATCAGGACTCAGTTGGTCCTTTGAATCAGGCTACCCATTCTTCATCCATTATATTTCAAAAACTAATTGTAGTTGACAAATTGAGTTTCATTTGTGTTGAAACCTTGATGATTGAGAAATTGAGGTAGAACGGTGAAAAAAGGTAGATCTTTGAACTTTGCAGATTTTTTACAGATGGCACGATTGTGGGACAGACTCTATTCTGTACAGTACGTACCGTACAGAAGAGTTTTTACCTCGACAATAGTGGATTTTGAGAGTTTGGTATGTACCAACTCTGTACTTTACAGACCGTTACAGTAAATTTGCAGAAAATTTACTGTAACGATAGCGGATGCTCTAACATGATTTGATATCAGCACAATAATTTTTGTACATGTACTGTAATTCTAATTTTTATTTTATTTTTATTTTTATTTTTTAGGGACAGTGACATCACTGGTTTGTAAATGTCCACCTCCATGGGCTCCCCTTTTACGGAGAGGGCGTGTATGAATTGAGAGTAACTCACTTCATGCACTGTTACTAGAACACGCTAGGTGTTTGATGCCTATGTGCAAGACTTGCCTTTGATTCCAAAGGTGAGGCTTGCTTGGCTGTGAGTGTACAAAGAAGCCTAGCGTGATTTGTCCACACATCCAAAGTCTTGCTGAAGACTTTGGAATAATCTCTAGAGGACTCTTGCTCGCATATGGGGTTGAGACCCTTTGAACCTCAGGGAAATTGAATGATGAACCTGACGAAGTTCAGGTTATTAGCTTTGATAACAAGCTAATACACCAATGAAAGATGAATGAACAATACCTGACGAAGTTCAGGTTATTAGCTTTGATAACAAGCTAATACACCAATGAAAGATGAATGAACAATCTGAGGTAACGAAGATTGTACAATAAAATAAGTTTGAGTTCGATTACTTCTAACTAAAACTAAACAAAAATAAGAAAACAAATATAACACTTACACCTGACGAAGTTCAGGTTATTAGCTTTGATAACAAGCTAATACACCAATGAAAGATGAATGAACAATCTGAGGTAACGAAGATTGTACAATAAAATAAGTTTGAGTTCGATAAGAAAAAGGAAAAAGAAATAGTACTAATTGAGTACCTATATCTTATAGAACTCAAACAATATGACGTCACCATAGATTGTGTTATGTGAGAAAGAGAAATATGTGAAATATATATGCGCATAACATTATGCCATTTCAATTCCCCCCATCTTTCTAACTTCACGCAATCCCATCAATGAACAAAATTTCTTATGCTTGACAGGTGTTAATGCTTTTGTAAAGATGTCAGCAATCATTTCATCTGTGGATACGTAATCTACTTTCAAGTCCTTACTACCCACTAATTCCCTCAACCAATGATACTTGACATCTACGTGTTTAGTTCTGGATTTAAATTTTTCATTCTTAGTTAATGCTATAGCTCCTTGATTATCTAAATTTAATATTGGCGTATTTTGTTGTTTGATATTCATATTTTTCAACAAATGACTAAACCACACCATATCTTGACCCCCTTCATACTCTGCTCTATATTCTGCTTCTGTCGTTGAAGTTGCAACATTCTCTTGCTTCTTGCTTTTCCAATTGACGGTGCTTTCTCCTAACATAGTACAATAACCTCCTGTTGACCTCCTTGTGTAAGGACACGACGCAAAGTCCGCATCAGCATACCCCTTCAGTTCCAAACCTTGTCCTCCTAACACTATTCCTAAAGTCCTTGTACCACTCAAATACCTCAGCACACGCTTAAAAGCTTGCCAATGAACAATTGATGGTTTGATGAGATGTTGAGAGAGTTGAGATACTACAAAGGAAAGATCTGGACGAGTTGCATTGTTCAGATACATTAGCATCCCTACTGCATGACAATAATTCTCTTCAAGTTGATTAAATTCTTTAATTTCATCATCAGTTCCTGGTATTAAGTAAGTGTTCGGAATCATTGGACAACCAACTGGTTTTGAATCTAACATACCATACTCCTCCAATAAATCGTGAATATATTGACCTTGTGACAATGTGATTGTTCTTTCTAGCCTATTTCGAGTTACTTTCATCCCTAAAATATATTTGTACTCCACATCTTCATCCATTTGAAACCTCTCCGTGATTAATCTCCTGAATCTACCAAAATCATTGCTTGCTACCGTTGTGGAAATCAGAATGGTCTGATTTTAATTTTAATTTTAATTTTTTTAATTATTTAATATTCTATTTCAAATAATCAATTTATTTATTTATTTATCATTATTTTATTTATTTTTCAATTTATTTATTAATCTATTAGTTTTTCATTTTATATTTCCATTTTATATACACTCTACACTATTAATTATCATAACTTTATTATTATTTTTGATTTTATTTATAACTTTATTTATTTTTATTTTTTATTTTTTACTTTATCATATTTTTATTATTTTAAAATTTATTATCAATACAATTTATTTTTAATATATTATTATTTAATATATTTATTTATTCTTTAAGTTAATTTTTATTTTTTATAATTTTATTAATTCAATTTTTTATTTTTTATCATATTTATTTTATATTTTATATTTTTATTTTTATTTTTATTTTTATTTTTATTTTTATTTTTTTATGGGTTATGTGTTATGTGGTAATGAAGGAATTGGAGCAAAAAGTCGAAATTATGGGGTTAAAGATGGGTGATTAATTTACTTATGGTTTTGAGGAGTGATATAGGGAATTATGGGTTTTCTGCTATGGGTTTAAATAAGGCTGAATTTCGAAAATTGAAGACTCTGAATAATTGGGGCAGTGGTAAACTGAAATAAGCTTTGGGGTAGAAGATAAGGGAACAATATACTTCAAGGGTACCACAACAAAGTTCAGCACTAACAACATTGAAAATTATAATTCACATTCACATATTGCAATTTTCGACATTATGAAATTCGAAAATTACATTCCACAACTGAGAAATTTGAAGTTCTGATCATGAAACCTTGAATTAAGGGTACCACAACACTTTTGCAGAGTAGATGTTGGTTGGGGTAGATTCTACTGGCGCATCTTCAACTCAAAATTAACTTTAATCATCAGATCAATTGGCATTAGTGGTAATACAAGTGGTAAACTGGGTAGATTACAATTTCGAATTTTTCCTTCAATTTTCATTTGCTTTTTAAAGGTACAACCATCAGAGTTAGAGTTTAGCTTTGCTGAGCAAAGTTGTAGAGCGGAAGATTCTCTTTCTTTCTGTCTCTTCAGAATTTTCATATGACTTCTCATTTCATTTTAATTTGAGCTTGAAGGGTAAATGGGCGGAATTTCAGATTTTGTGGTAAACAGCCAAGTTTTAGTGGGAATTGTGTGCTTAAAAATTTGTTAATTATTAATGTGTGTGTAGTGAATGTGTTTATCAAATTTAATTTGGGGTTTGATTGATGAGAACTGTGTGTAAAAGCTAGTGGAAGTGGAATTTCGAGTTTGAGGGTGGATTTTTGTAATCTTTCTTTCTTTGTGTGCTCTTATTTTTTTATATATATAAGTTGGTATCATTTGTAGGGACTTTTGTCCCCTTTTTAATTAGCAAAAATTATTATTAGAATATAGAAATAAGCTTGTATCTTTTGATTATTATTATTCAGGTTAAACAACTAGTGAAAGTTGGAATTTTATAATACTAGACCCTTATTTCTCTTTTAATAATTTCCTGTTGAGTTTGGTACTCATTTGCTCATTGGTATTGGTGCCTGAGTGCGCCTAGAAAGTGTTATTAGTGAAATTATTGTCCTCTTTTAGCCTGGTTTTTATTAATCCAAAGACTTGTAGGTCTTAAATTTAATTCATAGTAATCAAAGTCCCTTATTGAGAAGGGCATTTCTCTGTTTGAAGTCTTTCATTCACCACTCAAGACTTATTATTGTTCTTTTTTGGTTGTTTGTCTTTTGTTGTCTTCTTACTTCCCCTCCTCAGCTCTGCTTTCAGCCAGTTCTGAAAGAGTTCTACACCGTCATATCATCCACATGCACATGCACTATACATTTCCAATCAGGATCAGTAGAAATGAACAAACTCGGATCTGATGTAGAAGGAATAAGGGAAATTGATCTAAAGAATTCTTTCAAACAATCATACCACACTTTTGGCGACTGCTTTAATCCATAGAGCGCCTGATTTAATTTGAGTACTGAGTTTTCATTCGCGCCTTCTACTTGCAATCCTTTGGGAATTTTCATATAGATAGTCTCATCAGGACTACCATTCAAAAATGCAGCTACAGCGTCCATCGAATGAATTTCCAAATCATCAACGGCGGCCATGGTGTTCAGAGTTCGTAGTGTAGCCAATTTTCCTGTTGGTGCAAAGGTCTCATTATAATCTTCACCATATACTTGAGAAAAACCTTGAGCACACAACCGTGCTTTAAATTTTATCAATTCACCATCTCCACCCATCTTCTTCTTAAAAACCCAAGTTGTGCCGACCGCATTCTTTCCTGAAGGAAGATCTACAACTTCCCACACTTTCCTGCGATCCATATTAGCTAATTCGGTATCAATGGCCTTACGCCAGTCAAACTCCTGATCAGACTTGAGAGCCTGAGCATACGTTTTGGGATCCAAATCAACTTTAGCTACACGAAAAGCTCGTCGAATACATTCAGGAACAAGATTGTGAATATTCATTTCCGCATTTTGAAGTTTGGAGTGAAGTGCCAGCTGTTTTGCTCGAGCAGCACGTCGTCGTGAAGCACCACAGCGATGAGCACGATGACGTTTTGAACCGGGAGGTAGAATATTCGACTTGTCGATCTTACTTGAGATGTCCTGAATGGCTGGTATCGAAGCCAATTGCCAATCCCAAGAGTGTTTGGCTGGAACAAGAGACACTGACCTTGGTGATGGCAAAGGCCTTGGTTCGATCTGCATTGGATCATTAGGTGGTGTAGCAGTTAATTCTTCAATTTCATTTTGCACTTCGACTTCTGCCGAAGCTGGAGCTTCATTTGATGAAGGTGGTGGAGAACCCTCAGGTGTGGTTGAATCAACGGGTCCTGTGACTGGTGAAGCTGGTGGAGAAACCAACGGTGTTGTAGAAGGTGAAGAAGGTGTGACATTTGGAACAGTTGAAAAATAAAATTCTTCAAGGAAATTATCATGTGATTGATTTTCTTCAATCCCAGGAAAAGAGTTTTCATTGAAAGTTACGTCATGAGAATAAACAATTTTACCACTGTCTAACCGCACCCGGTAATTCTTCATTCCAAGCTGATAACCCAGCAAAATACCTCTCATGGAAGTATCATCGAATTTCTTGCGTAAATTCCTTGGTCGTAGAACATAGGCACGACAACCGAAAGGCTTGAGTCTGTCATCATCAAATTTTCTTCCATGCCATAATTCATAAGGCGTCTTGTTATTGATTTTTGCCATAGGTGTCACATTCTCCAGAAAGATAGACATGGCGACTGCTTCACCCCAAAAGGAATAAGGAAGAAAGGAGTGTTTAAGAAGTGCTCTTGCTTTTTCGGTGGTTGTTCTGTTTCCTCTTTCTGAAACAGAATTTTGCTGTGGAGTATAAGGTGCGCTAAGGTAAGAAGTGGTTCCATTTACCTCCAAAGCTTTTCTAAATTCGTCTGACATATACTCTCCTCCTTGATCATTTACCAAACTCACAATTTTTCGATTATGAAAGGTCTCTACTTCAGCTTTGAATTTCATGAAGTAAGAAAAGGTTTCTGATTTTGATTTCATAATATACACATGTTTGTAATTTGTAAATGCATTGGTGAGTTTGAAATAATAACGATTCCCACCAAGAGAAGGAACTGAGATTCTACCACTTAAGTCACTATGAATTGCTTCAAGAGGAAAGGTGGTTTTTGGAAGTGAACTGGAGTAAGGAAGACGATGACCTTTGGAGAGTGCGCAATCCTCACAGAACCAGTTGTCAGGAGGTTTGACACCATACATTAAGTGGAGTCGATGAGCGTTGGTATGCCCTGATCCTCTGTGTAAGACGTTGTAGTCAGCAATGGTGATTTTCTTGCAAGTGATGATTGAATTTGAAGACGTGCCTATGATGACATCTAGCTCAATGACTCGATTTTTGATTTGACCTCGAAGTCCACCATATCCTTCCTTAATCATAGATATAACACCCTTCTCATGATAGAAATTATAGCCATCTTCAAGAAGTCGACCCATGCTAATTAAAGAGCTTCCAAGAGAAGGTACATGATAAGCGGTTAAGGAAATATCATCATTATTACCAGTGTTAAGGATGATGATCCCACTTCCAGCAATATGAATCACACTTCCGTCGGCAAGAGAAACATCAGATTTAGTTTCTTTATAATTTTTAAATAAATCGATGTTTGCCACCATATGATCAGAACAAGCGCTATCCAAGAGAACCAAGCCATCATCTGAAGGTGGTCGACAGGACAAAGCTGTGGTTTCGATGATATCGTCTAAGTAAGCCGCTTGAAGAACTGCTGTCGTTGCTCTGGAACGAGTGGCCGCAGAAGGTCAAAGTTCAGGATGAACCTGATAACAGTTTTCACTTCGATGATTAGTCACAGCAGGATTGTGACGTCCTCCAGAACAAGTTGGATAGGGATAGCGTCGTCCAGCAGGACGCGCCGCACGATTGTTGGCTCGAGTAGCCAAAGCAATCGCATTGTCATTTCGATGTCTTTCATTGTAAGCAACAAGATGTTGATCAAGAGCAAATAAAACGTCTTTGGTCTTCAGTGGACGTTTAGTGCCGATAAATGCAATAGTCGTTTCCATAGAATTGGGAAGTTTACTGATAATAATTTCACCAATCATCTCTTGAATCTCCTCACTGAAACTACATCCACAAGCTCGTAACAAAGATAATGTAACACGAGTCTCCTTGATGGATTGATCCAATGAAGTAAACACGATTCGAATTAGTTGACCATAAGCTCGACCTTTGCTCTCAGAAGCAGTGGAGTGAAAACGTTCCTTCATGAGTTTCCAAATCTCTAGTGGTTTTTGATGAAATCCTTCAGATTCTACCATGATGCGATATTGTTCAGTCATATGACTGTACATAATCCCAGCAGCCTTTCGTTGTCGAATCAAATAGGCTTCATAGAGAACCTTAGACTCTTGAGTGGATGACTGAGAAGAAGGTTCAACTGGAATTATATTAGGATCGATAAACTCTTCAAGAGTAGAGGAGAGCAAAGCTCCTTTTATATCTCCTTGCCATTCATTATAATTATTATCATCAAGTTTCGCAATACGAGGTCTCGAATCGGAAGTCGACATAGTGTTGTGTGTGTGTGTGAGATTGAGATCGAAGAAGTGATAATCTTGACGTGCGATAGCAAAAATTTTTTTTGAGATTTTGATGTGAATTGCTATGACGTAATGTGAGGTGATTTAATCAGCTGTTACGCTGGGCTCATAACCAATTGAATGATGAACCTGACGAAGTTCAGGTTATTAGCTTTGATAACAAGCTAATACACCAATGAAAGATGAATGAACAATACCTGACGAAGTTCAGGTTATTAGCTTTGATAACAAGCTAATACACCAATGAAAGATGAATGAACAATCTGAGGTAACGAAGACTGTACAATAAAATAAGTTTGAGTTCGATTACTTCTAACTAAAACTAAACAAAAATAAGAAAACAAATATAACACTTACACCTGACGAAGTTCAGGTTATTAGCTTTGATAACAAGCTAATACACCAATGAAAGATGAATGAACAATCTGAGGTAACGAAGATTGTACAATAAAATAAGTTTGAGTTCGATAAGAAAAAGGAAAAAGAAATAGTACTAATTGAGTACCTATATCTTATAGAACTCAAACAATATGACGTCACCATAGATTGTGTTATGTGAGAAAGAGAAATATGTGAAATATATATGCGCATAACATTATGCCATTTCAATTAGGGAGGGTGGGGTCATAAGACAAGTGGGTTCAAAAAAGGAGCTGTCAAGCCATAGAGTACTCAGGGAAGTAGGACGAGGGATAAGGATTAGTGTTGGAAAGAGAGAAGATGATTTCTAACTGGTTAGAAATCTAGGGAAAGAGAAGGACTAGACGGATTGGTCCTTCTCTTTCTCTCTGGCTCATGGACAGGTCCAGGGCCTGACTGTGGTCAACTGGCTTCTTCAACCACCAATGTCTCACCAATGTGTCAGCGCTTCCGCTGACTCAATCTCTCCTTTTGGGCCGCCTGTGATGTGGACCGGGGACATTCCTTGAGCCTATGTCACATCCCGTCCCACATTGACTACCTTCTTCTGATTTGCTCCACACATCCACCCACTTACATAACATCACTACTTTGATTGATCTCAAGTAAGTCTTGTTCTTGCATCATCAATAGCAAGTTTCATCAACTCAGTCACCTTGATGTAATTGATTTCAACAACACACTGGACAACATCATGGTCCATTTGTCTTTCCTCTAGATCAAAATCTTTTCAGTTTGATTTTGTTGATCAACCCTGTTGGTTTCTCAATACCCTTCATCAAAACATTGGACTACAACAACAAATACTTTATCTGCACCTGAAAATAGACCTCAACAATCATGACCACAACTTTCAAATTGATCTATCAACTCCTTTGAGTCCATCAGAATACTGAAGATCCTATCAAATCTGGACAAGCACCTCTCCAGTCATCTTTACTTCATCAGTCCCTCCAATCCAAAAGATCCTCATCACCTTCCAAGCATGTATTGAATTTGATTTGATTTATTTCCTTCTCAACTTTCCAACTGTAATCTTTCAATTTGATCTTACCTATCAGCTTAAAATGTGTATGTAGTCTATTTCCAATGCACAAAGTAGATGATTTATCTTACACACAATTCTCTCAGCAAACAATTACAATCAAGTCCAATTCAGGTGGGCTGGCTATTGACCCAAAATAAGGGGAATCACTCATCCTTTCATTGGATGATCAAGCTTACCCTCTTATCATATCAGATAATTCATCTTACTATGATAATAGGTCAAATCAGGTGAAGCTCACACTGGCTGGCACATGGAACTTGCAACAGGTATCATACAGTGGACAGCATGTGATTTGTTGGCAGAGTCAAAATCCAGGTGAGGGTCACGTGCCAGCTGCCCCGCAGTGTAGCTATTTGAAGATTTACAAAAACAAAAAACAAGTGATCTCAAAGTACCACCTATGATTGTAAAATGAATGATGTAAAGAATTCAATGAAGAAACTGATTTGATGGGTGATTAACTTAAAGGATTTGAATACTGAGAGAGAAAAAAAAAGAAAACTTTGATAAGATTTCATATGATTCAAGAAAAAAAAAAAGAAAACATGATGCATTAAGAAAGTTTGAAGAAGATTAAATCCAAAAAAGATTGAAAACAAAAACAAAACACACACACACACACAAACACACCATACATTCTATTCAAACTGATTTCTTTTTTTTTTCTGTGTTTTTTTTTTTCGTTTTGTTTTGATTAAATCAAGATACAAGAGTATATATAGATATATAAATATATAAATCATAAGACAAATCCACTGCTTGCCCCCCCCAAAAAAATGATTTCAAGAAAGAGAGAGAGAAAAAAAAAGTAAAACCAAAACCTTAGAAGAATTAAATTAAAAAAACCTTTTAAGAAACTTAATTTTGATCTTTTGAAAACAAAAAAATACTACCCAATCAAATATATATCTATATATCTATATATCAATGATGAAGTTAATCAAGAGAAA
This sequence comes from Melampsora americana, assembly GCA_022264835.1. Classification (NCBI taxonomy): domain Eukaryota; kingdom Fungi; phylum Basidiomycota; class Pucciniomycetes; order Pucciniales; family Melampsoraceae; genus Melampsora; species Melampsora americana. The sequence goes on from JAIFHY010000036.1 coordinate 190,005, forward strand.
GAGAAAGAGAGAGAAATATGATTAAATGGAATTCAAACAAAAAAAGAAAAAAACAAGTGATCATCACAAAAAAAAAACACCAAACCCCACTTTTCTTCCAAAACACAAATCGATTTGTGATTACCTCCTTCCTTAAATCAAATCTTTACTTTTACTAATAATCAATCCCTCTAAAATCTTAGCTCCTTCTAATGCTAATCAAATTCATTATCCATCATCCATCACCAAGTCCATTGAAAAGAAGAAGAAAAAAAATCAAAAATCAACTTTCAATTCCAATTTCTCCAATCAAACCAAATTTCATCAAAAAGTTAAAGGGAAACGTCCAATGGGTTCGAGTTTGACAAGGGAAAAAAAAATCACACAAGAAGAAAAAAACCAAATCCAGATACTTACCGATCTCCCATCTAGAGGATTTGATCACTCGATAAATCATTTCAATCAATCCAATCGATTCAACTTGATGATCAACCCCTTTCAAATCCTTTAAATCTTCCGGACAACTTGTACACATCTATTTCATTTCCCCCAAAACCAATCCCATTTCCCCCCAAAACCAAACACAAACCAAAAACCAAAAACCAAAACCAAAACCAAATCAATTTTTCGTGTAAGAAAAAGAAAAAATGGATTAGATGAATCGCTTGATTTTCTTCACAGAAGGATTTTTTTTCCCTTGATGGATTGGATTGGATTGATGGATTGGATTGATGGATTGAAAAAGAATCAAAAAAGAAAAAGAAAATCCCGGTTGACAAACCTTATCAAGATAGTTAGTAGCGATTTGAAATGGATTCGATTTGATTTCATTCAACTTCAATCTGGTTAAACTTCGATTCTTCTTTTTCTTCTGAACCCATCCATTCCATCCTTCTTCCTCTTCATTTATTAAATCCATCTCAATCTCATTCAATGCAGTGCCATAAGCCACAACCGTAAGAACTGAGATACTAGAGAGAGAGAGAGAGAGAGAGAGAAAAGTGGATTCAGATATCAAATTAAACCTCTTCAATCAAACCTGATTGATCGGTTTGACGAAAGGAAAAAAAATGAAGATTTAGAAAAAAAAAAGAATCGGATCACATACTAGCAAGCCCAAGTATAATGTAATGAATCTATTGTCTCATTCACTTGATCTAAATCAATCAAACTAGATCTTAAAAAATGTGCAGCATGCCAAGTAGACGCTCTACCTTCTTTAGTATGAGCCCATCTTTTAACTTTCGATCTTGTATTCTTCTGAATTGGTTTTCGTCGAAAAAAAGCAAAAAAAAAGGAAAAAAAAATCATTCATCCAAGAGAACCCAAACCAGAAAATCAACTCAAACCAATTTTTTCACTTTTCCTTTTTCTTTCGTTCCTTTTTTTTCTTGTTTCGTTTGAAACATGAAACAAAAAAGGATTCATATCCTTCAAAAGGATTTTCAAACACTTACTTGTGCAACTTGATTAGCCACCGTTAATCCAATGGTGATCTCCGCTCCAGTATAGATTTGTAATTCATGTACATCAATAGATAAGACGATATGAGCTAAAGCGTAAATCGAGATCGAAGCGGTTAATAATTGATGAGCAGGTGCATTAGAAGAGATCACTATTTCGATTTCAAACCACCCAAAGAAAAACAAGCAAAGCAAAGCACCCCATCAGTCCTTTCCCAATCAATCCTTCACTTCCGATCCTTCCTTCCTTTTTTCTGGGCCTTCTGACTTACAACAACTATCTAGACAAATCTTCCATGAATTAAACGCAGCTGCAATCATCTCTCTCCAATCCTTTTTAATTCCATTCGGATGAATCGATGGAGTTTCATTTGAAGTGACTAATCCGATCATAAACACATCTCTCCATTGTAAATCAAATGCGACTGAGATCAATCCATGCAACTATTTTTTTTTTGGGTTGGGTTTGGTTTTGGAAAAAAAAAACAACTCAATTTATAAAATTAAATCAAATTAAATCAAAGAAATCAAATTCAAACATCAGTCTTCAAACTCTTTAAGAATCTTTCAAATTCATTTGTTTCTTTGCACCTACGATCACCACCCTTGAGAACGGATTTAAGAAAGGAGGGGCCATCCCCGGCATCAGACTAGCTTTCAAGGCACTCATAAACAAAGTCCCTCTATTCCCTCCTCCTTGATAATTCTCTTCATCCTCCTCCTCTTCGCCTCCTCCTCCTCCTCCTCCCATTCTTCTTTGATGTGATAAGATCCGAAGATGGATCTCATTCCAACTTATCGAATCTTTCGCATTCCATTCTTCTTCATCAGATGGTAAGACATGTTGAATGTGAAACGCTGAGAGGGTCGGAGCATGTCTAAAGATGGCTGCATGTTGTACGTCTATCAAAAAGGCTGCATAGGCAGCTCTTTTAAGAATAAAACATGAGCTTTGTCAGTGTTCCTTGGATCATCTTTTTTTTAACAAAAAACAAAAACCCAAAACTGGCTTTGTTCTATTGGATGAAAGAATCCTTCGTCTCTCTTACTTACCTTTTTGATGATTCATCTTCAATCCAAACCTTCCATTGAACATCAATCGAATTCTTAAGTTCATTAGGAATCGAAGAAACTCTAGGAGAGAAGAGTGCACTTCTTCTATACATCGTTAAGATCGAACCCTATAGAACACCAAATCCATTTAAGATCAAGTTGCATGATTCGAAACCTAGAAAAAGATCCATTTTTGGATATGAAGTGGATTTGGTTGATACGTACCCAAAAGATATGAGCCATTTCATGATGATTTCGAGTAGAACAAAGTTTACCATATAAGATCATCAAAAGCGTCACTTGAATAATATCTAGTGAAGCTCTAGGTTTGAATTCTGGTGACTGATTGATCGAAATCATCAAACAAAACCAAAACAAAAGATCCAATCTTCAATTTAGTTAATCAAATTTGAAAATTGAAAGAAGCCGAAAAAAAAATGATCCGTACACTAATGACTCTTTTTCTTATATCTTCATATAATATAGTAGCCAAACCATGACCTTCAGAATCTGTAACTATTACCACCCATTTCTCAAGATCAAATTTCCTTTTTTTTTTCCTTTCCACTTTCAAGATCGATTCATAAGACCAAAGAAAACTTACAATATGCTCCTAAACAGATCATCAAACACAACAAGAAAACAGAAGCTTCACTTGTCCTATTGAAACAAAAAAATCAAAACATCAGTTCATTTCATCTTGAGAGTCAAGAAGAAAAGAAAAAAGTAAGGAAGGAAAGGAAAAGAAAAATAAGATTTAACTTGAAAGTAGGACGATGTAAGATTGGAAAACTAGTTTGATGAACATGAATCCAATATAAATTTAAATACTTTGAAATCTCTTCACACCCAAACCGATGATCATTTTCAAGAAAACTTAATTCATTCTATGAGAGAGAGAGAGAGAGAGAGAGAAGGAAAAAGAAAAACACAAGTTTCTCTTAGTTCTTGTTTTACATCGATTTAGGTAGAAGAAATCAAAAATCTCGGGCGCGGGAGGGGAACTCTTTTGATGAAGCGTTTAAAGAAAGTACGAAACTTTAACAGTTTGTAGAATCCGATCCCGAGTTTCAAATGAAACATAAACTGATAAATCTCGTATCGGTCTCACTGAAGCTAGTTGATGATAATGATGAGAAGGATGAGATGCTTGAGATTTAGAATCCGTCGGATCGAGTTCAAATCGATTTGAGAACGAATCGGGTTCAGTACTCGTCCTGTTCATCATCCTATTCTTCGTAAACGATGGTAAAGGTGTAGTAGATGATGGGGATAATGGTGGTGGTGGTAAAAATGGTATGGATCTTAAGATCTCTTCTGATTTCTCTTGTACCTAAACAATCAATTTGGTCACCAAATCCAAACAGGATGATCAAAAAGAGATCGAGATTGATACAGAAAAAAAGGATCAAAAGGCATCAGACTGACTTGGATTTGTGGATGATGACCGATTGAATGAATCCTAAGTAAAGGACCTTTAAGCTTTTTCTCTTCATTCAATGAAGGATGTGGTGGATGTTGATGATGCTGATGATTAACCAATTCCAACCCGTTTCCGTTCCATCTTGATCCGTCATCTTGTAATGGTGGTGGTGGTGGTGGTGGTTGAATAGACTGATATCCTGATAAATCATGACACCGATTCATCTCCTTCACAAACCCATTCTTATTCTCTTCTTCATTTTGCAATTGATGATTATCGGTAGTAGACCTAGTAGGTTCAAGATGATGAGTAGGTTCAAGTAAAAGGTTCGGAGTAGGATGAAATAAATGTTGATGTTGGTCTAAATCATCCAAGAAACCATCAAAGAGCCATTGAAAATCTTGTCCGGTAAAGAAAGGTACATCGACGGCAAAATTATCAGTAGATAAGAAGAGGCCAGGTAATCCTTGAGTGAGATTAAATTCATCGGTTCCATAACTTGCTTTTTCTTCTACCATCTCTTTTCCTCTACTGATCAAGGGTGTGGTATTGGTGGTAGATGGAAAGGGGATAGAACTGTATGGGGTGCTACTACTGATCTCGTAATCTGGATTCTGAACTGATTTTGGATCGGTGATGATCATCGGTGGATCTGATGTCCTTCTTCCTCCTAATCCTTCTACCTTTGCTTCAGCTATGTAGAGGGAATGATGGAGAGATCCGATTTGATTGACCATAAGAATATTGCGTAAGGCAGAGAAGAGAGACTTGAGTGAAACACTCACGGATCAGAAGGGGTGATGGTTGACCGATTGAGAATGAAGTGGATTCATTTGGGATTGAGATCCGATGATGATGATGAATGAGATGAGGTGAGATAGGAAATGGTGGTTGTGATCCATCAGTGAGTTTCAATTGATGGGAATTAAGTAAAGGTGAACCGGGATAGTGTTGTGGGTCAGGATGACTAGATAATGGTTGTGAATGGATTGCATGAGGTGAGAGTGAATGATGTTGATTTTCAACTTGACAATGTTGATGTTCATGTGATGTTGGATGTGGATGAAGAGGTGGAAGTGGATGTTGTGATGGATGTGATTGTGATGAAGGTAAGTGTGATGGATGAAGTTGAATGGGATGAGCATTGGATTTAGGACTAAGATTGTTGATCGGAGGATGGTTAAACCTAGTGAAAGGTATTTGATTATAACCTTGAAGCTTTGAAGCTGCTGCTTTCTTTTCGTGTCGTTCAACGTGCCTCGTTAACAAATCAGCTATGAGTATGGGTTGAGAACAGCTCTTGGTTAGTATCTCAGCAAATGAAGATGAAGAGGTTGAGGAATTTCGTTTCTCTTTGTGAAATTTTCCGCTGACCTCTTACAAATTTACGTGGACACCGATCACATGAGTAAATCTTTTCAGGTTCATGATTGAGTCGATGTCGACCTGTATGATGAAGGATGTGATGAGTTGAAGCGTGTTAGTAGATGGTTTTGATCGTAAGAGAAACCTCTTGTGCTGGGCTCACTAAGATGATCAGGTCTTGAAAACACTTTTTGACATCCGATCCAATCACAAGCAAACTTTTTTTCTAAAACATTAGAAGATGAAGAAGATTGAGAAGGTTTAGATTGAGATTTCTTTTGAAGTTCGACGAGTGTTGATTTTGATTTTTGAGATGAAGATGAATGAAGTGAGGCTTGATGATTAGATTGTGATAAGATTTCTTGATCTGGATCTGGTTCTTCATCTGGATTATAAAGTGTTCCGGTGATCGCACTTCTCCGTCTTCTTCTCTTTTTGATGATCGTGGTAGGATTGTTTTGAGTGATGGGTTCAGGTTGGATTTGATGGATGGTGAGTTGGTTTGATGATGATTTTCTTTTGGGATGATGAGATGTGAAAGGTGAAGAAGTGAATGAATGAGTTGGATTATAGTCTGATGGTGGTGGTGGTGGTGGTGGTTGATGAATGAGATGACTTAAGGGTAGTGCTGCTGAGGTTGGTGGTCTTGAATGTGATTTTGATGATTTGATGGTAGAGTGTTGAGTGAGGTTAGATGGTCTTGGTGATAGAGTTAATGGTTGAGTTCTAGTAGTGGTAGTGGTAGTGGTGGCAGTAGTAGTAGTCCTAGTAGTAGTAGATTGATGATGGTGATTCATGTTCAGGTGAGCTGGTGAGATTGATTGATTAATTAATTTCCAATCTCGATGATGTATGAGAGTGTGATGACCTAATCAGATGGATGTCAAATATGCGGAGTGATGAGGATAGATTGAGTGGGCGGTGGTTTGAGATGCTGATACAAAGTAAAACAAGTCAGCAAGTCATCACTAGTCAAGGTGGGCAGACAGTTTTGAAGTGAACAAAACCATTCAATCACTTTCTCACTTTCTCACTCTTTCTTGCTTTCTTTCTTTCTTTCTTTCTTTCCTTCTTGAGTGTGATCAGCTTATCTATCTAATCAGTCTAATCTATCTAATCAGTCTAATCGATCTAATGGATCTAATCTATTGGTCGATCGATCGTTTAAAAGACTTCTTGAGACAATCGAGATGATGATGATGATGATGATGATGATGATGATAGAAATCATCCAATGAAAGGTAATCAAACTCAATCAAATCCACATCAAGTGTTCAATTCAATCTCATCAGTTCACTCCAATCTTCATCGACTCCACCCTTTATCTACATCTTCTTCAACTTCGATCTCACTTCATCAGCAAAACCTCTTCTTCTTTCAACCCTTCAAATCCTGTATCTCAATTCATCACACCCCCTTCTTCAAATTCAATCTGACTTTAAAACTCAAATCCATTCAAATACTCATTCATTCACTCAATCAATCATCACATCAATCAATCAATCAATCATACAAACACAAACACAAACACACACACAAACACTGATTTCTAATATCTTTAGGGCACTTGTGTTCAAGAGAGTAATCTTTCATATCAACATTGATGAGGTGGTACATTCTCTCTTACACCACTTCACCCATCAAATGCTTTCATGGTCACACACACACACACAATGAAATCCAATCAAGTATAAAACCAAGCTCAAGAGGATTCACTTGAGAAAAAAGAAAGTCATAGAAGAGGTGAAAAGGAAAGGATGAGGTGAAGTGATGAAGAAGAGATCAATCAGATTGGATTCACTTGAGAAAAGAGAAAGCCATGGAAGAGAAGAAAAGGAAAGGATGAGGTGGAGTGATGAAGAAGAGGAACAAAGCAGGATCTTGTCCTTCAGACTAGTCTCTAAAAAAAAGTCAGTGACCATCTAAGCATAATCATTCATTAATAGGATCATACCATTCCAATAGCTGTAGTATAGTAGGGGTAAACTAGGTGGTTTGGGTGGCTCACTGTTCTGGAGTGTACCAAAGGGCTACATGGTTTCCTGATCTTGGTACACCAGGGGGTAAATCAAACAAAGTCGGAACTGAAACCGAGATCTTTCAGAAACGTCTTGAATTGCATTCAGTTTGAGACATTTCTGAAAGGATTCCAGACGTCCAGTATTCGATCCGGTTCCCATAATCGAAAGAATTGGGTCTCATGGAACCGGGTCAGATATGTTCTGTCTGGACGTTCCAGAGACGTTTTGCCACGTTTCCAGAACATTCCTTGAGAAACCAAGGAAGCGTTTGGTTTACGGTCTCCCAAGGGGTTGGGGAAAAAAACATTGAACCAGCCAGGATTTGAACCTGGCATCCAAGGGTCACTGAGGAAATGGGTGGAGTGTTGCCTTTACCACTAGGCCATCAACTGTGTTATCACAAGGTTCAAACCCAGATTGACTTGGGTACGCTTTTGGAGTACATTGATGAATTGTGTTCATAGTGGACAGCGGAAGCGTTGTTCAGAGGTGGAGATCATCCGCCACCACTTTTTCTTTTACACTTTGGTCATCATAACTTCATTTGATTGTTTTTTTTCAAGTTAAAAATACTCACCTTGACACCTATCAATTTCTCAACTTCAAACAAACTTTTCTTTCCTTATCATTTCTGGAAAATCTCAAATCATGTCATCTGCCTCATCCTCTAGAATCACAACGTCAATAGATTATGAATCTGTAGATGAATGCATCATTGTCAAATTCACCAATGAATGTGGATGTCCACCTTGCAAGGCTATTGCTCCTGTCTATGAAGCTCTTGCAAGCGAATTCAAAACCAACAAAAATGTTCATGTGTCGAAAGCAATCAAATCAATTCGGTCACAGTAACCAACACGCTCCGGTTTCTGATGTCCGGGCGGTTCCTGAAACGGGTGTGAAAGGGCTTCTGGACCGGTCACCCTTTCACCTGTCAGAAACTGACAGAACCAGACCAAGCACGTCTCTGGTTTGATTCTGGTCACCGAAACTCTGGAATCGTTTTAGGAACCACCGAGGGCCAAGGACAATTACCCCCTGGTGTAGTCTTGTTGGTCAAAACACACACACACACAATACAACTCTGCCCAAGAGCTATGGTCAGTGTAGCTGAGCCAGACTGAGTGTTGAAATAAGTGCAGAGCGGAGACTGTTCTAATTTTCAAAAACATAGCCTAGTACCTGAAGAATTGATCCTATTGAACTGCTTCACATCTAGGGATCATCCAAGAGAGTTTTTCTTTTTTTTGTTCAGATAGATGTTTAACAAACTCACACTTACCTTACCTTTTTTTCATAAGTATATCAGATCTGAGATCTCCTTAAACTCATCCTTTACTGATCTGAGATTCTCAATTGGATTGATTCTAATTAATCCTCATCCTCACTTTCATCAATCAATTCACTCTTTCTTAAATTGATTGATTTGAAAGTTTAGAGAGATTAGAGATTAGGATCTCATCATCTCATCTATGCAACTTTAGCATCAATCTTAATCAATTCATTGAAAAAATTTAAGTTGAGTTTGATGATCTTTTATGAGTTTGATTGATTGACTAGATATCAAAACAAAAGGCACAGATCAAACCATCTCAGCCCAATCAGACTCATTTCATCATCACCATACCTTTCACAGTTTCAATCTTCATCACTAAAAAAGAGATGGTCTCTTCTAGGGAACTTGTCCTGATGATCATCAGATCACTTGCACTCCTGCTTCCCAAACAAAGGAAAAGCCCTCTGTATGTAGAACTTTTTCTCATCATCATCAGTCTGAACTGAGCCCATGAAGATGATCCATCCAATTGGTTAGTTAGAAGACCAGTTTGATGATCATCAACCTGTCTCCTCCATTCAGAATCTCAACTGTTGATCATCTTTTCATTATCATTGTTTTGTTTTCTTTGAGAGGGGTGGGGTGGGGTGTAGAGAAATTAGATGAGTTTAACTTGAAAGATAATCATGAATTCATAGTTTATCATCTGCCTGAGTGAGAGAGAGAGAGTGGTAAAAGTTAATTGAAAGGATTTTTACTGAGAGATTAGATTAGATCACAAGTATCAAAATTGGTTGGTTTGAGGGAAAAGAAAAAAAGATATAGATTTTGAAAGAGGATTATGTAATTGGGAACTTTGAGTTCCTTAGGATGGTTTAGATTGATAAATTCTTTAAACTGGTTCTGGGAAAAAAGGTTTTCTTTTTTTTTGTTTTTGAAAAAAAGATACATGGTCTATTCCTAAAACCAATTTCTCTTTCAATTTTTTTTTCTGAAAAAAACTTAGGTTGGTTTGGGTTTGGGTTCTTTTTCCCTTTACAAGATCAAAACATAAGTTACATCATATGTTTTTTTGGTCAAAAACTTTTATTCTTCCTTCCTCTTCTCAATCTCTTTCTTCCTTCAATCACATCACATCTTTTTTATAATCATCTGTTGATGAAGAATAACATGATCTGTAAGATGAAATCATCATGTGATTTGACATGTAGCTCAGCCCATTTCCTGTAAGCCCTGAGCCCTGATGAAAGGCTCATGAGCTAAGAGCATCCACACTTGTTTGTGGTATGTTTTGGTATCTTTTGTGGTACCTACCTGTACAGTAAGGTAAAAGTTACTGATTTTGTACAAATTCCACACTCGTGTACAGTATCTGCCATGTGGTAATTGTTACACCCCAAAGCTATTGGGCCCAAGCAGCCACCAAGGATAAAGCACAAGGTAGCGTATGATTATATTTACCTTTGGCTTACCTCAAATTGATCAAAACATTTTGTACCACAGCTCTACTTTTCCACCAGTGTGGAAAAAGCCCTGCGGTTGCGGTAAATTTACACTTACCGCACCCAATTTACTGCACGAGTGCAGATGCTCTAAGAGCACCCACTATCATCGGGGTGATTTATTGTAAAATTTGCGCTCCTGAACGCCAAATTTGATCATGCGTGTATTACCATATTTGGTAACCGCATGAAATCCACTATGGGATGATGTTTGGTCTTCTCTACCAACGATAAATCACTGTGAATCAATCAGATCCACAGTGGTTCAATTTTGAAATACAATATTTTATCTTTTCTCAAACTTCATCCAAAATAACTTCATCTTATGCCTGCTCCAACCTCCTTGAAAAAACAAATCTTTGCCCTTTTGAAGTCATCAAACGACAACGATGAGCAGCAGGACTATGATCAATTGGTCTTTGACTGCCTCTTCAATGAGCTTCCACCACCTCCTTCACCTCCTCACACTCATATCTGCATAGATCAAGACCGTGTTGCTTGCGGCCAACAGCTTTATAACAACTACTTTGCACCTAATGCCCGATGAAGTCAAGTCTTGAGGATGAGTCTTGAAGTTTGAAGTTTGAAGTCAAGGTCTTGAGGGTTGACCGTTGAGTCTTGAAGTCTTGAGATATGGAGTTTTGAAGTTTGAGGTTTTGAAAACGGTTGTTGTTGACCGATTATCCTACAATAAATCATGTTGTAGGGTTGCGTAGATCTACACACACAGAGTGCAAGGTTTGACACAGCAGTACGGACCGCAGGTCTAAATCAAGTCCATAGTGGACCGGCAGGAATTTTAGCGTTACAGGAACGCTAAATCACCAAGTTAGCGCAACCATAGTGGATGCTCTAAGAGCATCCGCAATGGTTTGTGGTATGTTTTGGTATCTTTTGTGGTACCTACCTGTACAGTAAGGTGAAAGTCACAATTCCACACTCCTGTACAGAATCTGCCACATGGTAATTGTTACACCCCAAAGCCATTGGGCCCAAGCAGCCAAAGGTACGATTATATTTACTTTTTGGCTTTACCTCAAAATTGATCAAAACTTTTTTGTACCACAGCTCTACTTTTCCACCTGTGTGGAAAAAAGCCATACAGTTGTGGTAAATTTACACTTACTGCACCTGATTGACCACACAAGTGCAGATGCTCTAAGATCACCATATATAACATCACAATTTTCTAGAAAGCCATGAGCTAGAGCAGACTCACAAGGTTTGACAAGCTCCAGAGTGCCCTTGACGGCCTTTGAAGCTTTTGAAATCCGCCGACTCTGAGTCTAATGAGCTCTTCTCTTCACTTGAGCATCTCATCTGAAGATCACTGAAGCCCATTCTTCATCACTCTCAGTGAAGAGGATGTCTAAGAGATGTGTACAGCTCAGAAAGATCATACATGATCATCATCACCTCCTCATCCATTCCTCTCCACTGAAGATGTTCAACATTTACTCATCTTGAGATTCAAAGCTCCTATGGGGTAGGTCGTGTTTTTCTTTTTTCTTTTTGGTTTTTCCATTCACCTTCATTCAACACAACACACTCATCCTATCACCTTCTCTTCATCCAGAAGTTTTTTTTTTTTTTTGAGATCATCACTTTCCATCTTTTCATCCAACCGGTTTCCATTCATTCTTTGAGTGATCTTCCAGATCCGATCCAGAAAAAAACAAAAAAAAACATCCCAAAGAAAAAGGAAAGGAGAGAAGAGAAGAAGAGGATCAGGATCGGATAGAGTTTGGTTAAGTTTGAAGTGGATTTTGGAAGGATTTGAAAACTTCATCACTTTAAGGCTTGAAGATGAGACATTCTAATAAACCGATTTGATATAATCCAGTGGCGATCAATTTGAACTGATCGACCCGATTCGGATCTCGAATGATCAAACCTGTACTCGAACTCATAAAGAATTCACCATCATCTTCAAACAAACTTTTCACTTCACTCTCTAATCCGATTCTTAGATTCAAGTAAGCGATCGAACTGGGTGGGTTCGAAAACCGATGGGGATTGAAGACGTATAGGAAAATCTTAGGTGCAGAAGGATGTCCTGAGATGATTAAACGATCTTCTTCATCAATTGATAGATTATCAGGTCCGAAGCTTAATTGACGTGAAGTGAGATAATCGAATTGGATCGAAAGGTTTGAATGAGAAAGATGAGTTTGAAGTTGATAAAATAAAAGTTTCTTAGGTGTTGAAGTGGAGATGATTAAAATCGAACGATCTTGATTAAGAATGATTCCATTTGGAAAAGTTAAGTTCTTGATGAGGATCTGAGTGGATTGAAACCCATGATCTTCAAATTCGAATAAAATCAAATTCCCTCCAGGTAAACGAAATAAAGTTTCGATCGTATGAAGTAATGAACCGAAGAGACCATATTGACGACGATCAATGAAATGATCATTACTGATTAATAAAGAATTAGAACTTAGAGCAATGATCGAATTAGGTGTCTTCAATAATCGATCACTCAAAGTTAAAACCCATTCGATCTTCACTTGAATTTGATCTTCTTTTGGTAATCTCACTTCAAACACTTCAATCACACTTCGATCACCCCTATGGTTCACTACGAAGAGACGTGCAGTGAATCGATCGATCGAATGAAGTTCGATTCCAAGTGGATGAAAATCAGATTCGATTGGAAATCGTTCCAAATCGAGTGAATATAAATTTTCTTTAATTTGATTGTTCAATGTATCTGATAATGGTCGATCTAAATGATAAATGTAAAGTTGACCTCTTGGACTTGAATCTCTTAAGGGTCCCTGATGAGTTTTGGTATAAAGTTGAATGAGAAGTTTGATGAATGATCGATTTGAAAGTGCTATGTGACTTACCATGACCGTATTCCAATCTTTTCTTCCTCCATCACAACTTATTATTAAGAGTTGAGCTAAATCCCAATGAATCAAATCTTCACAAAATTTCAATTCATTTAAATTTGATTCATGATGATCTTGATTTGATGAATAATTTAAAATTTTACAATCTGATTGATTTTTCCAAGTGGGTTGATGATGAGTGTTGAGATTGCGTTTGAAACTGATTCCGATGATGAGGATTAAGAGAGTGAAGAAGGTGGTGGTGGTCTATGGATGATGAAAATGAATTTATTTTATTTTGATTTTGATTTAATTTGATTTAAATTGATTTCACTTACCATCCTCCATCTTCTTCCAACCAAGCTTTGATGGATGAAACTCATTTTAAGCACACAAATCAAATCAAAGATAAATAAAAAAAGAAAGAAAAACTAAGGGCCCGTTTGGTTGCGATTTTTTTGATGCATTATTTGCATAATTGCATCAAGATAATCGCATTACAAATTTGGGCGTTTGGTTGCCCAAATTTGGACATTATCGTAAGACATTATTTTGTCGATAATGTCCAAATCAAGAGTTAATTTTGCAAACTCCTTTTCGTGGATTATTTCCAAATAATCCTCTTTAAATCCGTACGTGAAGAGGGGACTTGTCCAATTTCGACTCGTCCCAACCTCATTCCCCCATAATCCCCCTCTTCCCTTCCATTGTCACTCGTCTCGTTTCTTTTTTTTATTCTGACTCCTCTTCTTTTTCTTCCCTTCAAATCCCAACCGTCTCGTCTCTTTCAATCTCATCGTTCACCTTCAATCTCATCGTTCTATTTCAATCTCGTCGTTCTCTTTCAATATCGTCATTCACCTTCAATATCGTCATTCACCTTCAATATCATCGTCTCTTTCAATTCACCTTCAATATCATCGTCTCTTTCAATATCTGATTTTCCGAATCGACGATATGCCGAAGTCCAAAGCCGAGAAGGCTGATGCAACGCTTGAGAACCCTCATTTCAACAACGCAAAGACTCGAGCGATACTTGATGGGTTGATACTCCAAAAACTTGCTGGCAAGAAAGCAGAATCGGGATTCAAGGTGGAGGCGTGGAACGAAGTCACCAAAAATTATAACGCGATGTTCAAGTGTAACTTGAACAAAGGACAGCTCAAGAATCATTACCAAACGGTAAGTGATTTCTTCTTTCATCTTGTATCTTTTTACTTTTGGCTGACCTTTCTCTCTCTTTTCTACTTTGTTCGATTGATACATGATAGATGAAGCGAAACTACTCCATTGTGTATGAGTTGAGAAACACCTCCGGCGTTGGTTGGGACGAAGAGTCTAAGATGGTCCTAGCTCCCCCGGAATTCTGGGGCCCTTACTCAGAGGTTAGTTTATTTCAATCTCTAATAATTCTAGTGACTTGTATGCTGACTTCAAATGGTTTTATGTCTGTAGAAGCACAAAGGTGCTGCTGCGTATGAGAAGAAACCATTCCCCCTATACGATGTGATGAACGAGTTATGCGGTAATGTCAACGCCACCGCTGACGGAATACTTGGAACTCAAACCTCGGTCAACCCCAACGATAACCAACCAGCTTCTCCTAACCCCAACGATAACCAACCAGCCTCCCCTAACCCCAACGATAACCAACCAGCTCACAACGACATTGAAGCCGATCTCTCTGATCAGGAAGATTTTCTTCGCCATCCTCCACCCTCATCACGAGCCAGTGGCTCTGAAAGTAAGTTTTTCATTTCATCACATTGCATCTTAATTTAATTATGACTTACTAACTCGACTTCTTTTGTATGTAGTCGCTAATCTTACTGATCTTTTGGGAATGGATGAATTCAACCCAAAAGATCCAGTCAATCCATCTCACAGCCACCATTCAGATGACGACTCTGACGGTCCCATCACTCAAGCTTCAACCCGAGCGAGTTCTAAACGGGCCTCTGCAGGCAAGAAACCTCCAGCCCGTATCAGACCGAACACCAAGGCCAAGCTAGCTGCAGCTTTGGACAACTCAGCCAATATCCTCAAGAAAGATTCGACCGAAGCGATCGATCGAGAACGATTAAAAGCGAAAATGATCGCTGATCACGACCTTGCAAAAGAAAGAATATTAGAAACATCCGCTCGATTGGAACGAGAATCGATTGCCTTCAAATTACGGAGCGCGCCTTCACAGGTCGAGGCAATGAAAATATTCAATGCTTCTTTTACGGCCCATTTCACCGATATGGTTGCTGCAGCTGCAGCCATCAAGGTATTCGAAAACGAAGACAAATGCCAGACCTTTATCAACTCACCCGACCTCTTGCGATGGAGTTGGCTCGCTGGAGAGCTTGGGTTTTCAGTGGTTGAAAACTGAAGACTTCAAATCTCAATCAAATTTCAAATTAAATTTTTCATTATCTTATTTCCTTTTACATTCCTTCAATCTCCTATGAAATTACAATGTAATCCTTTTTATTACTATCAACAGCTGTGATAAGAACAAGTTATATTGAAGTTTGTAATTCAGATTAGTTTACTGATATGTTGTATTTAGAAACATGAAAAAAGCAATGCACGTACTTATGTTTAAATTAATAAGTTGATGGTGTCCTTCAGGCCTGATATCGAGGGTGATGGATGTAAGCATCCCACATTGACATCGCCAAGCGGTCTCTTTCATCGAGAGCTTGTGTTCGAAGATGTCCAGAGGCCACTCGATAAGGCTCAACCTGTTGAGTCCATTGATGATCATCATCATCATCATGATGATCATCATCGATAAAATCCACGCCTCCTCTTCTGACTATGATGTTGTGAAGAGTACACATGGCAATCACCAGGATGGTTTGCAGCTCCACCGAGAATGAGTGCATGTGGCAAATCATCTCGAATCTTTTTTTAATTACGCCGAAGATACGTTCAATGGCGTTTCGAAGACTTGAATGGCGTAAGTTAAAAAGTTCCTTATAGTCTCTGGGCCCAGCATTCCCTTGGGCCCACTCTTTCAGGTGGTATCTGACGCCGCGATACGGTGCCAAGAACCCTGGCTCGTTTGCATAACCTGCATCCGCAAGATAATATTTACCTAAAAGCAATCAAACAATGAGTGAATGTACAAAACAAAAAAAAAATACATACCTGGTGGAACCACAAATCTACCCTGTTGGCGAGCTACCTCCAAGACTCTAGCATCACAAGCTGAGCCTTTGAATCCCGCCAGAACAAAGGTGAACATTAAATTGAATGAGCACCCAGCCAATACGTTTTGGCTGATGAAACCTTTTCTATTACGCCACAGATCGCGTTCGGCGTTAGGAACTACTGCCCCAATGTGAGTTCCGTCTATCGCACCGATACAGTCCTTGAACCAGGGGTATCTTTTTGGATTTGATGCAATCTCAGGTGGACACGGAGTTTGAGGACCAGGTTGTCTGATGAATTGCTCAGAGACCGTATGTAATGCACGAGCTACCTTATTGAAATATCTACTGATGGTCTCCTTAGAATGTTGGAACCTCTCGGCCGCCATTCGATTCGACGCGTGGTTTCCAACAATATAAAGAAACATAATTACTTGTTCTTTAGTATCTATATGTATGCTACCTTCGAGGTGGTTGTCCAAGACCTCCATCAGAGAGAGGAAGGTGGTTTTGTCCATCCGGCAGACCTCTTGAAACCGGACTGGACTACCCTCGAAGACCTCTCTAGAATATTCGGCACCTCTGAGTCGAGAGGTACGGCAGGGAATCTTTGGCACAAGTTCCGCAGCCAGGATTTCCCGAGCTCGGATGATATTGTTCTCAATTTGTTCTCGAATTAAGTCATGATGCTCATCGTTCTCAAATAGATCCTCGGTTTGGATCGTCATCATCGAATCCAAGCTGGTGATGGAAGGAGTCGGCGACAGATCAGTTGACATGATGTGGAATGATGAATAGAGGTGTACAGTTGGATCTACAAGGTTGATGTTTTGAGTTTTGTATGAAATTGGGTTTGAGATACCAAACGGTGGAATTCTCTAATCAGTTGAAAACCACCGATTGTCTTGTTTAAGACATTTATTTTGGTTTTCAATTTTTACGGTGGTTTTTAGTCAAATAATGCATTGCAGTTTTACTGTAGTTTACAAAATTAAAGAGCAACCAAACGGGCCCTAATGAACTAACGGCTGATCAGATTTCAAAAGAGATTTATTTGAACAAACACTCAATTCAAAAGAAATTCAATAAACTTCACTTCAATCCAAGATCCATCAAACCCTAACCCCTAACCTCATCCATCCTTCCAATGAGCCTCCTCAGACTAGATTCCAACATTCAATTCACAATCAAAACCATCCCATCAAGCCACATCTTCTGCACATCAGTCAATCACTTCTCACTTGCTTCACCAAACTCCTCTAACTCCTGTGTTGATCCTACACTTCAACTGGTCTGGGGTGTTCAGTACCCTAACCCGATTTTTTGAAATCTTCAAATCTCATCCATCATTCATGACCATCCATTCAAAAGTCTCTCTTAATCATAAATCAACTCAATCTTCACTTTTTTAAACCTCATTTCTTTCTTTCTTGCACTTTAAACTTAAACAATAAACCTAAACACATGAACATTAAACTCATCATCATTGAAGAATTCGAAAAAAAAATACCAAAAACAAAACCAGTTTCAAAAATTTGATCCGATTCCACTTCAAATCTTCTGATTTGTAGATCCACATCACTTCATTTAACATCAGACCTCACTCAATCTCTTTGATAATCCTAACCATCTTCATCCTCACTTTTCCTTTCACACCCACTGATCAGCCAACTTACAAAATACAATCCATTCTTCATTACGATCTTTCATCTTCATCATCCGTCCATCCCTCTTCTTGGTCTTTAAGCAGATTCAACCAAGAGCTTATGATCACTAGCTTGTGATGGTGAAAGTTGTTCACCTAAAGCTTGCTCAAGTTTAGGTACACCTAAACCCTTCATTCGATCCTCTATCACTTTCATCTCCATCTCATCCTTCGTCTTGTCTAAATTCTCATCCTTCACAAGCTTTTCTAATTCGCTTTGAATTTCATCTTCATTGATCGATAAGTTGGCTTCGTTCATCATTTCGTTCAATTCGCTCTCATCGGCTACTAAGCTCTGTAACTCTTCCATCGTTCGTTCTACATTCTCAATCTTCAGTTTCGGGTTGGAAAGTAATGATTTAAGTGTACTGGATGATGTTTCATAAGCTGATATGATCTTGAATCAAACCAATCGAATTCAAAGAATCAGTTGATGAAGGGAAAATGGGAATCATTAGAGTTTTGAGAAAGAAACTCACTTCTACATCTGAACTGGCTTGTTCGATTTTCATATAAACCGATTGAAGTGTATCAAGTGTAGCTAATCTACGTGTAAGTAATTCATTCAAAGATTTTCGAATTCTTAAAGAAGAACTAGCTAATTCTTTACGAGAGTTAGAAAGATATTGTTTGGCTTGATCTGTTTGTCTAAGGATCAAAAAAGAAGATTAGGATCGAGTGTGAAGGAATGAGATGGATTGAAAAGGACTGACAGTTGAATACGGCTTTCGATTGAAGAGATTTGTTGAGTGAGTTGATTTAGAGTTTCTCGAACTGAGATGATTCCGGTATCTGTTTCTGTTAAAGAGGGAGGTGTGATTGTAGCATATCCAGTTGGGGTGAGGTGTTCAGGTGCTACAAACTTGACGATCTGAGACATTCAAAATCAATCAAGATCATCATCCAAGATTTCAATCACAAATAAGTTGAGAGAGATGAAAACTGACCTGACCATCAAATACCAACACACGTCGATCTCGATGTAAATAACGAAGTAAGATTGTCGTATCAGAAGAAGAAAAGATTGATTCTTTTTTTGATTCAAAGAACAGATTACGAGTGAATTGAAGTTTGAATTGATCAAGTGTAAAGAGTCTATCAAGTTGTGAAAAATTGGCCGATGAGGATTTATAACGTTGAAGAACTAAATCAGCTGCTTCCTAATGAAATTGAAAATGATGATTAAATTGAAGTGATTTAGATTGGATGAGATGACTAAGACTTGATGAAGAGAAATGAAAGACTGACCGAAACCAATGGTAAATGAACCCAATCTGTCTTAACGGTTTCCCAACGTTGGTTAAGATCAAGTTGTTGTAATCTTTGATCAGGATCAAAATAAGATCCGGCGACGGTTTGTAATAAAGATTTAAAAATACTTGAAACAATCGAATAAGGTAAAGAGGTAGTTGTGTTGATAGGACGATTGGAAGACAGGAATTCAGATAAACGACATAGTGTTAGAGGTGAATTGGATGAGAGTGAAACGATTGGGATATAAAGTCCATAAGGACGACCGATGGTAGGTCTTCTTAAACCATCTAAGAGACGATCATCTAAATGTAAGACTAATCTATCTGATGTTTGAGCTGAATGAGTTGATTGTAAACCTAGCCGTAGTATTTGATAAATGAGTTGAGACCAAGTGGTTAGATTGATTGAATAACCAGCAGGATTTGATTGATGTGAAGATAAGAAATCAGAATAGAGTGATTCGACTCGATCGATTGATTGGAATTCAGGTAAAGATGATAAATAATCTTGAAGTGAATCAAAATCAGTTGTTGAAGTTGAAGTTGAAGTTGATTTGATTTGATGATGATTTGTTGTCATTTGAAAGTTGAGAGTCTTCTTTGCTTTGGTCACAATCAATTCCAAAAGTCATTCAAATCTCAAATCCAAAGGATACTTAACATCCTACATAAGTAGACCTAAGTGCATGTACTTAAACACATACAAACCTGTCACTCTCCATCTCACTCCGAGAGTCAAGAGAGCATTATTAAAGGAGGTCAAAAAAAATCGAAACTTCCATGCGTTTTTCAATCTAGCTGATCATCAGCTTTTCTTATTCGAATCTGATGTGTTTTTGGGCCTCTGATGTAAATAAATTGACTTGTTTCTAATTCCCCTCACTCACTCACCTTCTAATACAAACTGTACATTCACAGTGGTACATTTCATTTAGCATTCTACATAATCGCACCTCGCGCCCTGCTTTTTTCCTTCGTCAGCTTCATGACTTTATTGGTTGTGATGAAGAAATTACAATCTGTTTGATGTCTATACCCTAGTGGTCAAAGTACTACTCATCTCGAATTTGAAAAAAAACAAATATGAATTGGCTCAAGGACAAGAAACGCGTCATTAAGAAACATGTGATGGTTTGATTAAAGTTTGAGAGTTTACAATGATGTACATACATCAGAAATTTCACAGAGTTTTTTTTTCCTCTGTCCGTCACAGTACACCCATATTGTATTCAAAAACTGTTACAATGCTTAAGCATGCATCCTCAGTGGGGCTTGGTTTGGCACGTATCTGGTACTCCACCCACACGTTTCGTTTCTCAATTGTGACTGAAGCCGTCGATTGTTGCGCTGTCAGACTATGCTGCGCTGCGGCAGTGGTTGCAACGGCTACAGACTCATTCTTTCACTCTGTCCCATCGTATATGATTTATACTCGAATGGGTGGTATTCTAAATCTATACCAGAAACCTATGAAATCTGACATGATGAAGTGGAACACACTCTTGGTTTTTAGGAAGGTATACCAGCCAGCTTAGATCTGGATTCCTTAGTCAAGCTGACCACCAAAGGTTGAAAGACGGGAAAGCGTCACCTGATCATACACGGGATTTAATTGGATCGATTTCGAAAGTATAATTTCTTGATAAAAATCATGAAGTTCGCTGCGCTGACCATTTCTACTAGCCAGAGTATAAAGATCTTGTACATGCAAAGGCCGCATCGCAGAGGATTTTGGGTGTCGGCCGCTTCTCTCTAAGCTCAGCAATAGGATTACATCACTGTTGCAAAACCGTTTCAAGCAACGCAGCTCTTGGCGTATTTTCGGAAAACGTGCGAAAAAAATGAAAATATTGCATCCTCTTCATTCATGCATACATATCTTGTAGTTTTAAATCTGCCGAAGTATCAATATTGAACGAGTAGTAAAATTATATATATATATATATATATTGATCAAACCGACCTCAGAACATAGTGACCTGTACTACAGCCTTATGAGTGTCTGCATCATGAGCTCATAGGATATAAGTAACTCAGAGACTAATCATCATCATCTGACTTGATTTGTAACTCGATACATGTTGAATTGATACTAAAGATTCCATTCACAGAGAGTGTCAGAATCAACAAAAAAGTTTGATTCCTACCCGATGCATTCTTGAACTTATGTTTCTTATATGAATTTCAAAGCATCAGCTGAGCTTCATTCAGGCTTTGGATGGCACCGAATCTTGCGTTTTCCTATCTCAGTTTCACTGCCTTTTGGTTGCAAGGAGGATATTTGAGAATGTTTAACATCTATACCATCTGAGTAACTTTGTTCTTGAATCGCTCGATATGGATTCTAAGAAGGATGTCAAGTCTGAATATCTATGGAAAAGAAACGTGTCATGAAAAAGCATGTAATGAAATTGAAAAAACAATTGAAAACTCATCGGGAGATCCGGGATATGTGATTTCTACTGGCTTATAAAGATCTCTCTTCTTCCTCTTTCAAAAGAATAGAG
Organism: Melampsora americana; assembly: GCA_022264835.1. Taxonomy (NCBI): domain Eukaryota; kingdom Fungi; phylum Basidiomycota; class Pucciniomycetes; order Pucciniales; family Melampsoraceae; genus Melampsora; species Melampsora americana. The sequence continues at coordinate 211,532 of JAIFHY010000036.1, forward strand.
TATCGAAAAATATAATCAGCCTATCATTCCAACGGTTATATTTCTCTTCACCATATCAGACCTAGGATCATTTTATATTATTTTTCATTGTCCTCTGAGGATTTATCATTCAGAATACACTTCCAAAGTCTAACATTTTCTAAATTTTATATTTTGTGCCACAAAGACAAAAAGCCAACCAGATAGATTATTTTGATTTATTCTCCCTAAACCATTCAGGACTTATCATCATGAGAGTCATTTTATACATCTTCATACATTCCTTGAGTGAAATATTCTTGGGTGAATGTAAACCCGTAAAATTAGATCGATCAATCAATGAGAGATTTATGCCTACTAGAAGATTGAATGAAGTAGGAAATGAAGAGATGAATTTTGTGTTCAAGAAAGACAACAAACATCTGATTTCTCACGAAGCTGAAGATGAGGATCGGAAATATTTGAAAAAAGATATAATTGATGAAGAAAGTTTGAAATCTAAAAAAGTATTTGAAGATTTAGAGATCAAAGATCAAGAAGACCTAGAAAACGGATTGATAGATGAAAAAGTAAAAGAAAAAACTCATTTAGAGAACCAAATTCAGAGTTTTTTGAAAAATCAATCGAATCCATCAATGGAAATTGTTCTCAAACCTTTCCAGAATCTTGATCATCTCAATGTAAAGAATTTTGACCAATTACTTGATCTTTTATATGGAAATTATTTTGGTGAATCTGTTCAAAGTTTTCTTATTGATGTTATGATAAGATCTGCTAGTTTTAGTAAATCTAATAAGGAATACCTTGATCATGAATTTGAGAACCTTGGTGAGTGCTTTTTTACTTGGTGAAGCCTCCGTATATATATATACAACTACGTATCCATTGGGCTCTGTGTGCCAAATATTTCACATATATCAGTGGATTCAGGCTCTGGGACCTTGTACTATGGAGCCACCCCGGGCCTTGGTATTGCAAACCCTTAATGTGGATCTTGCAGTGCACAAAACATCATTTTACCAAACCTGATACAAGGTCATGGGTGGTCCAGATTCCCTTTATCTGACAATTCTCTATCTTTTATAGATCCAGAAAGGTATACAGTTTACAGATTCAAAACCCAGCGCAAGTTACAACATATCAATCTTCAAAAAACTCTCCATGAAGATGACTCATCTTTCAAGTTGATGAACCCAAGAGGTGATACATATCCAAAATCTACAAGTGATCAAATGTCATTGAAAAGCAATCTTCCAAAAGATTTACTATCTTTGAAAAACTATAAATTTTTGTCTGAATTGGTACTAAAAGATTCCAAAGACCTTGAGATCTCCAAGCTTACTGAATTGATCATCTCTATCCCTGCAAAGACTATCAACTCAAGACAATACCCTCTTCAAGAAAACTTTATAATAGGTTCAACTTATGATATTTCAATTAATATGGCAGTTGATGTTCTTAAAAAGAACCTTAGTGTAGTAGATAGGCTATGGGCACTTGGTCTTCTTCAAATCCTTCAAAGCTTTTTACCACAAGGTCAATTGCATCCAATAGATCTTGACATTGAAAAAGGCTTCACTAGAGGAGAGTATGAACTGTTTCTTTCAAAAGGTGACTTTCATGGTGGTTTTGATACATTTTTCTATTCATTATCTATCAGCATTCAAATTGATGTTTTGACAATTTTGTTTGTCTAAAAAACAGATCTTAATCTTCAATTTGTCAATGTTGGTAGGTTTGTTGAGGGGTCTATATCTGGAATGATTGATGATATTCCAGGTGAGTGTGACTGATGACCAAAGAAAAAAACAGAATAAAAACTCATATGACTTGATCTTCTTCAATCAAGCTTTGGCAGATTCTTTGGCTCGTGGAAAGCTGCTTTCAGAAATTCATATGACTATACAGGAAGAAAAATTTACTCCAAGTGAGAGTTTTGTTGAGATATACAACACTTTACTTTTACAAAAGAGTCCAATTCCAAAACCAATCTCTCAATCTTTAATATCTGAATGTTTTGATAACATGATGAATAGAGACATTTCTACAATAGAGAAATTATCAATCATGACAATCAGTGAATACTTGTATAGTGAGAAATTTGGAGAAAGTAAAGAATGGCAAAAAGATGTTTTCCAAGAACATTTTTCAAATTACTTAACTCAAACAAAAGGAAATTCTTTGATCCAAAGCCTTTTGAGTCCATTCAAGAATTTTGAAGAAGTGAATGATACACAGATCGAAAGGGTTTTACAAGCATTGAATCATAATAAATTCAAGGCTCCGGCTGAAGCTATTTATCTTATACATACTTTGAACATTTCAAGTAGATATAACAAGAAAGCATCATTATATCTAAGCAAGAAACAAGAGATCTTGGATAATTTAATCAACTTGTAAGCTTTTAACTCATCATTGCATCATCTTCAAGATTCCATCTTTGTTTGATCTAGTAGACCAAGTTCTAATGTGACTTTTCATTTTTTATGATACCTTTATCTTTGACCCATTCAGCTTGAAGAATTCTTCCTGAATTCATGATATGATGATATGTTGACTAATGTTTGAGAAAATAAGAAGCAGGTAAAACCAATCAATTTTTTGGTTGAACCAACTTCTAACTTTCTGTTAGGTTTCCTCCATTATCTTCTATTAGTAATAAAGGAAGTTGGGCTACAGTGACAGACCAATTTTTTGCCTATTGCTAATTCTCATCATAACAATCAATTGTCTTGCACAAAGTTGTTCTGGAACTTTTTCACAAAGGTTTCAACAAATCCAGAAAAGAAATTTTTTGGCTGTGTTCTGGCTTTGTGGAGTTGTGGAAAATAAACTTATTTGAATGCCATTTGCCCTGATGGTCCAAAAGACTATGTGATACAAGTCTGCATTGAGGGATTTTCATTGTGGGAGTTGATCAAAGGCCAGACAGCCAGGACATGTTCTGGCATTCTGGCTTTGTGAAAAATTTGTTCTGGAACCTTTTTGGAATAGTTCCAGAACAACTTTTTGTAGTATGAATCTTGTTGCTCATTTCTCAGGCCCGTCGTATTGAATCCGTGCAGCCATCAATAGCCAACTCAAAAAAGGTCAGTTTCATAATATACAGTCATACCTCGGAAATCCGGTACGCCTGGTGGACGGCTTTTGTACCGGGTAACAGAGGTGACCGGATTCTAGAAAAAAAAACAATTAAAAAAAAATGCTGAGCCAGAAATTAGGCCGTGGAAAACTCTCATGAGGCATGATGTCTTTGTATTCTCACGTCTATTGGAGAATAGACCAATTGAAGACACATTGACTTTGAACTTAAAAAGTCCCACACTCGCCTTGCAAGGCTGAAGCAAGGGTCTGGAAGCGATTGAGTGAGGTTGTGTGCTTTCAATCCAATTGTCTTATTGATCACAGCCAAGATGCCTAAACAGAAGCCGATACAAACAGGATTCATGAGTAATGATCAGAAGAGACTCTTATGTGAATACTCTGAGAATAACAAAAGGATGACGCAGGGCGAGTTAGCTCGATGGGCGCAAAAAGAATTTAACTTACTGAAGCTACCTGGTCAATCTACAATATCGGATATCCTCAAACGAAAGCACGAATTCTCTGATATGAGCAAAGGCGAACTTCAATCAAAGCGTAGAAGAACGGTTCAACACCCCCAGTTAGATAAAGCAGTTGCAAACTGGGTGCTTCAATGTGAACACAACGGTGTTCGTCTCACTGGACAACTTATATGTGCAAAGGCCAAGAAGTTTGCCACCGACTTACAAATTTCTGAAGACTCGACCTTCTCGCAGGGATGGCTTGAAAAGTTTCAACAAAGACATGGTTTTCACAGCATTCAGTCACATGGTGAATCAGGATCAGCTGACAACGCTGCAATTGAACTTGCTTTACCTCAAATTCTCAACACGACCAACAAATATGCGTTGTGTGATATCTTCAACATGGACAAGACCGGACTGTTTTACTGCCTGACACCCAATCGCACAATTGCTTCGCAGCAGATTGAAGGCGCAAAGAAAGACAAGATAAGATTCACTGTTGCATTGACCTGCAATGCCAATGGTTCTGAAACGCCACTACTGTTCTTTCTCGGACATGCAAACAAGCCAAGATGCTTTGGAAAGAAAAGTGGAGAAGAGCTTGGATTCTTCTATCGTAGCAATAAGAAGGCTTGGATGACCGGTCTTCTATTTCAGGTGAGATTTTTCACTTTGGCCCATGTTTATAATATTGTACATACATATTGACACTGTTGTCAATATTTTCAGGAATACGTGAAAAAGTTGGATGCTGAGATGAAGGTTCAAAAACGAAAAGTTCTCTTGATAGTTGATAATGCACCATCTCATATTGTTAACCATCTTGATCTCGAGGCAATTGAAGTTCTTTTCCTTCCTAAGAATGCCACATCAAAAGTTCAGCCTTTAGACACCGGAGTAATATCTGCTGTGAAGCAAAGGTATAGAAACTTTCACTTACAGAACGCTTTAGACTTAGAAGAAATGGGCATTTACACAAATATATACAAAGTTGATCAACTAAAAGCTATGAAGTGGGTCAAGATGGTTTGGAATGACATCTCATCCGAGACGATTCAAAACTGTTGGAAACATACTGGGATTATTACACCTCGAGACAAAAATGGGAGACCAATTGTGGTAGTTGAGCCAGACGATCAGCCCAAACAACCCACTCTCATCATGGATGATGAAGAAGCAAGCATTGTGGAGGAGATCAGATTGAATATGACCGCTCTGCGTGTCCGGAATCCAATGTCCATTACCAACCTACTCAACCCTGAAAATGAAAATGAAGTCCATCAAAGGTTCACCGACTCTGACCTGCTTCTGGCCGCAGATCTTGAAGAAGAAGAAGATACAAACAATCTGGATGATGAGGTCGAGCCTCCCCTACCTTTTGAACGCCAAACACAGGCTTTAATGGACTCAATCAGAATTCTGTCTGAACGAGCTGGCAAAACAACTGGCATGGCAACGATCAAGGCCTTGAGAGGAGTTTTGAGGGAAATTCATGACGAAAATCGAATTGAGCGCGAGGAAAACTCGGTACAAACAACTTTGACTTCCTTTTTTGCTCCAAAACCTTAGTCTTGTAGCTACAATTACCTATTTAGCCTACCTCTCAAATCTGATTATCTCGTATTTGAGCACCGGATACCAGATTATAGAGGTTATCGGAAATCTGGCTGGGAACCATCTCGGTGGACCAAAATCCAATCAGATTTTGGAGGGCACCGGATATCCGAGGACCGGATATCCGAGGTATGACTGTAGACCATTGTCCTATCATCTCCACTCAAACCTTGACCAATTGATGACAGCCATCATAACAACCAATCACATGCCGATTCACATGCTCATCCCCATGTTCCATCCATAAATGCTGGAAACGTGAGTGATAAAACTCACAATTCAATAAGCGGAACTTAATAGAATAGGCACGGGTTTGGGCGAAATCCCTAGGCTAAAATGCCCGGGGTAATAAATTCTTCATATAAAAACAATCCCCTACGGGGTGGAAGAGGAAAAACCACAAGAACAAAGAAATAAAACATAAAATATAAAATAAAAATAAAAAAGAGAACAAATCTCAATAAAAGCATGCCAAAATTAATCAAAGAAAAGAAAGGACAAAAAACTGAGATAATAAAACTTTTTTGAAAAAAGAAAAAAGGAGTAGAATATAACAAAAAATTTAAGCTAAAAAAGAAAATGAATAAAAAACAAACTCCACTTTCTTAACTTCCTCATCTCATTTATAAAAAAAAAAAAATGATAAAAAATAAAGAATAAAATCTTAAAGAGCACAAAAAACAATAAAAAATAAAAATTAAGACTAAAAAGGGAAGAGGAGGGAGGGCCGCGAGAAACGGTAATAAGAAAAATTGATAATGGAAGAAGGATGAGAACGTGATGGAATTCGGAAACTTTGAAGTGGTAAACAGCTATGACCTCATCATTGAAAAACAAATATAACTGTAAAGTATCCGATAAATCAGTACCGTTACATTATAAGTCCGAATCAATCACGTTCCCTTCTGTTAATAAAAAGTCACCAACTACAAGAAACGTGAGTGATAAAACTCACAATTCAATAAGCGGAACTTAATAGAATAGGCACGGGTTTGGGCGAAATCCCTAGGCTAAAATGCCCGGGGTAATAAATTCTTCATATAAAAACAATCCCCTCTCCGACCCGCCTATCAGGGTATGAAAGAGAGTGGTGAAGTAGGAGAGGAAGAAACAAATTAGTAAAGAATATATGCCCAAACAAAAAAGACATAGAATAATAAAGCGCTTGTGAAAAGCTAAAGATAATTATCAAAAAAGATAAAATGGATTCAAAAATAAAAATTTTGAATAAATATAATACCGGTTATATAAGCGGTCATCAAGAAATTCTTGGAATAAAGGTATAATACCTTAATAATGGTTTAAGAACCTCATGAATCAAAAGCTTAAGCTAATGATAGAAAAAATTTATTTCGAAAAGAAATCATTAAATATGATTCAAAAAACTCACACTAAATAAAAACAACATTCGCACCCACATGGGAAGAATGTCCAATGATATGATTTTGATTTTCAGGAAGACGTAATGCTACGTGACCTCGAACATAAATAAGAAAAGCCTCGGAAGACCATCTTCCCGCGCTTTTAATGAAATCCAACGTAGCGCCAGCTTGAGCCAAAGCCGTTGCACCTCCTGATCTTAAAGAATGCCCTGAAAATGATTTATCGAAATGAATATGAAACCTCTTGAGAAACCAAGATCGAGATGGCGAAGAACCTGATGAAGTAATGAAAAGTTCGGGACTGGCAATAAAATTTTTGTCTCTTGAACGGATGTAAGACTTGAGGAGAGATACCGGACAAGCTGATGTGTTTTCGAAAGACTGGATGATGACCGGGACCCCAGTAAAACAGGAATCTGATTTTGAATAAGGAAGCTGATATTGAATAAATCTCTTGCAGGATGAAAATTGAAGAGATGAACGAAGAATGATTTTCTTCTCGTCAAAAAGAAAAGAAGAGTCCGGAATGGTTAATTCTCCTAAGCGGTGTAAACCACCAAAACCGATACCCAACAGCGCTAGAAAAAGTCTGTCGTCATGAGAGGAATCCGATTTCTTGACCACCATTTCAATTTGACTTAGAGCGAGAGGATTCTTCCTGACCACCGGTTTTGACCAATTTTTCATGCAACTCTTCATAGTGTCTTTGACATCTTGATGATGAGAAAAACAAGTAATTGAGGGAAAATTTAATTTAAAAATATGGTGAATACCCACTAAATAAGCTCTAACTGATCTTGGGGATATCGTACGACTAGCGAAAGAGACATAGTCACATAAGTTTTGCACTGACGGATCGAGATTGATGTTAAAAAGAATACAAAAGTTCGCAAAACTTTTAAAACCCGATTTGTATTTAATTAATGATGATTTACTAATAGTTGAGCGACGGTCTTCATTAGAAATAATTCTGAGATCGGATAATGAGATATTCTTCAAAGGCGATTTCTTCATTGAAGATCGACCCATGATTGGAGATTAGAATTAGAAATGGAAAGGTTTTGATCAAGACCACCTGACGAAAGTGAGGGATCTATTTTTAAATATGAGATTGAAGAAGCGCCAGTCGAAATACAAAGGGGATCGTAAGAAACCTCTGTTAATAAAACCTTCTGACGAGATAACTTGTCGGCCGCAGAATTTTCATCTCCTATAATGTGCATGACGCGAACGTCGGCCTTCGCATTGATAAGACGATTAATACAGTAACGGAAAACCGGCCTGACAATCCAATTAGGGCAGTGGGAGCTAAAAAGATCAACTACTGATTTATTGTCAGAATAAACAAAAATTCGTTTAGATCCCCTGTTAATACCAATATCAATAGCTGAAACTACACCGAGCAATTCAGCCCAATAAATGTTTCGATTTGGAGGTGGAAATATGAAATAAAAACCTGAATTCGAACTAGGTTCGAAAATTCCTAGACCGGTCATGCAAGCATCTGAATAGAAAACTGCATCTGCTTCAGGTAAACCCCACCTCATTTTCTCTAAAACTCTCACTCCATCCGAATTTTTGAAAAACTCCAATAGCCAACGAATATCAAGCTGAATTTCTTTGTTCAAATGTACTTGAAGGTATTTGTGAGATTTTCCAGCAATTTTCTTGTAAGAGCTTTGAAGAGCGAATCTCCCCCATGGCATCGAAGTGCAAGCCCAGGAGGCATGACCTAAAAAACTCTGCCATACTTTCAAGGCATGTTGAGGTTTTGAGATAAAATCTTCAACCGTTTTAATCAGATGATTCTTCTTATCTGGATGTAAATAAAATAACATTTTGTCAGAATCAACAACATGACCGATGATCTCAAGAATTGGACCATGAATCTGTTTTTTCCATATCCAAGGAATCCCTAAAATATCGAAGAGAGTTAATAGTTTTGCTTGAGGGGTTGGAATCCGGTGACCTTTAAACGTGACAAAATGTTTTGCCGAACAAACGGACCAAACATCGTCCATCATATTATTCATATATTTAATGTCGAATACGAATTCAGCAATCCATAGAACTAAAGAGAACACTCCACAGAAAATATGAGGTGAGGCTGATGAACCAAATGTTAGCATAAAATCTGCTCTAAACTTGTCTTTAATTTTGTATATTTGACGAATTTGATATTGCTTGTGGAGAGGAATTATTCTAAAAGCGGATTCGACGTCAGATTTGTACAAAACTACTTCACCGAATTCTTTTTTCATATCGATTAAAAAAGGAATAAATGATTTTAAAGAGTCGTAAGTAACGTCGATGTTATCTTTATCAATGATATCATTCGGAGATGGACGACCGGAACTCATATTTGAACAAACCCTCATCTTTAAGGAATCTTTTTTAGAAACCATGAGAAGAGGAATCACTTTCATTCCTAACAAAAGAGTCGAAAATTCCTCGGAAAACCTGCCTTTATCGATTTCCTCTTGACATTGCTGTTCTAATAAAATTTGATGCTCAACACACGATATGTGATTAGGGCCTTCGACTACCTCAGATGAAGGAAGAGCTGAACTCGGCCAGAAACCAATACGGAGACCTTTCAAGACAGACTTAACAAATAATTGATTGGGGTGATTTAATAAAAGTAATTCGAGTTTGTCGACTAAAATCGGAGTTTTAATTTTGAAAATATAGTGATATCTTTCTAGAATATATGCTGCGTCCTTGTCTTCTTCCAAGGATGGGGCGTCGGGAAACGGGCGAGCAAAAAAGCTAGACTCGATTGCAGGAGAGCTCCCAATCGGATTTACCCCGTCCCAAATATAACCTCTTAAAAACTTCTGATCAGGATCTACCTCTGCACTAACGTCCTTATTCACAGAAATTAGTGCTGAAGAACCGGATCTAGAAAAACTTAAAAGTCAGTGAAAAATTTTTAAACAAGAGAAAAGTAAAAAATGAAACAAAATCAGAGAAATATAAAGAAAATACCCACTTTCTTCGAAAAGAAATGGGAGAATCAGGCATGTCTACATCCTGGATGATCTGCTCGGCATCCTTTGACGTTGCATCGATGGAGGCAGATGCAATCGTTGCCCCACTTGCAACGACCGACGCGATTCCAGCCAAAACAAAATTGTTCGGGCTCTTTCGCTTTCCCAGTATCTTCGATAGCAAATGTACCCTTGTGCTTATAATCCGCATCAAAGAAGTTAGGGGAGTTTTGATCTGGGGCTGATAATGGAGCAATTTTCCTCTGGGAGAAAGATTTTCGGCGATTCTGATTTGAAGATTGGAAAGGTTGATTACTAGTTGAAGCCACTGGGGAAGCTGTCGAGTAGGCATGTTGCATATATTTTGTCTTGAGAGTAGATAGACTGGGATGGGCCCAATCAGCAAAGGAAATATTTTGTCTGGAAGCAAAGTTTCCTCTAAGAGCGGCATCAAATTCGGCAACGCAGACCCAGTTCGCTTTCGAGCCTTCAGACATATGTTGATCCTTGATAAAAACTGCATATTGACGAAAATCCTCATAACAACTGGGGAAGGCTTCTTGATAGGTTTTTTGAAGAATATCAAAATAGTAAAACCATTCTTGAACATCGTTAAGTTCCCTGGAGACCATCTTGTTTTGGAGCTCGATTTTCTTATCTTGACCTGCCAACGTAAGGGCGGGAGCCATTCCTTTCTTCGACTGAAGATATTCACCTTTGATTCTCCTAAGGTCAATGTATTTCCCTTGTAATAATTCTTTAGATAGATTATCAGGAAAATCGGAGGGTTTAACAGAGTCATTAAAAACCTTAACTGCTTGAGAGAGACTTGATTTATAGCCTTTCGTAGCGGCTGCGAAGCGGATCGCGCCAGGAGTGTAATGTTCTCTAGACATGGGTCCAACATCCATTCGTGGACCGAAGTCCCATTTTTTAAGATTCTTTGCCAACTTTTCATCTGATAAAGAGACAGATGAGTCGACGTCACTGTCATGACCATCCTCTCTATCTTTCCTTTTCCCGGAAGATTTCGCTTCGATGTCGAGAAGATCTCTGACTTTTTGAGCATTGTTGATTTGTTCCTGAGTGAGAACAGGAACCAATTCGTTTCCGTGCTTACTGGCTGGAGGAGTTTTAGATCTAACAGAGTGTACAGACCGTTGAGCCGGTTGACTGCGGGGAAGATCAGGTGGGAAGACTGGATTTGACGACAGATCGAAGATATAAACAGGATCTTCTTCTGATAAAACAGGTCTGGTCGGAACAGGCCCATCGTTTTGAAAGATTGGGCGGTTTGCATTAGCATCCAACTTGATGAGACTTGATGCAAATCTGGACCATTGATGGTACCAGTTAGGGGAATTGTAAGGAACGATCTTTGAATATTCTGATCGAACCCAACCCATTGACTTGTTTTTCGACCCTTCAGCTGAAATGTATGCGGCGGTAAGGGCGGATAAACCGTTATTGATATCTTTCGCAGCATTGTAATTAAACGAACCATTGTCGCTCATTTGGAATGAAATAGCGAAAAGGATATGAGAAATTAATTGGAAAGTAATAATACTTTGATTACTGGGATTATAATTTCCTTCTTATAGAAATACGCGAGAAACGGTAATAAGAAAAATTGATAATGGAAGAAGGATGAGAACGTGATGGAATTCGGAAACTTTGAAGTGGTAAACAGCTATGACCTCATCATTGAAAAACAAATATAACTGTAAAGTATCCGATAAATCAGTACCGTTACATTATAAGTCCGAATCAATCACGTTCCCTTCTGTTAATAACAAGTCACCAACTACAAATAGTCCAGGCATTGTAGCTACATACAATGCGGCGTCTGGACACCTAGTGCCTAGTAAGATCATACAATATCTGTAAGTTTCAGTAGTCATCCCATAAACAACAACAAAAGTTTCTATGTATCCAGTCTCCTTCACTCTCTGTTTTTGGTTAAATTTAAGAGAAACAAAATCAGGAAACAAAAATGTCTTGGTTTAAATTTGTATACACAATCTCAACTTAGATTTGATTCTTTTAAAAGATGAATTTTGTTTGAGTCGAGTGGTAAGTATGATCATACTATATAATCACTTGATTAAATCCAAAGATTTCCCAATCATAGAAGGAATAGATTTCTTAAATTGTTGTCATTGCTTCTGTTCTAGACAAAATTCCACACATGATATGTAGACATAAAAACAATATGTTGTATGCTGAATCATTGCCATGACAAATACTTTTGAGGGATTTTGATTTGTTCAATCCATTGATCTTGATCTTACCACTCTTTGTTCCTTCATAGGAATACAGATCAGACAACTACCTAGGTGGAATTCTTCCAGTCCATGAATCCTGAAAATGTCACATGGCTCTTGGTCTCAATGGTATGGGATGGTTGAAGCTGATTTCTGAGAAAGAGAAGACTAATCTCGCAATCAAACATCGTGAATAGCTGTAGTATACTGCACTTGCGAGGTCAAAGGAGGATCAGGGTTAAGCTAAAATGGTGCGTAGATATCACACATCTGTCCACGCCTTTTACGCGAGGGTATGTTAAGGATCACAAGTTCTCAACCACTGTTCACCGTTCACCAATTACCAAAGTAAATTTGAGTTGTATCACTTCACCTCAACGACATTTTCACGCATCGATAACTTCACCGCCATCACCTTGACTAGAATGGTTCTCACAACAGCTTCATCTGGAATTCTAAGGTCTTGTCAACAGGCTGGACGAGTTACTTCAACTTCACTTCGGACCCTTGACGCTCGTCGACACTATGCTCGATTGACACTTATTGGAAATTTAGTCCAAGATGCTAAAGTTATCGAACGTGGGGCTGATCGAGATCCAATGATCGCATTGAAAATTGCTACTTCTGACCCAATAGGCCGGGAAGCAAGGGAAGCAGGAAAAGGTGAGTTTTTAAATCAAAGTAATAGTAATCTAAGCAGACAAAGTCACTTTACCAATCATTCATGTGCTTCCAATCGCACAGAGCCAACTACCTCTTACCATGATGTTCTTTCATTTGGAGCTGGGATCAACAAATACCTAGCTGATTTTAAGAAAGGGCGAGTTACAATATCACAAAGCTATTGATCCGACTATTCATTTCAAGTTTTCGCTCACACTTGATGCTCGAATTTGTCAATTGCATTCCTGATGCGCGTTCTACTATCATCCATAGGTCTTTGGTCCACGTTCAGGCTGATGTCCGAATGCAACCACAAGAACATACCGAGGCAGGCTATCAGCCAGCGATTGTTCGGCTAACTTTGCGTAAGACTTACACATCCATGATCTTCACATCAATCATATTCGGTACTCATACCTCTTCCCACTTTTTGCTCTTATTTGAATCTAGGGGAAGCCACAAAGCTTCGGAACCCTAAAACAGAGTAAAGACTCCATGAACTTACAACTTTTTTTTGGTTTATAATACCCATCTTGACTCGCTTCTGAAGTCCAATCAAAGTCGCCAAAACCTCTCCTCTTCAGTGTCTCATGGTTTTTGATACAATTGCTTCCACTCAAAACAGTTTTGATGCTATCATGGATCTAGTTGGAAATGCCAATTTTTTTACCATTGATTAAAAACAATCATATGCGGTGCTATTGACGGTCCATTCTCTTCTCATACCTGTGTATGCGGTAAATTGAAGTCCTCTTTGGGTGTTATGCTTCCATTTATCAAATATTCACATTCTAGATCCAAGCAGGACATAATGGGGCTTATAAGGTCCGCAACATCAATGATGACGCTGAGCTTTTGTTCGGTCCTTCACCTATAGCCAGAATTTATTTTAAGGATTGAATCTTATCCGTATCACTTGGCTTCAGGGTGCATGTATGAAGTACCTTTTTAGCGCGCGTTTCAATTTGGTCTTAGATATTTGCAGAGATCCAAAGTCTTGGGATTTTGCTCGAGACATGCAACACCTTGAAAACATTCAAGGCCTAACCTGATGACGCAAAGATTTGCAACATTAGGGGTATTCAAAACTCCAGAAACGTGTCCCAGAAGTGTCCAGAAGTGACATCCAGAAACTTCTGGGACACCCCAAATTCAAGTTTGGAGATCCTAGACCCAAATTCGAATTTGCAAAGTTTATGCACACCGGGATGTATCAACTCAACAGGTAACCCTTCTCCACCTGAGCCCTCATTCACTCGATTCACATGGCAGATTTCCCGGTTGAGATTCCCCCTTCCTATTCCCACCTTTCTCGCACACCATCAAACTCGTCGATTGCGGGACAAGCTCAACCAATACCTCAGTATTGTTACACCTTTGTCTCACCGTCTATCAACTCACACATCTCGCCAGTTCTCCAGTCCCACATCTCACCTATTCCAAACCCTCATAGTTGGGGAACGATGACTCTGACAACCTACCAACCATCAATTCAAAGTTTAGCTTTCCAAGAACCTCAGGAGACTCAAGTGAATCAAGCGCCTCAAGCAACTCAATCCGATCAAGACTCCAAGAAGAAACGCCGAAGAAAACGTACCTCCAAGGCCAAGACCGACGTGCCTTCTTCCCCTGCCTGTCCTCAAACCCAATGGTGCACTGACCTCAACAAGGATGGGAAGACCCCTTTGTGGCTCATAGTTGAGTGGCTCACAACTCCAGACGGTGACGGGTTTCGACTAGACTGGTGGAGAGGCAAAGGCGGGACAATTAAGAAAGCGAAGATAGCAGAGGAAGTCTCCAAGTACCTAGGTGAAAATGGTTTTCCAAACATCAAACCTACCTCAGTGGAGCAACAAGTAAGTCTATCCACTGCTTGAATAGACTTGTATATACACACGTATCCACATGTTCTTTTTTTTCCTCCCTCGATTAGATCCGAGAACTTGAGAAAAGTTTCCGGGATGGGCGAGACTTCCGCAAAGGAAGTGGTGAAGGTGCCAAAAAAAAACTAATGGATGACGCCCTTGCAGAGAAGGAGGCCAACGGGTATACAACCAATAGTGAGGAATGGAAGGACCTACTATCTTTGGTTGATGATAAGTTTGAAGGTCAGTGTTTCCTTTTGTTTGTGTATTTTCAGATTTGTAACTAATCTTTTCTATTTTTCACAAGCAATCTTAAAAAAAAATGCGTATACTTTGAAGATATGATTCTGGCCTTTGGACGACGAATAGCAAACTCACCTGACGCAGTTCAAGAATCGACCAAGCCGTTTGATCTTGAAGATATCTTACCCACTCAGAGAACTATGGAATTGACTTTGGTTCACAAAGACAATCAATTTGACGCTGAAGATGAAGGCATTGCTGACCCGGATGCCTTAAGTTCTGAAGGCATCCTCAAAGGAATTGATAGCCCCCGTTTAGAAGATCTAGAAGATGGTGATGATCAACAAGATCTGTCAAAGGATCACAGCGGGATCCAATCAACAACATCGGAGAATGTGGTCAATAGCACTCTTAATAAGTCAACACCTCGTCAGGCGGCTCCTCGAAGAAGTTCAAATGTCGATCTCATGGAATCGACACACAGTGGCCAAAGTAAGTCATCTTGAGTCAATTCAGGCCAAGCGACATCAGTTTTAGCCAATCACCTACCATCTCAAGACGAACGTGATGCTGAGCGGGATTTTAAGAAGAAACACATGTTAGCCGAACAAGCCGCTAGAAGGGCAGAAGTGATCTCGGTTAACAAACTTTCTGATGCGATCACAAAGTCATTAAATCCAGATCCGATGGCAGATCAGCACACTCAGTCCATTCAGGAAATTCAACTCAAACGGGAAACTTTGGAATTCAATCAAGCAGAGTTAGATTTCAAGGAAAGAAACTTAGATGAGACCAAAACCCTCAAAAGACGTCGGGAAAAACTTGAATTAGATAGAATTGAGTGCGAGCTGGCAAGTCAGAATAAGAAAGCGAGAATGGAAGACATTTTGATGCGCGGTCATTTGTACAAGGAATATATGGAGAACTTCAAAATGAGCTGGACAGAAGCGAAACAGACGGTGGATTCAATGCTGGAGGATTGAAATTCACTATTTATCCTTTTTAATCCATTTATGCCATATCTTGATCTTTTTATTTTCTTTGAATTTTGTAAAGGTTTTGAATGATTTGTAATTAACTAAGTTTGCTCAGTAGATTTTTCATAAAACCCATGGAATGAAGCAGAAATGAAATGAGAAGAAGTTATAAATCATAATACAATCCAAGCAGACAATGATCTTATATAAAGTGAGATTTGACCAATTTAAAACAAGTGCTCATTCAACTGTCTCGGTGAATAATAATGGTAACTGATCTGCCTTGAGTGTATATTTGATTTCTCAAATATAATTACCTGACAATTTTGGGCTTCACTCTGATTAAAAAAGGCCTAACAATTAAAAATAAATTTATTTCTTTTAATCATTCTCTTCAAATTCTCATCACGATGATTATCTTTTCTATTTTCAAAAAACTCATCCATTAATCTTATTTCTCATAGAAAATTTTGTATTTTCACATATATATACACCTTTAGTATTTTTCAGTCAAATTTAACTTCTAGAAGTTTTTCTATGAGTCTTTTGTGAAACAATCCACCTTTAGTTTAAATGACAGTAGGCAATTTTTTCCATTCATGATAGTACATCAAGATAAACCCGGTCAAAAGCACCCCACTTCTACTTGTTCATTTGATACCAATTGAACAAGATTCTTTTTTTACAAAACAAGCAGAAAGGAAGATCAATGAGATAAAGAGACATTTGACATTAATTTTTTTCCTCTTTCAAAGATTATGACCACGACTGGAGGACCTGAAAGAGCTAATGACAGACCGGAAAGAGCTAATGACATCCTTCAGAATGGGTGTCAGAATATGAAAGAAAGAGATAGAAAGAGAAATACATACATCAGATTTATTCGGCCGTTAGACGACAATAATTTGCAAAGACCTCCTGGCGCAAGGAGTTGTCGTTATCGGTCAGCACAGCATCAGCGACAGCTGGCGTTTCTTCTGCATGCTGTCGCTCAGCTTTGCGTTCATCTGTGTTAGGAAGCCTGTATGAAAAAGACGACTGTTCATCAACTTTCAAAAGAAAGTTGTGCAGTAGACAACACGCCATCAACAAAGCGTTTATACGCTTTGTTGATCGTTCGTCTCGCAGGATCAGCCTGCATTCCTTCAACATCTGAAAACGGGATTTCAGCATCCCGTTCACGTGCTCGATTACGGTTTGTGCCTGACTGAGCTCCTTGTTAAATGTGTTCTTGAGTCCAGGAAGTTTGCAGTCACTGTTCCTCTTGAAGAGAGGAACAGTGTATTTGGAGGCACTGTACCCCAAATCAGCCACCAAATACTCACTTCACCGGGGTGACACCAAAGCTGCACCAGAATCAATCAGCTTGTGTGCATTCAAAAAGTCAAAACCAAATTACTGACCGAGGAAGTTCGTAGGACACGCTGGTCATGAACACTGCCACACCAACCATGGCGTGCAAAAGTGATACGCCGGCGATGATCACACACTATCATTGAGTTGAGACCATAGAAATATTTTCTTGTCCAATAGTCTTCTTTACATACCACTGGGCCAAAGGCTAACGAGATGAGAGTCCCGTCAACAAAGCCTACACAACCCGTTAGCGCTGGATGAAGTTGAGCGATCTCGTGCCTGATCGTTTCACATTCTTGTGGGGAAGGCCAGCTCAAGTATTCGCCCTGTAATTCAAGGATTGCCGCCACACATCGCCATGTGTAGTTTTCGACACTGCCATCTGAGATCGGTACTATAGTCAACAAAAGCAAAGGAAACATTTAAGGAATTCAATAACCGACCTGAAACCCCTAATAAACGGCCAATAAGGGACACTTGCCCGCCATTTCCCGCAAGCCCCATATTCGCTAGAGCGACCAAGAGTTGAACTTCCACTTGTGCTTGAGGGTTGCTGGAAGTGTTTTGAAACACTTGACTATCTTGAATCTTGCGGAATAGGGTAATGAAGCTGCTCTTCTTCATTCGGGCCTGACCGTAGTATCAAAGCAGACCATCAACAAAGATTCCGGAGACAGCAAAGAAAATATAATCCTTACCACCTTCATGAACGTAACCTCTGGACCGTTCATAAAACCATTGAACAGTTCCCGTGAATGGTCCCAATCACGAAGAGTTCTTGAGGTTAAGTATCGCCGATTTTCAACATGTTCCAGCTCTGCCAACCATATTTTGACTTCGCGCATCTTTGATTCAAAATCGTTGAGCCGTTGAATCCTTCTACTTTTCATAACAATACCTAAAATTAAGCGAGTGATTGGTGTAAGATGAAGATTGGGTAGTAAATGAGGTACGAGTAGAACGGTGGATAACAATCTTGAGGTGCTTGACGTATGATTAGTTGATGAAATATGAAGTGTGTCGTCAGTAGGGTGAGCAAGGAGGTGGCGTGATACGCCTTTCAGGACTTGTAGGACTTGTCGTCGGGCTGAGACTCGTGGCATCTTGAGGTGTGGTCTTTGGAATCAACGGAAACCGAGGTCAGAAGGGGCTTTCAAATATCCCCAGAACTGTCCAGAAGTGACATCCAAATTCAAGTTTGGGGTGTCCCAGAAGTTTCTGGATGTCACTTCTGGACACTTCTGGGACACATTTCTGGAGTTTTGAATACCCCTATTCAAGTGTTTCGGAGTCCATCTGCTCCAAGTGCTACCTCTTTATGTCAGTTAAGAGCATCTCCAACGGGACCTCTCAAACGTAAGTGTTTTTTACGTTTACCGGGTTTGGTCAGAAAAACGCCCTCCAACGGCGCCCAGATTTCTCACACGTGGCCACGCGTGTGAGCATTGTTTCGAGGGAACGCGGGTTTCTCATGTCAACAACTTCATAGGCCCAAGGCCGTTTGTAAAAATGTAGAGCACTGTATTCGCGACGTATTGGACACAATCTGACCAGATGTGTCAAAGAAAATCCATCAACAAACAACATCATTGCGATTGAGCGTCGATCAATCATTAATTGCCCTCAATTGCCCTCTTTGCAGTGCAAGAGGGCAATCAGAAGGGCAATCTACCCACCCATGATGACCACAATGGATGCCTGAGAATAATAAGTGTACTTTGAGGCAATGTACGCTTCTATTGGTGGCATTTTACCCACCAATAAGTACCCATTCCAAGATTTTGAGCGTGCATTGTTACATCTAGAACAATCCTCCCCACCCCTTTCAAACCAATAGCGAGCGCAAGGGCCAGTAGTGTAGTATTTATATGAGGTTCTTTGGGTGACAATCCTACCCTCAACCCGTTTCATGTCCATTTTTGTTTAACATCCTTTCAACGTGCTACAGTTACTTATTCCCACCTTGTTCAAAATCTTCTATCATTCAGCTAGCTTCCCCCTCAGCATCAATCACTTTTTCGCTTGTTTCATTACTTTAAGTCACTCGCAACCGTGAAGTCATGCAGCAGCGCGCGTACGGTTCAAGTTACTCTGCCTTTGATAAGTCTGAAGGCAGTGAGGCCCCTGGTGGCATCAGTACGTGTCCAGTTTTCTGAGGGGCATTGGTATCGGTGTGGTGTTGACATATCTGACTCTCGTATCACTCTTGCATGCAGGCGCGCCATTTGGAACTTGCGGCGGTCATTACTCCAATAACTATCTAGCTCGTGGTCCTGCCAATGGTGAGTGGAGTGGTTCTTTTTTCATATCTTGAAGTAAGTCAGCGAGACTCACTTAATGTTGGTTTTGCAGTGGGAGGAGATCAAGGCGCCGTACGAGGGCTTCAAATGAGCCAAGGGGCCACCGCGCGGGACAACTACTACGCCAGCCCTCCTCCTCCCTCTTCCCAGTTCCACTCTTTCCAACGTGGCTCTTCTGTAGCTTCCACAAGTCCGGAGTTTGATCGCTTTCCCACTCCAACTAATACCCAGCTTTCCATCCAATCAACCCAGCCTTTGTCTGTGTCACAATGATCACAAGTGCAAGCCACTCGAGAGCATTCGGTTGCTTCAACTGGATCAAAACATGTTGGTGGTGGCCGCGGTTCTAACTTCACAAAGGCTCAGCTCGAACAACTGTGCAGATCTTGGCTTAAATGTTCTGAAGACTCCATCACTGGAACTGATCAACAACGAACAACTTTCTGGCAAGCCATTACGGACGACTTCAACAGCAGACTTCCAAAAGAAAGCCATCGAACTCTCAAATCCCTTGAGTCACGCTGGGGTACTCTCAATCATGCGATGGCGAAGTTCGCCGGTTGTATTCAGCAAATCAAAATGCTCAGGGAAACCGGGAAAGGTCCACATGACCAGTTTGTAGATGCGTTGAAAATGTACGAGGCCGATATAGGCAGTGAGTTCAAGTTCGTCACAGCTTATGATGTGGTTAAAAGCTCGCCAAAGTGGAGAACAAACTCAGTTGTGATGGAGCATTGTCATTCTGGAGTGCTTCAAGACTTTGTAATCCCCCACTATGCCAACTTGATCGCCGAAACGCCATCTTCTTCTGCCACCAACACCGATATCGAAGGTTTGTCTACGTCAGAACGACCTGACGGGAACAAGAAGGCCAAAAGAAAGCGCGGCGCGAAGGCTGAGCCTGACCTGCCACCCGAGATCACTTCAAACCAGACGTCTCAGCTACGCATCACCGAGCGGATTGCTGATCAAGGTGATCGCGCGGCTGCCGCGCTAGAGAGGATGGTTGAGCTGTCTGTCCTTCCAATGGACACGTCCAAACTTGATGAACGTACCCGATTGAGTATTGAAGCGGCCAAGGACGCGATCAATAGCAAGGACAAAGCTCAACGTGAACTAGCTCGACGCGGGCTATGATGATATTGCAACTGCTACGGTTCAGATGGTTGATCTTCTGGTATTTTTTCATCTTTTTTGTCTCGTCGTTGGTACATCCATCTTTGACTCTTTGCTGCGAATGTACAAATGTGTAATAATGATGATCACCTCTGTGTTTGATATGATTGATTGAGTAAGGTCCTGTTTGCTCCACATTGTTGTTTTCTATATGAAGTCCCTGCCTTTTTCATTTCAGTCACTCATTCTGTACCTTTTGTCTCACGTCCACTCATATCACTCTTTAACTCACGTACTTTTCTGTCTTTCCTATTTTTCTTTGTTGTCCATAGCAGCTCATATTAAATCGTACAAATTTCGTGTGCATAATTGAACTACATTGCCCCATTTCTGAATTCATCTCGCTGCTTGTCTACATTAATTATGTCTGCACAGTCCACCCCTTCTAACAGATTGGAATCTGAAGGTAAGTACAATGATCCAATGATCCAATTTGATCCAATTTGAACTGACTACATGGCCTTATTTACTCATGGCCTTTGCTGCCTGGTATCAGTGACCTGGCTAGGCACTGCGTTCCGCACTGGAATGTTGCCCCTTCAGTATATTTGCCTGCGTCGCACTCACTATGACCCACGAATACTCAATAATAATAACAATAACCGCGACCGTCTTCAAAATACGGAGCTATCGCCTCGAGGCGAGCGTGCCCAACGCCGCGATCACAACAGAATAACTCCCGTGGCTCAAGGTGAGGTTGAACCAGGTGCTGAATCATCTCCGCAAGTGATATTCAGATGTTCACATCACTCGTCTTGCCCTCGCTAGTGCAACGCAGGGCCACTCACCACCTCAGCCCCAACGTCTTACGCCAAATGGAAAGACTAGATGAGTACATTCGCCTCCGCGAATCTAGAGAGTCCATACGTCGCATTATCAAGGTTATACAGGATAAGCGACAAGAGGAGTTCCTAATTCTACGCACAGCCCTTTGCGAGGTGTACCATTATGAAGGGCCATACCTCCAACGTCCGGGTGAGAAGGAGGCTGCTGCCGAATTGTTACGTGATGGAAACTTAGGAGCTGAGTTTGTGAACAAATTTGATAGCGACGCCAAATGGCAGTGGCTTCAAATACGCGTGGATGCTCTCTAGAATGTGATCGAGTTTTAACCTTCAGAATATCCATGTTTAACCTTCAGAACATCAAATCTTGTAAATAAATATACGTGATATGGTCAATGGTGTTCATTACAATCAGCAAATTGACACGTCTGCAGAACAATTATATACAGAAGATGTGAGCAAACGAGTGGATGAGAAAATTGAATAGGGACTGCGGGGAAAAACCAGAGATTATACACATTGATGGATGGATGGATTAAGAACATTCAACAGTGGAAGAAGGGGATCCATCTACTGATTATCGTCATCTTCTCCTGCGCTGAACTCATTCCAGATGTGTTCAACAAGGTCATCACGTAACGATCAATGAGCGTGAGGGTTACGGAAGGCAGTCCTGCCTTCCATGAAACGGACAAAAAGTGCGAGCCAGTCGCGGTGGGGGAGGAGGAGGATGAAACAAATGGATATCGTTTGCGCCACGTGGTTCAGCGGCCTGATCTTCCACAATCATATTGTGAAGAATGATGCAGGAATTCATTATGAGTTCAAGATGAGCGGGCTGCCACATGCGACTGGGCCCTTTGATGATAGCAAAGCGTGCTTGAAGGACTCCAAAAGCGCGTTCCACATCTTTGCGGGTCGCCTCCTGCATTTGTGAGAACATCTTTTGAAAGGAAGATGTTTCAGCATCTCAATATCACAGTTATCACTCAAGCTTATGAACAAAAGGGCTTACCTTTGGTTTAGCGTCTTGAGGACTACTAAAGGTCTTGATAAGCGTAGCCCACTCTGGGTAAATGCCATCGGCGAGATAATAGGGGGTCTTGTAAACATTCCCGTTGACGGTATATTCACAAGGAGGCGCAATTCCAAGAGATAAGTCTTGAAATAAGTTGGAGCGATCAAGGACATTGATGTCATTCAAGCTTCCTGGTAGGCCAAAGAACGAGTGCCATATCCAAAGGTCTTGAGTGGCCACCGCCTCGAGAATCAACGACGGAGTGCGCTCTTTACCTGTATAGTGACCTTGCCACGCTTTGGGGCAATTCTTCCATTCCCAATGCATGCAATCAAGCGAGCCCAGCATTCCGGGAAAGCCTCGAGCAGCATTGATTGTGAGGATACAATCAACATCATCACGAGAGGGTCTGCGTTGATAATGAGGCTTGAAAGCTACTATGATTCCTTTGCAAAAGCGTTTTAGAGACTCAATAGCTGTCAATTCACCCAGTCGGAGGTATTCGTCTTGGGAATCGGCAGAGGTGCCATACGCCAGTTGCCAAACAGCTGCCAAACATTTCTGGTAAGGTGATAAGCCTAGCTTACCTGCGATGAACAACAAAGGTCCTTTAAGTTTACAGAAGGTCAGTCAAGAAATTCAAAAAAAACTTACTGGTGCAATCTCTTCTTTGAGTGAAGTAGGGATCAATTTGTCCTAGTCTTTGGGCGATACGACAGAAAAGACGGCGACTCATTCGAAATCTTCTTTGAAACATAAGTTTGCTATACACCGGCGTCACATTGAAGTAATCCCGCAACAATCCAACATTGCCCTCAACCGCGTTTCTAGGCAAGTTCGGTGATCTGCCTGGATAAGAACCACCAGGTCCTCGTGGTACATGCGCAAGCATGAGATACGCCTGCAACTTCGGAGAGTAGTTCGCCAGAGCCACGATGAATTCTCTTTGAAGTCCCGCGCAAACAGCGTACTTTGCTAAGAATTCAGGAGTGACTATTACTCTTCCGTTGTTCATGGTGATTATGAGTGAGTGATTGCTGACAGAAAGATAAAAACAAGATGAAGAAAGAGCGTCTCTTATGGTATGCACAATTGAAAGTATCAAACTTAGGCCTCTCAAGAATTTATTTGATGAAACATTTGGGTCAATCATTCATACATCACATCAAAGTGTGTGAATGAATTTCAATGAATCATTAAATCACTTCACAGTAAGGCCGAGTTTGGGCACGAGCAGGGAAAATTCAATCGATGGCAGTGAAATTGATGGGACTATGGCAGTAACTGTGATCACTGCGATCACATATCACCACGTTCAAGGGCACAATCACAATGTTGGCTTATTTCGGTCTAGGCTCGGGCGTTATTGGCAGGTGCTAGACCTCTTGTATTTGCTCATTTGTGCTCGTTGGAGGCAATTCTTTATTCAAGGTGGATACAGCTTACTGTATGTTTAGAGACGGTCCTGTACACGTTTTACAGATCCAGGACCGTTGGAGATGCTCTAAGGCTCAATATAATGCACCTCTTGCCCGTACCCTGTACCCTATACCTCAAACTTTCCAAAACCAAATCGAAACACCTGAGCTTGGATGAAAAACTAAGAAACCATCAACATGTAGTGCTACTCTTGTTGGATCTATTCTTAAAAAACATCACAGGGCCTGGACGCGGCCGCGCGGAGAGGGCGTGTAAGGTTCAGGTGAGAACCTTCACTGGGGGTCCGGGATAAGGTTCCGGCACGACTTCTCGAAAGAGCGATTAAGTTGGAACTTTGGTTTATTATTAACTAGCTCCGAAAAGTCCCAGATTGGCTCTCTGAGGAGTCAGTTTTGCACACAAGTAAAATAGAAACAGAAGAGACAACAACAGAGATTGAAAACTCACCTAGCTCCGAAAAGTCCCAGATTGGCTCTCTGAGGAGTGAGGAACTTTCCGAAGCCAGGAATTTGGAGAGTAAAGATGGAAGGGCGCCTGTCTAACCCCATACTACAATCCCATGACTATCCGTCCCTACGTGTACCCCTTACACCCTCCCTTCCTAAAAATAAACTCCCTTAAAATAGAGTAATTCTCCAAAACCAGCTTCCAAAGGAATATAAAAGAAAAGAAAAAAATTCAATGGCATGACTCGCCCTAATAACTGACCATAACTCGTCCCAAAGAAAGCGAAGAAAAAAAATCAAAGCCAAACAATGCGCACAAAGAAAAAAAATCAAAATTGAAGTAGAGAAAAGGAAAGGCAGAAAATAAATTTTGTGAAAATTATTAATGTAAAATCGTAATTGTTGAAGCGTAATGAAATTTTCTTGTCTTCAGTCTTGAGGTAATTTGAAATCAATAATCATTAACTTGGATCTTGCCGTCATCATCTGTAATCTAAAATTAAATTGAATCATGTTTCTCTTGCGTCTTGTCGTCTTCGGTCAATCAGTCGTGCCCGTCGAAAGCGCCGTTAATGAAATCTGTTATTTGGGAGAGAAATCTGCTTGCCAGCCGTTTCATAGACAAGGAAATGGAGGAAATGATTGTTGGACTCACATTGCGGGGGTGTTAGCGCAATCAAATGATGCACACCCCCTTGTCACGTGTCCTAGCTTTCCCCAAAGGCCTCCACTTTCGCTCAATGAGGATGTTCTCGGACCTGACAAAGTCGACAACGCGACTGCAAGTGATTTGTCCTTTACGTCGCTCCCGTTCGAGCGGTTGTTGTTCGAGGTTCTGCATATATTTTGGAAAGAAACAAGCTTGCCAACTATATCGATGACAAAGGGCTGAGAAAGACTATCACACTCACATTGCGGGGGTGTTAATGCATCAATTCTGGTGCACACCCCCTCGTCACTGTTCGTAGCGTGCCCCTTGGGCTCCTCCTGAGGACCTGCGGGGTTTCTTTCCGGACGCGACGAGACCAGTTCTATGGCCGCAATGCTATTAGTTGCTTCTTCACGTGGTTCGTTGTAATACAATTTGAGCTTTGAGATGTGAAAGATCGGGTGCGATGAATCATTCGGTCGGAGTTGCAGGCGGAAGTCGCGACCTCCGTTCAATACCTCGCGCACTTCATACGGCCCATCATAACGAGCTCTGAGTTTTCCGGTGACACGACCTTTGCCTCCTACAACCTGTTGTCGGTCGGCGCTGTCAATGAGTACCCAGTCGCCTACGTTGAATGGCGATCCTTCACGTCTCCGTTGGTTATATTGTGAAGCTTGCTCAACCCTACTGAACCACAGTCTGTCTCTCCACGTCGCCCACTCGCCCTCACGCCTTTCAATCCAGTGCTTAACATCCTCACTATCGTCAGCTAGTGGGTGTTCAATCGGAAATAGGCGGGGGATGCGGCCGTATACGTATTGAAATGGCGAAACCCCGGTAGCGACGTTCATCGCCGAGTTGATTGCAAACTCTGCTGCTGGAAGCGATTGATGCCACTTACCGTGCTTTTCCGCCGCCAGATGACGCAAGATTTGGCCTACGGTCTTGTTCGATCGCTCACTTCGACCGTCTGCCTGTGGATGATAAGACGTAGAGAGCTGAATCCTCACTCCCAGCAGTTCATGCAGGCGTTTCCAGAACTTGGACGTCCATGCTTTGTCCCGGTCTCCGATAACAGATTCGGGTAGGCCAAATATTGATGACCAAGCTGCAAAAAGCCTGCTGGCTGACCGCTCGGCTGTGTCCTTCTGGCAAGCTGGGATGAGCCGCACAAAGCCTGTTAACCGGCACGTACAGGAAAGAATCATATCATAGCCCGAGACTTTTGGAAATGGCCCGATGAAGTCGATTCCTATTGATTGCATAGGTTGAGTCGGTACTGCTGAACTTTGCAGCTTTCCGGTTGTTGCTGTGGTGCGGGCCTTATTGCGTTGGCAGGAATCACAGGATTGCAGGCGAGCTTCAAGATCCTTTGTCATACTTGGCCAGTAAAAGGTACTTCGTAGGCTTGTCAGTGTTTTCAGCACACCCAAGTGCCCCAAGGCCGCGTGTGCTTGATCTATGATATCTTGGCGCAGCTTACCCACGCGTGGTATCACGAGTCGTCCATCAAGGTACATGAGATTGTCTTTTAGGATGCAGTCTTCTCGTAATGGTAGTACCTTGCGCAGCTTGACGCAGAAGGTGTCCTGATGATAGCCGTCCTGGATTGCTTTCAACTCTGACTCGTGAAGTGACCCTCGTACTTCACAGACTGAGATGTCCTCCCGTCGTGAAAGCGCGTCAGCCACCGAGTTATCCTGACCTTTGAGGTACTTGAAGTCTAAGTCAAATTGCGACAACGTCTCTAGCCATCTTGCTTGCCGTTGGCTAAGGTTGCGTTGCGTGAGAAGAGTTGTCAGTGAATGGTGATCTGACATCACGTTAACCCGCATGCCCAGCAGTAAGAGGCGCCATTTGTTCAGTGCATTTATGACAGCCAGGAGTTCCTGCTTGTGGACAGGGTAATTTTTCTCCGCGGGGTTCATGGTACGGCTCTCGTAAGCTATGGGAGAAGCTGTTTCCCATTCCAGGCCTTGGAATAGTGCAGCACCAAGTCCGTTTCCACTGGCGTCAGTGAACAACCATAGCGGTTCCTTCGAGTCATAGTCCAAGTTTCTTAGGACAGGTAAGGTTGTAATTAGCCTCTTGATGTTCTCGAATGCTTGTTCTTCTTTTTCGCCCCATTGAAAGGGTTTGCCTTTCAGCGATGTGCTGGTTAAAGGTGTCAGAGTTCCCACGTAGTGCGACAATCCGTCGATGAATTTCTTCATCCATTGGACTGTACCTAAAAACTTCAACAGTTGTTTTGAGTTTGAAGGTGAAGCCCATTTTGAAATCTTCTCTACCTTCTCGTCATCCGGGCAAATTCCCGCGGCGCTGATGTTGTGGCCTAAGAATTTGATTTCTCGACGGAATAATTTACTTTTCTTGACAGAGCAGAAAAGCTTGGCTGATCTTAGACGTTCCAGAACTTGCCTCAAATGTTCCTCATGTTCTTCAATTGTCTGTGAGAAAATGACAATGTCATCTATGTAGACAACACAAATCTTCCCAACTAGTTCGCCCAGGATTTCCTCGTTTCGTGCTTGATGTGTTGCTGGACCGTTGGTCAATCCCATGCATCACGGTCCACTCGTATAAACCCCAGGGAGTTTTCACCGCCGTCAGCGGGATATCCTCCTCTCGCATTCTGTCCTGAAAGAACGAATTAGTTTGATCCACTACGGACCATACCTTCCCTGTTGCTACGAGGCGTACTGATTCGTCGACGTTGGGTAACGGTGCTCTGTCTTTGACCATGTATTTGTTTAGCGTGCGGTAATCGCACACCCAGCGTGGTAGCTCCGCCGGATCTTTCTTAGGGATTATCATCGATGGCGAAGCGTATTGGCTTTGGGACCGCCGAATCCTGCCGGCTTTCAGGTGCTGGTCAATCAGTTTTCGCCAGGATTCTCGATGTTTTTGAGGATAGCCAAACTGTTTCTCATTGATAATCACGTTCGGGTCTGTCAATATGATTTTGTGTCGCACTTGTCGCTTCACATCCGGAAGGCCTTCCGGGAATGTTTCATCCGGGGTCTCGCCTTCCTCAACTGGAGGAAGTTCTGCCGGGAAGAGATCTTCAAAGTCTTTAAAGACTGCTGCCTCTTGGTCACTTAAGTCTTGCGCCTCGCTAATCTTAACAAGATTTTCAATAGCGCAAATTAACCGTTTCATTTCTGATTTCATTTCTTTTTCATAAAAAACTTTCCCGCTTGGCGCGTGTAAGACACAACGACGGTGGAGAGACACATCTAATTTAAATTTTGAGAGGAAAGGTGAACCAAGGATCATATTGTAAGACGGGCTCAGAGGTGCAAGCTTGAAGAAGACTGCTCCGAATCGCATACTGGGGTGCTCGGATTTCAAGGTAGCCATAGCAAATTCCCTCAACACTAAAGGAGTTCCTTCCGTTGGGATAGCCAGGCGTACCTCTACTGGTGAAACCAATGGACGTCGTGGTACTTTTAATTCACGCGCCATGTTGTCCGATAACAAGTTCGTCCCCGCTCCTGAATCAATAAGGGCCCGAACCGTTTTGCCATTACATATCAGTTCCAGGATGATGGGAGCGACAGAGTTTGGAGGTACGCACCTCAATTCCCCCTCCGCCGGGTCTTCAATTTGAGTGTTTTGAAATTGGACCGCCTCCTCGTAGGCGGCGATGTCTTCTTCGAGCATGTCAGGGAAAGTCTCAATTGCTGCCACCCGTGATGTACTTGCTACAACCGTTGGTCGTCCCGCTGGTCGTTGCGTTGGGGTTCCCGGAGCCGCCGCTGGGTTCGTGGAGGTGATTGCTTGACGAGGACGAGGACCTGGGTTGAAGTCCGTTGGGATTGACAAGAATCGGGTGTTCTTCTTGGTGCAGCCCGGGTTGTTACATTTATCTTTGCAAGTTGGGCAGATGCCTGAACGACGGCAGTACTCATGATACCTCCAGGCGTTTTCAGCTCGGTCTTCGTCAGATTGTTGTCAAGGAGCTGGAGTGGCTTTCAGAACGGTCGACGCTGATGATCCAGTGTTAGTGCTAGGAGCAGGCGTCTTCGTCTTCACCGATGAATGCGCAATGAGACCACTATGCGTGAGGAAACGCCAGATGCCATTGGCCGCATCCTTGAAAGCAGGAAACGAGAAGGGTCTTTTATCCAAACGACCTTCCCGGTAAATCGCGTCTCGGAAAAGCTGAGGAGCACCCCAGGTGATATATTGAGCTAATTGGTGATCGGTGAATTGGCCAAAAGGTTTAACGAGTCGGTGCAACGCTTGTGCCCGTGCTACATACTGATCGAAAGTTTCGCCAGTTTTGATTTCTAGCTTTCGAAGAGAATCCTCTGTGTCTGTTCGCCAAGCGTGCGGGAGCGTACCCATAGCCATCATGTTCATAGCACTCTCCCATGATTGCTGCTTCAGTTCTTCCCGGTTGCTTTGATACCAGGATGACATTTCTTCGTTGTTGAGTAGAGCGCCCAACAGCTTGAGTCTTTCTCGGTCTTCAACGACGTTCTTGATCTCGAACGTTTCTTCAATCAAAGTCCGCCAGTGAAAAAGATCCCCGGGCTTCCCAAATTTACCCGTGAATTTGGGCAGATCGCTGAGTTTAATCTGATCGGCCATCGTCGACGTTCGCACCATCATTGGTTGTGGTTGTGGTGGTAAGATTGGGTAAGCGTGTCGGCCCGGCTCCTCTGCAGCTAGCCGGGTGCCTTGCTCGTGAACTGCTGAGTAAGTACTTGACAATGGTGATGGACGAGCCGGAGTAGTGACAAAAACGGCCGGAGTTGACTGTAACGGCACTTGGCCCGTCGCCGATTCGCGCGGTAAGTTCGCCTCCGCCCAGCTCACCCTCGGTTGACCAGCTAGCGGTTCGCTTGCTTGGGCAGGGCGTTTGATCTGAGGGGGTGCTTGCTGGGCCTGGGTGTTCGCCGCTGCGCTGGGTTGTCCTCTAGGGAAAGGACTAGGTGAAGTAGGAGTTTCATTGGCGTAACGACTGAATGCTTGAGAGTTTTCGCCTTGGTTCTCCGCCACCGTCGTAGCCGATTCCCGACGAAAAGACATCTGAGACCGCTCCGATAAGAGTTCGCGTACCATCTGTTGCAGATCTTCCGTCTCCTGCCGAGATTGGTTAAGCTGCTCGGTCTGCAGTTCCAAGTTTGCGACCTGAGCTCGCAAGGCTCGTACGGTCTCGTTATCATCCGTGTTTGACATTGTGTTGGTGCAATCGACAATCTGAGTTAATGTCGGCGTGGCGCTGGTGGTTTGAATTTGGCAAGAGGTATCTTGAGGCAGGTAGCCTGGCGGATGTGGTGTCTTCTGGGTTCCCAGGAGTTTTTGAAAGTGCAGGTCAATGACTGTCTTTTCGGGGACCGATGGTGATAGTTCGATCGGAGAGAACGGTAGTTGCGTAGGTTCTGCCGCAGTGGGCCCGTGAGCTATGCTTTGTCGATAGGATGAAGCGTAAACTACTCGGTCTGTGATAGCGGCTGGTGATCCTGATGCGGATGCCTCAGGTCTCCAAGTGAAGTTAGGAGCTCGAGGTGGCGATGGGCTGGTTGTGACTTCTTTAGTCTTTTCTTTTCTGGCTTGACGTAGCAAAGCTTCTGGATTGTCTACGTAGTTATCAGGTTTCAATGAAGACGGTCCTGACATCCGATTTGAGGTGTTATGCAGATACAGCTGAACTAATACCGTTAGTGATGGTGCCGGGTGATCGACAGGTTGACAGGGGGCTGGGCTTGACAGAAGTGAGTCCCTCGCGGGGGTCGATGACGACAGATATAAAAGTAAGACGGATTGGCAGATTATCCCGAAGGACAAGGCAGATTGAAGTTTGAATGATAAAGTGAAAAAAATATTGAGTAATTTCGAAGTGATCAACTTAAAAAAAGTGTAAGGTTCAGGTGAGAACTATAAGAGACGTGCTCAGCTGATAGAGCTCCGAGTTCCACAAGAAAGATATGGATAAGATTGCATACCTATAAGAGACGTGCTCAGCTGATAGAGCTCCGAGTTCCACAAGAAAGATGTGGAACCGGAGCTGATACTGAGCTGCCGGCTCTTATAGTAGTCCGATCTGGACTGCGCCGCGGTCGTGCCACGTAGGCGTGAGAAACAGACTACAACAAGAACCTTCACTGGGGGTCCGGGATAAGGTTCCGGCACAACTTCTCGAAAGAGCGATTAAGTTGGAACTTCGGTTTATTATTAACTAGCTCCGAAAAGTCCCAGATTGGCTCTCTGAGGAGTCAGTTTCGCACACAAGTAAAATAGAAACAGAAGAGACAACAACAGAGATTGAAAACTCACCTAGCTCCGAAAAGTCCCAGATTGGCTCTCTGAGGAGTGAGGAACTTTCCGAAGCCAGGAATTTGGAGAGTAAAGATGGAAGGGCGCCTGTCTAACCCCATACTACAATCCCATGACTATCCGTCCCTACATGTACCCCTTAGAGCATCGCCACCGGTGCTAGGTAGATGTGGGAAAACGTCAACATTTGACATTTTTACCTTAAAAACCCGAGCCACCGGGTTGTGTAAGTTGATGTTTTCTCACATCCAAGATGCATAATTGCATTTTGGCTCGCTACATGAAACCAACGAAAAAGCAAGTATGCAAGACCGATTTTGACATGGGACGTGACATATTGGAATTACTTTTCGACCAATCCAGCTTTCATGAAGTCCTTCTGACATCATCATCCTGGTCAACTATCCGCTTTGGGAGGTGATGTCCAGGGTGTGACCACTTTGGGCGCGCGGGAATCTGGGATGCATGCCACCAGTGGCGGCCATACGCTGGAAGTCCCACAGCTAAAGGCTGGCAGGCTGCGATATCGAGCCTACATTAGCCAGGACCGGTGGCGATGCTCTTACAGGGCGCTGTTAAGCTACATGAGAAATTGGTAAATGGACTATTGCGGCAATCTGGCGATGTAGTTGCAACTCCTTCGAGCTTTGAGGGGTTATAACAGTCTGAATGATGGAACTCGAGTTTTACTGAATGCCGTTCCATGAGCTCGATCGGAGTTGAACATGATGGCTCTTCCGCTCATCTATTCATTCCACTTTAGAGAGTACCTTCGCGAGCACTGGCATACGACTCGTGCATAGGCAAGCCCTAAGTACCTTGTAGCTCCGTGTCTCCCCTTGGGCTAAGCTCACTCCGCAAGCAATTGCCAGCAGTTTGCCCGGGAATTCAGAATTTTTGATAACCCGCAACTTTTTTGCCGTCTATACCATACTAAGTGATATTGGGTTTGAGCCTGAGAAAGGTTTCGATTCGTTTGAGGTCGGTACGTTCGAAGGAAAGTTTTTCAAAAAAAAGTACATCCATACCTTCCACGTTCAAGAATCAACGGTGGGTATGTAGGTCCAGATTCAAAAAAACCAATCCCAGCCACCAAGAACCCAAAAATACCTTTTTTGTGGGTAAGTCAGCATTTTTTTGACCCTCGATCCATTGCGATTAGGACGGGTTGTCCATCCAGAGCATTTCGGGGTCCTCTGCAGCTCCATCGCTCTCTGTCAAGAGGGGATGGGATGTATGGATCAGCTGACCATTCAACGCAGCCTGTTCAAAGAATCAAGCTAAAGGGATCCGCTGGATTCTTGAATCCGATGAACATATTTAGTCAGTATGTAATAGCAGTGAGTGCAACTTCTGTTCATTCTGCTCATCATAGAATCAAATTGTTTGGCAGATTGTAAGTTGAACATATATCAAACCCTGTTCTCCTGGTCCTTCTTTACATTTTGATATTTTCGACTCACCTTGACTTGAACGATCTGTGAAATTTATCTTGATACAATATATCTGGAGTTCACTTGAGATATTAACATGTTCCATAGCTGGCTATCAAGACTCTAGATAATCGAACATCAATTGGTCGAACATCATCTTCAAGACTTCTCGTCGTGCTCGACCACCTCTTCAGGTTTTTCTACTGCATCAACACTACACAAAGAGTTTAACGGAAAAGATGTCTCAAATTGTTGGAATAATTTTGTAAGAAATTTTGCTTCTTAATCGTCCTTGAAAGAATTCCATAACTCAAAATTTTTCTTTAAAACTATAGAACCGTGATAGGAAGCATTTCGCAAGTCAGTTGAGAACATTTCCTTTTATGCTATGTTAAAATTTTGGGTATTCACACTTATCCGAGACTTGATAGGTTTTCTTGTTATCAGTTCGTCACTTTGAAACTCGCCTCTTTTATCAATTTCATTTCTTCTCATCATACTACCATTCATATTTGATAGCTAGCAGGCTATGTTCTCGCTCGTAACAAAATCATCACGCCCAAGTCAAGAACCAGCTTCAATGAAGCTAACAAGTAAATAATTTATCTTGTTCATAATCTCAATTCACCCGATAAATGAAGATCTAACATATTAATCTCTCTACAGTTGCTTCTTCACTCCCGCATTCGTCTTCCAAAAAATAGCCTACAGTTTAACAGCTGATCAACTCATCAAACTTTATGTTGTCGTACTGGCCTTTGTTTTCATCACTATTCTTTCGGCTATCCTAGCTTATATACCAGCTCGGATATTTCGATTGGCATCATCTGATAGGAATTTGTGTATGGCGGTCTCGATGTTCATGAATTCGAACTCATTACCCATAGCTATAGCAACCAGTATGTTAGCAGGCATGGGAAGCCCAAGTGGATTCGAGTGGGGTCCGATGGATAATCGGGACAAGGTATGTTATATTTTTCTCTGAGGATGAAAAACGGAACTGTACTCATTAACATGCTTCTGTGCGTTGTATTTGAAGCAAATGGCTAGAAGTTTAAGTTACTTTGTACTCTTTAGTACTTTCGGATTGATTCTTCGGTGGAGTTATGGAGTGAAGCTCTTAGCAGTTTCGCCTACCGAAGAGAAGGTCAAGACTAAGAGACCAAAGGTACAAGAACCAGGCGATCTTTGGAATGTAAGTAGGAGGGAAAAAAATAAAATTAATTGTGAAACGAGTTATAAACCTCCAAAGGTCGACTTGAACGTGGTTATTGATGATGAAACACGAAGGCTTTCAGCTTGTCCAGCTAATTTAAAAATCAAAGAAGGGTATGGGAGATGGACAACATTGGGTTTGAAGATTTTGAAGATTATCGTCATCCCAGTGAAGATGATCTATCGATGCATGACTCCTACCTTGTAAGTTTTAGCTCGATTTGAACAAAAAAATCAAAAAGGAAAGATGGAAGTCGCGAGCCAATTGTGAACTGAACGGTTTTTTGGTCTTCTTTTTAGATATTCTACTATCATCTCCTTTCTGGTCGTATGCATACCGCCATTGCAAACTGCCTTGATGGGGTTCAAGCCTTTACGAGGGTGAGTTCAATTTCTATCTGCGTATGATAATTTTTTACAAACCGTTTTGAAAGGAATCCTCGTCCTTTGTTCAACATTCATGAAAAAACAGTGCATTCAACTTTGCTGGCAATGTGGCTGTGCCATTAACACTTGTGGTCTTAGGTAAGAGAAGAGTTTTGATGGTTTGATGGTTTGATGCGACTCTGACCAAACTTTGATCAATCACAGGTGCTTACTTTGACAAGGAAAGACCTACTGTAAAGGAATCTGAGATGAAAAAACCAGAAACAATTGAATGTCCACAAAAATCACACAACTCAGATGAAGAAACTTTAGAAGCTTCACTCGAGTCACAAATTTCTGAACCATCTTGCAAGGTCTCTGATCGAACTATCATGACCATTGGAATTGTTGCTCGACAAATACTTGCACCCTTGGTTTTGATTCCACTTCTTTATTTCATTCCACGAACCCTCCCACCATACATGCGAGAAGACATGAATGGCAACGTGCTGGGCGACCCTTGTTTTATTCTAGTGATGGCTTTACTCATTGGATCACCTCCAGCCATCACTTTAGTACAAATGACTAATGCCAATCAATTCCCTGTGGGATCGCTTGCTCATGTACAACAAGAGTTTAGAAATAATAGAATTCAACACTTGATCTCAAGAACCTTATTAGGATCATATGTTTTTGTCACACCAATTGTTACAATCATAGTTGCGATGGCAGCGGTACTGATTGTAAAAGCCAATGCTTGATGATATCCTGGAGGTCTGCATGTTTTATGAGCTATA
Organism: Melampsora americana; assembly: GCA_022264835.1. Taxonomy (NCBI): domain Eukaryota; kingdom Fungi; phylum Basidiomycota; class Pucciniomycetes; order Pucciniales; family Melampsoraceae; genus Melampsora; species Melampsora americana. The sequence continues at coordinate 246,326 of JAIFHY010000036.1, forward strand.
ATCTACTTTTACCATTACCACCCTTATTTGTATTTTGGATAATTATCACCATTAGATTTCTTACTTTTTTTCTTTTCTTTTCCATTCAAATTTGTCAATTTTTTCTCTAGCATGTTCAGCTTTGTATCTCGAAATTAGAATACTCTTTTTTTCAAAAAATGTATGTGAATTGATGTTCATGAATCCATTTAGCGTTATAAATCTATTTTGAATTTACTGATACATGCATCTGATTATCCCATTCACTCATCTCTTACAGCCAGTGCATAAGTTTTTTTATGTATCCCATAATTATCAGAAAACTCGTTTTGAAATGACAAGATGGAAAGACAAAAATTACAAAAGTTTGTAATACTATCACATTCACTGATTTAGCTAAATCTCCAGACTCAGAAGTTCAGGGAGTGAAAGTTTTAGTTGACTTGTTGACATCGAAAGAAAAGCACCAATACTGAACTTCAAGAGTGAATATGACTGATGTCATGAAAACATCAATGTCTCTTGAGATAAAACAAGATAGCAACCTGAATAATCTATGCATACGAGTATTGTCGATCTCGGAAATTTATTTATATTCTTGTACAATTCTACTTTTTTGTTCCTGTGCGAGAAGGGTTGATACATTTGGTTGGAGTGAGAAAGGGGATTGTCGATTGATGATGTCAATAAACTGCATTATATTTTACAGTGTTTTGAATTTTTACACTTCGATCAACCCTTTCATTCTCAATCTCGTTCATCCTTCTTCATCCTGTCTTTTTGTACTTTTCTCATTTGATTATGTCTCAAGCTCCACCTTCTCCTGCATTCGGTTCATCATCATCTTCAAGTCCTTTTCCAGAAGAAACTCCATTGACAGTCAGAAGAAGGCGACAATCTAATGCACCTAATTATCCAAGTCATATGCGTACTAACTCAAGTGGAATGCCAATCGATCAAACTTTTAATTTCACTGTCTTTCTAAATTATCTTAAATCAAAACTACCGGCTCTTGCTAGTTTGATGGTCGGTGTGATGGTGGGCTTGTTTTGTGCATCAATGTTAAGTGGAGGTGGTGTAAGTAACTTTTTCTTTTAATATCGCTTGATTTCGAGAATCAAGTTTATCGAAGGAATCAAATTTCAGTGAATGCATGATTGATCTTGGTTTTTTTGGGGGGCTGGGTTGGATTGTGTTATTTTGGTTTTTTAGTCAGAATCCACTCCAAGATGGCGTGGTGGGACAAGTGTACCCACTTGGACACATTCAAGGACAGCTCCACCTAAATTCTCCGTACCTAACCCATCACTCGAACAACGACTTCGAGTCTTTGAACTTCTCTCCACTCTTACTGGACATCACACTCGTACCTGTACAATGAAAGCTCAACGCGCTTATCGACGGCAAGTCTATGAACGATATGAACCATTAATCGGTTACAACCCTCGTCACAAACCCGCTAGTCCACTTCATCTATTACAACATATTCTTCCAGGTCGTCCTCAACCTGAAGGAGAGTATGAAGGAATAACAGATGCAAAAGGCCATTCTAAGCTGAAGCTCAAGGCTCGTCGATCTCAAATTTCAGATCCTAGCTCAAAAGCATCACCTCATAACCCAGGCAACAAAGCTGTCCATCGAAAAGGTACTGGTCACAAATACTTCTTTGCAATCAACCTTTATAACTCTTTCGATGTGATTCCGGACCTTTTCTCAACCATGTTCAAGGTTTCGGCGATTCTTGGATTTCAAAATGTGTTTGTTTCGGTTTATGAGAATGGAAGTTCGGATCAGACTAAGGCCCTTTTAAGATTGTTTGATGGATTAAGTCGATCAGTAGGAATGCGTGTGGTGATTAGGACAAGTTTAAGAACTAGAGGAGCTTTTCACCATCGGATTGAGTATCTTGCTGAAGTTCGTAATGCTGCATTAGCTCCCTTACAAGAATTACGAGATTCAGAAGGTGAATTGTTTGATACGGTGATTTTTATGAAGTAAGTTGAATCATACTACTTCCATAGATATATTTGTTTTTGTCAAAGACTTCAACTGATGGCATTCTTCTGATTTTGTTTGCCAGTGATGTTTTACCGTGTACAGACGATTTACTCGAATTAATCTGGCAAAGTAGAAGGCAGAATGCCGGTATCACATGTGGTGCAGACTACATCTTTCATGATGAAATCGCTCAGCCCGTCTTTTATGATAGTAAGGATCTTTTTGTTCATGTAACCATATTTTTTCATCCATCAAAAGATCAGATTGAACTGTGAAATGACGAAACTTCATTTTATTGGTTTGATCAAATCAGATTGGGTCGCACGTGATATAAATGGAACTGCTTTAGAAAATGCACCCTTTGAATCGATTTTTCGAGATCCACCTTCCCAACATCGATTTGAGCGACATTTACCAATTCAAGTTCAATCTTGCTGGAACGGAATTGCCATCCTAGATCCTGCGCCTCTCTATGCTCATCCACGTGTACGATTCCGTATGGCAAAACTTGGTGAAGGGGAATGTAGTGCTTCTGAATGTAGTTTGATTTGTAACGATTACTGGAACGCTGGATACGGCAGAATAGTCATGGTACCTAGGGTCAAATTGGCCTATGACAACGTATGCTGTAATCTTTTCTTTCTGTCGGTTGATTTTCCGGGTATCTCATCCTAAAACTGAATGTGGATTGAAACCGATGTTTACAGAAAGTTTGGAAGATTATCCATCCTGAACGAAAGAACTTAACGGTGATCAGAGGCTATACAAGATTGGGTGGTGCACCAGATGATCCAACGGCTGATCCACAAGATCGATCTTGGTTTGGTCCCCATGATCGATTGTTCCGTCAAGAAGAAAGTGAAGCATTGGAAATGCAACCTGAACCTGACTATGGTCAGTTTCTTTGTACTTCATATTGATTTCTAGTTGATTTCTCAACAAAAGGTTAACCCTATGTTTTGTGATAGTTTGGTGTTGGGGATGGGATGGAGCAGGTGATATTGAAGGACCAGATGTTGAACCGGTTTGGGAGCCGACCAAGAATTTGACGTTCGATCCTAGGATTGTACGACACGATCGAAGTTTTGATTACCATTTCTGATGACATAGTTCGAAAAGGCCAAGCGAAAGGAAGGCTTACAATTACGGGTTGATGAATCAAGAGTGAGAGATTGGGTCTGTGGGCTTTGAATGAAGCAAAAGATGGACGAGCTGAATAGGACTTTGAGATAAATAAAGATAGGATATGTTGATAGAGTGAGCCATTATATAGAAAGACGAAATGGTCATAGGACTCTTGTGATTTGTACTTTTCCCCGATCCAATCTCTCTCTCTTGCTAAAAAGACGACAGCTATGATCTGTTTTTTACAAAACAAAACAAATGCACGGAAAACAAATTGGCAGGTCAAGGGAGTCAACACAAAGGCTCTGCAAAGGTAGGGTTCTTCAAGTCTTTGGCTATTGTGAAGCCCAGAGGGTCTATAGGGCCTCATGTTAAGACTGTTGTAGTACCAGGTCAATTTTTGCACATACACACAAAACAATTTTATGTCTAGCTTGATCAAGTCTCCCTAGTCAGACACCTTTCCTTCGCTGAGTGGAGTGTCTGGAGAGGCCTAGCTTGCAAGGTCAAAATTGACCTGCAAGGATTTGGGACTTGTGTTATGTAAGTTAGGCTTTCCAGTTTGAGAAGTGAGCTTGAATTCTAAAAAAAACTGCAAAACCAGATTTTGAAAACATCCCGACATTATGAGAGTCTCCATGTGAGTTACTATATGTACTTTGCTCAATGTGGGCCCCAATTATTGTAAGGCTCGGGGCTTTCTCCCATGAGAATTTTACATTGTTGACATGCTCATAGACAATTTAAAAAATGAATGCATTCAAGAATGATGATTCTGATACGTGAATGCATGAAGTGTGAATTTGAAAAGTAACATTCTCAAACAAACAACAAAAAAGTCAATATTAGTGTTGGAAAAGTGTATAAATGATATAAAAGCCAACTGATGACGTGGAAAGGATCATAAAACTAGTGTGTATATGTTTTGGAAAAAAAAACTACCTCGTGAATTGAGCAAAGCTTTAGCAGAGAAAAAAAATCCGCTTCGTGAAATAATGGTGAGGGATGTAAATTATGCATGACGCTTTTGAGAATTGGAAGATGTTGGTAAATGTATGTCCGATGTGTATGTACCACGTTATCCTGAAAGTGTTAATCACTTATGACATGATAGCAAACAAAGAAACCGAAATGGAGTGAAAGGATGATGAGCAAGTCGTGAAACCGTTAAGAAGACTTGATTATTGAGTAAAATTATTAGAAAGTTGCGTGTTTAATTATATAGACTGAGTGAAAGGATGATGAGCAAGTTGTAAAACCGTTAAAAAGACTTGATTATAAAGGTAAAATTATTAGAAAGTTGCGTGTTTAATGATATAGACTGAGTGAAGTGGTGTGGAGAGAAATTTGATGTGATCTGGATCTTAAATCTTTTTTGAGGCAATATTCGAAAAGGTCTATAACAAAATCAATAAATATTTGTAGGCATAACAAAGCAAAAATGAATACGATTGAAGTTCATAAACACACACCAATGGATGAAGGCCTGAATTGATTCTTTTTTCTTGAGAGTACTTCGGGCCTTCCTATTTCGATTATAGCATCTTTCCAGTGAAATCCAATTTGATAAGGTTTGAAATCCGGAAACTTTTCTCCATCTGCAAACCTTTTGGATCCATCTGGGGATACGAAGTTTCCTTCAACTTTACGAAGTCCAACTCGACCTGAAACATTAACCTTGAATTTCTTCCAAGCAGATGAACCCACACAACCTAAGGCTAGATCACCTTGTTCAAGAGGTGGTTGCGCGAGGGTGGTACAGATAGGTAAGAGATTTGTCCTAATTGGAACTCTCAATTTTTGAGGGCTAAAGGAGTGAAAGGTAGTCGAAAAGAATGGGACAGAGGCAAATGTTGGCTGAAAGCCAACATTCGCTCCTTCTTTTGGACTAGCAAATGTGTAAGATTCGAGGGCATAAACTTTGATAGTCACTGAGCCCGATGGATCGTATATGAATTCGAAATGTGCTAGACTTTTCGGTGTGTTCCAATGGGTTCTTCCTGTGCTCGTAAAAGTCAAATGAGTAACCAAACTCTCGTGACAAGATATAAGAGTTAGACACATACCATTAAACACCGACTGGAGCGAGGATACGTATATGCGGGTGATCTGTGCCATGGAACCTCCGCCAAGTTCCTTGGGCATGCTGAAATTCCCAGGAATAAATATAAGTTCGTTATATGGACCTGATACCATCAAAGATATAAGCCATACAATTGAGAATATGACTTTCAAGGATAAAGGTCCAAGAGGAACTCACCAACGGGACTTGAATGATATCGGATAATTTGCACCGTACCCGCTCCACCTCGAAATATACCGGGGGTACTTGCATACTTACGAGAGAGCTGATCGACCGGATCGAAGTGACCCGGACCAAATTGGTAATTATCAGGTTTAGACTTGGTTCGACGTTGATCTGGTGCAACGTTATTTTTTGGTTTACCGAACAATGAGAGCAGAAGCCACCATGCTTCACCGCGAAGTTGCCAACCTGGGGGAGCGAGCTGAAAGGGGTTACGGGGGTCGATCTTTTGATCAGACTTCAATTCTGTGGCTTGACCTGTGTTGATGTTGTCGTACATTTCTCTGGAGACAAAAAGAAGTCAGAATCAAGTCGGCTTTCTGAGATATGCAGGTGGATGAATGATATACAATTTGCACAACTTCTGAGGCTTTGAGCACGTCAAACCGAGGTACCTCGCAATAAAACAATGATGACAGGAATGAGAACAGACGAGGAAGTCCCTTGCAACTTGGCTCTACTCGACACCGGTGCTGATCAATATGCGTATTTAAAGGGGGTATGATAGGAGCCTTTCCTGACTACGAGCACCGTTGGAATTGAATGAGGGATGATGATCAGCGTGATGGATGTCCGTGATTGAATAAAAAACTCTGCTCTCTATCCCAGGTTGGATTGTAGATGAATATCGTTAAAGATCAATGTGTGAGCTAGGTGGAGAAGAGGCTCGGTTATCGATTTTGTGCTACCGCGAGGGCTACTCGAGGATGTTAACTTATCGAGGGATTGAAAGTGTAATAGAATTTCAAGCGCCTCAAAAAGAAGAACGGAAAATTCAGGTTCTGGAAATCACTGTATCTTAAAGTGTCGAAGATACATGAACGAGTGTGGGACCGGATGGAGAAGTGAAAAATTGTACATACAACCTTGTACAACACCTTACCACAGCGCCGGGATGAAAGTTGATGTGATTGAGATCAAGGGGGTGTCAAGTTGAGATACTTACGACGAATATCCCTAAGAAAGTTCGCCACAGTAGCATATAGCTTACGTTAAGTTTACGAAAACGGGATGAACATAAAGTCTTCCGTTTTGATCAAACAGTAATCAGGTAACGACAAACACCGGGAGGAGAATTCTGTCACTCGAGCCGGAGTGATAAAACGTTCGCCGCGTTCAATAATTTTCGTGATCAAAATTCAAACTTGACACCCCCTGTTGATTATCAAATTAATGGTCATTCATATAATTTTGATAGTCGGCATCCGTCTCAACATATCCTACATACCATATCACTGGGAGTAACGTTTTACTTATATACTCAAGCCGAAGTGCGGCAGGCGTTACTTCTCGGAGTCACACAGTGTGTATCCTCCCTCCGAGTTTATATATCCTACGTAGCTATTGATTTCACACAAGAGAATATGCACAGCGCTTCAGCCCAAGTCAAGAGAAAAGTAGGAAATGTCAATGATGCGAAAGCCCTTTTCTCGGCAACCTGACCGTTGGATGACACCACAGGACCCTGGAAAGCGCGAGTGGAGGGTAGTGACCAAAAAGGTCGGAATTTAATCCAAAATTTGGCCCAGGTGTGATGGGATACCTTGTATCTAAAAGATACAAGTCTGGTCTTGAACGTATGAAACCCGTTCTGGTCTGGTCTTTAATATGAATGGTTTTTAGAAAGGAAAAGTATAATAGTACTAACTTAACTAAGTCCCTCTGCTCTTGCCGCGAGCTTGCGAGCATAGGGACTTACGGCTAGTCTTGGTTTTCTTGGTGACAAGCACAATCACCCTTTGGTGGGAGAAATTGGACTTCAAACAAAACTTTTCCATGCAATTACAACTTTTTTTTTAAAACTCAGATCTTGTCATTCCCCTTCTTCCACATCTTTCTATCTTTTCACTTTATCTCGAATCACTCGAGCTCAAAAGTTGCCATTGAGCTCAAAAATCGTACTTTTCAAATTTCAAAAATCCGTTTTGCTGCGTGTTACACAAATGATTGATTGTATGTATAATAGAATTTGGAATTTAATCGTTCACAGATGATGGCAATCATCAGATGGGGCTGACGATGACAATCAGGTGCCATTTGTATCTGGGATTGGAGAGCTTTGTGTTTTGAGTGGCAAAGTCAGCCAAAATCCAAAATAACCTCAGATCCTTTTTACCAAAAATGAATCCACAGCTCGAAACAGACTCATTGCCTTCCGATGACTTCGAAGAAGATTCAATCGACAATAATTCGGAAGAGCCTCCTGAGCATCGAACAATAAGAATATGTAGGTTCATAAATGAGGTTGGAATGTCGCCAAAGTCTTTCATCCAAAACCTCCTGGATTCTGATGATCCTCAAGTTGTCAAGCGACGCCAATTCTTTGGAACGGCAACTGGATGGCCATCGACACAGAAAATGATTGAGAGTATCAAGACTCAAGTGTTCAAGAACCGGAAGAAGATGAATAGTGATAATTGGAGTGCTTTTATATCAGGAGAGGTATGCGTAAATACCGTGCTGCTTTAGAATTAGTGATGTTTCCTTCGAATCAGATGTTTATTGACATTTCCCATCGATCAATGTAGGCAAAAGAAATCGTCAATCGTGAAAACTTGCCTAGGGGCCATGCTCCAAACGGGAGCTTTTATAGTGCGGATAGGGTTGACCATTCCTTCTTTAAGCCAGAGTCGGAAGCTGCTCGCGATGACAGTCTCAGGAAATCAATGCCATTCCTACACGCCATCCTCTACTCCAAAATCGATAACGCAATCAGTATTCGTAATGAAGTTCGAAAAAAAAAGCCTCAACGGCAAAGAACCAAGCTCAAGGCAAGGATGTAAACAGCGAAGGTTTGGATGATGGCGACTCGAACAAACTTGACTCAATTAGACGTCGCCTGGATGGCTTACCAGTGGAGGCTATGGAGGGGATATCACACTCTGAAGCAATCTCTTCAACTGATTTGGAAAAAAGTCAATTGAACCAGGTAGGTATTTCTTTCTTCTACAACCAACAGAAGTTGATTGGACTGAAATCATATTCCACTTCTGCGGGTATTGTATCTATTTCAGATTCCTGTTACAATTCTTGCAATGATAGCCTTTACTTCCAACCGATGTTTCAATGGAAAGCAGCTGCAAAACTCTCTTGCATTCATTGCGTGTGGTGTCTCTGAGCGTACGAATGATTATCTACACTTTATTGGATTGACTTCAAGTCGTGAAACTGGACTGAAAGCGATGGACACTCTCGGTCGCGCATCTGAAAAGTTGATCAAAAGTCGCATGGCTAAGGAGTACAAGTTGTATCCATTTATGACACTTGACAACATTGATATTCAAACTCGTATCCACAATACACGAATAGAGTCAACCACGAAGATGTTTCATGGATCTTATGGATACCTTCATTTTTTACCTGATCATCTTACAAAGGACATTGATCCAAATGAGGCCACAGCTGATAATCTTCTCAAATGTGTTGAAAACAGTCGATCAAAGCCCTTTGAACCCGCATCGATGTTACCGGATCAAAAAGATGAAAATCACTGGACGTTAGTCCTCAAATCACAGCTTGCTGCAGTGTTAGTGGAATACGAGGTGACACCAAATTCGGCTGCTCACACCGTCTGTAAAGGCTCGCTTTCCCTTGTCCCACCTCCAGTCGACCAAATAGTGATGTACACACCCGATCTCATGATGCTCAAGATGATGAATGCTTCGGATAACTCGGCAAGTGGTGTCGCCGAGATGCTGGAACAATGTCAAAAACAGACCGATGAAGACGCGGTTGAATTTTCAAAATTTCTCCGAGTACTTGAAGGCGATATGGGGACATGCTTAAACTTTGAATCACTAGTCCGACAGCGCTTCCCAGCTGGGCATGCAGATGAAGCTTTGGCAAATATTCTGAACATGCCTGGTTTAGCTCATACACTATGGAACGTGGCAAGCAAAGTGCTGAGCCATCATTGGGGTAATTCTAAAGACACCTTAAACACCGGTGTTCATCGGACTGCTGGTGCACTGGGAATGGAAAGCGATAAACTCCCATCGCAACAAGATTTCAATTCTTTGATGCAGGTAATTTTCAAAAGCCACACTGCTACGCTTGTATTTCTTCTGAGGTATGCACTTTCAAAATTTCAATGATGAAATACCAATGACACTTAATCAATAAGTGTGTCATTCTTTAAAGGCAAACCATACAAGCTCGGCAAGTTCTAGTTGATTTGAAAGAACCTGGAGCTGCGCAGTCCGTAATTGATGAATGCTACGAGCGATACTTCACTGTCAGCTCTTTAGATGAATCATCTAAAACAGGTGATTGGACCTTGTATAATCTGCGACTACGCCTTAGAGACTTTGCTTCAATTGTAGAGGGTGATAAGGCTATGAGAGCTGGCGATATAGGCCGTGTCTTACTGATGTGGAAGCGGTGGACTGTTATGGCTCATGGTGTGAAGGGATTATCACATTATGCCATTCATCTCCCAAAGTTTATATTGATTTTAGACAAATATTTACCCAGCAAGATTGCAAAAGCCATAAAACACAGTCTTCTTATTCCTACTGGTGGTAGAGAAGGACACTGGGTCGCAAAAGACTTTTATCTAGAGATTCAGAACTATTGGCTAAAGTATTTCTATAATCACTCTGTATGTCATCTTCAATTGATTCATTCTCTGGAAAAAGTTGACTGATTCATACTTTTATAATAGGGTCAAGGAACTGAGGTTGAAAGACTGATGGAAAGATTCTCAATCCTCATTCCTTTGGTAATAATATCTGATCAACCATGAATAAATAATATGATCACCACAAAACTCATATTTAACTTTTCTGTGTTGATAGCTACGAGAACTCATACATCAGATGAAGACCAGATCTGGTCTCAAAGATATCTATCAGAACAACAGACATGTCATCTCGCCTCCAACATTACAGAACTTTTTACGAATGGCCCAAGTTCACTTATGTGATCCAGAAATCTCTCGAAACACGCGTGATATCAACAACAATGACGAAGTGGATGATATAGAGGCTCTAGGAATTGAAAAGCTCTTCTCAATTGTTCAGGAGGAGACACGTAAGAAGAAGACTTCTAGATTCCTATGGGGTTCAATGAACGCTATCAACATAGGAACAGACTCGGTAGAACAAGAAAACTTAATTGATGATCAATTTTGAATGTGCTCTGTTTTCAAAAGCTGTGCAATTTAAAACCCAAATTCTTTGAAATGATTAATACATGTTTATATATCTACACGGAGCCTTTTAACCTTGCAAACTTGGAGGCTGTATCTTCTTATCTTCACGTGCTTTTTTTCTCTCAGCAATACCAGTGTCTTTGATAGCTTTCTCAGCGTCTTTGATAGCTTTTGCAGAGGCTTTTAATTGTGCTTTCTGAAGCCTTGCTTCTTCCCGAAGAGCCATTTCCTTTTGGCGATGTTCACGCTTCTCTTCCTTGACCCTTTCAGCCTCGGCGGCGTTCTCTTCACGGATTCTCTTTCTCTCAGCAATAGCAGCATCTTTGAGAGCTTTCTCAGCCGCTTTCAAGCGTAATTGTTCGTGATGTTCTTCTTCCAACAGTTCAAGGTCTAGGATTTCTTGATCATTCTTGATCTGAATGTCTTCGAGCTCTTCTTGATGTTGTTTAAATGAGTCACTTCTGAACCATCTCTGAATGCACTCATTAATACTATTATAGTGTCCAGGCAGTCGCTCCCCACCTAAGATCTCCCTGAGAAAGACACCATTTGATACAGCGACATAATTATTGACAATTTGCCAAGCATCCTCCAGTTTGAAGAGAGTAGTGGATCGCATATGACATCCGGAAGGATAAGTTTGACGAAAAAGCTCCTCAAAACCTTCTACAAGTAACACAGATAGTTCTATCATAGCCTTGTTCAGTCGTATGGGATCGTTCAGCTTGCAAACAAGTGGGATTCCAGCAGAGGCTTTTCTTTTGACAGCAGTCTTTACTGGTTGAAAAGCTGTTACGTCTTCGCGGGAAGTTAGACTAGAAGCAAGCAATGCCGCTAGATCGGCAGATTTTGTATGCGGTAGCAGTCGGATTATTCGGGCTGCAGCTTCAGGCTCACAAGTTGAGCATCGACATGCTGGCATACCCAGAGATTTTTCACGTTCAATCTCTTGTAGATAACCTGGGTCAGACTTTGACATAGGGATGTATCCCTTCCTATAGATTTGTAATTGAGATACATTAGCATGTAAATCAAGATATCAGCTTCCAAAGAGGATGCTTACAGGTTATCCACCGCGTAAACCACTCTGATACAACATGGTGTCAAGCGGAACGCATGCATTCGCTCTTCATTGTTCATATGATTTGAGACTGCAATTTCGTGAATTGAATTTGCACCGTTTGGCATAGTGGGCTGAACAAAGATTATAACTAAGCCCTCATTTCCAATGCCACAGGCAGCTCTTCCACTCATTTGATTTGATTCGGATGGGTCCATTGCCCCCATGATTACCACAATCTTCACGCGTTTCCAATTCTGACCTAAGCCTAAGGCTGAAGTGCACGAGAATATTGGAAATTTCTCCTCTCCATACTCCTTTGCTCGCACAAGCTTGTCTTTCTTGCCAATAGCAGAATGGTAGATGCGAATGCAATTACTGTTGCCATTGCGAGCATCATCAGGTGTGCCACGTGCTTCACAAACAATTTTTGATACAATACCGGTTGCATTTCTAGTTCCCGAATATATTAACATCGGCGGCAATTCCTCGTTTGAGACTTGTGATGCTGGCGGAATCAATCCAATCAAATCGTTGGCTGAGTCAAGCGGATATGACATGTAGATTCGAATGTAGCGCAGCTCTGGTCGTACAAGCTCGGCACGAATCACATTCATGTGTGATGGAGTTATACTCAGGCTTTGCTGGATTGCGTCGATTGCTTGAGGTCGGCAGGTTGCTGACATTAGTAAAACTGGAATATTGTCTGTTGCCATTAGCTCTCGTCCCAAATTCCCGTACGAGGGCCTAAACAGACCAACGTCTTGTGGAGTGACATGTATAGAGAAATTTCGTGATTGTCCACTAGCTTGAAGTCCCCAAAGATAAATACAATGGGCTTCGTCGACTACTTTCAAGATTAGATGACGTTGAAACTCTTTGCTGTGGTACAAGGTCTGGAATTTTGAATTGTTTAAGAATATCTCTGGGCTCTGAAAAAGGAATTCACATATTCGTAATTGTGAGTCAAAAGAGATGTATTCTTCCAGTTCAAAGGAAAAACATCATACAAGATAAATAAAAGAGTATTTGTTTTGCTTCAAATTTTGCAAAACATCTTTGTTGAATGTCCTCTTTGTGAGGTTCACCGCAGTGATGCCAGCTGCTTTCTTCTCTAAGACCTGAAGCAAACTCTTACTTTTGTGAGTAGAGGGTCTTGGACAATCTCGGTGACGGATTCACCTGATTATCTCCAAGTGCATCCAATGGATTCAAAACCAATATGACAGGTTTCTGCGATTGGGTAAAAAGGTGGAAGAAGAGTTCCGGCACTCGACTTTTGCCAAATCCTGTTCCGGCAAGTAGGAAGGTGGGATCGCCGTTCACAAGGCTCACCGCCGTGATGATCTGTTCGTCTTTGTGACTTTCACCAGGATACTTCTTTGAGAACTTTGAAGCTACAATATTGCTTTGATCATCAAAAGTCGAAGTGAGCAGTTTTTTGCCCAAGGTTGGATTTTCAAGATCAAGGTTCCGTGAAGGTTGGGAAGCTTCGGGCGGATTTGCCTTTGTATGACTTCGAGTTTGTCTTTTAGAGGTAGGCATTGAAAATAAGAGAATTGAAGTGATTATCAAAGCGCATGAATTGGTCAACAAGTGAACAGATTATTGAAGTTGAACTCATTTTGACTTGAAGTTGAGGAGCGGCAAATTTGGATTGGATGTTTACATATCACATGTAACATCACCCGCAGTCATTTTTGAAATTTGAAAAGTACGATTTTTGAGCTCAATGGCAACTTTTGAGCTCGAGTGATTCGAGATAAAGTGAAAAGATAGAAAGATGTGGAAGAAGGGGAATGACAAGATCTGAGTTTTAAAAAAAAAGTTGTAATTGCATGGAAAAGTTTTGTTTGAAGTCCAATTTCTCCCACCAAAGGGTGATTGTGCTTGTCACCAAGAAAACCAAGACTAGCCGTAAGTCCCTATGCTCGCAAGCTCGCGGCAAGAGCAGAGGGACTTAGTTAAGTTAGATAATAGTAATAATTTCGATAAAGAAAAAGTAAAACAGAAACAGAAAAGTCAAATCTATATAAAGTAATAACAATCTTTCTCAGGAACAATCCTATAATGTAAATTAACTACTTAAACAGAAATATAAATAAAGGTACAGAATCTTTCTATAATGAACTACTTATTTAAGATGATTTGATAAAATGAAATATATAACCCTGAAATACAATTAACAACAGAACCGCTTATGACACCAGGTTAGTGACGAAAAAGGTCGGAATTGTGGTTTCTTGAAAAAAGGGTAGTGACGTGGAAGGTCGGAATTTGGCAGTCTGATGGCCAAATTCCCACAGGTTCATCACGCAAAATGTTAGAAAGTCGCTGGAAGAGATGTCATATTGTCACATTATGACAGAAAAAGAAAGGTCGAAAGTTGTATGAACCTCCCAAAACACGCCAGAGCTTGTATCAGCTCAAGCCAGTTAGAGCCAGTTCCATCAAAACATCACCCAAAAAATACAAATGAAACCATTAAGAACTTTCATAAAATGTCTAAGAGAACTCGAGAAACTTTGAATGATGTGATCGATGTTCTTGTTATCGAGAGTGATCCAGAGGACAACAATCCCAAAGATGATGGTATTATCTTTGTGGAATCAGTTTCATCCAGCAACACCACCACCACCGCCAAACCACCAAAAAAAAGCAACATACCGGAAAGACACCTCAAAAGAATCCGATACTTTCATGCCCTTTATCAAAGCCCAACAAAGGATGTTCCCGCTGCAACATTCATAAACTGGTAAATCAAAAGACTCTTCATTGTCATTGTGGAAGTAAGATTAAACTTCCAGAGGGATGTGTAGAAACTGCTGAGGAGCACTGGAAAAGCCGTACGTCCAATCAATAATTAAGCTTCATTAGGATACTTCTAAATGTACATATGTGGTCTGTCTTCCTTCCAGGAGCTTGTACAAGACACACAGAGAGGATGGAGGCAAACAAAGCCCTCACATCCTGGGTTACAGTCACAAAGGTCAAAAAGACCATCGAGATGGATTGTGTTGGTCTATCCGATGAGTCGTGGAATCGACCACGGTCTCATCGTTCTATTTTTGATTGTATTAAACACTCACCCGGCCAAACGCTGGGTGCTATGTAAAAAGCCTTTTAGTACGACTCACGAGATTGACCTTTCCGATGAACAGAAGAAATGCTTCCATTGTGCCATGAAGCAAACACTGTTTGGAACATTCGGCGACATGGCACACAAGAATCCATCCACTCGGCTCAGTGTACTGGCAAGGTCGAATGTCAAGCTGGTACAAAGTTTCCACTTAGTGATGATTGTGAGAAGTCGAAGTCAATTTGAAGCGTCCTCAAAGCCATCAATATTTCTTATGCTACGGATGAGAAGATTAAGTACATAGCAAAAGTTTTTATGACTGGTGACCAGTTCAAGCGGTCTTAAGGAAGTTTTCAGAGCTGCAGATCCTCCAGAAGTCACTTGAGAAAACTACTGCTGAAGGGGACGAGGAATTCTGGACAGCAATTGGAACATATGGGAAGGCTAGCCTGTTTGAAGATAAGGAGGCGGTTAGAGGAATGATGATGGCAGTTGGTGTGCGAGCTGAGAGAGAGTTAAAAGGAAAGACTTTACGAGGAAGACAGATTGAAATTTACCTGGACAACTTCCTAAGAGCATCCACAGCCGTTACAGTAAATTTACTGTAACGGTACGGTACGTACTGTTGCAGTACGGTAACGGTACGTACTGAAACGAGGAATTCCACACTCGTTTCAGTAAAAGCTTTCTGTACAGTACGTACTGTACAGAAAATGCAGTTTTCCACAATCGTGTGATCTGTATATCCCGGGAGGTGTGAGGAGATAGGGGATTTCAAGGATTTCGAACTGTAGTTCGAAGTTACCGATACTGTACCGATTTGGTAGAGGTCCAGTAAATTTACTGGACCTCTACCGAATTTGACCGATTTTCTACCGATTCGGTAGGTACCGAATCGTGATTTTGACACGATTGGGAGTTTTTGGGCTCGGTACGGTAAAATTTACCGTACCGAGGTCGTTTACAGAGACGACTGTGGATGCTCTAACAACATTGGGATCTATCAGCCCCCGGGCCCTCAAACTCTTCAATGACCACTTTGCCGGCCATTCTTCTTGAAGTATGTGTCAAATTTGATCACGCTCTGGTATGCATCTTGAAGATGGCCTACATTCTTCAAACTTTGACAACATCGCAGCATCCTTGAACAACTTGATTACACAGGACCGGTGGCAGCAGCAACAGATGAGACTGTATGTGTGAAGTCATTACGCCACTACAATGGCTTCATAGTAGGAGCCCAGGGCGGCAATATCAGATTTTCTGATGGAAAGGATATTGAACACATTGTGAAATCAACTGTAGCTGCAGGTAACCTCTGTTCCAAGGTGAGTTTGTGTATTCAAGCACACTTTTAATTTCATTTGATACTGACAGAAATGAGACCTCATGTTGTGTGGTCAATCAGATCCAAGCTTACACTATACAGATACCTTTACCAAACATGTCTACATTTGTAGTTGCTGTAATTGCTAGTCAAAGCAAAGAAAATGCTTTGGATGTTGCTGCTCAACATACCACTTTTCCTTTGGAATGTCAATTGGCAGGAATCAATGTCCTCTCACTTGGATCCAATGGTGCTCCAACTGAGCTGGCTGCGCAAGAGAAGTTATCAAGTCAAAAACTCAGTACCTAACCTACTCCAATAAGAACCTTGATGTCTTTGTCAAGGTGCCTCTATTGGGCAAGAATTGAATGCCTGTAGTTATGATTCAGGAGCCAAAACATGCACGTAAAACAGCAGCAAATCAACTCCTTTCTGGAGCTTGTGTACTTGCCTTTGGACAATACTATGTCAATATCCAGCAGCTTGCAATCATGCTACAAGACGCAAACTCACCCATCTATAGATGTGATGTGTTTGACTGTGACCAACAAGATGATGGACATGTGTATCGTACTTTCTCTGCGGACACCCTTGAAGCAGCTCTCAAACATGAAGAATGTACAGGCTTGGCTGTATATACCTTCATATTTGGAGAAATGTGTGATGCATGGCTCAATCAAGAGATTGGACATCGTGCACAAATTTGATTGGCCTGCACAGCTGCTTTTTTCCTTTGCATCTGGAACAACTATCTCACTAGGCGACAGAATCAACCACATAGCTCTATGAGTGTTGGAGCAAATAGAATATCACCTCAAAGTTTCAAGATATTCTCAACAATGGCCTTACGCCTCATTGGTCTTATAATCTCACATCATCAATTCTACCCTTCAGTCCCTCTAATGCCTTGGAAACTTGGAACCAAGCCACTTGAGCACATATTTGGTTAGATGCAAATAATTTCACCCAACTTTACTGTTCTGGATGCTTGAAAGATGATTCCAAAGATTCATGCTGTGGTCAAGAGTCTGGCAAGTGGTATGCTAAACTTTGAAGCTCAGAACATATACATTCAGGTGTGTCTTTACACTTCCAGCTCACTGTATCAATACAATACCAAGATAACTGATTTATGAACTTGGACTAGGATACAAATGTGCATTTGTCAACAAAAAAGCACCCAAGAATACCAATCTGCTTCTTCACTTCCCAAGTGATGAGGAGGTTACACTTGAGCTTGAAGCAGCCAAGAAGTATGCCATGAGTTTGGCTGCTTTTGTTTCAATGCATGACAATCCAGTTGTTGGCAACTCAGAACCGTACTCAAACTTGACAAGATGTGATGGTACACTTCTTGTTTCATTGACAAATCATTTCAACACCTGTACTAACTGAGTACAAGATCAATCAGATGTCTCTTCTAGTATAGCAAAAGACTATGATGTTATCTATTGACACCCTCCCAAAGAAACTCCAGAAGAATCTGGAATGCAGGCTGCTGCTCTACTTGTGTCCAAAAAACAGAAGACCAATGTTTTTTTGTCCAACGTTACAGAGGAGGTTGAGTAAGAGGGGCTCTCTAATGAAGCAATGTTGCTTTTCAATCTGCTCAACCCTGTAGATCAATCAAGTAACAAGAAAGATCCAGCACAAACTGTTGACACTGAGCTCAATGAGCAACCAATGAAGGCTTTGGTCTTCAATGACCAACATGGCGCTCACCTGGTCAACATTGGTCTACTTGACATCCGACATACTAACGTTAGTTAAGTCAAGAGATACCAAGGTAATGAGCGCACTAGAATAAATGTTGACCAGCTAAGAAACAGTCCTGGTGAAAAAATGAATCCTAGCAAATGCAGAAAGCTAGTAGCTGTTGTCATGAAAAGTACAGAGGTTACACCTACTGGTGTTTCACAAATCCACTGATGGAATATTGCGGTGAAGCTGGATCTAGCTAAGCAGATACAAAACACCTCAACAATCCGCGACTTCCCATCTCATGCTATCCTCACCGGAGGGGGAATCAGTCAACACAACCCACTTGAGTAGGGCAAGTTTTTGGTCATTATCAAAAATAATGTAAGTACTCCAGATTGTCTATCTATTTCAAACAGTCCAGTCAAGATATTCAAATATAAACAACTCTTTTCACCAGCAACTCTACCTTGGAAAGACTTTAAGTGTCTATATCTATAAAAACAAGAGACACGCTTGGATCAAGACTGCTACATCTTGTGAAGAGCTCTCATACATATTGGTTCAAATTTTCAAATACAACCCATCTTATCCAGTTGTCATGTCTGCTGATCACCGGTATCCAGACTAGTACACCTTTGCTTGAATTGAATCTACTCATGTTGTATATGTATTCCCTTCTTCTTGGGGGTTGACATTTTCTCACATGCCAGGTGGAGACTCTTACTCAATACCACAAGTTCTAAGGTCTTTGATCCAGTCATTCAACACCCCATCCTTCATCAAAGCTTTTGAAAAGCAGCTCAAAGCACCAACAGCTAATCAAATAGGACATGACCAAGACTGATGGTCCACATATGTTGAACTTTCTTCTACTTTTATATTGATGATTTGTTTGAACTAAGATCTCAAATGTCACTCGTTCGACTTTTGTTCTGATTACTTTTCTTTTCTTCATGCCTCTTTGTTGTGATCATGTCATCCTGATGCTTCACTCATTTAGTAGTTGGGAAGCCACTTTGAGATCTCAAATATCACTTGTTCAACCATTTTTATCATCACTTTCCTTTTCTGCATGTCTAGCCTCTTTGTGATCATGTCATCTCAACTTAGCTTGTTGAAATATTGAGCCTTGTTTATTGTTCAGTCCTCAAACACCATTCTGTGACCCTTCCGATCCAAAAAACCGGCTTGGCCTTTTTTTAAAAAAAAGGATGGTAGTGACATGGAATCTGACTTGTTTTCTAGAAAATTTCAACAAGAAGGTTGGAATTTACGTCACTTCCCTCCACTTGCGCTTTCCAGGGTCCTGACACCACCCATCTCAAGTTCCCCTTGGACCACTCCCAACAACCGTTGGCGGTGGTAACTCCGCTGTTTCTAAACACAACCAACAAGGCAGCAGTAGTGGCTGTTGTAAACAACAGCCCTCCCAAGAAAGCCCCTGGCTCCAACAGCATCCAGAACTGGACCTGGAAGATGGCCTGGGAGCAAGTTAAAATACATGTAACCTACCTCTTCAGATGCATTGCAATGACGGGTCACATACCACGCGCATGGAAAATAGCAGCAACAGTAATGATCCCAAAGCCCGGAAAACCGGGCTACACTCATGTTACAAATTCAAATCATACCTAAGAATGTTGAACAACTATGATGACATTGTAAATCAAATAAGTACCAATGCGGAGTAGTGTTCACAACACTCCTAAGTGTCTGAATTCATGGTTGCCAAGAGCTTACAAATAATTTCAATTCTATTTCATATTCCATCTTCACTATAAATTTTGCTCATTGTTCTCACTAAATAAGTTTCATGAAGAACTCATTATATTCTCTTATATTCCCTTTTATATTCTTTCATTCTTTTTATATCTCATATTATCCATTTAAATCTTTGATAAAACATTCTAACTAAAAGATCACCACAACACCAAGCTCGTTGATGGTTATCAAACTCAGGAGGAGTTGGCAAACTTGCTTGTGTCCAAGGTAATTAGTTAGATATATTAAAATTACAAAAATATCTATCTTAACATTTTCTTTATTTCATAGACATAAGAAGAATTTTTCCTTATTCCTGATTTGATCTACTTTCACCTATTCTCTATTTGTGTTGATCTTGTTATAGGTACGATTCTTCTTTATGTCTTTCTCTTTTTAAATCAATTGTTTTATATTTTTGCTAATTCTTGTTATAGTGTTTTGAGACTAGTTTGTGTTTTGATTGCTAAAATAAAGACCTTAAAGATCTCAATTCCTCACATGGTAGCGAGAGACTGGTCTTGGCATCAATCCATAATATTGTTTTTTTTTAGATTACAAATATGACTACACCTGTTCCAATGGAATCCAAACCAACAACTAATTCGAATGATTCAAGCTCAAATAATATTGATTCTGGTATTGATATATCTAAGTTTAGATTTTTTAAACTGAATAAAACTAATTGGGCAAAAAGGCAGATTATGGTTGATAGTGTACTAACAAGCAAAGGGTTTGATTCTTTGCTGGATTTAGATTGGAATAGAGATAATCAAGAAACTCAAGTTTATAAGACCCAAAATGCTTGGGCCTTTTCTCTGCTTTGGGAAATTGTCAAAGAAGATCTTCATGACATAATCATAACTCATTCTCCTAGTTTTTGGCATACATATCAAGCTCTAGGAAGGTCGTGTGGAATGCTATGCATTATTACAGTCTCAGCCAAACTCCGGAAACTTTTTAATACTACCTTTTCTCCTGGAATTTCTATGAAGGAACATATTTTTTCATTTAATAGTATGATAACATCCATAAATACATCTTTATCATCAATGACCAAATTCACAACAATATTTACTGGCTTAAATGCCTGTATCTTTCTTTCTTCATTCAATGCTGATGAAGGATTAATGCCTCTTATCACTACTCTTTACAAAACAAAACCTCTCACATATTTGAGTGCTTATGAAAGTATGATGTTAGAAGCTGATAGAAGGGATGAAGTAGAGTCTAGTATATCAGTAAATCTTGCTCATAATCAAAGAACTTTTCCAGAATTATGTTCTAGTGATTATTGATGATTACTCAAGATTTAATCAAATTTATTTAATGAAGCAAAAGTCTGAATCTGAAGGATACCTTATGTCATTTATCAAGGAAGTTTGAAACAAATTGGGAGTGACTCCTGTGTATCTACACTTAGATAGAGGAGGAAAATCTAGTTCAAAGAAATTTATGTTATATCTTCAAGAACAAGGAATTTCTGTCAAACAAGGTCCTGCTGATAGTCCTCAGACTAATGGTGTTGCTGAGAAATTCAACTATACTCTATTGGTAAAAGTCCGGTGTCTCTTAGCTCAATCTGGTGTTCCAATCAACCTTTGGGATGAGGCTGCTAAATACGCAGCATACTCCCAATTGCATTGCTGGTCACACTTAGCAAGATCTTCAAGAAACTCCTCACAATACACCTTTCTGCTCACGCATGGAACCTCAAGATGCTCAACAATGGCCACTATGGTGGTTGCCCCGGCAAATTGAGTCAAGAGGCCTTGGTCCATTGCGTGTCTTGGGTCAAGCAAGCATGAGTCAAGGGGAAAGTGGTGGGCGCGCTCTTTGCAGAAGTCAAGTCTGCTTTCCCGTCTGTTCACCACCTTTGGCTCCCCCACACTCTTGAAAACAAAGGAATCAACACTCAGACCTTGAACATTTGGAGTGATTTCCTCACCTCAAGATACACCACTCTCACCTTCAACGGCTACAAGTTGCAGCCCTTTGCCCTGGACCATGGCCATCCGCAGGACTCACCACTCTCACCACTTCTTTACCTCCTATACAACTCCTCACTCCTCAAAGTGACTGACAACATTGCTTCAGCCACGGTCTTAGGTTTCATTGACAATGTTGTCCTACTGTCCACAGCTTCAGATACTCACCAGCTCAAGTCTCAAAAGCAAACCTTGTCTTTTTGCCAACAACAATGGGCAAAGAGACATGGAGCAATCTTTGATATCAAGAAAACCTTCTGGGTATTTTCCAGCTTGCAAGACCAGGATTTTATACCAACAATCAACTTTGCTGATTGAACACTCATCAACCAGTCCCTATGGCATAGTGGATGGGCATCAAGATTGACAACAAACTCAGCTTCCAACACCACCGCCTCAAGGTGGTCGCAAAAGGACAAAAACAAGCTGGATTCCTTGCTGGACTGGTGAAAACAGGATGGGGTATCCCACCCAAACTCATGCACATCCTGATCACAACCACAGTCCATGTGGCTACCAACTACGGCACCATGGCATGGAACCTGATTGAACCATCAAAGTTCTTCATAGAACAGCTCACCGCCATTGAAAATCTTGCACCAGGGCAGCCTTGGGTGCTCTGAGCACTACTCCCAAGGTCTTTCTCCAGAACAACCTCAACCTCACACCAGTGAAGACCCGCCTACAAAGCAAAGTGCTAAGCTTTATGGCGAGGTTGCTGGCCAAGTCTAAGTTACACCCCTTTTGCGCACTCATCCAACAGGCTCAACACACAAACCCAAAGAGTCACTGCAACCCCTTTCACCTCTTTTTCCAACACCCTCTCTACAAGCAGTTTGAGGAGCATGTGGTTCAACTCATAATTGACGCGGCTACCACCCTGATACAACCATCCAACTACTCAACCGTTCTCCAAGAAGACAAGAGCACAGCAACAACAGGAACGCTTCAGCTTTGACCCAGCACCCGCCACATCCTCATCTTCATGAATGGATCACAAATACCCGAAGAAACCACAGCAGCCTCCGTGTAGTGTGCTAACACCAAATCATCAGCAGAAGTTCACCTTGGCCCTGCACAATCACAAGGCATTTATCAAGCAGAATACTATGACGTTCAACTGGGGCTCAAAATGGAATTGGCAACGCCAGCCACCTACCGGACAACTATTGTCTTGGACAAACAAAGTGTTGTAAAAGACCCTAAATTTTCCTTTGCTAGACAACAGGCAACAAACATTCAAGATGCTGAAGTGCCTCCATCAAAGCTTTCCAACCATGAAAGTTACCATTTGGTGGTGCCCTGGCCACAAGGGCATCCAGGGTAACCAAGCCGCCAACAATGTAGCTGCCTCTCTCACAAAGAGTGACCTACCAAGCACATTCACCAATACCCCAATCACTGAAGTGTTTATCTCAGCCATTACCTGTGTCACACAGATGACCCTGACTGTAAGGTGGAGTGATCTCTCCACCTTCACTGAGTTTGAAACGTCTGGCACTGGCTCACAGAGGAGCAGGAGTTTTATCTAAACCCCTTGTATCAATCTCTAAACCAACACTGAATGAATCAGAACCCACAGAGTAATAGAGATATAAAAGAATAAGAGATAAAAGAAACCACGAGGAAAAGAGGAGGAAACATAAGGAGGGAAGAAGAACCAAACTATCTACTTGTGTACTACTATCTAAACCCATACATGAATACCCATACTGAACTGTATAACACTTCCTCCCTTACACTGACTCACTCCGGGGAAGACAGAGGGCACACACCCCGGAGTGACTCTGCATCTACCACATGCAGACCTCACAGACAAAGCAGAAAATCTCCTTTTTGACAGGAAACTCACTTCATCTTATGTCCAGAGATTATTCATGGTCTTCGGCACCAAATATGTTCTCTTTTCTGATGTTTGTGTTGTACAGTTAATGATGGATGGTCAGTAAGGTAGGATTTTTGTGACATGGCAAGTATTAGTCTAGAATTGATGAGACAGTGAGAGTGTGTGGATGTTTTGAGAGGTTGAGGTTTTGGCGGTTGGGTTGGCAGTATTCATCTTTACAGATGGTGTTTTGTGGATCGGTCGAGGTTTTGAGTTGTTTTTTTTGTGAATTGTGTTTGCAATTTTTTTTTGAAATTTTATGGTATTATTTGTGTCAAAGTGACAAGGAATGAGTGAAATTTCAACTTGTGCTTGCAAAATGTGGCAAAAGCGGAAAAAACATATGTTTTTGCCCAAATACAGGTGGTTTAAGTCCAGTATTTGAGTTTAATCCACAGTTTTGTCAGGTTTTTTCAGTTTTGCACCCGCGGAACCTGAAATTTCAATTTTTGCAATTTGAAGTTGTCACTTTGACCCACCTTGCATTCCGTATCAGACAATACATACCCGTAGTCTCCAATGCAAGCCTTTTCCCCATTCTATGGGCACAGATGAAGTTTGGCATCATGGGTGCTATTGAGACCAACCGCTGACACTGCTTCTATTGATATTTTTAATCAATCAATCATATACTTTTCTATTTGTAGAAACATGTGAAAACATCAGGTAAGGCAAATTGTGCTATTCTCTTCCTGTTGGGAAATTTTGGCTGGCCTACAAACATACAGGCACTCAGTTTGGTGATACTCAAGGTGTTCCTGAAATGCCAGATAAAAATGCAGGACTTGTCCACTCAATTTAGCCTCCAAAAGTAACAAGAATAATCTGAAAAAATGTGACAAGGGAAGGCCAATACCCCCATTGTTGAATGTCTTTTTCAGGATTTTTCTGGCTCAGCATGTGAGACATCACATGAGCGTTGTGAAAACAAATTACAAGCCGCTGACATATGTACGAGGACCTAAAACCACCTGAAATTTTTTGACAAAGGATGTGGCATTATTTGGATGTATTTCTGAAACAATCCAGCAAAATTTGATGCACTTGTGACTGAAATTGGGGTTGGAATTTATTTGGCAAGCAGAGAAAAAAATTCTGACCTTGCATGTATCCAAGACAAAGCTGAAAAATAGTCTGAAAAAATCACCACACATCATAAAGGGCATTTTCGATTGACTCTGATTTTTTCAGACTTTTTGAACTCCAGTGAGCTTTGAAAACCAGAAAAAGCTTGAAAAATTGCTTGCTTAGTTGATTCTGAGTAGAGTGCTTCAAGCGAATCCAAAAAAAGATTCAAGGAAAAAGAGAATTGTATCTCTCACCAGATTATTTTTTGAGAATTTTGGGCCAGAACTGGGGCCTTAATTTCAGAAACAGTTTTTGGTCAATCATTTTTCACATTGTTGAAATCCATTATGCTCGCAGTGTCATACATTTGCATCAAACAGAATTCATGAACGTCTTTCAAACAGACGCTTTGAACCTTTTATACTTCCAAATAACATGTTGAAAGCAACTGTCTATCTTTTAATTTGCAAGTGACATTTTTAAAGCACACAATCATGCATCCATTCACTACCACATCTAATGGTCCACCCTGAAGCAAGGTGATGTCTTGGAAGTGGGATATCAATCACAGGAGCCAAGTTTTTGACTTGGACTGGCAATGTCAATAACATAATTTTTGATATTACATTGGTGACAAAATGACAAGCCGTCATGATGGGTACTAACTATGACCTAAAACTTTAACCCGTCTTCCAATGTTCACTTTGATAAACTAGACCATATGTGTGCTTACATTCTTCTCAAATCTGTTTTTCATATTTACAAAGAAGTGAAAAGCTAGTCATGATGTAGTTGCAGATTTGATCAGATAGATGATAAAAATTGGTATAGACTGATGTATGATACATGATATTAAACAGAAGGTGGGGCAGAAATGGGGTTTGTGTGGGTTTTGTTATTATTAACTGGAATCTTTTTCTTCAGTAGATTTGTGATTGATGATTTATGTTATGTGATTTATGATTTATGTTATGTGATTTATGATTTATGTTATGTGATTTATGATTTATGTTATGTGATTTATGTTAGGAAGGATTGTGTAACAGAGGATTGGGTTGAGGTTGAAGTCCTGGAGGAAGAATCAAGAGACAAAGTGAGTAATTTGTTGGTAAATTGAGAGATGAAGGGGAAGTTGGATTGGATGAGGACAAAGAATGAGAAAAGGGATCAAGTCCTCACCAATACTTGTGGTATTGGCCCGTCTCTTGCTCCCAATTGGGGGTATAGCATGGGTAAGAGTGACATACAGGCCATAGGGCTCTTGAGCCTCTAGGGGCTGAGTTGCCGGTCCCAAATTTTTAAAAAAATTCTGGGTCTCTGTAAATCTGGGGTACCAAGATGGCAAGATGCTTGAGATCATCTAAGATGAGCGGTTGACTACTGGCAGTGGGTGTATTGTACACTTTTTACTCTAATTTGAGTGGTTGGGAAGGGACCCCCAAGGTGATAAAGTTGATGGATTATTCCCTCAGCTTCAGTGAAAGAAGTATGTACTAGAGGCAACAACATGCATAATGACAGTAGGGGGTCTCAACTTTGATTGATTTTACCAAATTTTAAAGAAATGGGACAAGTTTTCAGATTTTAAATCTTTATCCTTGAATTGGAACACCTAAAAAGGTGTTCCAATCAAGGCATTTCAAGCTGTGTTAATTTTCACGCAATTTCTAAAGATCCTGCAAAGTTGTCTGTAAACACATTCTTTGTAAAACCAATGTGTTTTCAATTTGGGACACCTTTTCAGGTATCCCAACTTAAAATCTTGCGCGTATTTTACAACAATGGGCAATTTGTTGTAGCATAAAGAGGTGTAAAAAAGACAACTTGAAACCCCTTACACTGGGGGAACAATGAGTCACATGTTGATATGTCAGGAACATGTTGATCAGTGTCACAGTGTGCACACGCAACTACAGTCACGCTGGGGTTGCTGCGGATGTGTATGCACTCCGTGACTCTGATCAACGCATGTCTCACATATTGCAATCTGACTGAATTTTCTCCTTGGTGTCACTATGGCATATGGTACACCACAGGGCAACCTTTCACTGGGACCATCTGTGATAGGAGAGAGGTATCCCCACAACCACTGGTTGTGGAGAATAAGGTGACAGTAGTGTGACCACATTGTAGAACTACTATGCAGTCTAGCATAGGCTAAGCCGTAGAGGGGAAGAATCACCACTTGTAAGAGCGGGTGAAACTATGAACGCTGTTAAGCTCCCCTCAGCCTTTGAAATTGCTTTCAAGAAATATGAGACAACACTAATTTTTGCTCCTTTTGTCTTTGCAAGTTCCCCAAAACCTAATGGGAGCCACCTGGTTGGATGCGCCAAGTTGGGCGGAGTCTGACAATTATACTACACAAAGTTCTTCTGGAACTTTTCCACAAAGGTTCCAGAACGATTTTCCACAAAGCCAGACGTGTTCTGGCTTTCTGGAATTTTCAAAAATCCAAAATCTCCACAAACTCAATCTAGGTAATTCCCACATCAACCATCACAACATGGCCGATCATACTCCCCCTTCAAGTACCCCACCAACGTTGTCCCCACACGAGATCCCACAGCCCATCTTAACCCCTCTAACTTTCCAAGTTCATCCGTCCACGATTCAGCCCTATCCATCGTTTGGTTTAAACTCAACTTCACCAAACTACTACCCAACTCAAATCACTTCAACATATCCCCCAGGAATCGTTCAACAAGGCTTTTTTGGATCTTCATTCAATTCGATCACATCCCTCTCTCAACCTGCCTTGCAACCAGTAGAGTTCACCATGACTCAATTGAACAATTCTAAGAATTCTAATTCAAGAGGCGCGAAGTCACAATCTTCAACATCTCGCAAGAGTCGTACAACAACCAAAAAGCCCCCGCAATCACCATCAAGTGGAACGCAGCAAAAAAAAAGAAAGAAGAGTGAAAAAGGCGGTGAAGACGGACCTTCTAGAAAGCCACCGCAGAAGTGGGAAGATCAGAAGAACGACAAGGGAGAGAGTGCAATCAGCATTCTATTGAATTGGATTACAACATATGAAAATTGGACTCGCTATAAGTCACATACTAACTACAAGTTGACTACGCTAGAGTTGATCACTTCCTACTTAGTTGAAAATGGAATTCATGACCGTAATGAAAAGATCGTGGCAAGTAAGGCAAGTAATTCTTTTTTTTCCTTTTTCTCATAGTTTTCCTACGACACAAATTGATTGGACAACTCATCTTCAGATCAGTCATCTCAAGACACAGTTTAATGAAGCTCAGAGATGGATTGATCAGTCGGGTCAAGGTGCGATGAATCATCTCGAAGCTGAGAAGCAGGAAAACGGATGGGAAGATGAGGATCCGGCTTGCGTTGCAAGAAAGAAGGTCTTAGTCGACTGTGAGTATCTTTCAAATCCTGTTTGATATTCCACTAAACTGATAAACCATTCTTACAGCTTACATTGAGGCTAGATGCAGATACTACTGGCAATTAGAGCCTGTCATGGGTCAACGAGACAAGGCTACCCGGCTTTCAAGTGTCAACAGTGCACACCCAGATAATCCGGACAACTCTTTAGAGTGTTTGGGTTTAACTGAAAACAAAACCCCATTACAGGTCGATGTAGATTCGGATCCATCACAACTTAGCTTTTCAGCCCTTCAACATCACAATGAACACTTGGAAACGCCAATTCAAGAAGACCACCGTCTCCATACCGAAGCAGAAGACAACAACAACGTTCTTGATATCTCTAATGACGACATGAGGCGTCTAATTGATGAAACTCTTTTTGAAGGTTTGTAGATTCTATGGTTTGTGTTGGCAAATGTAGGAGACTGAATCCATACTTCGTCATGAAGATGTAGATTCTCCAACCACTTCATTCCCCAAAAATTCAGTCAATCACACCCCCAGATCACCAAATGTAGATTCTCCGACCACTTCATTCCCCAAAGTTTCACTTAATCAGACCCCCAGATCTCCAATTAATTCTAGCCAAACTAGTTTGGTTACAAAATCAGCCACAAAGGTATCCGTCACAAAAAAAAATCGTAAGGCAAGTGGGGAGTCTCAATTGAAGGAGTTACTTACCCAATCCCACCATACTGAAACGGTCAAGTCAGGCATCACCGAGATTGAACATAGTTTGATCGAATCTAGTCTGAAATCCGACAGCCTCGGCAATGCAATCAAAGCCTTAGCTATGATTCTTAAGCCCAAAGACGACCCGAGATCATTGTTATCAAAAGAAGATCAACTGAAACAGGCGAAGTTAGATGCAGAATTACATAGTTTGAAAGTTGAGTCAGCTCAATTAGAAGTCAAACGCACAAAACAGGCTATGGATATGGATTATAGAATTGCAAGAGGGAAATTTATTGCTCAAGTAATGGCTGATAACCACTTGAATCTTGAGGAGGCCAAGGAAGTTGCGACTGAAGTCTTCCCAAGTATAGTATGCATTTTTTTCATGTATCATATAGTCCAAAGTTATTGATTCTAATCTCTGCGCTTCTGGGCTTCAGGATGCGGAACAAACCTGATTCAAGATACTGTCACTTAAAAAAACATTTATAAGGTTTTTGGCAAATTTAGTTCATATCAATCATTGTCAAACTTGTTTGATATTGGTGTTTAGTTTATTCTATTTAAGTTCTTTCTTTTGATCCTATTTATTTGTTGATACACATAAACCATGTTATTGTTCAACAAAAATTGAAGCAATGGATATGATAAACGACCTCGATTTACTTTTTAAACACTCTCATTTTTTGTGATGTATGTATTTTTATATAAAAGTGCATCACAATCAGCAATACAAGAGAGTTCATTCAATTCAACTTTAGATATGAAAATGATGAGATATGAAAATGATGAGATTGGATTTGGTTTTTGATGATGATGAAAATTTTTAGTTTGTTGGATAAGCTTAATGAAATTTTTTGCGAGGTTCTGAAGTTTTTTTTGAATTAGTTGAGGTTGATTGAGTTCTTTTTTGGTACAGTAGAATAGATTTTGGATTTTAGTTTAACTTAATGGGTCCATCAATTGAAAAGTAATAGTATGCTTTGATGATATGAATCTCATCAAAGATTCATCTGTTGTCAAATAGACTCTTAATATCAGCGAATGGAATTGATTTCAAAATTTGAATAATACTAGTAACAAACAATTTATTTCAAATCAAAAAAAAACTACTTGGTTCACGAGGAATATAAAATGAGAAAGATACACAAATGATGAACTAAAAACGCCTTTACAAATCCCTATGGGCTACAAAATCAGCAAAGATAGCTTTACGACGAGTGTCGTCTCGTGCCGTTTGTGGATGGACCTCATCTTCGTGGAGATATGCATTTGGGGGTGCTCTCCTCGTTCTGGCAGTGTCAAGGAGGCCTTCTTCCACTGTGCCAAACTCAGGATGCCATCGATCGTCTTTGCTAGTTGTGTAATTGTGAAGTATAATACATACTCGAATCCAAACATTGGCTCGCTGGGCACTGCGACGGCCAGTGATCAATATGCGTAGCTCCTTCAGAGACTGAAAACGACCTTTGAGCATCCCAATGCTCTGTTTGATTATAACTCGTATTTTGCTAAGTTCCTGGTTGAAGGCATCTTGATGGTTTTGAAGACGTTGACCAGGTGCTCGTTTGAAAGGTGTGATGACACTTTTGGAATTAGTGTAGCCAGAATCAGCCAATAGATATTCGTCTTCTGAAATGAATTCGCTCGGGTTACGATAAAGCTGAGAAGATACAGTCAGCATGCAGAATAGAATCCATGAGATAAGAGGCTTACCTGAGATGACATATACGCCCTTTGATCGTGAGCTGAACCACACCAGCCAAGCTCGTAATACCTGAAGATTTTGTTACAATCACATACCAACATTACATTAAAAGCGTAGAATTGTTTTCGAGTCCAGTAATCCTCTGGATTTTGAACCCGTGCAAAAGCCAAGGGAACCAGAGTTCCATCCATGAACGCAATGCAGTCTTTGAAATGACTGCCTTGTATCTTTTGCTTCAGATTGCAGCGCTCCTCAAAGTCTGGCCAGTTGACCCATTTATTTTCAATTTTAAGAATCGCATACATACACCGGTTAGTCCAATTGTGGACACTTCCCTCTACATATTGACAAAAGCTCAATTAAATTTTTGATGATAAGAAAAGGAAGGAAAGTCACTCACCTGATATGTGAAACGTGTAAGCAAGATGTGAGATATCACCCCCGTTTCCTGAGGTTCCCAAGTTTGCTAGAGCCACCAATAGCTGCCACGCTACAGGAGCCTGCTTGTTATCAGAGCGGTTCCGAAAAACATGACACTCCTGAATCTGTGTGACTAAGTTCCAAAATTGTTCGTGAGTCATTCGAGCCTATTCAACATCAACAAACAGAAGACAAATTCCAGTCACAAAGTCATTAGTTTGGAGGATGTGTGCTTGTTTCAAAAACAAGTAAGATCCAGGAGACGTACAATAGCCAAGAAAGGATCCCCACCTTCAGCAAGTCTTTGAGGAAATGCAACATCTCGTATGCCTTTACGTTGACGTGACGTTCGGTCATGCACATAACGAGTCGACTGTAAGATCTTGAGGGCTTCCCCGAGTCGGCCTATCTCATTTTCACCTATTTTTTTGAGACGACGACCGAGCAGGACAAGGTTGATAGCATCGGTCCTTGCTAAATGAAATTCTAAAACACCAAGCAAAACAACTAACAGAGGCCTTCTTGCCCCCAGCTCATCCAAAATATCTTCATTGCTATCCGCTGCTTGTTGGTTGATATGTGAATTGTGGTTGATGACAATTGCTTGAAGACATCGAATTATGAAGAGGCTTTCAGCATCCCTAATCTTCTTGAGGGCAAGAGTAGCTACTTGAGTATTTGAAGTTTGTTTGATTTCATCAATTGCCAAATGTACGTAGTGTTTGAGTTGTTTGCGGTGTCCTTTCCGGGACATAGTGTGGTGTTGTGGTGTATGAGGAGGGAGGTGTAAGCTGGGAGTGAGGTGAAGGACTCAGCGGTAATTGAAAGCTGGGAGTGAGGTGAAGGACTCAAGCGGTAATCGAGGGGGGGTTAATTCAGAAGGGGCAAAGGCATTCAAATAGGTTTTTTTTCCACAAGTCCACAAAGCCAGAACACAGCCAAAATTTTCGGTTCTGGCTTTGTGGAAAATCGTTCTGGAACCTTTGTGGAAAAGTTCCAGAAGAACTTTGTGTAGGACAAATAATACACACACCCTTACACAAGGTTTTAGTGTGGAGGAAAGGGGGAATTCAAGTTCTTTGATGAACTGTTACAGGTGTAACAGACTTCTACAGGTCTGGAGCTGGAATCCAAGACCCGTTTGACCCAGCCCTGATTTGGTTTAAGAGACACAGGGTGTTGATTTTGTCCTTGCCTTTGGTTGCCAATCTACAACTCAGCTCAGCAAACCCTTATTACAACAATCTATGTAACAGCAGATTTTGATACAACCCTCAACTTCTAATCAATACGAGCAAACACTTCTTTCTTTATCACTAACACACTTAGCAAGTCCTATTTCCTTTTAATTCTTACTTCTCTTGTTTTATCTCAGCTCATACTTTTAATCTGTTCTTTCAATGCTTTAGTCTTGAACACACTTTATAACACTCACAAAAAAAACTATTACTTTCTCTAAAAGATACATACAAAGAACCCCCCTTCAAAAACTCCCCTCCGATTGACCTCCCTTTATACCTTTCTGATTCCTACCCACAACTTGGCCTCAAGCCTCTCATCCCTCCCTTCTTCCGCTAACTTCCCCAAGACACCTTGATCCCTATTGATCATCGATTAACTTTTAGTTTACTCGTAAGTACTCTCTTCCATTTTATTGTTTACTTTCTCTTGATATAATTTACTTTCTTGATGCTGACTCTATTTTACTGTTACAACTTTCCTATGACAATGTAGACAGCATGTGTTTTGTTGGCAGACTCAAAATTCACGTGAGCGTCACGTGCCACCAGCCCCGTGGTGTACATCCACCCCAAAGTTGTGAAAAAATCCTAACAAATCATTTGACTTGAGTGAAACCTGATTATGGATCCCTCCTTATAAAGATAATTCTCAAGAATCTGACCACGTAACTTTATTCACAAAACTTGAGTGTTTTGAGCAGGAAGTATTTCCTGTGCCTCTATTCTGATCTCTAGCCCTGGACCATTGTCTATCAAACGGTGTTCCGGTTTGGGTATTTATAATCTGCTTACAAGCATGAATAGAAGCTTTTGAAAGTTCACTATGTTTTCATTTCTATGGATTTTGTCTAGAGTATGTCATGGTTAAAAAAAACTGTCGGTCTAACATGAAATAAGAAACAGAATGCAAAGTCTAAATTCGAATACGAAGGTGAAGACATACACTTTGGGAAATGGTTCCTTGATCTCTAAACCCAAGCTCAAGACGATGAAGGAACAAAAAGAGAATCAAAAGTTTGAGTAAAACAAGGAAGAAACTCATAAGGGGTGAAGTATCGTTGAAAACAGTGTCCAGGACAAAAATGATACGAAGTCTAAAGGGATTTGAAAAGGATAACAGAACCCAAGATACTATGAAGCGTTTGCTTGGACAATGAGTACCGCTGCCATTGCAACTATGATAGTAAGTATCGGTGTAACAAAAACATATGATCCCAATAGTGTTCTTGAGATTAGATGTTGAATTCGATGATTCCTGAATTCTTGTTGTGCATGAGCAACCGATCCAACAGGGAATCTGTTTGAATTAGTCATCTGTACCAAGGTAATTGCCGGAGGTGCTCCAATGAGTAAAGCCATCACTAAAACAAAACAAGGGTCCTCCAGTATGCTACCGTCCATGTTTCTTCTTGATGATTGTGGGAGGGTTCGTGGAATGAAGTAAAGAAGTGGAATTAAAGCCAAGGGCGCAAGCAATTGACGAGCAACAATTGCAATGATCATGATGGTTCGATCAGATACCTTGTGAGATTGTTCAAGAATTTGTGACTCGATTGAGGCTTCTGAAGTCTGTCCATCTGATTTTTCTGACTTTTCTGAACATTCAATTGTTTCTGGTTCCTTGATTACTGGTTCCTCCGCTTTGGGTTGTTCTTTGTTAAAATAAGCGCCTGTGGTTGATTGAAACTTGGTCAGAATCCCATCAAGCTATGGACAATCTTGGTATTGACTCACCTAAGACTACAAGTGTCAATGGCACTGCGACGTTTCCGGCAAAGTTGACTGCACTGTTTTGCAACAAATGTCGGAAAAAGGATGAGGATTCCGTTAACCAGGGTTTGTGAGGGAATATCGCACGCAGATAGAAATTGAACTCACCCTCGTAAAGGTTTGAACCCGATCATAGCAGTCTGCAATGGTGGTATGCATACGACTAGAAAGGAGAGCATAGTAGAGTATCTAAATAGAAGACCAAAGACCCGTTCAGTTCACGGTTTTCTCACAACTTATCTTTACCGGTTTATGATTCTATTCAAATTGGATGAAAACTTACAAGGTTGGAGTCATGAACTGATGAATGATTTTCACTGGGGTAAAGATAATACTGATAATCTTCAAAGCCGATGTTGTCCATTTCCCGTAGCCTTCTTTAATTTTCAAATTGGCTGGACAAGCTGACATCCTCCGGGTTTCATTATCAATAACGACATCTAATTCCACATGTGGAGGTTCATGTTTCATTTCACAATTGACTCGGTCTGTTGTTTCGTCAGTTGATACTGCTAAAAGTCTGACTCCATAACTCCAACGCAGAACCAATCCAAAAGTACTAAAGAGTACAAAGTAAGTCAAGGTTCTACCCATTTGCTACAAGTTTAGCGCACAGAAACACCTCCATGAGTAAATATACATTTGCCATTTCCAGAGAAAGCATAACATACCTTCTCTTGATTATCCGTCGGACCCCATGCAAAGCCACTTGTGCTTCCCATGCCTGCCAACATACTCGTCGCTACAGCTATGGGTAATGAGTTACTATTCATGAACATTGAGACGGCCATACAAAAATTTCGATCAGATCTTCCTAATCGAAAAATTCGACCTGGGATATAAGCTAGGATGGCCGAAACGATGGTGATAAAAATGAAGGCCAAAACGACAATGTAAAGTTTGACGACATGATCAGCTGTCAAACTGTAGGCAACTTTTTGAAATACAAATGCCGGGGTGAAGAAGCAACTGTGAAGGAATTGATACGTTAAGCCTGTTCACGAGATAGGTTTGATCGATGAAGATATGATGCAATTTACTTGTTAGCTTCATTAAAGCTGGCTCTTGAATGAGGTGTGACGATCTTTGTACGGGCGAGGATGTAGCCTGCTAGCTATTGATCATGGATGGGAGTATTGTTAGACGGGAGCAAGATGAAGAAAATGAGACGCCAGCTTAAGAATGACATACTGATAAGACGAAGACCTATGTAAATACCAAGATGTGAAAAAGCGAAATTGGTCAAGCGTTCATCGTCACAAGTAAACTCAAATGATCTCAACTAACCTGTGAGATACTTCCTATAACCGTCCTGTCAGTGAATCAAAAAACATGAGTCACGAAGCTGTGTCAATGATGAGTCCAAGTAGGAACAAGTTCCTTACAAGATTATAGAAACAATTGAAGACATTTAAAATTCTCGTATACTGTTGATAGTGTAGAAGGAAGGGGATTAAGTATATGCAGGCAGGCGAAGAGTCTTGGAGCGGGTGGTGATGGTGGTCGGGTTGAAGGGGACTCCAGTCTTATATAGCCATCGGTCGTGGTCCTCTTTCTCATGTTCTCATGGATCAGCCATGGAACATATTATTTTAGATAAACTTAGGACGCATCTCGACAAGCCAAAACTCGGGCTCACTAGAACATTGAAAAGTGAGAGAGGATACATCTTCGAATATACATTTGAGTTTGACTCCATCATGATTCAAGAGTGAACTGAACTTGAAATTTTGTATAAGCGTTGCGAGATATTTTGGTACCAGTATATATTTCAGCAGATCCTTTTAGTAGCTTGATATCAAATTTTGCTAGGCTGCCGCCGAGCGGAGAGGGCTTTGTAACCAATTTACGGACAAATGATGCCGCGATAGATACTCTATGTAAGTACAGCGCCCAGATATCCCGATACCATCTGGAGGCATTCAATGTTGATGAGAAAAGTATATAAAAGAGCTCTTCAGGTAACATTAACTCTCTGAAGTCATATATTTTAAGTGCCGGACTGCTCACAGTCACAGGATGTTATGGGATGTTATCCAGTTAGAAAGCACCTGAAAGCACCCCACAAAGCTTGGCACAAATTGTGAGCCAAGTTTGTTGAGTTTGACGGGCAGAAGTAGGTGCAGTTTTCATCCCGTCACTGGGCGCCACAACTGTAAATATAAAGTTTCGGATTTTATGGAAACGATGGAAGAGGGATTGAATGAATGAATCATCATTGGCACCAAGAACTACCTAGCCCTACATAGCCACACACAACCTATCACTGTTGAACAAAACCGGGATCAATCGTTTAAATCTCCATGTCCCTAAAACTTGGTATAGCAGATTGTCGTGAGACGGAGATCAGGAAATGTTAGTCTTTGATGTGCAAAAGTCTAAGGTATCGTTCTCCAACTCATATATGTACTTTTTTTTTATTCCGAGAGTGCGCCTAGATGATCGCCAAGATGATTCAGGGATCTTATCATTCCTTGTGATACAATGCCAAAACAAGTTGTAAAACCTTTCTGGAGTTTCATCATTCAAACTTTTCTAAAGAATTTGACATGCAGAGGCGCGTCGCACAAAATTCGTATGCGAGTAAGAAATCTTCATCCTCCCATTGAGCCTCAAGCTTCCCTGATTCGACCCTGGAAGAGAATCGTGGTCATATGCACAGTCGTTTTCAAAAAGCTTGTCCAAATTCACCCGCAAAACTCAAGGCGAACGCGCTCGTGAGGGGCTTACACCACTAAAGGGTTGTGACGTGAAATTCACGCGGCCCCGTAATCCCGCCCAAAATTCAGGCTGAGATGGAATGCGACATGTCGACGTGAATTTCACCCATTTCACCCACGTGTCGCCCGACCGTTGGTACACGCACACTTCTCCAACACAAGCTGTGTACACCGCTTGGGTTGGACGTGTCCAAGGGATCACTGGTAGCCAACGCCGCGCGGATAATCTGGGCCGCTTCGTATGTGAATGGAAGCGGGCTGGATAGGCGGGCAGTGATCACCAAATGGATCTCGGTGGGTCAATTACACAATGGCCCGCACGCTGGAGGTGAGAATGCCCCAAAGAACACCTTAATTGCAATTATGTAAGACTATATACACTTATAATTGCCAGGAGGGTTTACTTTGAGTTTTGCAGTGAGATCAATCTATTTATTGTTCCAAAGCGTTTGGATCCTCCTCCTCAAAATCCTCTTCCGTCTCCAGATTACCAGAGCTAGTGCCACCATTACCCGAGTTTCCTCCAAGCGCGCTGTTTGCTTGGCCAAGCGCGAGAACTTGATCCACGAAAGGTGCTTGGAGGCCGGAGGCTTTGATGGTCGCCCACGTTCGCTTGCCATTAAATGCATCTCGGTCCAAACGAGCTACTCTATCAAAGTACCTACACGAATACACTGAGGTCAGGTCAAACACAGATCTTAGTGAAAAATATTCAAACTTACAACGCCGTGTCGCTTTCCGGTCTCTCACGAAGCTCTGCCAAGGCCTCGTCCATGAGAGTCCATTGGCAGCGCTTTTTGTTTTCAGTTTGGTTGAGGTAGTAGTAAGCTGTCACATAGCGCTACCACAAGTGGCCTACATCAGCCGGATGCGCTGGTCTTACGTGTCAAGAAGCTATTGAAATCTTACCATGAATATAATTCTTTTAACTTTCACGCGCCCCAACTTGCCCAATGCGGCATCATCTTCCAAAGATCGTAGAGTTTGGATGAAGGTTCGAGCCACCTGAGATATTGATAGTCAGCGGGGTGGTTGAGCAAGGTCATCATGTGAGTGAAACACTGAACCACTGACCTGAAGTACCATGGTTTTCGCGGCGGGTACCTTGTGAGGGCTGTCCTCTGCGACACCGAGGATTTTGGTGAGCAGCTGCATTCAAGAGGAGGTTCAATGGAAGAGCAATAATAGTGGGATTCAAGACGTTCAATGTTGAAAGTAAAATAACTCACCGCCGCGCGCACTTTGCTCCGCTGGTTTTTCAACGTCTCCTTGATGAAAACATGCATCGCCGTGCCAGGAATACACCCCACACCTGCGACATAATCCGAAGGGCCATGCTCTTCCAAAAATTCAGGTGTGAGGCCCTTGAGGTAGTTCTGCTTGAGCGTTGGTTGGAGTGTAGGCCAGTCAGTACGTTCAAAAGAAGAAATAGAGTGGAAGACTTACGAAAGTAAGAACCTCCAAACTTTGCAACATCGTGGTGTAGTCCTCAGCAACGGTCTTGCTGTAGGCCTGAAGGTCGGCCCGCAAGATGAATTCGCCCACCTGGTCTTTGAAATTGTCCTGGGTGGGGGGATTTTGGAAACGGGGTAAAGGAAGTTTGTGCGCAGTACAAGGGGAAAGTGAGAGAGTGAGACTTCACTTACTCGTATGACCCGTCCCGGTACCCATTTCAATCCTGAAGACACTCTGGACTCTTGACAGATGAAGACTAAGTAGGAGAGGGTACCTAAATACTCTTCACCCGGAACAGTGTTCTAAGAGTACATTACAAGTTTGATGATAGTATCAGTGTAAGTTCCAGAACGAAATGCAAAACATGGCGAAGGAGACTTACTTCGTACATCTTCTGCAATACATCATGATTCTCCTTTGTGAGTTTAAGGAGATCAGCGTATTTCTTCACGCTAGCGCGGCTGGCTGCCAGGCGTGAGGGAGCTGAAGCAGGTGTTTGTCGTTGCGGGGGCGGACGGAACAGTGTAGCAGGCCCGGGGTGAGGTGAGTCAACTGAGGCCGTATTCGAACGTGCACTAGCTGACGCTGGGGTACGGGAAAAACAAAGTCAAGCGGTAGTGGTCAGAGAAGGGCCATGAGTATTCCACTCACCGCGTAAGGAGGTTTCATTGGGGGTTTGGCTGAAGTTGTCTTCATCTTCCACGATCATTTCGTCGCCAAACAAATCGTCCCAGTCACTCATTTTACCTACCAGAGTACAACTGTGGAACCGAGATGGAAAGGCGATTCAGCGTGGGTTGGCGCTCAGAAAGTACTGGAACAAGAACTGAAGAACGATCTGAGAGCAGGACTTACCTAGCTGCAAAGGATAAAAACAAGCGGAATCTGTGGAGTGATGCAGTTAGTTGATCGGTCTTTTTATAGGCAAAAAGACGTGACTTGTGGCCTTTGTATTCTACAAGCGAAACAACAGATGAAAGGGAGGAATGGCATCAGCTCACATTACTCCCTTGGTATGCTGTATGTGTGGAATCGAATGTGGAAAGATGACAACGTACCTACCTGATGCATTGAGATTTGGCCCAAATCCACGCGAATCACAACCGGACGCGAGCAGCAGCGTTTGGGCGGAGAACAAACGTCGTTCGGAAGGTATTCGATGGGTCCAAGGAAATTGGGTTTTTTTTTGGAATAGAACGGGCGAATGGGATGGGCTTTGGGAATTAGACGTATCGAGGAATGATCGGAGTGCGACGAAGACGCACTGTCGCACTATGAGGCGAGCAGGAATGAAGCTCGTTAGTGTTCATTCCTGGCTTCAACTTGAATTGGAATGCCACAATTCGATATGGATCAGGGGTTGTACTTACCAGCAAGCAGCGATCGATATCAATGGCCGCGATATCGGTTGCGGCAAACCTCGGAGCTGTGTGTTCATGGATGGTGCGATAAGAGAGTGAAAGAAGGGAAGAACGAAGTTAAAGATGAGAAAGAAGGCGCGCCGTGTGATTCAAGGGGGGGAAATTGGCCTTGTGAAACCCGCAAATAGCGTGGGTGTCACCTTTGGCCCGGTGTCACCCACGTCCATCAGACCGACGTGTTGAGGTCATTCATGCCTCAACATGAGGGGAACGACTTTCGAGCGTTAAGGCAAATCTCGGATATCAAAGTGTTGTGGACCTGCCAGTGCCACAACACCCAATCCATGACATCCTTCTCGGCGCCCCCGAAAAAAAAGGAGAGCAAAATCAAAAAAATACGGATTCAACTGATGTTGACGGCTTCATCTCTCATGAAGATTATTGAAAGGTAAAGCGCTAAAACTTCGAGTAGATCTTCCAAAACCTAAACAAATTGTAGAATCTATGAAGAGAAGTAAGCCCGGTGCTTAAATAAAAGGAATTTTGGAGCACCGTTGGACTTTTGAGCGCCGTTGTTTTCTTGGATGTCCAATAGTGATGAGGGACAGTTTCCATTAGAAAAATAATGGATTCGGGGATCCCTCC
Organism: Melampsora americana; assembly: GCA_022264835.1. Classification (NCBI taxonomy): domain Eukaryota; kingdom Fungi; phylum Basidiomycota; class Pucciniomycetes; order Pucciniales; family Melampsoraceae; genus Melampsora; species Melampsora americana. The sequence goes on from JAIFHY010000036.1 coordinate 286,148, forward strand.
CTTTGGATCTTAAATTTTGGATATAGGAACAGGAACAAGCACGGCCCACAATTCAGGCTGTTGATATGAAGAGTGGTAATTTAGCTTCATTTATTGAGCGGGTGTTTGGACTGTGAAGGGGCAATGATGAAGGTGGACTATTGTAATTATGAGGTACACTTTTATATTGTCTTATTCTGGGCGAGTCTTACAAGTTGAGGGACATATGCCCTTGAGATAGCTGATCGTCATCCTCATGCACGGAGTCATCGACAGGGTTGTTTCCAACACCTTTCGGCGGACATCTTTCAAACCAGGCCAAAAGCCCTCGGTCAATTGATCGTTGCCATTCCGCTGGGGTGACCGCAGACCACACATGCTGGGTCACACCTCTGTGATATTCTGAGGCATAGTGGGAACCGGCATTGATGATGAACGAGTTGAATGCTTGGTGGGTCACTTCTGGTCGCTTGTGTCGTGCTTCAGTCTGTTCGATGCGGAAAGATCTTGTGTTGGCGACTTTACATTGAGCGTCGTGGCAGTTGTGTTGAACGTTGAGGACGCATGTGATGTTCTGTGTGACAAGCAATTAAGTGACCAAAATTGTTTTTCGCGAGCGCAAAACCCTTACATTGATGTCAATCATAGCGTGCTGGTTGGTCTCTTGGACTTCTCTCATGCCGTAAAACGCGTGCATTCCCGTGCACACTTTGATTTTCTTTACTTGAATAGCCAATTTATTCGAGTTGACCTGTTGCCAAACTTCGGTGACACGACCAATCTTGATGGTGGACGTGGTTGCAAAATCAATCTGCTTGTCAAAGCAGAACATCAGCCACGGTTTGGTTCAAATACAAAAGCGTAAGAATGGGACCTACCAAAACAAAAGTGCCGCTGACAACCTTGCGGCCGCTCTCCAAGACAACCTGAAGAACTTTTCTCCACTGCGAATTGGGCCAATGCCGGGATAGTTCAATTGGGGGTGCTTCGTCGTTTATTCTGGAGTTTTTCGATTGGGTGTCTACACGTCCAATCATTGTGTCAGCAAGGTTATTCCACGGCGTGTTTAGGAATATTATGCACTCACAGGTGACCTTGAAGTTTTGATTTGAGGAGGGTACCAGAGGTAGGTGCAGGCCTAAAGAATGGCGGATTTCTTTTTCTTGAAATAGTTCTTGGAAAAGCTTAGAGGCAGTTGATCTTGTCCCTATTTTAGAATCAAAGAAAGATGACCCAGAACAAAGCATCCGCACCAATCTCTCATTGTTGAAGGTGTTCGCAATGTCTTTCCCGGGGGCGTGGTGATTGGATTTGACTGATGCTGCACGTGTGGTACCATTTTGAGCTTCCATCTTCTCTGTTAGGAATAGTGATGGTGGCCCAAATTGATCAACAGAGTCTGGAAGGTGTGTCAGCATATGAAACTTCGGCTTGTTCGTCCATTGAGCGGTCAGCGCAACGAGCTGGCTGAGGAATCGAGCAACAACAATCTTGAGATCCGAAAGATATTTTTCCTTGTTGAAAATTTGGTTTTGAAAAATGTATGAAGCTAAATGGACCAGAGATATCCAACAGTGTCGATAATCGTCTGGAAGAAACTTGAAAAGAACAAACGGTGCCGCCTGCAAGACCACTCGAAAGTCTTTTCCGAGGAGGCTGTGGGCATAATGAACCATATTCCGCGGTTGAATTGCTGGACAATTCAAGCCGCTAATATCAAAAGATTGCCATTGGCCGGTGAGGTTGCTGAGTTCACCTGGAGATAATTTGGAGATCACATCACGATACATATATTTAGTCACACCAAGGAGAACCACATGTAGAGATTCGACTGGTGTGTCAGCATGTCCGTCAAAACCTGGAGAATAAGAGTCAGAAGATTTGCAATGTCTGTAGCCATTGCACAGAACATACCAGCCAGTCGTAGAAAAGGATTGAACATATGTTCACCAAATTGCGCCTCTAAACTCTCACAATGACGTATAATATCCTGCTGGGACATCTGATCTTCTTTTGCTTTGCTCTTGTTCGAGCGGTAAAGATGCTGAGCCTCTTTTGCAAAGTGTAGATTTAAAGAGTCTCGAGTGCCATACGATTTTGATAGATCATCAAACTGCCGGATGCTTCTTGGGTGACGAGTCAATTGCCACAAATTTTGAGTTTGAATCCTTGTCTGCGCCCAGTTTCGGAGAGGTAGACCGGCCTGGCGAAACTTATGCAAGGTAAAAAAACTTTGCCTTGCATGAATACTTGGAAAAAATCTCACCGGCTTCCAATCTATACCAATTCCAACAAATTGTTGAATGTACCGAGCTGATTGCTTATCAGCCCTGGACTCGACCGTCAAGTCACAAATACGACAAGGAGACAAAGTTCCAGAGGGATTTGTGGTATTCGAAATCTCGGCGTGCATAGGGGAATCGCCCATGTGGCAGAGGATAAATGGTACAACCAGGACCTCTTGCTCAATGGTACAATCGTAAGCGCAAAACCCAGTTGAAGCGGCTTCACTAATGCCGAAGAGTATGATCAGTTTACATGCCTAAATTCTGCATTAGGATAATCAACGTAAGGACGCACTTCAATTCATCTACTATCTGGTCTCCTTGCTCCAAAGCAATTGCAATATTTGATGTGCACAGCGAGTGAATGTTATACTCCTGATTCGTGAGTTTTGGTCTCAGGCCAGCCAAGGAGAAGTAGAACGACATATGTTTATTCCATTTCTTTGAGACGTTTCCTGAAGTATCATCAGAGTACAGCACCACCGGCAGACTGCGAATGATCATGTTTTTGGCTTTGGTTCGCCAAGGGTTTGGGAGATCAACAACTCGCACTCCTTGTTCCAAATGCTCTATTGCTTTGCATTGTGATCAGTACTTTTGAACAAAATATGAAAACAACAATTTTCTTTTTGAGGCAACTCACGCAGTAATCGAGTGTTGGGCAAATCAAACCATTTCTGACCATTCCACATTTCTATTTGTGGGAATGATGTTGCAAAGGTCTGGACATTCACATCCAAAAAAAGGTCTGAACCAAATTTTGGCTCAGCAGCAATGAAGAAATCGGGGGAACCTTGACCACCGGTTACAACCTCTAAGCACTTTGCACATATAGACAACTCATCTTTGTAAAAAAAAACGGGAACAACAACTCGCGAGTCTTCGAGCTGGGTGGGTTCATAGATGAAAAAGTGTTCCCCATGCACAACAACCATGGGCACCCGAAGGCTGGGCGGTAGGTCTTCACGCCACTTCTTAGATTGAGAATAACGGTCTACAGTGACTCTTTCGTCTTTTTCGGGGAAAAATTCCAGATGGGGACCAACTTCCGGGTTACTCAGCTCCTAATCAACAAAATTAGTCCCACTGAATGCGAAATAGATGAGAAATTGAGTGGATCATAACTCACTTGAGATATGATATCACAAACTGAAAGAGTGAAACATGGGTTGCCAAGCGGGCTAATTCTTTCTAAAACCCTCAGGCCAAGGCGAGCCTTGAGATCACTGCGAATTTTCTTGATGTGACCTGCAATATGATACCCACTGTTGAGTATTCATTGGACTTGGTCAGAAAATCGAGAGAGCCACCTTGAACTGACCGAGATCGGGCAGGTCAACTTTGAGAACCCTCCTCAAGATGGAACGGACGCGGTTGTACTCTGCTGTAGACATCAAGTTGCGACCAGTGCCCAGCATCATTAAAGCCGCAGCGTGCTGGAGTTAAAACACAAACAGTGTGAACCAATGTGACACTGAGTCCTAAATACAAAATGCGGAAGTGCAGAAAAATTCACCTCTGCCTTGCGTAGAGGGTACCACGGCAGCCATTTGTCTGTGGCAGCCGCGGGGGGGTCAAGGGTAGGTAGGGAATCGCTTTCGCCATCGGAACTGTCATCCAGGAAGTGTTCTAGGTCAACACTGTCCTCTCTGGACTCTCGAGGCTGGGGAGAATCAAATCCATCTGGGTTGAAAGGATCATATAAGGATTCCAGCTCATCGGAGCTTTCAGCTAGCCCTTCGGCACCATCGGTAAACAATTCCATGTTGTTTTGGTCCGGGGGGGTTGTGATGGCAGGTGGGACATGGTCCTCTGCTGCAAAGATCCCGGTCGAAGCGAAATCGCTTGAGCCTAAACCCGGAGGTGGCGCGGGGGGCTGAGCCACCAAGACTCTTTCCAGCTCAAGTCGTACTCGGTTCATGTGAGTGCGTAACTTGCTGTGTTTGAGCTTGTCTTTGAACATTCGTCCGCTACAAAGTTTGCATGTCCATTGGCCGATATTTGGACCAGAAGGGCATTGCACGAAGTTCACGGGAAATGATGTCCAGACATCGATATCGATACACAATGATATCTACGCGATCAAACGCAAGGTGTCCGAAGGAAAGCTCACGTTCATCTGAACTGGCTTGAGCCAAGGTTACATAGCGCATGCTGTGGTATCGTTCGGGGTTGTAAAAGCAACGATAAAGTGATCAAGGAACTGTGGTGGATGGATGTTTGAAAGGCCAGCTATCTCGAGGTAACGTGCAACCGTTCGAGCGATTGGGATTGGGGGAACTTGTTGTTTGGCTTGCCAGACTGCCAAACAACTGGATCTGTTTCTCATGCATGCATCGATCGGAGATAGCGAGACGAGCATGTCTCTGACACGCTACAGAGGTGCTCGGTGGAATCAGCGGGTCAGGGACAGGTGATTTCTGGCTGTATCTTTCACCTCAGCGCCCTGTGGTGAAAATGGACGAGCTGGACAGTCCGTGGTCCATCGGTGTTACTCACGATGATATCGCGAAGCACCTCTCTGATGTAACTAGCACGAAAAAAGGCTCGTGCAGGGGTTGTGTCTGCGTAAATGTCGCGTTCCACGTATATTTTCCCCAAGACCCTTTAGTGGTGTAGTTAAGCTTCAGCAGATTGGCAGTCAATTTGGGACAAGCTTTTCTGGCACGACTGTATGTTTCACCCAAACAAGCAATGTAAGGATAGGTGTTGAAAAGCCGCCTGTGACTAGCTTTCCTTTTATGGCTGGTGGATGGGTTGGTTAAACCCTTTCAATCAATCCCACTACGTTCTTCAGGTAAGGAAGAAAAGGATCTATGTCCTAACAGAAACACATAAAATGATATTGTCCGGAACGCATCCTGTCATGCATTTCGCATTACAATTGGCAGCCAACAAAGTATAGCCTCATCACTTTGACTATCTTGCCATATGAGAGAGGCAACTGGCTTCCGAATCCGGCATGAACAAAGAGAAACAATTTCATTGTTTGTTTTTTGATTCAGTTTGTACAAGTAGCAAATGATTGAAAAAGTTGACATTATCGATTGTTCTTCCTTACTTGTTGTTCACCGACAAAGCGCAGTGATTGAGGCATATAAACCACGAGTATACTTCAAGGATCTTTCCCCTGTGACCATCAATTCTTGCATTCTTCAGAACCAACGGAATTCTCCCTTATCATTCGATAGAACCATTTCAAATCTCTAACCTGACCTCAAATCTCATCCTCTATACTTCTTTCAAAATGTCAGTCCCAACTTCCTCCCTTTCTCTCGAAGACAGCCATAAAGAAAGTTCTACTTTATTGGGGAGCGAACTACTCAAAACCAACACAGATACCAGCAACCCCGATGAGTCTGCACTCTTAGAAGATCTCAAAGCTGAAAGGGGACGTTCGAGGTTTCTCGATTCAGACCGTCATGGTTGTATTAGAAAACCAAGTAAACAGCTCAGACCATCTCTAGAGCTTTCCTCAACCGGATCCGGTCTCTTCACTCCACCTGCTTCTTCTACAAAACTCACTTCTACAACCAAGGAACCTTCTGCCCCTGAAGAAGGAGAAATCATCTTACCTGAGGCGTTCCCTTCTTCAAGAAGTAGCGCCAGAAGCAATCGAAATAGAACATCAAAAGAGAAAGAACACTTATTGAAATACGGTTGTATTCGTGCGGCCTCTGGTCAGAAAATATTCGCTGATAAGGCCTTTAAACCTTCATCAACTTTTTCCAAACCTGACGCTGTCACTAAAGATTCAACACAGAAGAAATCATAAAAATCATCTGTTTAAAAAAATAACGCGAAATTGAAGGATCTCTGCAATCAGCATTTCATTTTCGGCTTTGTATCACTTCTTTTGCTCAGTTTCGTTCAAAGGGAATCCTTGGCTTTGTATTAGATGTGTTTTTATGTGATCGTACCGAATGCCAAAATATAAATTATAGATACACACTCCAAACACATGCGTTGTATGACGCATGATCTTATCTTGAAAGCACATCTGATGTAGTGCGACTATTTCTCTTTGCATGGCCGAGTCATTTGATTCTAGATCATCTCCGACATGCAAGGAATCAATAGTATATATACAAGACTTGACAGGCCAGTCAACTTTTTGAGATTTTGAAAACGGTCCTTGACTCAACATCACCAGATAATGACACTTGGCTCACATTCGGCTGACTCAAGGGTGAATCTATTGGTCAAGCGCGCAATGAATTTAAGATTATTCATCTTCCCTAAAAATTACAAATGATATAATTTCTTGACCATGGAATAGACCGTGCAAAGAGGTCTGAGCCTGATATGAAAGAAATCATCATTAGACAAGTAATCTTTTCATGACGGGAGACCAGCATCTGGAAGCCGTTCAATGGCGTATTGTTTTTGTTTTATAAACATCAACTGCAGAGTCAAATTGTAAAGGATCAGAATCATTAGTACATAATCAAAATCGAAAAGCAAATTAAATGCTAACGCACTGGAACACCTGGAATTTTTCTTAACCTTCTCCTCAAACCTCGATCACAAGTTGCCACAAGATAACATCGATGAGCAGTAACCCTCTGAACAATACAATCATCTGCATAAGTACCTTTATGATTACAAGGCAAACGTTCTACCCTTGGATCTCTTGCAAGATTCAATGCCAAACGATACCGAGTACCCAATTTCTCAAGTTCAGCTATCACACAATCAGATACACATGGAATGGCTTTGGCATAAAGACAGTCTAGCATGCCTTTGATTAGATCAATCCGATTTGTTAATGAAAGGTTCAAGAAATTGGTATCTACTAAGACTCGGTATGGTGGAGCAAGAGCTGTGTTATGGGTTAAAAAGAGTGAAGTAGGGGTAGGTGCACTATACAAAGAATGATTCTCGTTAACTCAGTTTTGTAAATATTTGAATGTAAGATGATATTGAGTGACCTACACGTAATTCTTGGCAGCAGCAGCTTCTTTTTCTTTCTTCTTTTCAGCTTTTTCCTGATTAGATGCTAAACGAGAGTCATTAGGATTGATCATCTTTTTGACTGCAGCAAACTTTCGAAACTTTGGTGCTTTTGGCTAGAGAATTAGAACCAATGATCAGTTCGAGTGGTTGATCGATACGTGGTAGACATACTTCTTTCTACTTACCATTTTGCTGATTGATACTTGGTCTCTTGCTCCAATGAGATGTTTGTTGGTGATGTTGTGGGTGAAATCTGTTTTGGAAGGTCAAAATTTGACTCAGAAATTGACAGTTGAGCGGGGTACTGATGACATCCTACGTGATATCCGATGAGGCCTTTCTCGTGTCAAACACATCATGAACATAGAGCTGGACAGTGAGGGGTGAGGATGTCACCGATCCCAAAGTCTTCTAGCAAGATCGAGAAGTGTCGAATGGATTGCTGCGGCTGTTTGGTTTCCGCAGTTCAGCTTGGTCATAAATTTTTTCAAGTTCCCGGTTTGTGTTCGAAGAAAAAAATTAAGCACCTCATTCACCTCAGCTAACCAATCAACTATTCATATACCAATGTCAGTGTCTTAATCTATCAAGGCTCACTTCATCATCCCGTGATCTGATGCTTTCTGCCGTTTGATCATCAAGCCCATCTCTGACCTTGGTTGATTCTATTTACAGCGATTTATATCTCACAAACAGAAACCTTGAATTAATTTCGTCATATCATCATGAACTCTGCCGCTCGATTTTCCCGGTCAATCAGGCCATCTTCCCTAAACTCTTCATATTTCTCACGACTCTCAACACCCGCAAGTCTCACTTCAAGTCGACTTAGCCAGAATCGTTGGTCATCAACAGATGGCAAGGTTTCAGGACCTGTGATCGGAATCGATCTTGGTACCACCAACTCTTGTGTCTCAGTCATGGAAGGTAAAACTCCAAGGGTGATTGAAAACGCTGAGGGTGGTCGAACAACACCTTCTGTTGTTGCCTTCACAAAGGAGGGCGAGAAGCTTGTTGGAATTCCTGCTAAACGTCAAGCTTTAGTAAAGTATGTCACATTCCATTAAAAATTCTACCCGTTTGCCCCCACTTTTCTGAGCATGTCTCGTTTCTCAAATCCTTCTTTTCAACTGTACTGAACCGACTGAATTTTCTTACCTCCAGCTACGAAAATACTTTCTTTGCTACCAAACGTCTCTTGGGTCGGAAATTTACGGATACCGAGGTTCAGAAAGATATCAACCAAGTCCCTTATAAAATCGTCAAGCATTCCAATGGTGATGCATGGCTTGAGGCCCGTGGTCAGAAGTACAGCCCAAGTCAGATCGGTGGTTATGTTGTCCAGAAGATGAAGGAGACTGCCGAAGGTTACCTGACAAAGGAAGTCAAACACGCAGGTCAGTTTTGACATCTATCTCCCATGTAAACATGCCTCTCATGACGCAAGTCAGCCGCATTGAACCATCGCTCTCTCTGTGATCGCAGTTATCACCGTCCCAGCTTACTTCAACGATGCCCAGCGACAGGCTACTAAAGATGCCGGTGCCATTGCCAAGCTAGAAGTCTTACGAGTGATCAATGAACCCACAGCAGCTGCCTTAGCCTACGGTCTTGATCGAGACGAGTCCCGCCAGATTGCTGTATACGATTTGGGAGGTGGTACCTTTGATGTCTCAATTCTTGAGATGCAAAAGGGTGTATTCGAGGTGAAATCAACAAACGGAGACACCCATCTTGGTGGTGAAGACTTTGATATTGCTCTTGTCGACCACATCATTTCTGAGTTCAAGAAGGACAGTGGTATCGATCTAAGTAAGGATCGAATGGCCATTCAACGAATCCGAGAGGCCGCAGAGAAAGCCAAGATTGAATTATCATCTACCGCCCAGACCGATATCAACTTACCCTTCATCACCGCTGACGCAACCGGCCCTAAACACATTGACATCAAGCTTGGTCGTGCCAAGTTTGAGGCCTTGGTTTCAAACTTGGTATCAAAGACTGTCGAGCCTTGCAAAAAGGCCATCGCCGATGCAGGTATCAAGAAGGAAGAGATTGACGACGTTCTATTGGTCGGTGGTATGACTCGAATGCCCCGTGTGATCGAAACTGTCAAGTCACTGTTTGGTCGTGAACCCAGCAAAGGTGTCAACCCTGATGAAGCTGTTGCAGTTGGAGCCTCAATTCAAGCTGGTGTCCTGTCTGGATCCGTCACCGATGTTCTTTTGCTCGATGTTACGCCTCTATCTCTCGGTATTGAAACCCTCGGCGGTGTTTTCACCCGATGTGAGTGACTTAGTTTCCCTTCCACGTCAGTTTCGGTGTTCATCTAATCATGTTTTCCAACCACAAATGCATGTAGTGATCAATCGAAACACAACTATCCCAACCAAGAAGTCATCTGTCTTTTCTACCGCTGCTGATGGGCAGACTGCCGTTGATATCAAGGTCTTCCAAGGTGAACGAGAACTTGTACGAGACAACAAGATGCTTGGAAACTTCCAATTGGTCGGTATCCCACCTGCACCCAAGGGAATCCCACAAATCGAAGTCACCTTTGACATCAACGCCGATGGTATCGTTGACGTTTCTGCCAAAGACAAAGCCACCGTAAGTGCCTACTTTCGGGCCCAAGATACAGATGACGCATGGACTGATGTACATGACTTGGGATCGCGTTTGAATGATAGAACAAGGAACAATCAATTGTTATCGCTGCATCGTCTGGATTGTCAGACAAGGAAATTGAACGAATGATGAATGAAGCTGAACAACATGCTGAATCCGACAAAGAACGTCGTTCAGTGATTGAGTCTGCCAACCAAGCTGACAGTGTCTGCGCCGATACCGATAAGGCTTTGAAGGAGTTTGGTGACAAGGTTCCAGCAGAGGAGAAGGAAGAAGTTACCAAGCTTGTTGCTGATTTACGTGATTTGGCTGTCAAAGCTCAAAGCGGAGATGAGTCTATCAAGGCTGACCAGATTAAAGATGCTATCGGAAAGACTCAACAAAAGAGTCTAGGTCTCTTTGCTAAGGTAAGTTAATATGTTGTATGAGTTTATGTAGGCTTGATCCCTGACCACAAATCTTTTGACTATTTGAATAGGTTTACGAAGCACGCGCCAAAGCCGATGCACCATCTTCTACCGAAGGTGAATCTACAAACTCGACATCTACCAACGAAGGTGGAGAAGAGAAGAAGAAAGACTAAGGGGAAAAAACTCGTCATTTAAAAATGTGTGTTCCGAACATATGAAAAGCAACGAGAAGCGTCAAAAAAAGCGAGTGCGAGTGTATGTGATGTTATCGTACACAGAGCACTACTCTATTACCTAGAAATTCCCACTACCTTTATAATGTCGTATGATTTTATGCTTCCTTTTTTTTAAAAAAAGACAAGGGAGAAATCCGCATAGATCCGTTAACTTTGTGAATATCATTCAAACAAACAAATAAATATATATCTCAATTCCGTTCTTTTTCATTTCATCATGTTTTTAATTCATTTGAACTTGATCAAGTTTTTTTTGTTTGCGGTTGTGTGGATGATTTTTTCTTTCCCTTACTTTTTTTTGCCCGCCTGTATTTGTTTGTGTGACCTTACAGTTTGCAGAAAGAAAATCACCATTCATAAAGATGAAGAGATCCATCATTTTATTTTTTCATATGCGCTGTAGTGATCTGATTCATGATTTCAGACTTGAGTGTCTTATGTCATCCTATGATTGGAAGACTTGAATATAGTTTGGGGTTATGGAAGAATATGGGTCTTATCTTTGAGCTGCACCTTGAATTCTTTTTTTTCGTGGGAACTGTTGGTTGGCTAAAGCCGTATGCATGATTTCATCAAGGTAAAGAAGACAAGATTATGTATGTGCATAATGTACAAGAGCAAAAGATCAATTTTCACTTTTGAGTGATAAGATAGGCATGTTGCGTTTGCAAATGTGAGGAAAGGACCAAATACAGTCGATCTCATAAAGGTCGACCGAAAATCAAATCAAAACTGGAAATGCTGATCATGTTTCATGAAGAGACAATTTTTGAAAGTTTTGATTGGGATGAGGTGGCCTCAGATCACTTGCTGAGCACTATTTGAGAAGATTTTCAAATGAAGTAAGAGGTCAATCATCCAAATGTTAAATGAGAGTGATAAGCACTTCTTGGATATGATTTTCCTTTTGGTTTTTACCATTCGAAGTGAAGGAATGAAGTGATTGATGATGAAATGAGATGATAAAGTGAGTGAAGAGATTGAACTAATCATTAAATCGATCGAAATGAAGTTCTGTTGACCGTTTCTTGAGAGACCAATCCAACAAATCAATCCCCTCAGGAACCCAATCTGAAATCAAAAACAACTCATCAAAATCAAAAAGAAAGTCAAATCATTGGAAAAGAATCAAAAGAAACATCAAAAAGTAAGAAGAATCTATCAATACTTCTCATCTATCATTCATCTTCATTCTGATCTATATTTGAATTGGTTAATCAGATCATCAATCATAGAGATATGAGTACAAGTAAGGATGACCAATTTGATACAATTAATCATCCAAAAAATAAACAAAAAGTATTAAAAACGTATGGCTCAATCAGAAGTCGATTACGTCCTAAACCTTCAAGAGCAATGTGAGTGAAAAAGCTAATTTGATTCTTTATCCATCAAGCTCACCTTTTCTTGATTCTGATTCTGGTGATTATCTATCAGTGATGAAAGCTATCTGAATTCAAAGCTTGAGAAGGATAATGAGAACTTTGAGGAGATCAAGAGTTCTACTCTGACCGATAGTCAAGCAGTTGAGTTCTAGAAATTCATCACTTTTTCAAAATATAGCTCTAAACCGAATCTTAATTAAAACCCCATTTATATGATTCAGGGACCATCGAAACCTAAAGTGATTCAAACAAAACCATTCTTAAGATCAAGAAGGGTGAATGAAAAACCAAGTAATTTATTACTTGATCGATCAAATGCTCAAGAACCCACAAGAAAAAGAGAAATGAAAGAGATGATCAAGAATGAAAACCCATCAAAAGGTTCAAACTTAAGAAAAAAGAAAATCAAAGTACTTGAAGATCAAGAGATTGAACCGATGATCATAGATTCAAGTTTATTTTTAGAACATTCCATGGATCCTCCATCACTTCAAAAACATCATCAAAGAGATTATCCGATGCAACAAGGGATGAATGAAGAAATCAATTTAAGATTCAATCGAAATGAACATGAAAAAGCTCTAGAATCGATTCCTCCTATTCCTTTTCGTAAACGTCTTCGTCATCATAATCATGAAGAAGAGAATCTTTCAAATCAAAACAATCATAAGGAGACTGATTCAATTCCCAAGAAAAAGAATTCACCTGAAAGAAAGAAGAAGAAAATGGTTGAGAAGAGTGTGAAGGTCAAGAGTCAAAGGTCTTTGGACCATAAGAAGGATAAAGAGGTGATGTCCAAGGAGAATCCAATGATGCTTAGTGGTGAGAAGTTTGTTCCACTGGATGATGATGAGTATAGTGACGATCCATTAAGGATTTGATCTACTTTCTCTCTCTCTCTCTTGTGTCATCTCCTAGCCGATCTTTGTATTTGTTTATGGTAGACTTTGATTGTATTTTTCATTTATTTATCAGAAGGTATCACTCATATGAAGTGTTTAATGAAGCTACGATTTATTTTAATCATATATTTTCATGTATCAGAAAGAATGCGATAAAGACAAGGACAAATATTCTATTTCAAATTTCAATGTTAAAACCTCATCAACTTATTGCTTACTATGTTTGAGAAAGGTAAAGTCTCAGATGATGCAGAACTTTCTCTCAAAGGCCTTCTGATACAGCTGTTTGATTCCTTCACCACCAAAAAAATCTACAATATCAGTAAATGTTATAAGGGCTTACTTCTGTCTCCTATACTCGTTCAAATCAGATTCAAACCAACCGTCTATTCCAGGTTGGATGATCCATAGGGACGTATGAGCATGTAATCATCTGATGCAGATACCCTTTATCAATTTCTACACGGCTAATGAAAAAGTCAAGTTTATTGTATATAGTATGAAAGATTTAACAAGTATGAAGCGGTATCAGATTCACCAACATGAATCATGTACTCTTTTATCCAGTTTACCTCTAATTTGAACCCTGCGAAGGACCTGCCTTGGATGCCGCTTTGACAGATGCGACGGGTTTTTCTCCTCGCCTTTCAAAGTTGTTTTCAACCCCAGAATGATCAAAAGCGGCTTGTGCACAATAATGTTGAGAGTATCCTTTGTATGTAATATACTGATGTGAATTAATTTGACCAATGAAGCATTCTGATAAATTTGCGTAAGCACTGGGAACACAGAAAGGAAAGAGGTTTGAATTTGGAATTTATTTTTTTTACATGTACAAAGTTTTTTTTTTTCAAAATAGTCAAGAACTCACAAGCAAAGACATGGAAAGTTTTTGGTACCACAACTAAACTCAAGTTGACGTGATGTGTTCTAAAAAGAAATCCAATAAACAATAATCAATTACACTAAAGAATTTTTATTTGAGAAGATTTATTGAGACTCACTATACAATCAATTTGGGCTTTTTCTTCATAGGCCATAGTCATAGATGCAAAGTCTTCGAGATGATGTCTCAGAGGTTTACTTATCGGAAGAATATCGGGTTCGCATTTTGTGTGAATACTCAGAAAGCAGAGTAAAATCAAAGTCACAGATAGTGAAAACATTTCAGAAGTTATCTCGATGTTGTTATCTAAGGCACGCGTTGGGATCATAAAGAAGAGTGATAAATTTTAGACAAAGGAAATCCTAGGAGTAGATCAGACTTGGCTTCTTACAAGTTCAGGTATACAACTGACCTATCTTTTTTGATATATCAACAAGAGATAAAGAGAATGGATGATGAGTGGAATGCAGTCACCGCATTTTATAGACAATGTCATCACTACTGGTAAAATGCCTTGCAACGCTTGCTTCAACGATGTAAGACGATGGTTAAGCAAGCGACCCACTTCTTGCCGGTGTGGGCTTTTGCCAAACCACTCACTTCAATTCAGTACAGGGTCTCCGCAGTACTACAGTGTTTTCCTTTCGGCAAGACTGGAGATGCATTTCTTTTGGCGCGAGCTGACTACATACTTGGCTTGTAATAGCCATTCTGACGCTACCGACCGAAGCCTATCCCAATCGGTCCAGGAAGGCACCAAAATTCATATCAGATTGATTGAGTGCTGACTCTCTTATCGCGATCGCCCCACCGTCGCCGTGGGTGAGGTTCCCGATGCTGAGACTCGGCTCGAAAGGTTTTGGCCGTTGGGCCGAGCTTGATTCCAATGTAAGTTGGTCGCAGTACATGTGCAAGGGAGCCGAGGCTTGTGATAAGCCAGGACGCAGTAGGATTGATTGAAATTATGTCGGTAGGCGCGTGACTGAGTTGTCCCATCTGATTTCGCAAGTTTGTCTTTTCCACTCCATTGAGATTGTCTATGGTCAAGCACGTATGCCGAGTTAAGATGATGAAAACTTTAGACTGACGCGATCGCAGTTTTGTACATATGCTCAGGACTTTTTGGGAGCGCTTACCGCATCTTGCACACCCACGTATGAGCGGCATTTGGTCCAAGTTTATGTGGCATCTTGATTTATATAAACTTGTTCCTTGATCAAAACCTTGACTTTGTTTCAGCGCCATCTTTCTTTACCAGATACACTCGTATGTTGTAAGAATCTCACATCTCATCAAGATGCCTTTAGTAGAAGTATCTTGTAAATACAACAAGCCTTCGATATGTATACAAATCTGTCCTGTGTGAGCATTGCTTGCCTTGGCCGGCCTGCCGTGATGCTGCAAAGACACTGCCTCTCGGACACCGGGAACCATGATTTCTGATGCGTTGGACGATAACCCGCGGCCCCATGTGTCCAGATCCAGAGTGAATTCCATGGGTATCGTTAGTACACTTCACACCTCACGTTGATCGAGAATGACTCAGCGTTTGTTGAGACCTTTTGACTGGAAGATGATGAAATTAGATGGTACATTGGCTCAAAAACGTAAAATAAGATGTATTCTGTGACATAAGAAACTAATCAGAAAAAATTCGTCCCAAGTTCTCAATTTGACTTAGTTTTGATCAGTTCCCGTCCATGTTTTTCAGTACAAGTTCCAAGTCAATTGATTGCAACTGGGACCCAACTTCAAGGTAGTTTTGCTTTCATGGATTCCTTATGGATTTGATATTAAATCCAAAAGCATTTGTCGGAGACACTTCTCAACGACGACGACGATGCCTTTAACAAATAAAGTAAAATATGAATCTCACGACGGCGAGTTGACGAGATTTGATGGGATAAAAGACTAGGCAAACATGAGGTTTGACAAAAAGAAACTGAGAGAGAGAAATTGATAACAAATAAGATGAGGAAAGACAGATAAATATACGGAAGCCGAGACGTGAAGTGTCCGCTACCTGTTTTTGGATTTTGGATTTTGGAAATTTACCCTATCTGCTGGTGTATTTTTTATTTATTTTTATTCTCCAAAAACTGCACGTAAATGAAAAAGATTTGACCTACACAATTGAGATCCTTCAATCAAATCAAACTTGCTACAAAAAGGCCTCAAGACCTCAAGACCTTAAATGGAATATTCACTAGACAACACACTGTTCTTCACTTTCTTAATGCTTGATTCAATGATGCCAAGTTTTACATCAATTCTCCATTCCAATGTTTGTACAAAGTCTTTCACTAGATATTCAAAAGGATTTCCTTGTCAATATCATCAGTTCACATACAAATCTGACTAAAATCTATAGACACAAATAAGTAGTAATGAGATAGATACAAGAATGTTCCTGTGCTCATCTGATGGGCCAATAGTCGAGAACAAATGAAATTTCTTCTGACTGTACCATTTTGTCTTGCAAATCAATCTTTTGAGCTCCACTTCATGTTTATAATCAAGGTGATGAGAAATTCCAGAGAGACCATGAGGAAGTATGAATACACAAAGACCTTTTTTTTATTTGATTAGATTAGAAGTGTGATCAACAGGCGGAGGGAAGAGATTATCCAAGATATTGTCTGTAACAAGGAATTTTGAGAGATTCTTCTATTTGATTTTCAGATTGAAGTTATAACATGATTGATAAAAAATTATAATTGCACGGGTCTATCAAGCAATTTGTATCATATAAGAGACTGAATCCTTGATTCATGATCAATTCTAAATCACATTCCACTTTCTGATTTACTTATTAAGATGTCATTTGAGGACTTGATGTCTTGAGGCCTTTTTGTAGCAAGTTTGATTTGATTGAAGGATATCAATTGTGTAGGTCAAATCTTGTTCATCTACGTGCAGTTTTTGAAAAATAAATAAAATAAATAAAAATACAGCAGCAGATAGGGTGAAATTCCAAATTCCAAATTCCAAAGTCCAAAAATGGAAAAAAAGGTGGCAGACACAAGATATGTATCAGTACTTTAGATTGAATTATTTGAAAAAAAACATAAAGCATTACCTTCAGAATTAAGTTCCCTAAACAGTGAGGAAAAATTCTAAAGGGAACAAAGAGATAACCAATATAGAACACAGATGAAAAGAAAGAAAATTAAATGATGTGTCAAGCCTAACATCCCTGTATTCCATTGCATACCTTTCCAGCAGTTACTTTTTGATCTAATTAATGTCAGATGAATGCATCAATTTCAACTCTTCATTCTTCACCAACTGTTAGGCTCAATCAATTTTAGATTTTCCATACTTGCATCTTGACTTTCGCCAATGTGATTTCAACTTTCAACACATGGAATTCTTCGCCCATCAAACACATATTCTAACAAAATCCAATGGCTTGCAACAAAATGTTAGATGTGGACATTGAACATTAATGTATATCATAATGAAAAAAATGCAACTTTAAAACTCCATGATCCAACCCATGCACAAGTGGGTATCATTGTGATTGCGCTATTAAATCATCACAAGAAGTGATACCTTCTAACCCTCATTGGTTATATCACAGAATCACTGCATTGGTAGTTTTATTCATCTGAACTTAGATGATACATGATCATGAAGATGTACCTATATATAGCTTTACCTGTTTACTTTTAGACCTGGGTCCTTACTTAGGCTACGTTTGGTAGCAATTACAAATGGTAAACTCCTTTTGACTACCGGTACATCGCCCCGGGGCAAAGGAGTTTATGTAGTTTATTAGATGTAATTTTGAAAATCTCTGTTTCAGGTAGATTATTACAAATTGCGTTTGGTAAAACGAAATCCAAATTTTGACTTTCCTTGTTTATTCAATTCAAATTCTACATATACACATCATCATCCATTTGGATCTTCACTACCAATGTCTGATACAGACACAAATTCCAGCATTGATCTTTGATCATCTTCATTGCAATCTGATGATGATGATGATCTGGTGCTCAAACTCTTGCTTGAGCATGCTTGCAATGTTGCACATTGACAAGGACTGCCTCAAGAGCCATATTCCACTTTGGCTCTTTGAGGTTTTCCCTATGAAAGAGAACTTTTAGAGGGTCATCTGGGCCATTTTCAACAAGTCTGCCGAATGGAAAAAGCTACATTCAGATCATTCATGGCTGTTCTTCGCCCACATTTAGAAGATAGTATTCATGTATTGGCCAATGAACAAGTCATGGATTTCCTATACATTGTAGGAAATGCATCCTCCAATGCAACAGCAGCTGAGCAATGGCCACATTCCGGAGAAACCATCTCACAATACTACAACTGTGTCCTTGACGTGCTTGAGAGTCTCAAAGACCAAATCATTGTCCAACCAGGTCCCAATTCACCTATCCCCAAACAGATTGCCAATTCCAACAAATACTCTCCATTCTCTGATGGTTGCATTGGCACTCTGATGGCACTCACATTTGGGTCAGAGTTTCAGTAGCTGATCAGCCTGCATATTGAAATCAAAAAGATCTCCTGTCCCAAAATGTTTTGGCCGCCTGCTCATTTGATCTTACTTTCTCCTTCATTTTGGCTGGTTTTGAGGGCAGTACGTCTGATCCTGACATGTTATATGCTGCAAGAAGTAATGGAGACTTTGTAATACCTGAAGGTAAGTCTATTCTTGACTCCATGTAATACCTTTGACTGATCAGGATCTCCCTTTCAGGCTGTTTTTGCCTTGGGGACACTGCTTATGCCAATGGCAATTGCATTTTAACACCTTATTGTGGTTTTTGCTACCACATCCAAGAGTGGGCTCAAGGTCCAACAGCCCCTCAAAAATATCAAGAGTCGTTAAATTATTGTCACTCTCAAGTTCAAATGATTATTGGAAGAAACTTTGGTGTATGGAAGATACAATTTGCCATTCTAGTGATGATGCGACGGTTCCCAATTCATTGGCAAGGTAGCCTGGTGGTTGCTCTGGTGGTGCTTCACAACCTTATCTTGAGAGGTGGGGAAGATCAATTTTTCAATGAATATGATGAAGAACAGCTTGAGAGGGATCAAGCTTGGGTCAACAAGCTCAAGAAGATTCTGTTCCTCCTGCAAGACATGAGCGTGGAGCTGCAGATGCTCAGAGAGATGATATGGCTCAGGCAATGTCGGCTCACTATCAAGCACACCAAAACAATCATCAACTTTATCTCAATATTGTAAATTGTGTTTCTATCTTATTCAGATCAATCAAAAATATCATTTGACCCATTCTACTTCAATTATAATATTTAGAACTTTTGGTCAAACACCAATCTACATACATGATATTAATTTTTTTTTCAAAAATTCAACATTCAACAATTATATATATATTTTAGCCAACCAAACTCAAATATTGAAATATACATTTATTTTATTCATTCAAACTCAAATATAATATCAAATTATCCAATCAAACTCAGATGTTCAAATGTAATATTCATTAATTTTATTGAGACTCAAATATTTAAATATTGACTGGCTGCAGATGGGGACTTGAGAATTTATTTTATATAAATTTTCAATGTGATTAAAGATAATAATATATTAATTACACTTTGATGATATATAGAGGCCTTCATTGAGATAAGGGATGTTGATATAAAAAAGTAAATCAAATTCTTAAATACCCTTCTTCTTCTGATCTGAAACCTGAGAATGGAGCCAAACCCAGCGCATCTTTTCATCTAACCAAACAAAGATTGATACTTTGGACTCTGGCTTTATGGCGTTGATGGCCATTAAAAGATCTTGAACTTTGGGCAATTCATTCTCACTACGCTCATTGAATACTGCCAGCGCATTCTGTTGATGTGGAAGCTTTTCTGCCTTGATGCAAGCAGCATCTTCAATTGACCAATCGCGATTGGTGGCTTGTTTTGCTTTCAATTCATCAAGTTTCAATAAATTGTTCGATTTTTTGATTGAGTCATGTGATGCCAAGGTGATAGCCTGAGAAAGAGTGGCTGGCTTGAATTTGCAAGCTGGAGTCTTCTTCTTGAATGACACTACAAGCATCTTATCAGAAGTTGAACAGACGACTTGAGGTGAATCTTGAGGATTGGCAAATCCGGAGTCAGTTCTGGGTATTGAATCTTGCCCTGAGTCACTAGGGGATTGATTGATTGTCTTGTCCATGATAGGAGACAAAGAATGGTCTAACAGTTGAAATTTTATTAGTATGTAATCAAAAGAAGAGGTCAATGGTGAGTGCTCACCTGAGGCCATGATACTCTCTTCTCCAACAACCTCACGTTCAGAGTGTTGATGATTGTCTGAATCATCAACCTCTCTTTCCGCTCGGACTGAACCTTTGCCATCTACGCTTTGATTTTTGTTGACCTCATCTTTCTCTCTTGAACACAGACACTCGAGCTGGTCCCTGTCCGTAAGGCTCTGGCAGGTTTTGATGAATGCAAGAGTTCATATCCATCTCATTGTAGAAGATGAATGGATGATTTCAAAACTTGAGAGCATCTTTATCTCTCTGAAATTCACAAAGATTAAAGGTAAGCTTCATTCACTTTGTCATAAAAATACAAAGTAAGAACCTTACTTTCTCATCACTTTCCCACCATTCAACTGCCATATCTATCCTATGTTCACCTTCCACCCATCCAAGTCCAGATAATACTTTTAATCTTTGCATCAAAGCATGCAAACCCTTTTTCTAAAAAAATTAACAAAAAATATTTATATTAGAACACAGAGTAAACACAAAGAATTCGAATGGAGTATACTTACAGAAGTATACATATTCTTTATTTGACCAATGTTCAATGGCTCTTTTGGATAGGCTTGATTATACTTCTCAGGCACATTGGTGTACGCAACATGCTTCCAGTTCTTTCCAACCATATTGCCATCTTCCTTCTGATTTAAGAAGTCGTTCAAAACAAACCAGACTTTAGAATCAGTCCAGTTTGGTTTGTTAGGCTTAGGAGCATTGGGGTCCTCTGGTGCTCGAGGCATACTGACTGGTAAGTCTTGATTGAACAATAATCAATGAAAACAAGTCAAAATAACAAGATGGATGATTGGAATGGTCATCCTCTTTTGATCTGGCTTCATACTTGAACTCATTTTTCCTAATGATGTCATTCAAAGCGCATGATCACTTTGAGATGAATTTGGCTAAGTTCCAAAAGGAGTTTATTGGCTTGTTAACCTCCATTTTTTTGATTATTCAAAAGTACCGTTTAATCTCCTTTTGGAATGGGGATGGAGATTACAGAATGGTATAATTGCCCAAATTCAATTGCTACCAAACATAGCCTTATGTGTTGTCCATACATTAATCTTGAATGGATCAGAGAAATCATTGCACTTTAAAAGTTTATAAAGACATCATAAATATCTTGACAGAAAAATATGTGATCTGGATAATTTGGAAGTCTTTCAATCTAACTTGAACAAGGTCTTAAAGGACTGAAAATGGGATTTGAAAACCCCTTACAATGAAACAAGACAAATGAAGTAAAGCCACTAAAATCCCAAGGCTTTTGAGCTGGGACTTAAAGGAAGTACATTGACTTGGATAAAAAGAAGGTTGATCATAAAAATTGAAAAATGTTGCAAAACCCTTCTGAGATAGATATCTCTCAATCACAAGTAATATGTTGCATTATTGATGCCAAGACCAACAGATATACTAATAGTAGTTTTGCCAAGTTTTAACTTGTGGGAAGCAGCACAGCACAGCTAAGTTGAATGATCTTCAAGGTGTGCTCAAGATTGATATCTCATCTCAAATAATCTACTTTGTTGCAAAGAGCTTTTGGATGATTTTCAGGATATTCTCTTTAGATTGTAATTAGTCATTGTAATTCTTTTTTGTTTATTCATAAAATTTACTTTATAATTTTGGTATCATCAAATTCATTATTGACAAAAATCATTCATTCAAATTTTATTCTCTATATGGTTAGATGTATTTTTGATTCCCACCATGTCTTCCCTTTGTTTATGTTGCTGTATGAAGACCACCCTCAGGGTTGTTATCTCTGCTCACTGCAATTTCACACAGTCCCTCTGGGGTTTTTAGAATTCAATCTTTCAGCCAAGATCCAAACAGCCTTAGTGAGTTTAAAACTTTTGCTTCTTCAAGGGAGATTACAATGCGGGATTGCAAGGAAGAACAATTGACTCAAGTCAGTAAGCTTGAGTCAGGCAAGGTCATGGAGGTTGGTGAAGACTGTTGATAACGGGCACCAAGGAGATTTGCAAAATAGAAGGGTATCTGGGCCAAGTGCATATGAATTGAAAGTGGAAATATTTTTCCAATCAATAACTCTTCTTGTGGCTGTTGTATTTTTGGCAGTTTTTTGCGCAAGGGTGGATAGGATAGGTCTGCAAGATTAACAAGTGACTGGATTGATCAACTCATGAAGCCAGTTTGATAGTAGAGCTCAACTTATTAAACTTGATTGCAATCCAAAAAAAGAACCTATGCCAGTACAGGAAGATGATCTTAGTAAAAAGGGGAGAGGAGCCTCATGCATCTAAGTGCTACAAGATGATACATTTTTATGCTTTACACCACTAAAGAAAACAACAAAAGAGACATGAGAGAATTACAAACAAATGAAGGAATGAGGAAGGTTTAAAAGAGAAAAGTTTGATTGGAAGAGATCATCAAGCATTGGAATTGAAAATTTCACACAGTCCCTCTGGGGTTGTCTTGCGTTTTAGAATTCAATCTTTCAGACAAGATCCAAACAGGCTTAGTGAGTTTAAAACTTATGCTTCTTCAAGGGAGATTACAATGCGGGACTGCAAGGAAGAACAATTGACTCAAGTCAGTAACCTTGAGTCAGGGAAGGTCATGGAGGTTGGTGAAGACTGTTGATACTTGAGGGGTAGTAGCACTCTTATTCTGACTCCCTGTATCTCAATTTTTATAAAATGAAAAGCATCAATCATGGAATTTACTATGTATCACTCAAGGCAAGTATTTCAACAAAGGCTTCAGACTATTGGGAGATTGGTCTCTTGAAAACCAGAAGGGTCTCTTTGTTATTTGATATCCAATAAGCCTTGCAATATGTCTTGCTAGAAGACACCTTCAAACAAATATACACATTCCAAGACATTTAGTTTTAATTCAGAGTTGAGAAAAATTGTGGAATCTCAATTTAAATGCAGCCACTACAAAATATCATAGAAGAAGTGTTGAAGAAAACTTTGAGGGAAACCTGTGCTTTCATGACAGAATTTGACATTCATTCAGACAGACATGAGTATTACCCAAATGAGCTTTTCCAATCCCTTGGAGACTTTTCTAAAAAGACCAAAGTAGAAGAGAAAAGTCTTTCTGTCCACAAACTTCATATCAAATCAGCCCACTTGAAGAACTAGTACCAGTGCACCATGTCAGCCTAATCCCCAATCACTATCCAGTGATTTCCAGCCTGCCCAACCTCCGACCCCTTTAACTTTTTTGGGAGCCTCTGATTGGGTTCTTGTGCAGAAACCTTGTGCCCGGCCCCCAAGCAAGTTATCTCACAGATATCTTGTGCTTGAGCCAGAAAGTGTTGCTCATGCAAGGTTTAAACACTGAACCAGTCTTCATCCAATGGGTGAGGGAATGGGCAAGCCAAGAATCACTGGATAGTGACTGGGGCTTGGGCTGAGTTGGACAGAAAGGTATCAAACTTGACTGGTCCCAATCACTATTTGGTGATTTTTGGCTTGCCTGACCCCCACATCTCAGGTTAACAGTGGCCAGTCTTTGAAATGTGCAAATCCCTGCATATTGCAAGTACCTACTGGATAACCTGGATAGTCATTGATTTTCCTAACTACACGCTGGAACACCAACTGGCTGAGATCTTCAACCATTGGGGATCCTAAAAGCCCTGCCCAAACCCCAGAACCATCAGGGTTTTTGCTGGATACCCCACCAGATGGGAGGTCTGTGGCTTGAGCTGAGCACCATGCAAGTAAAGATACAAGTTATATGCCATGTGCAATACTTGTGTTTGAATACTTCTGTATATTGCCCCATTTGATTTCAAAGTTGTCATGATCATGATTATTCCAACAATGCACAAGTACTGTTGTGTTTGAGGCAAATAAAAGAAAGCTATCTGACAGAATATGTTTGGTAACTTTGACTCCATCAGCATGATCCCTGTGAGCCTACTAGCTTCCGTTGGCCTAGTAGACCACTAAATAAAGGTCAAAGATTGGTAGATATTATAATCTGCAGAGTTCAAGGATGGGTAAACAGGGTTCAAAGTCTGTACTGGTAACAAACAAGTACAGACTTCAATTAAATGACCTTCAAAGAAAGGCTTTTCTAGGGATTTGAGTGTAATTTCTACAAATATTATTGTAGACGTGGTGCATTGAACCTTTGGTGACTTTCCTTAATCAATTATCTTTCTAACTGGAAATTAATTAATTAAAGATACTAAATTCTTTTATAGTGTTTAGTACTTTAGACTCTGACTAGACAAGGTACTACATATATTTAAAGTCCATTCCTCGTAAATGGTTGTCAGTTTAGTTGCGATTTGGGAATCTGAGAATCAATTTACTAAATTGAATATTCTTGGAATCTAAGAAGCCTTTTCCTAGGACTGTCCTACCATTCCTGTAATTTGTTATCCTTCCTCAAGGACTAGAATCCTTCAAGGGTTATGGTGTGGGGGTGGTCCTGAAGGTAAAGGAATTTACATCAGTTGATTCCATTCAACCATTTTCCCTTATCCTTTGGGACGAGGACAGTGCCTGAGAAGGAGAATTCTCAACCCCGGGTGGTGGGCGGGCTCCAAAACTATTTTAATGATCTAATCAGAGTTAAGAAGAACGTGAGATAGATCTCTGTTGGTGTGGATTAGGTGAGTTCTGAGGTGGTGGAATGGAGTGTTAAACTCTATTCTTCCACCCTTTGCTCAGAACTCAGTATCTTGTGGACATGTCGCTGTCCTGTCGCGTGGTACCAAGCCTAACCGCCCTTGATTGAATCACAACACTTTTGGATATTGGAATTTTGTGTACCTCCGCATGCTCTGGGAACACATGCAATTTCTTGATCTGATCAAATCCCAATCAGATCAAGCAGCACTTGAGGACTGCCTCCTGAATAGCCTGATTCCACAAATGGTAATCAATAGCTATGACAATACTATTGCACTAGAACATTAACAGTATCAGAGAGAAATTAGAACCACAAGACAAGGTAACAATATCACCAATAAGATAGTAAAGTTTACTTTACAGAAAGCTTTTGATCTAGTTGGTGAAAACAATTTATCAGATGAATAAAGTTGGTTAAAATTGTAATGTGATGATGTGATCAGGAGGGGTGGATTTTCAGGGTTTATATACTCTAAAAACTAGAAAGTGCGCACAATCTGTGGTGGTGTGGTTAGTTTATTACAGTTATATTGTTTATCAACTGTTTGCACATATATTTCATTTGTTACAAACATGTTACGGCTGTGAAATATATGTAGTTTTGGTTCACATGAAAGTTGTGTATGTACACACTCTTTTATGTAAGTTTTGCACATGTTACATATGTGAAATCATATGTACTTGACTCTTGAAACTGAGCAATGAGTTGTGATTGTTGTTTTTATGCTTTTTTATTATTGTACGTTGCCCATTGGTACTACTGGTTAGTACTCAGGGCTGACAATCCCAGAGGCAAAATATCAGAACTCAAAATCTGCCCTCAACCTGAGATCCACAATCAACCATCATGTCAAAAGATAAAAAACAGTGACCAAGACAGGCCTGTCTTGCTTTCAAAACAAACTTTTGAAAAAATATACCTTCTCAGAGTCTGTCACCAAATCTGCAAAAGGCCAATGAGGAGATCAAACTCTCATTTTTGTAAGTTTACAGAAATCTGGACAAACAACTTTCTTGATGGGTTAGCCTGCATCACATGAGTGCAGCCACATCTTGATCTTCACAAATGCAGCTTCATGGGTTAGAAGTACACTCAGCACCATGTGAGGTCAAACAGAACAAATTGAAGAAATATTGAAACATCTGGTAGCAGAAACAGTACAGCAATCCTTTTTATCATCCTATACCAAATCTATGGGTAGATTCTAATATACAACATCTGCATATCTTTCATTGATGAGTAGATAACAGGTTGCTGTAGCCATTGGAGTACCCAAGGCTTCACAAGACTCAGAGTCATAGTATCTTGGATCCCTTCCACTTGAGTGCCCTACAATTGTATACCCTTTTGCAGGTTTCAAGAAACCATCAATTCCCTTACAAGATGAGAGTAGGAACACAATCAATGTCTCATATTGATGTCTCATCCAATTCATAGGTGCCCAGACACAAGACATTTTGACCAGGTTTTCACAAGACTTGAGATCCTTTCAACCATTGAATTTCACCACAACTGCACTCATATGTGAGAACAGGTGTTGGCTTGAACTTGTACTTGAGACTGACCAAGGCTGTCTGCTTTGCATTCATATTAACTCATCTTTGATGTTTTCTTGATCTGCTTCTCATTCAATTGTATCTTATACATCTACTGACATGTGCATCTTGAAAATGGACAACTCTACTTCTTCCCTGCCTGAAAGTCATCAAGACACCTGTCTCATTCCATCCTAGAAGCTAGTATCAATTCTGCTTATACTTAGCCTTGGATTCACAAAGTCTGGTTGATCTCTGGTAGGCTCACTTCACTTCACTTTACTGATCATCTCCACCTTCTGGAGATTTGGACTATTTCATCACTGTGCAAGTCTTCCACACTAGTCAGAGAAGTACATACATTGACTAATCCTTAATTCGACATGCAAACCAAAATTACATATCATCTATGTTGTACTCATATAAATAAAGGGATTGACAAGAAAACACAGTAACACTCATGTTGTAAAATGAGAAGGCGCACTACACCACAGTGCGTGTATACATATGTATGTTGACGATATAGGTCAAACAAAAAGTAGTCACAACCTGCTTTGAAACATAATTACTTCAAAATTCTCCGATTGGATCAAATTAATTGAAGGACTTACTTTATTTGTTCTCTGCGTCAGCTACCAGCTTTTCACACAAGCTCCAAAACTGTTGAGCTAATTTCCCATCAGGATCTTGCGCTAATAAACTCTTTCGTCCTACTTGTCCATAAGGTACAAGGTAAGCAGCCCTATGATGTTCAAATCAAAGTCACGCCCATCGCTAAGACGTAAGTAACATGAAATTTGGGATAGCTTTGCCATCTTGATAGGCAGTTGGGTGATAAATATAAGAAGCTCCCTTTAAATTCTTCTGTTCAATTTCAGGAGATGTGGCAGCGTACAGCGACGTTTGTGCTCCGGCATAGGGTGTGGCAAAAATCCACGTGTTGGTAGCAAGAGCCGACTTTGGATGAGGTATCAGTGATCACGTAACGCGCTTACAATGGGTGACAAGAATAAATCGACTTACCACCAATGGCCCGATCACAGGGGAGGCTTTCACAATCCCTGTTATTGATAGCCAAGATATTGAATGGATTTTGGAAAAGTTTAAATATGACTTATGAAGACGATAGACGCACCTCTTGAGAGCTCGGTAGCAACCACTCCAGGATGCTGTCAAGATGTAAAAGTTCTCATGAGTATTTGGTGATACTCGAGTAGGAATCATGATGAATCAAAATAATCATATCTCTGAATGATATGCCTTACGACAGAGAGGCAATATATGTTTGTATCTTGAAGTCTCTTCTGAAGTTCGTTTGTCAATAATATATTCTGTAAATACGCATCAGCAGAGTAGCATTGATCAGCAAAGCTCCTTGGTCGATTTCGATGGAGACTATCCACAACTTTACTGACAGTCAATTTACTCTGACCGTAACGTGACCCGTTGCTGCCCCACTTTTTGTTCAAGCCCTCCAAAGATTCGAATGATGGGGTTCCCGTTTGATTATGAGCCAAACTAGAAAGGTTCACAATTCGGACATGCGTATTGTCGAGTCGCGAAGTCTTCCTTAAGATCGGCAGAAGGAGGGTAGTCAAAGCAAAATGCCCAGTTCCGTTACAAGCCTGAAGCTCGATTCCATCGGGACTGAGCTCGTAAGGAGTCGCCGCCTGTATCAGAGTAAGCTAGGATCAGTCGTACCATCATCTCTCGTATCCTAGAGTTCTATCAGAGCAACCCAAACTTAACTATTCCAGCATTATTAAGGAGAATATCTAGTCGATCTTCCTTAGCCAAAAACTCGTTTGCAGCCTTCTTAGCAGAAGACAAGATAGTAAGATCGAAATAGAGAAATTCTATGTCGGCTCCAGGGACCTCCTGTTTGATCTTCGCAATCGCTGTCTTTGCTCGTGACTCAGTGCGAGAAGCCATACTGGTTTTAAGTTGCGTCAAAAAAGGCGTTCGACTAGGATCTGGTGATGATACATGAGCTGTGAATTGCTCACTAGACTTTGGCACCCCGCCGAGCGAGCTCGATGCAAGCAATGAGACCAATTCCTGTGTTTCCCCCTATAGATGTGAATCCATGAGAATGGATCATAGGGGAAAAACAGTCAAGGGATCAGCCGATGTTTTCACAGAATCGGCTAAATGGTGTACACTCACCAGTCACAATCGCAACACGACCTATGATGACAATTTGAAAGAAGAGTACAAATCAAAATCCGATTGAGTGATGTTATCGTCCCACTCAAAGTTAAATTGAGGAAAGAATGATCGATACTCACCAGATTGATCGGGCATCTGTCTAGCATCCCATCGCTGAGAACGACAAAAGAAATTGGCTTTGAGGTAACATTGAGCAGTGTCCCATAAAGCAGAAAAAGCTTCAGTCATGTTGAAGTTGAAGAAAGACGATCGATTGGCCTCAGTAGTAAGACTCGAGTGAATTCAAAGTCAAACGAAATCATAATGAGATATCAATAGGAATACGAAACCATTCAACCTGCAATTTAAAACTCTGCTGATTCAGGAGACTTATACCCAAGCACAGTGAACATATGTACATGTGTCAAGCTGTGTTACGTACTCCTGCTTCCTGAATCAATGGCTCTGGCGTTTAAACGAAGTTTTATACCGCTGAGCTCACCATTCATCTTGGATGATACCAAATTCTCGGTTAAGTCTACACCATTCATTCTTCGCACCAATCCTCGGTAAACTCAGATTGTATATTGCTTCATTCAGCAAGGAACGCATCTATCAAATAGCCCCAAGCCATATCTCATGCTTGGCTTTGATAGCATCAGGGGCCGATGTCATTCAAACTTCCTTGGACAGGGATTGAAGCATCACCTTGTTGATGGTAAACTTGAACATACGCACTTTGGAAGTTGAGTGAAGCTTAACTGATCCCAATCATGGACTGCATCTGTCGTCTTGTAAGCTTCAAACCGTTTCTGTTGAACAAGTTGAACACTTGTGTGTAGCCTTTCGTACCCTACATGGACAGGCTCCTTCGCCAATGAAGTCCTTTGACTTGTACACAGACAAAACTTGGTATAAGAACACAGGAAAAGCAAGCTTATTGAGTAAAGTGAAAGTTTCTGTCTTCACCGCCCTCGGAAGTGGAGCGTAGGCCTGCTAGCAAGTGATGCATCTTGCAACAGATCTGTTTTTAAGGGCCACCGATATTGGGGCAACTTTCACTCATGAATGCTCCATGAACGCTGGTGTAGCGTGCAGACGCTCTGAAATTTCGATTCCAACCGATGTTGACCTCCAAACCTCTGAAGGAGTGACTGCCCCACTGAAAAAAGTGCACCTGAATGACGTAGCAGTACGTCAGGTTTTTTATCTACCAAATCAATACAAGAAAAACTTGATGTTTCTTGTTCACAATCCTTCAGATTTGAGATAATGAAAGACTTTCTGGCTTTGTAAAGTCAGATTCACACTTGTGTTCATGATCTGATTTCAACCAACGGCCAATCAACGTATATAAATCCCAAGAGTTGAGAAGACAGAAGACAAAGAAAATCATCGATCGTTTCGTAACAATCCTAAAAGCTCATCTAACGATTTAAAGGAATGATAGCAGATCCAGGTTTTGAGGAATAAATGGTACAA
This sequence comes from Melampsora americana, assembly GCA_022264835.1. Classification (NCBI taxonomy): domain Eukaryota; kingdom Fungi; phylum Basidiomycota; class Pucciniomycetes; order Pucciniales; family Melampsoraceae; genus Melampsora; species Melampsora americana. Next base: position 315,880 of record JAIFHY010000036.1, read on the forward strand.
GATTCAAGAGGCAAAGTGCTTGACACTTATCCTGATGCTCTGATACCGTCCAATAATGAATCAACGTATATGAATACAAAAAGTTGGGAGGACACAAGGAAGAGAAAATGGTCGATCGTGTTGTATGAACCAAAAAGGTCTACCTGGGCTTGTATATGAAGGTCATTTTCTTCATCCAGTCCTTTCAGACTGGCAAGCTCCTTGTACGCTTAAATCACAATCCTAGATAAGTTGTATGATTTGAAGATATAATTCTTGTTATGAGTTGATGTGCGCGAAATTCTTGATTGGATAAATTTTGTGTAAAAATTAAACGAGTCAACTCATGAGCTTGTAGCTAGAGAAAACTTGTTTTTAAAAAGTAACTATGTAGGCGTCTTAATATCCTCAGCCCTTCAATGTTAGAACTTGAAATTTGCACCACCACGTATGCATATTACACGTCTCCATTTTGAAAAATATACTTGAGGGAAGAGGGAAGTATTCCACATATCAATAATCATTGGTGCAAGTATGATATCTGATTTGCCGAGCTCGTACAAAACTATCCTCAATGATGAAAACACCTTCAAAGGTTTCAAAAACCTCATTCATGATGAAGAAAACTTCGCATTGACTTACATCACGAAGCAATCTTCCTGGTTAAATGGAGATTATGATTTTATTTAAAACGTTGATGAAAAAACTCCGTATCGTCTTCTAGAAAATCGAGGTTTCTTGTTCAGATAGAAATTATGCACAGTGCCTGTGGAGGGCGCCCTAGGCGTCGGGGGACCTTAAGAGTCCAAAGGCACGCTTTTATACCTGTTGGAGCCCCCGACGGCTGGGGCAGCCCACACGGGCACTGTGATGTTATCGATGAAAAGCTCAGTAGCATCGTAAGGATGTACTCAAGAGGTAAAAGTCGTCTCTGGTGATTGCACTGAGTCCTAGTACGATGAGCGAATTGCATCCCTCGTCATACATCCCGAAAATCCGCAAAGTCGATTTTCCAATGAAAAGTTGTGGACAAATCTTCGCTTTGATGCCTGGTCTGTAGCATGATAACTTCCATCTGAGTCTTAAGTCATCCTGAAAATCACAAAGAAACTTCAGCCTGCTAAGATTGTTTGTCTTCCTCTACTCTCTCTCTCTCTGTCTGTCCACATACCTTCATGGGTTTGATAGAGAGTGATGACACTTCAATGGGGCAATCCTTCTGAAACATATTCGTCTTAGGATAAAGACATAGAGAATGAAAGAGTTATTCCATGACCTATATAGCATATCATATGGTACAGATGTATCACTTGTTAAGAATTCAGCGCCATCTAGGGTTTTCTCTCTCGAAGAAACCTCAGAGACTACCAGCAACAATCCCAATGCTACAATAAACAAAGATCGCAGAAAGAAAATGAAGTCAAGTTCTTTGAAATTGACGAATGGTTTCATAAAGTACGACTAAATTCCCGGGTTGCAAAAAATGATGTCGCATGACGCAGTGAAATTATCTAGAGTTGAAAAACTACATCTCTCTATGCCAAAGACTTAAGATCAAGAACGGACCTAGAGGGGGACGAGACAGACAGGTGGCGGCAAGTGGAGGCAAGTGGAGGCCACAGTAGAGGAACGTGAAGAAACGGCGAGTTGAGAGGTATATCAATGGTAAATGGTAAATGATCTTCAATTTTTATTTACTCTCAAGTTTAATATAAGCAATCAAGGACGTCATATAGTTGATTTACGATCCAATCTATAGATAATCACTTAGAGGCCCTAAACCATGATAGTAAAGGTACATTTTGGAATCATGATCATTGTAAAAATTCCCACGAAACTAATGATACGTATCACCTGTCTTATCTCGACAGATCAGATGTGCAGCATCGGACATCTTGAAAAAAGCTCCAACACTTACAGAAAAAGTAGAAGATAGAGACGGGTACAGGCCAGTGGAGGTAAGGACTCGAGGATTGGGGGCAAATAAGTCAATATGGTTCATGATTTTCAACCTTATTTGATTTCCCAGCACTTGTATATTCAATCTTGCTCAGCTGACATCCTAGTGATTCAGCCCTTATGTATATAGAAGGGTAAGCATTCTTTCAACCGACGATCTCATCAACATCCAAAAAATAAGGATACTTATTGATCAGCGACCAGTTGAGCTACTCCAGAACACCACGGCTGACGCCCACACACCGCAATCTCTACACCGCAAAACTTAGTTTGTTTGAGCCTCTGATCGGACGAAGTCAAGAACTGAGAACAAATTGACCCCAATATTTCACTATAAAATGTCTACCGTTCTCACCAAATGTACGAAATCCCCATCCTTCAGATATACCTCTAGAGATCAAATTGATAATTCTGAATTCTATTCTCATCGCGGTCTATTTCGTTCTATCTTATCTTTTTCTTGTCCGTAAGGATCAGTCTTTGTTACAAATTGTCTCTGATGATTGATTTCTTAAATTGTTTATAACTCATTATAATATCACCTCGTTCTTAATTCATTTTTGAATCATTCTCGAATTATTCAACTGCCCTTCTTGAATTATTCACCTCTCTTTCTTGAATTATTCACCCCGCTTTCTTGCATTGCTCTTGTGTCGTTCTTGTTTTGTTGGTATCTCGTTCTTCATCGATTCTTGATTCATTCTGAACTCGTTTTGAACACTTAAATTTTTATAATATTATCCAACAAAATGAATCTCAACATGATGGTTATCTCTAAAGAGATGAAAGCTCCTCGATCTTGTAAGTCACGAATTTTAAAACTTCTTTCAGTTTCAAAAATCCTAAGATCATGTAGAAAATCCTGGTTAAGTTTCTGAACCACGTTCTGATCAATATTTACTTAGCTCCGAGCAATAAAACCAGACTGCCTTCCTTTCGCTGTTTGATCGCAGGTCAAGCGGCCGCAAATGTCCAGGAAATTTTCAACGGTTTGTCAGATTTGTTTGTTTGAAATATATCACTCGAAAAAGTTGATGCCGTTTTGTATAACAATGGAAAATAATCATATAGATCAAACATTCATGAACACGAACAATTTGAAAATTCATGATGACTTAAATCCATGTATGTCCCCTCGCTCTACAATCATCATCTTTTGTCAAATTCACAAGAAAAAAGCTAATCCAAACATTTTGATGGTTGACTTGATTTGTTCTCTGTCATCGTGACTCTTGATTCTGGGGACTTTGACAGCTCACAAAAAGATACCCCAAAAGGTGACCTATTCACGTCCAACATTACCTTCACATGAACCAAATGCAAACCTCAATCAAGACGAAAGGAAAGAAATGATCAATCATTTGAAAAGACGCTTCGAAGACTTTCAATCGGATCCAGTCTTTTGTACGGGGACTTTGAACCCATATTCAACTGAAACTGGACGAATTACATATCACAAGAGAATCAAGGAACTAAACGAAAATCCAATTAAATATTACGACGAATCTTCTTATCTTCCTTATGACGGTGTAAGAACCCCCTTTGTGGAGATTCTTAAAATTCATTATCAGGAACAAATCGCTTTCAAACCTCTCGATCATGGTCAATCTTTTTCCAATTTTGATGAAGTCAGATGTGAAGCTCTTAGAGAAAATATCAGACAAAATCAATTGACATCGCATCATGCGAATGTCCCTGGTTCTCAACCTTTTGGCGCTTCGGACAACAAAGAAAATCAGCCTCAAGCCTCTACTTCTTCTATTCCTCATGCGGCTAGACCTCAAGCTCTCAACACATTGTTACCTTTGACGCCTCAAGCTGGCTTATCAAGAGGAATGATTCATGGACCTGTTCCCCAAACCTTTAGTGCTTCTGGGTATAAAGGGTACAAGCGGCCCACTGGTGATGATCTTATTAGGGTTATTCAAAGAGTCATCCTGGGTGAGTTTCTTCGATCATTGTTTTTTTACCTTGGATTTTAATTTGATTGAACCTGACCCTTCTGGATTCATTTTACTCTATTATATCTCATCTAAGTTTGTTGCAACCCAAAGTGTGGATGTAAGCCGATAGTTACCAATGTAACAGATACAGAGGAAAAGTCATATCCAGTCTATAGAGGTCAGAAAATTGCAAGATTGAATGATCACTAGGTTGTCATTCTCATATACTGATTTGATATAATTCGACTTGACTTTTGCAACACACTCGACTTCTTTAGAAATTAAAGACAGTTTACCAAATCCATCTTTCTATGCTCCGATTCCAGTTTTCTTCCAATTGGAAAGTGAACCTAGTTGGTTGTACGGATGGGGTTCTAAACTTCGAGAAGGGTTTGATCCACCAGGTTAATAATCTTTCGTGTCTCATAATTTCATAATCATCAAGGGAAAGTTAGATCTGATTTTCATTCCTTGATTGTCTTGCGGGGGCGGGATTGGCTTTAAATGTAGCATTCTTTGATATTTATCATGGTCCCATTGATTGTTTAATCGTTGGAGGTTTAAAACGTTATGCGATATCGACTTTGATTGCTTATTTTACTTCACCAGTACGACATAGGCTTCGTCCACAACTCAAAACAAGTAAGAAAAACAATCTCTTTCTATCCTAAATTTGGCTTATAGATGATTTCAATTGAATATTTTAGTGGGAATGTCCTTTGAACTCCTTGGTACAAATTCAACCAATAACCAAAGGTGTGACATCTACTTCCTTCCATCATCCTGTATTATTTAGCTAAATCACATCAAATTATAAGGGATAGTAATTGACTTTGGGTTTTTTGTTTCATGTATTGAATTATTATAGACATCCATTCCATATTTGAACATGTCACTTTGATTAACTTTAATTCATGTTTAATCATCACGCAAAGAAAAGTTAATATCCTTCAAATTTTTCTTTCCTAGAAAAGTAGAAAACATGCAAAAAAAGATGCAAAAAAAACAAAAGATACAAAAAATGGTTTTTTAATCTTGATGCTTTCAAAGAGGTGTTGTTAAGTGTTTTGTATGAAGTTTCTGATGGATTCAAGTCTATTGTTAAAAAAGAGATATGGTGGTCATCTAAATGTACCCTGAAAATGAATTTGTTTTAGTTTAAAGATGACAACAAAGATTGAAGATACATGTTTGTTAGAATGTTATGCTTTTATTTTGTTTTTTTGGATAATGATAAATTGATGTGACACGTTTGTTAGAATTTCAGTCTTCTTTGGCAAAGAGAGATAAATTGACTCGCGGATCCAGGGATGGAAGCCTAAATCTTTTGTCATCATGGTTTTTTTACAGCGTTGTATCAGGAGAGATTTTGTGATTTAAGACAGGGTTGCTTAAGGGTGCATTTGACAATGCATTTGACCATGGTTTTACTGCCTACTGATTGTGGTCAGTAGGTGATAGAACCACAGTTTAAAAAATGTGCTTTGTGGCTTAAGTACCGGCACAAAACTATGGTTGGGCATCCACAGCAGTGCCTGTTCTTTGCGCGCTTTTGAAAAAAAAATGCTACTGCAGTCCTTGCATCATCTGGGTTGGACATTGGGAGTCTCCAGATTTTGGCTGACTGTCCCCCTCTGTTCAGCGGGAAATTCAGGGGTCTCAACATCTCCTGCAGCCACCAGGGATACCAAACATACATCCAAACTTTGAACTCCAATTTCAAAGAACTATAACTTGAATCAGATTGAAATAGTGAAAATACGTACTTCTCTTTCCAAAGATGGGAAAGAGAAGTACTTTGATTTGACAAAAAAGTTATATATATCAGTCTCAACAATATTGATTTAGAACTATAATTATAATGTTCTTCATTTTGTAAGTGATCATCGATTTCATTTCTTTAATTCCTTGAACCCAACTTCTCATTTCATAATAACGCTTATATGTATATTCTGTATAATTCACTTTTCATACTCATCTCTTGTCAATTGGAGACTTCAACATTTTCACATCCTGGCTCAATTTGGACATGTCAGCTACATATGATTCAAACCCTACGTTGAATGGTAGGGTTCTCAATCATTGTAACTACAAAATCAAGGATTGTTACACCCTGGGAGCGTACACAGCAAAAATGATTTGCACATTTCATCAACATGTCAAGGAGAGGGGAAACCATGTCAAACACAACAACAACATTCCTTCTCAACGTAACTACGTGTCTTTCTTTTCTATGTCTGATTTCATTTGCGGAAGACCTTTTCTACCTGCTATATCTCATTACCTTTCTCATTACCTTGTAGATAGATATCATCTCCAACAGATGAAAATATTTTGCACATATGCTTCTTCTACACATTCTCATGCAGCTCAAACTTGGTTTGCTTGTGGGTTTGCAGATCTATGGTGTTCCAGACTTTCCAGATTGGGTTAGATTTCTAGATCTTCTACCATCCTGCCACTGGCTAGCAACAGGGAGTTGCAGAATTTTTCATTGTGAATCTTTCTTAAGAAATTCTTATAATGTATGTGAGGATTGGGTACACTTTTGAGTACTCAAGGCTTACTAAAAGTTTAATCATTTATATATTTATTTTTATATATCTATAATTATATTTATTTATTTCAAATATACAGTAAATACAATTATAAAATAGGAAAGAAATGAATCAAAGGAAAGGAAATCTGTTAGAATATATTTAACAAACTCTGATGAAGGTTAGATCCAAATTCTTCCTTTAATCTTAGAGGCTACAGATCAAAGAGTGACTTGAGATCACTAATCTGGTTGAACTTGAAGTCACCAACTTATGGTTGTTATGGAGGTCACCGGCTTGAAGTGCTTCTTAAGGTCACTAGCCTAGAGCTGTTAGCGGTCATGAACCTAGTATGTATTCTACTTGGGGAAAGTAGAGGATCCAGGAGGAGGGAATTGATAACACTTACTTTTGATTGGGGAACTTTAAAGTGTGTGAAGTTTTATCACTAGTCTTATTTTTTAAGGATCTTGATTATTTCTTTAATAGATTTTATTAGTTCTTGAAAGTATTTTTGTAATAATTTATCTCTGAGGGGTATATCCTTGAAGATTGAGAGGGAGGGTTTATATAATCCTCTGTCTTAACCTAACTGTTGGGATGTTTGTTTGTATCACTCTTTTGGTTTGGATGATGATTTCCAATTGTTATTGGTTATGGCTATTAATGTTAAGGTTATTAAGTACATTATGTAATATAAGCATATTTAACTCTTGACACTGAGTTATGAGGTGTTATTGTGTTTTATGAGTTTTCACATATATGTTACATCTTGTTTTTAGTTTGTGCATATATGTAATCATGGTTTTTGAGGGTTTATGATATTATAAGCCATCCCTTGATTAAATTTACATGTGGTTAGGGCTGACAATGTACCATTGTGTAGAACAATCAAATGTGTCTGACTTTCCTTTGTATCAACCTTGGGTCAAATATGCTGAGCTGTGCAACATGGTATTTTGACGGTGCATAACTGAATAAAAATTCCTCTCTTGTTACTTTTAGAGAGCGTAGCAGTCCAAAAGACGTGAAATATGAAGTTCTTGTGAAGTAAACAAGCTACCTCATTGTTACACACCTAAAGCTGCCCAATTCCACAAGTAGTAATAGCAAAAGATAGAATATAATTAAAAAGGAAATATAATTCAAAAAATGATTGAAATATTAATAGAGAAGGAGAGAATAAAATTACAAAAGCAATATAATAAAAAGATATAATTAGGGCTGGTTTTGTAATCCATTCAAATACCAAGGTTCTGAAAACCAGCCACCAATCATGTATTGTTTGACCAAGTCCACACCTTCCCTCAACCAGAGCCAACTGGAGACCAAGGCTGTGATGGTGCAAGGGAGCAAGATACCTCTACAAGCCGTGCTTATTTTGATCATTAATTTAGGTATGTATTGTTTTTCTCTTTCTACTTCATTTTTCTACATATGGGTCAACTCCCTCCTTGATTTTATACACCCTCTCACGTTCACCTTCTTAATGAGCCCTTGGTTTCCTCAATTTTGAGTTTGGGCTGTGTTTGGTTATTCTGTTAATTCTATTTTGATTTTGGTTGTCAAAACACCACCAGCTACTCATGTAGAAGTGTCTCAGACAGCAGTCTGGGCACCCCCACAGAGCTGTCTGAGACACCCTTTCTCAACCAGCAACCTCCAGGCGCAGCCAGATTGGGTTGCACCCCTTTAAGTCCTGAACCCCAACCATAAAAATAGATCTTGAGCTACTTCACCATTACCTAACTAACCTGAGGAGTAAATCACATGCTGAACCTACTTATGACGGATTGGGACAAAGAGAGAGTCATAAATGAAACATTGATATGAAAGGGAAGTATGCCAGATTGGGAAAGAGTAGTTGACAATTTTCACATATTTGTAGTCTTGATCTATTGACAAGAATGTTTCCTCTTTTTTTTCATCTAAACTCTTTTTATTACTTTCATCTGAGTTCATTTCCTCACGCCCACATCCGTGTACGTTCAGAACAGGTTAGCATTATAGTAGGTTTCCTTATTTCTATTCTCACTTTCATTGATCAGTATTGTCCTCAGGTTTGAGTGTCTTTATATCACTCTCACAAGTATCCTGAACTGAAGTTTGGATTGAACTTCCTATAAAAGTTTGACAATAGAAGCCTACCCCAAGTACCATCTCATGCACCTCTGTCTACTAGACGTCTCGGGTATTACCCGAGGAAATACATGTATTTTCCATCGCAGTGAAGCCGAAACCTCCCTTTGTAATGTCCGACGCGTCCGCCGCGGCGGACGCCCGATTTTTTTTCAATTTTTTCACCAAGTCTTCACTTCCGACATGCCCGACACAGCACTCTTCTTCACAAACTGCCACAGCCCATATATACACAAGTATCACAGTGGAGTTCACCACTTCACACGTAATTAACAAGGTCACATTCACTCACAATTCCAACCTCACAACTTCACAAATCACAGCTTACATACTGACAAGTTCCAAGTCACTCATCGACACCAAAGTCACTCATCGACACCAAAGTCACTCATTCACACCAATTCACAATTTCACCCCCACTCACACTCAAAGTCCCTCAGCTTCTCACATCAATTCACAAGTTCACAAGTCCTTCAAGCCAACCTCACTAGACTTCTTAAACCTCACAACTTCACCTACCACCGCTCTCATTCACACCAATTCACAATTTCACCCCCACTCACACTCAAAGTCCATCAGCTTCTCACATCAATTCACAAGTTCACAAGTCCTTCGAGCCAACCTCACTAGACTTCTCAAACCTCACAACTTCACCTACCACCGCTCACATACTTCATTTCCAGACTCAAAATCATTTTAATCATGTTGAGATCGAATCAATCATGTAACCTGATAGATATATCGTTGTACATAAACAAACTCAATATTTAAATTGATTCAATCACCTAACTTGATAGACACATCATTGACATCATAAAAATCAAAGACACTCGATCTAGAAATCAAATTGATCATCTAACTTGTAGAGATACCATTGGACTTAAAGAAACTCAAATTGAAATCAAATTAATCATGTAAGTTGATCGAGATTTCATATCATTAAAGACATTGTATGATCTGCATGATTAACTCTTTGAAAGGACATGCTTGAACCATTTCTCACTTTAAAGCAAGGTGTAAGAAGACAAAGTGAGAGAATTAAACCAGAGCCGAAAACAAAGAGAGCTCATGACTACATATTGACCAAAGATCTCACTGAGTTTCATTCATTCATCATCACCAATATCATTATTACCGAATCCATTCCATTCTTCCTCCTCTAATTCATTTCCAGTATTTCCAACCTCCTCTCCATTCCTTTCATTGTCCAAATTATCTTCAGTCCTTTCATTTTCCAAATTATTGGTATCCTGATCATCTGGCAACTTTTCAAATCTAAATAGTCCAGCTTCCAGATCCTTCAACCAAAGTGATCGCCTACTGTTCATTGCGCTGAACCCGAGCTTCAAGACCTCTGGTGGAAGGGAAGAGTCAGGCAGCTGCTTAATTTTCACCTTCCATCCTTTCGCCCTCAATAGGGCTTCCGGATCAGGTCCACGAGGAAACCCTGGCGGTTCAAATTTCAATACCTTTCCTGCAAAGAAAGTGACATTGTGAGGAATTGTCCTGAGAGCCTGCAGTGGTTCAGTCAGTGAAATACCCCACTCACCTAACTCTGATTTTAACAACGCTGCTAATTCACTTTTAACCTTGTCACCTGGATCCTTCCTGCCCACCTTCCTTGGGTTTTTCCCAATTGTACTTGCAATGACTTTATCTACTGAGATGCCTTGGGTCTGTGCAGCAAAGATTGTTGGAAAGTTGCTCTTACTACGCACATACTCAGCCAACTCATTGTTGGATGTATACTCCCTGCACCATCCTGGATCGGCTGAATCTCCTCCAGTAGCAGGGTGGGTACTAGACACAAGAAAATAGTACCCAAAGTCCATGCGATTGGACTCATTTTCAATCTATCAGGAATGTAAGTACCAAGATGTGTTAGCACCTGAACATGGAATCACGGCTCATACATCTGATTTGCCAAACACTAACTTGATTGTGCAGTCTCTCAACACATCTCAAAGATAGTCGATTGTGATCCGGAAGCGTGCGACCTTCAGCTATACCAGCAGATGCCTTTGCATATACTTGTCGCACCTTTGTAGAACAGACGGTTGCATCGTACACAGCTTGCAGCTCAGCTCGATCGTCTGGTGATAACGCGATAGGTCCCTTGGCTTCATCATCTGTGTCATCTTTGCTGTTTGGCGAGGGCAGTCCTGATAGTGTATAGAAGATACGAGGATGAAACACGCGCTTGTGAAGCTCTGAAAGCGCTTTCCAGATGGGACCCAGCTTGCGGTTCCTTTGAGATAAAATAGTTCCATTCTCGCCACGGCGAGGCACTTGTGATATGGAACCAAAAGACCATCAGCACAACCAACATCTAACAGACCATAGTTACTAGACTAAATGTAGATACTTTTATGTTTACGAGCCTCAACAGAAAATTTCATCCAAAGGTGATATGCATCAGGGAACCGGGTACCTCCCAGCTCACCCCCACATAAATGAATCCAAGTTTTAATCAGACCAAAGTTTTGCAAAGCTGAGACAGAACTTTGAGAATATGAAAACTTACAAGCTTTTATCTAACGTGTATGGCGTGACGCAACCCATCATGGCAAGTAATCGCTTATGGTGCTTATAAATCTTCTTGATAGCTTTTGCTTCAGCTAGGATCTTGGGTGGTACTGACGTTGCCTTTTTCTGTGAGTTCTGAACTGATGAGATACGCCAGCGTGGCCAGTCCCCAACACATTCTTTATAGTTCTCAATGGTTGGAAGGGTTTCATTCAGCGCAGACTCAAACTCATCTTGTCCATTCATGCCACCTTCATTGAAGTCACCACGGGTGTCAGGAAGGGATGGTGTGGCGGGAAACTGCCGATTGAGCCGTTCCATGAACGGGTCGTCCCCTCCATCAACACGCGCACGTTTTTGATTGGGTTTATGACCCAGTGATGAATGAGTTGGATCGCTTGTTGAACATTTGTTGGGATTCCCTTTGGAATTTCTTCTACCTTTCCCGGCAAGAGCATTGACAATCTCGTGATCAGAGTCGCAATTGTCAGAATCCGAATTGTCAGAGGCCGAGTCATCAGAGTCCGGTTCAAATGCCATATAAACATCATCTGCAGCTGGTAAGGCAACTTGTGTATTGGAGTCGGAGTCGGAGTCATCAGCTGTGCGGGTGTTGACAGTTGAAGCTGATAGTTTCTGAGTTCGGCAAGGTGCAGCTCGAGTTGACGGTGGTTCTGAAGCCTTACACTTGCGTAGAGGCCGGGGTTTCACCCCTCCTTTCGTTGTTTTAGTAGGAGCAGGGGTTCGTCGTGAAGGACGTCTAGCACTAGATCGAGTGTATGGCATGATGATTGAGTGGAAAGAGATGATGATTGACTGTAATGATTGTGTGGATGATGATTGATTGGAAAGAGATATGAAGTTCAAGTTCAATTCCACACTTACTTCACAAATTCTCACCGGTGAACTTCCATCATTGGTTCACAACTCTTTGACCCAAAGGATTCCCTGTGAAATTCAGTTCCAAGTGCGCTTTTGTGAGCGTATGGCTTTGTGAACTGGCACTTCACAAGCTGTGAGCTTTCATTATTGTGTCCTTTTGTGAAGTTAAACTCTGAAAGCTGTTTGTGAACTGACAGATCAGAATGTAAATTAACTGCAAATTCAACTTTCTTCACAGATCACAAATTTTCACCAGCAGTTAACTCATATTATGAACCACATTAGAAGTTTGATGTTAACTTGACTTATGGTGAACTACACCCAGGTCATGGTTTGCAAGTTTATAACCGGATGTTTGTGAACTGGAACATACCTTCTAGTTTATGGAGCTTACAACTTGTGATCTTCACGATGAATGTGACCTTCACACCACCTTATGAAGTACCAGTTTGTGAGCTTGATATTCCTAAGTTCACAATTTGTCTACGGAGCTTTGAGTTCACAACTTCACAAGTTCACAAATTCACAGGTTTACAGGTTTTGAGCTTGTGAGCTTGACCTTCACAAGTTCACAAGTTCACAAGTTCACAAGTTCACAAGTTCACAGGTTTACAGGCTCACTAGTTCACAAGCTTAGAAGCTTACAAGTTCACAAGCTTACAAATCTACAAGTTCACAGTTTGTGAATGGAACTGCACGTTCACAACTCTTGACCTTCATTGTGTGTATAGGCAATACACACAAATGAACAGGAGTTTGACACCTTGAGTTCACAAATTCTCATTTTTCTGGTCACACGTTCACACGTTCACATGTTCAGATCCTCACTTACCCTGGAAAAGCTCACAAGTGAACATCCTAATTTCACATAAGCTGAACGTCTCAGCTTCACACAGCTCCACAGCTTGTGGTAAGATGGTTCAAAATTGCAAAAACAATTTTTTGCGATCCAAGCCTCAAATCTTGGGACTGTCACATTTCTTGACAGCACCTAATTCATCTTCTGAAATACTGATTCCCACAATCTCACAGCTTACCTAATTGGGAAAAGCTGTCCAATGCGTATGGGTGTTATCTTGATCTGTATACAGCATGTTGACTAGTGCCTTTTGAAGTTACTATTCATTCCTTCACATTGAGCCTAAATCACAGATTTCAAGCACGCACCATATCCTATTTCAACATAACAACTTCACCAATCATCATGGGCAACAAAAAAGGCCGTTCTGTGCCATGCCCCTTGGGTCCCCCTCCTCCTAAAAGAAGAGCACAACCCAAACCAGAAGGATCCAGTCAAATTGTTGCTGCACTGGAGGCTAACGATGCACTTTGGGTAAATCACCAATCACAAGAAATTCAAAATGCGCAGGCTAACACGGCACAACCTGATGAACAACTGCAGAATCCTCAAGACCTATTTGATTCTGATGACGAAATCAACAGGATCAACGACATAAATCCCAATGAAGATCATCTCATTAATCACTGGTTACCCAACCGAAATGACGTCGAGGAGCCACCCGAAGTCCACAATTTTGGTGATTATGTGCGAGGTTCCACCTACAAACACAAACAACTCAGAGAGGCCGAAAATTGGAAGAAGGTATTTGGACCCATGTTCCTTGATTTCATGGTTTGCTCACAACGTACATCCCAGTGGGGCAATGGGTCATGGGATGAAGATCGAAACAGAACATGTGCATGTGGCCCAGGAAAACACCGTAGGCGCAAAGTGGATATGCTAGACCTCACAAGTAAATTCTTTAAGTGTTCCTCTCCCAAACTATCTTCTGAAACTGACTCCAGGATGTAGGTCGAAAGCAAATGAACCTTCTTTTTTGTGACTGTGTACCAGACCAGGTCAGACTTATTCGCATGGGGTACATAGGTGGTTCTCCAAAACACCCTGAAGCAGCTTTCTCAATACGACTTTTGCGGTTCCATCATACAATGTGGAATTATTGCACCGTACGCACACAAGGATTCACCCTAGCTTTGGATGAGTATCTGGATGCTGCTTGCCCACTTATTCTAGTCTCGGGCACATCAGGGAAAAATGAAGTAAAGTTTCTGACTCTCTTCCATGGTTTTCACAATCATTGAGTTGATTGTGATTATGGCAGCCTCGAAGGTGGCGAAAGCCTTTTTCATCAGCTGTAGATGCATACAGGCAAATGCTCCAGAATCAAGATGATCTGACTATCCGTGCACTCGAGCTAACTACCATGGAGAGACTTGCATTGAACTGCCCCAGGTGTTTTGGCCCTCTCCAAGATAACCCTGATATCGATGAGCCAGACTACATAGTGTGTCTCGATGGGAACTTCCAGCATCGACGCCACAAATTAGCAAGCCAGGAATATGACGAGAAGGAGGTTAAAGTTCCTCACCTCTTCATAGACCCAGCAAAGGTTGCCGCATGGGAGACTAGGGGACCCCAAAAAAGTCATTCGAATGTAAGCGTCATTTTATACTCAATTGCAACTGTTGATATAGTAGATGCTGATGGTAAGTCACCCATTAGGATCGTTGTTCTGTTCAACATACGGCAGCCGCAGACCAGAGGAGTGGTTCCACTTGGAAAGCTGCGGATGAGACAGGTCTCATTGGAATGGCCTGCAGGCATGACCATCTATTGAGTTTTGTCAATGTGGTTCAGAGTGGAGAACGGTTAGTTTATAGTTTTCTTTTTTCTTTTGCATAAAACTAACGCCAAGACATGATCAAAAACCTCATTGTTGTTCTTGATTCTCAGGCAATACTATATATTGTCAATGATTGATAAACTTCTCCAAGAGACTGATGAACATGGAAAGCGGAAGAAACGACATGGCTTTTTATATGATATAGGGTGTACGTTGGAAAAGAGCATCATGAAGGTACTTTTCGACCATTGATCTTTTTTCTTTGTACCATCAAGTACAATTAAGCACAATCTGATTTTATCTTGACAATATGAAGAATAAACTTTTCCAACGGGAGTGTCAAGCACGTGGCCTCAAATTTGGGACGAGTGCTTTTCACTCATATGTTCATGAGTGGGGATGTCAGCTCCGTTATAACCCCCGTCTGAACAAAGGTTGGGGTCGCTCAGATGGTGAGGGGTTGGAGAGAATTTGGTCCTTTCTCTCGCCCCTAGTAAGTCCTCTTCGTTACTCCACAAAGCAGCATCGCTTAGATGCCCTCCACTGGAAGGCAACTCATCGTAATGTTGTAACCCGCACTAATGCAGGTCTGTCAATCTTTCTACATTCAATTTGGGTTCAATTTTGATATTGGTTTGAAATAGTGCGAGCTTCTTGGATGAAGGTGAAAGAGTATGAGCGACTCCTGGTTCTATCAAAAGAGACACTCTTGGAGCTGCTCGCAAAAAACCCTCTTTACACTCACAGTTATTTTTCTGAACAGTGGGAGCGGCAAAAAAAATGTCAGCTAGATGCTATTAATGTTGATGTCAAGAACCTTGAGGAAAAGATTGCAGAATTACTTGAGTTGGAGGAGAAGCTGGAACACGCTCAGTGAGTACCCACCACACCATTCAAGAGAAACACGGAACAACACTGACTCCCTCTATTGCAATTAACGTCAGCACTGAACTCAAAAAACTTCAAAGGAAGCGACGTCGACAACGAACTGAGGCTGAAGTCCTTGAGATACACACTTTACCGTCTTCCATTGTGGAAATGCAGACCGCAATTGAAACAGTGAGAGAGGAGTTGGGTGACCCAGAATTTAGACAAATCCATGAGTTTTCAAGTAAGTCTTGTATGTCACTTGATGGAGTGATTTCTACTCACTCCAATATGTTCACAGCCATCAAGGGCCGAGCACTCATACGGGTTCGCCTGGCTAAGATGAAGCTATACGAAGCTAAAGTAGGTATTCTTGAGGCCCAGAAAAGGTGGGACCGGTGTGGGTTGGGTGAGTCTGGTGCTCACCATTGAGAACCCAATTTAATTGCACTGCACTGACATCAGTGCTGTTCGTGATAATTGAAAAAGGTACATCTATCCAGCAAACACTGAAGAACATGATGTCCAAAAAACAACTCATGTTTCGCAGGAAATGGGCTTCATATGAGTCACAGGTCACCCATTATAACAAAATACATCCAATCAGTGATATGCTATGTCCCACATTGGACGAGGCAAAGCAACTGCCCTTTGATGATCCTTTTTGGAACATAGGTGCTCACACCCATCCTACAGAGCGGTGGGCAAGTGACCCAGGCACTATAGATGGCATTCAAGCACATTTGTTGCATCGTAGCTGTCTTGAAGAACTTCGCCGAATTGGTCGGGAAACTCAGCAGATGACCCATGCCGCTCTGCGAACAGAAGAACAGCTTGAAAAGCTGCAAGGATTATGCAACAAGGGTTGGTACATGTAATCATTATCGTATTGTCAATGAGTAAAGTAGCTTATTTTAGTATCTGTTCATTTAGAATGGGATGCAGAAACAGGTGGTAAGGCCTTGATTGAATCAGTTCAGGGAGGGCAGCGATTATCTAAAGATGTCTGGGAAGACAATATCATGGTCATGAAGGCATTACATAAAAACCTACTTCAACACCATTGCCGAACTTGGATGGCTTGGAACTCATCTTTGGTTCAACTCCTGCAAAAGACTTGCAAATATACACCTTTGTCTTTGGAGGCATTAGCAGTTTTAGTATCTCGCTGGGAAAGTCTGAGGGCAAGGACCCAAGCTGCATGGGATAAGTTTGTTAATGTAATTAGCATAGAATCTGCTGGGCTTGATGACCTAGAAGTTATGGAGCAGAACCTGCTCCTTGGGGAGGATGTGGGTGATCAACCTGATCCTGTGTTGGACATGGTGGATTTTGGTGATGATGATATAGCAGGAGAGTATGGAATTTAGCCGTCACATTGTATAGCTCACAATTCAACGTGCACTGTGTTTGCTTGGATTGTGAACTAGTTCACAACTCAAGCAAACAGTTCACAAGAGTGCAAATAGCAAACACTGTTCACACTCGTTCACAATTCAACGTGATGTGAACTGCAAGCACAGTTCACAAACTTGTGAGATGCAAACGCCGTTCACAAACTTGTAACTGCAAACACAGTTCACAGAGTCTTGTGAACTGTTCACATAAATGCGCCTGTCCGACATGTGACCCCTGCAAAAACACCCAACTATCCTTAGGCTTCATCATCCTTTCTGATTCCGTCAAACCACATCCATCCATCATCAAATGTCAAGTGCAACTCTAACCCGTGAAGTGGCGCCATCTGGAACAGCCCCTGAACCCACGCCGGCACCTCAAGTGATTCCAGTTGATCACGATGATGAAGAGTGGCAAGATATCAATGATGTCCCAGAGCACTCGATGAATCCCCTCATTCATAAACCCAATCAGCCCCTTCGACGTATTATTCCACACGTTCACAAGACCAATCAATCACTTTTACCCCTTCTCACTGTCATTTACCTTGAACGCCAACATCACACCTTGAATTGGTCAACACCCCCCACCTATTTGTTTGAGCGCTTTAATTGTCCATGTGTCACCTTTACTACTCAACCAATTAAGCTGGTTGGTTTGACAGGCAAGTTCTTTTCTTGTAGCCTCATAACTTTCTGTGCTCCACACTCTGACCTTGCCCCATTGCTTAGGCCTCATGCGCAAACAAGACATACAGGTATGTCCTTGCGAGCCTCTTCCAATCCGAATGATGCACCACGGATACCTTGTTGGAACCCCCGACAAAGCCACTATGGCACTCTCCATACCTGTGGTCCAGCTTCTTCACAAGATCTGGAAGAAGACTACCTTGGGTTTTAGTAGCTTTTCAAATGGATACATTGGCTTCCTCGAATCCGCTTCCGATACATTGGACTTCACAAAATCAAGTTTCAAGCTACAAATTACTCAGGCTATGGATGTGTACCAAAGCATCCTTCAGCAGCAGCAGAGGGCGTATGAGCATGCCCTTAACTTGTCGGGTGTCAATATTCAAGTAGAACGCCCAGCTTTCCCAGCGAGGCTTCTGAAGGTGACCAATGTCTCATTTTTGTTTGTATATGATCTCATTTTGACCCTGACTGATCCCATACATTTTATCCCAGGTCGCAAGAGATGATTCTCACACTGCGGCGGAACTCTGTGACATAGGATTGGAGATACGGCAGTCAATGCAATGGGCCACTCAACATCATATATCAATGATGGTGCTTTTTCAAGATCTTAGGAAACCTGAACCCACTTCAAAAGCCGCTCAATCATTCTTGTCTTCGCCATTTCTGTATTCACCTGACCCAAATGCAATCACAGTAGCGGCTACAGTAATTGTCTGGAATCAGCTGGTCGAAGTATTACATCTTCAAGAGTTATGGAATCCGGTCATCAAGAAGTTTTATTTCAAGACTGCCCTTCAAGATGGTGATGCTGAACTCCTTGAACAATGGGAGTCTCAACTGGCTTTCATTGCTCAATTGCGTGCCACCGGAGGTCTAAGTCCAGTCCTTGGGAATTTCTCCAAAATCAGTGTAGATGTATTTGAGTCAGACTCCGACCCTAATACCAGCGACACCAATATCACATCAGCCGAGGAATTGGACTCTTCAGATGCTGGACTTAGTGAAGATGAAGAGACCCTGGGTTTGGAATCGTTGAATATATAATATAGACTAGATTTTATATCTTTAGTCACAATTGAATAATGTTGATTAATTAGGGATTGGCATCTCGCTCTTGATAAATGAATTTTGTTCCAAATCCATTCGGTTTTTTTTCCTCTCTCATATTGTTCTCCAGGCCTGTGCGTGAATGAAATTGTTTTTGAAACTCATAAAATACATAATGATGTGAATCTAACACAACATCAGGAGCCAGTGCGATATTGCAATTGAACTCACCTAAAATACATCAACTCACAGGTGATGGGAGTCCAATAAGTGAATTGTAATAAAATTCACTCACGGATACCATTGTAAACATGGATGAAAGCTACTACACAGCCAAACACATGCCTGCATGTAATGCCCAGCCAAAACAATCATGATGCGGCCAAAGGTGTTGAGAGTACCCATGAACCACTTGGCCTGGCATTATTGTGAAACTAAATTGACACATGCTGAATGAAGGACGCGCTCACACAACCCCTTCTCCACGGTGTTTTAAGTGGTTTTGTGGGTGATCAGGTGGAAGAAGGTGGTATCTGGGGTCATTGATCGCATTTTTGACCACGAAGGAGTGGACAGATTCAAAAAGTGTCTTAATAGACCCTAGTTGAAATTCAAAGTCTATTTTTAGTAGCAGGATTTGCCATTTTTCCGTCATCTTCAGGTGGTTTGGAAGCGCGTAAATTTTGCACCACTCCAAAAACCTGGTTTTGAGGGTCCACATCCGCAATTTTGGTATTGAAGGTGTGATGTTATCAACAAAGTGTCATATTAAACTCCACCTGAAATTAGGTGAACTCTTAAAAATTAATAACCCGGTATTTCCCAGATGTTCATTCACCAACCATTTCAATGTTTTTTCCCAATCAGCAAAAACAATACATTAGAACAAAACCCACACAGCTCCCTCATCAGCGGTTTTCTTTGGCTAAACCCCTAATGAACATTGTGGAGGGACAAAATCCATGAAGGTTTCAATATATAACTTCTGACCTAAAGTGCCATCCTGAGGGCTATTGCTTTGTTGAAGTTAATGTAGCACCAGGTCTGGTAGCCTTAATGAAAGCATAAAAACCTTCACACCTCACTTCTCTTGTGTTCTGATGAGTTGGTGGTGGTTGGAGCCTGATATCAATGT
This sequence comes from Melampsora americana, assembly GCA_022264835.1. Taxonomy (NCBI): domain Eukaryota; kingdom Fungi; phylum Basidiomycota; class Pucciniomycetes; order Pucciniales; family Melampsoraceae; genus Melampsora; species Melampsora americana. Next base: position 335,632 of record JAIFHY010000036.1, read on the forward strand.
TCCATAAATGAATAAGAAAAAAAATTAGGCTTCCAGCAATGTGGCATCACTGGAATGAAGTTTGTTATGTTGAATAATTGATGTTCAAGCAACAAATATTCGAGTTTTTGAGCTCAAAAAATCAAGAAATCTAAAAGTCATTTTGAGAGGAGACTTCATTAATTGACTCACCCTAAAAAACCTTCAGGAACTCACTGGAACAAGTCCTGAGGTCAAATTACCAATATTGGCTGAGATAATGCCTCATCACAATATGCATCACATTGTGAATGCCACGAAGATGAGCCAAAGAGTCATTCTTTTGAAGAAAGATCCTAATGAATGCAAAAGAATATCTAAATTCAAATAACTTTGATTACTGACATAACCAGTTTTGAGCCTATCTGATTGAAATATCCACATTTTGAGATATGTGCAAAATCCTGGTAAAACATATATTGCTCTACGTCAGTCAGAAATAATGATAATCTTCCAAAGTGCCATTATGAACCTCTACTCAGACAATGCTCTACAAATGATTTCATTATGCATCCACACACTTTGGTGCAATTTTGAGAGCAATATGGCATTTTTGTGACATTTACAAAATCCCAGTCAATAATAATGCCCTCTATGTTTCCCAGAGGACATGATTATTTCAAAGTTTCATTATGTGACTCCTGTTAAATGGTGTTTTGCATCACTTTTCATTATGGTACCACAATGCTAAGACCATTATTGAAAAACATATAGGGTTTTTGTCACTTTTATGAAAATAGTGCACATTGCAAATAGCAATATGTGACCTGGAAGATTATGTGACCTGGAAGATATGGGCAATTCAAAATAGGTGCTTATGAAACCAAAATAGGTGCTTATGAAACTATATTTCAATTTTATTTACCCACATCATTCATTCTTGACATTACCGGTTTGGACCAATATTGATCACAATATGGCTATATTGTGACCCTTACAACACCCTAGCAAGTCACTAAGACCTCTATTTGATCAACAAAAAATGATGATTCCAACTATGTGCTTTATCAAATCCTTTTTAATTTGGTTTTTCCAACCATTTCCATTATGGCCATAATTAGATTGGATCAATATTGACCAAGCTATGGCCAGATTGAACCGTTAACAACATTGCAAATACTGTCCTAGTGGCATTCCACAAATGATTGTACACATGATGCTTTTCACAGCAATAGTAATATATTAAATTCATATATAAATGTTTTAATGTGGAAGACACCACAATCAACTGATATAGTCAATGAAATCGTGAGAGAAATATTTTTCTCAGTAATATATCACATGCACATATAAAATGGTATATGTAGATGACACCACAATCAACTGATATAGTCCACAATACGTGGGAGAAAATGTTCTCTAACAATCTGAATTTCAATAAGCACCTGTGATTCAAACGCCAGAATCGACTGACATGACATACATACCTACTTAGCCCATTTCACATTGTGAGAGTGACATTTCTCTCCAAACGTGAGAGAAATATTTCTCTCACAATTTGAAATTTGATTGAAATGATAGAAATCAAATATACTTACTTACCTCATTTGTTCAATCGACACGCCATGAGGAGACAGTTGCTAATGGCATAACTGTGCGCTAATGGTGTGTCACTTTCATGGGCCATAGATATTCAATAAGGGCCTCGGACGTTCAATCGACACGCCGTTAGCACGCAGTTGCTAAAGGCGTGTCACTTTCATTAGGCTGTATGTCTCTAATTGAGTCTTTGAATTGACACGCCATTGGCACACAGTTGCTAATGGCGTGTCAATTTCATTAGGCTGTATGTCTCTGATTGAGTATTTGAGGCCACAAACAAATTTTTTTTTGTTCCTTTGATATACCGTTTTCAATGAATATTTTGTTTAAATTTTTTTGATCATTCACTTACAAGTCTTTCACCTTAAACACTCCCTTGCATGCTTCGGACATTGGTTCATCGCGACGCAAAACTCAGAAACTAGAAGGGAGTTTAATAACAGTGATTGATTAGTATTTGACTTTTTGGAGAATAAATATATTTCATCATACCTTTAGAATTTTGTCCTTACTTTGTTTGAACTTACTTATTGCACAAAATGACCAATAAACGAAAATCGCCAAGCACGCTGAAGTCACGTCTGAATCGCTCAAAACGCAAGCACCTGGAACGGCCTCAGCGACCACCACCAAATAATCGAGCACTCGAGAAGGCTGAATTAACGAAATCGTATGGCTTACCTCCAGACTCCAAGTTTCTATTTTTCAAGAAGGGTCGTTGTTACGGTAAACCACGCCTTAGTCTAACTTACGGCACGGTTGTTTGCCTCGATGCAGACACTTGTGAACTCTTGCTAGTTGCAAGGTTTGTCAAAAGGAATCATATGGACAATGATCATTATACTAGACTTAATCACGCTATCTCAACAGTATATCAGCATGCAAGAGCTCGTGGAGAAGTTAAAAACAACGGAGCTACTTACCGTAGTAAGAGATTGGCGAGAAAGCATGGTAGGATGTTTGCTGCAGGTTTTCGACCAGGCTATGATCCTGAGGTGAAAGGAGGTCAGTGTTATTGCCCCACCAAGGAACAAGAAAATGGTGGATTCTGATTATGCTCATTTTGATTTCTGTAATCCAACCAGGTCACTACACCTGGAATGCAACAACTGCGGCAGACTACCGTAAGATGGAGGAGGACTTGAAGCGACAGGGAAAACTGCCCGATATTGAGTCTTTCTTTGCCGAACGCTTTGCTGGCCTTTCCTTAGGGGCATTCGAATCTAATGCAGCAATTGCTGCTCGCACGAAGGCCCCATCATGGGCAAATGAGTCATTTTATGTATCGCCAAATGCCAAAGTCTTTGGTTCCAACATCACGGTCACCTTTGATGAATTTGCTAACAAGAAGCATAAGGATCGAGATGCATCCAAATACGCTTTCGGTTTTTTCTGCCATATTGATCGCACCACAGGTGATCTTTATCGTTCCGGACTGTCAGCACCCAGAGGCAACACCCTTGGAGCCCGCTTTGTCCTTGATGATTACAATGTTGAAGTCAACTTGGACTCATGCGATGGAGTCATTGAAATGGTGTGGAATTCAAAAGTTCACCATCGAACCACCCCCTCCAAAACATTCAATTCTGAAGGTGAACAAATTCTCCCTCAGAACGCAGATATCACTCGATTTGCATGCTCGACTCAAATCTCTCAAGCCCTTGTAAACCGTTTGGACAAGGTTGAAGCCATGCGAGGCAGGATGAGCGAGGCAACGTGGGTAAATTATAGATCAGAAGTCTTGACAGGGTATAAGGAGCAAGCCTATCCGAAAATGAAAGGCCTTGCCATTGAATTAGGAATATGGCGGGAAGACTTCTAGAAACTCCTTGTTCCAGCACTTTTCTCTTGCTATGTGCATGAAATCATGATTTCATTGTTTTGTATTTGCAGTCCATTCGTACAAGTCTATAGAAGCACATATTAGATTTCCATCATCATGCCTTGAGTCAAATGAGTATGAGTTTCTTCAGACAATTATCCGAACTTTTTGATCTAGAGTATATATAATCTGAAAAACTTCACAAGATCATGTGAACGACATGACAAGTTCTTGTGAAGTACATGAGTAGCTCACAAGTTCTTGTGAAGTAGATGAGTGGCTCACAAGTTCTTGTGAAGTACATGAGTAGTTCACAAGAACTTGTGAAGTACTCAGACCTTTGTGTGTGAACCTGCCTGATTGTGAACTACATGAGTACTTCACAATGAATTGTGAAGTACTTAGAACTTTTTGAATTTTTCGGGAGAACTACACTACAAATTGATGTGTGGTGTAGTTCACAAACCGCTGTGTGAACTATCCAGAGTTCACAACCTTCATGTTCAATTGTGAAAGAACTGGTGAACTACCCATGCAGCTAACAAGTTTTTGTGAACTACTCGTGTAGTTCACCAGTTCATGTGAGCTACTCAGACCTCTGTGTGTGAACCTGCCTGATTGTGAGCTACATGAGTACTTCACAATGAATTGTGAAGTACTCAGAAGTTTGTGAATTTTTCGAGTGGATTACACTTCAATGCCAAATTGTGGTGTAGTTCACAAAACGCTGTGTGAACTATCCAGAGTTCACAACCTTCATGTTCAATTGTGAAAGAACTGGTGAACTACCCATGCAGTTCACAAGTTGTTGTGAACTACTCGTGTAGTTCACCAGTTCATGTGAGCTACTCAGACCTCTGTGTGTGAACCTGCCTGATTGTGAGCTACATGAGTACTTCACAATGAATTGTGAAGTACTCAGAAGTTTGTGAATTTTTCGAGTGGATTACACTTCAATGCCAAATTGTGGTGTAGTTCACAAAACGCTGTGTGAACTATCCAGAGTTCACAACCTTCATGTTCAATTGTGAAAGAACTGGTGAACTACCCATGCAGTTCACAAGTTGTTGTGAACTACTCGTGTAGTTCACCAGTTCATGTGAGCTACTCAGACCTCTGTGTGTGAACCTGCCTGATTGTGAGCTACATGAGTACTTCACAATGAATTGTGAAGTACTCAGAAGTTTGTGAATTTTTCGAGTGGTTTACACTTCAATGCCAAATTGTGGTGTAGTTCACAAAACGCTATGTGAACTATCCAGAGTTCACAACCTTCATGTTCAATTGTGAAAGAACTGGTGAACTACCCATGCAGTTCACAAGTTGTTGTGAACTACTCGTGTAGTTCACCAGTTCATGTGAGCTACTCAGACCTCTGTGTGTGAACCTGCCTGATTGTGAGCTACATGAGTACTTCACAATGAATTGTGAAGTACTCAGAAGTTTGTGAATTTTTCGAGTGGTTTACACTTCAATGCCAAATTGTGGTGTAGTTCACAAAACGCTATGTGAACTATCCAGAGTTCACAACCTTCATGTTCAATTGTGAAAGAACTGGTGAACTACCCATGCAGTTCACAAGTTGTTGTGAACTACTCGTGTAGTTCACCAGTTCATGTGAGCTACTCAGACCTCTGTGTGTGAACCTGCCTGATTGTGAACTACATGTGTACTTCACAATATATTGTGAAGTACTCAGAACTTTGTGAATTTTTCGAGTGGATTACACTTCAATGCCAAATTGTGGTGTAGTTCGCAAAACGCTGTGTGAACTATCCAGAGTTCACAACCTTCATGTTCAATTGTGAATTTTTAATTGTGATGTAGTTCACAAAACAATGTAGGGACTATCCATAGTTCACCACAATGATATTCAATTATGGAATTTTTGAGTGATTCACATTTCAGTGTGAATTTGTAATGTAGTTCACAAAACTGAGTTTGAACTATCCATGATTCACAGTAATTATGAAATTTTTGAGTGATTCACACTTGAGTGAATCATACTTCAGTGTGAAGCACATGGATTGTTCATAAACAGAAAGTGTGAAGTCACCTTTGTTCACAATCAAATGTGTGAGCAATCCATGTGATTTGCACTCCAGTTCAAAGTATCCATCTTGGACTTTTCTAATGTTTACAGCACTGGAGTGTGATGTATTCTTTCCAAGTGTGAGGCTTCCATGTGATTCAATGTGAAGCATTTGAACAGTTCACATTTATTTGTGAAGTCTTCAGGTGACTCACACTACAGTGTGTGAAGTAGTAGTTCACAAGTTCATGTGTGAACTTACCATGTGGATTCATATTTATTTGTGAAATCTTCATGTGACTCACACTATAGTGTGTGAAGTAGTAGTTCACAAGCTCATGTGTGAACTTACCATGTAGCTCACACTGAGGTGTGAGTTTTTCATGTGATTGACACGTGTGAGTGAACTTACAACCCAATGAACTACCCATGAGGTCCTTTACGTAGTTCACAAAACAAACTTCACACATGTACAAATCATGTTTGAACTGTTACACCAGATCACGTTTCTTTGTGAAGTATTTATGTGACTCACACTAGAGATGTATTCTTTCCAAATGTGAGGCTTCCATGTGATTCAATGTGAAGCATTTGAACAGTTCACATTTATTTGGGAAGTCTTCAGGTGACTCACACTACAGTGTGTGAAGTAGTAGTTCACAAGTTCATGTGTGAACTTACCATGTAGCTCACAATGAGGTGTGAGTTTTTCCATGTAGCTCACAATGAGGTGTGAGTTTTTCATGTGATTGACTTACAACCCCCCTAACTACCAATAAGGTCCTTGTTCACAAAGCAAACTTCACACATGTACAAATCATGTTTGAACTATTAGACAAGTTCACGTTGCTTTGTGAAGTATTGATGTGACTGACACTAGAGAGTGTGGAGTAGTATTCATGTAGTTTACAACTCAAATGATTGAAGTTCACACTGAAGTGTGAAAGAATGATTGAGTGTGAACTACACATGTATATCACATTGAGGTGATCACACCCCAATGTGAACTACATGAGAAGTTCACAATGTATTGTTAACTACTTAAACCTTGGTGAGTGAAATGAAGTGTGAACTACTTCAAAAAGTGTGAATTTTACGTGTGATTCACACTTCAGTGTGAGTTTGTGATGTATTTCACTCAAGAATGTTGTGAAGTATTCATCGTTTTCCAAAGTTCACAATGAAGTGGGAAATACTCAAAGCCTTACTTTTTATTGTGAACTTTTCATGAAGTGTCAATTGTCAAGGTCTAAGTAGTTCACAATAAAGTGTGAACTACTTAGACTTTGACAATGTGTGAACTACTTAGACCTTGACATTCAATTGGGTCGTTGTTGAGTGATTCACACTTGAGTGTGATGTGAAATTGTGATGTAGTTCACGGAACAATGTGTGGACTATCCATTGTTCACAACACTGACATTCACATAGTTCACACCGTGTCAGTGTGATTCACTTGCTATGTTCAATGTCAATTTTTTGAGTGATTCATACTTTGGTTCACAAATATAATGTCTCAATTGTCCATAGTTCATAAACAAATGTGTGAACAATTCATGTGATTTGCATGGGAGTGTGAAGTATTCATCCTGAAGTTTTCTAATGTTTACGTGATTTGCACTGGAGTGTGATGTATTCATGGAGTTCACAGCATAAGTGTGAGCTTTCCAAGTGTGCGCCTTCCTTGTGTTTCAATGTGAACTATTAGAAAAGTTCATGTTCACGTAGTTCACAAATCAAACTTCACACATGTAAAAATCAGGTTTGAACTATTAGAAATGTTCACGTTTCTTTGTGAAGTCTTCATGTGGCTCACACTACAGTGTGAGCCATAGTAGTTCACAAGCTCATGTGTGAACTTACCATGTAGCTCACCATGTAGCTCACACTGAGGTGTGAGTTTTTCATGTGATTGACACGTGTGAGTGAACTTACAACCCAATGAACTACCCATGAGGTCCTTCAAGTAGTTCACAAAACAATGGGAACTTCACACAAATTCAAATCATGGTGAATCATGATGTGTGGTTGGGAAGGCTCAAGATGATTGCAAATCACGCTCAAGCGTGAAATTTGTATGTAGTTCACAATCAATCATTTTCACAATCAATCATTTGTGAACTACATACAAGCCACCCAGTTGATTGTGAAGCTTTGAATCAGTTCACACTACAACTAAATGTGAACTGCCAGACTTCACAACTCGGTGTTATTCACGTAGTGTCACTTTGATTGTGAAGTACATAAACATTTTGTGGTCAGGTGTGAATTGCAAGAACACTTCTCTATTGATTGTGAAGTTTTCAAGTAGTTCACAACCAAAAGGAAAGTAAAGGAAAACTTCACAATTCAAACCAGTTATGGAGTTTTAACAAGTCAATGTTAACTTCTCAGGTTTCCAGTTCACATAAGTTCACAATTTCTCATGTAATTCATGTGGTGTCGTAAACACATTAAGTCAGGCTCATCCTCACCTTGTGTGTGGGTTTGTTAGTTGGCTGGAATAACATTGTTTGAGTATTGGGGATCTAAGTGTTTAACGTGGGTTAGATACATCTATTCAAGAAAATTAAACAAAGTCAAGCATCACCAATACTAGATAAAGAAGATTCATCATCATCGTGTTCTTCTACAGCAATTCCATCATCTTGATTCTTTTTATCTGCATCATTTCCTTCCTCATCCTCGCCGTGTCCGTTATCTATTGATTCCTCAGTGGAGGAAAGAGATAAAGCGTCCGGCTCGGGTAAACCTGCACAACTTTGGGCCCATTCGTCGTTTCTTGCCTTTCTAATATCCTTTGCTAATTTGGCAAAAACCTTCACATTTGAGGAATACAAACCTTCCCAATCGTCTGCACATTTATCTCGTAGAAGAAACCATTCCTGATTTGGATGAGGTATAGGGAGTGAAGGGGTTATTATCAAATCAAGTGAAACATAATGAACACGTGAGACGTGTGCAATGATGATGGGTCGGATGATGGGAGGAGGAGCTGAGAAGAAAGGGACCGTATGCATTGTTGCAGCTAGATTTTTTGTGTAGAATATGACCGGTTGCTGATATGTATTAGCAATGATTGGTGATGCTCCAGGCATTGGTAACCAGAGCTCTCGATCTGCTGTGTCTTTTGGATTTTGAAGTATCTTGAGGATCCACTTGATATTGTAATTGATACAGAATTGTGGTATATGTTTCTCATACCAATCAAATCGTGATATGACCTCCCTTTCAAGCTCGCTACGGATGATGGTTGATTCGTCTTGTGGACGCCCAAGGGATACAGCGATAGAGGAAAAGGAGCAAAGACCATTGGGTTCGACATCAGTAATATTTTTCAAGAAGGGGTACACGTAGGAGGGAATCTCCTCGATATATGGCAAAGACTACAAAAAAAAAGAATCGTTAGTATATGATGTAATGTTATGTTGTTAGAGAGTGTCTCTGACCTGGATGAATGTGTTATGCCCTTGAGAGGAATGCTGTTCAGATTCGTTTCCAGATTCGTTTCCACATTTGTTTTCGGTTCGTATCTCTTGGTGTTCAGGCTAAAGGGCAAGTCAAAGAGAATGTAAGAATGGTGGAATACATATGATGGTGACTGATGACTTACAATTGGAGGATGTTCAGGTGGAAGCACTGGGCCATCAGGTTGTAAGATGAGTTTGATCTTTGAGTTTGCTTTTGGGGCTTCAACACGTTGATTCAAATCCTTTTTTTGGTTTGCTGGTTTATTGAAAGCCGCTTCATTATCAAAAGTGGTGGTTTCGGGATATGAAGCTTCAGGTTTGGTGAGGCGTTTGAGTCGAGCAGAGGATCGGGTAGCAACAACGGAAAAATTCTTTTTTTTCTTACCCTTATGAGATGCAGAGATAGGTAAGCTGGATTGAAGGTCAGGAGGTGGTGTTAGTCGCTGTTTCGAATCTTCCGTGCCGTGAATGAGATCATCAGTGACTTGATTCTTCTTCTTCTTAGGCTTCTTTGATGGAGGTTCAGGGAGAAGGATAGGTGAGATTGCGAGTTTTTGTTGTTCTTCGGGTTTCTTTTCACCTGAATTACCTCGTGTTCGTTTGTTGCGCTTCTTAGGAGCGGCAGGTAGGTCCAATTCAACTTTTTCCTCTTGATCTTCTTGGGGTGGTGGTGGTGATTGATTGATGATTTCAGGCTCGACAATGGGTGATAGGGTGGTGCTTCCGTGTAAAGTTGGGATGGTTGGAAAGATTTCGTTAGGTGTCTCGAATTTATCATCTTCTTCTGTTTCTTCTAAATCGAATTCAAATGGAGGTGGTGTGGACAGGGGTGGTTGGGCAGCGGAAGGCTGAGATTCCACGTTAAGAGGTGGTGAATTTGGAGGAGGAGTTCTGCCTTGAGAGGGTGGGGGGATATTGGTCTTGATATCGTCGTTGATCTTGATCTGATGAAATGGATCACGTTTCAGTTTTTTCTACTTGTGGATGAGTTGAAGAAATAATGTGAGGGAGTCTTACCTTTGAAGATATATCTTCTTGTGTAAGTTTCACACCATCTTGAGTCTGCTTCTTTATTGAATTGAGTTCAAATCGTATTTTTTGAAGTTTGATTGGTGATTTGTCTTTTGAATTGTTCAATCTGGATTCGGCTTTGATGAAGTCTTGTGCAACTTTGTCCAAGTGATTGTTTGCTGCTTTATCCATCTCGGCAACGCCCAACTCTTCTTCAAGAAGATCAAGGAGTGTCGTTTGGGTTGGTTCATCAAGGGCTTTCATGCGGCTGATGATGTTAGCATAACGCTTTGATAGACTAAGAGGTTGGGGTTTGTCGTTTGTAGAAAGCTTAGCCTTAGGCTCAATCGATTTTGATTCGACGTTTCTAGGTTTCTTTGGATGATGGTAAGATAGTTTTGACGTGGATGGTGGGTGATTATGATAAGGATTTTTGATGGTGAGTATGTACGATTCGTTCTTGAACTTTTGATCGGCTCGAGCATAGAAGGGGCAGTCTCCTGGAGATCTTGCATGGCGAGTCTGTCCTTTGTGACACTTGAGCTCAATGTATGAATTGATCGCGAGGTAACGTGAGTCCAGAACGGAGAGTTTGTACCCATAAGGAATGGTGAGAGGATCGACGTAGGCGTATATCTCTTCGAGGTCTTTCAAGAAAGTGCCGACCGGTGGTATTTGAAGGACAGGATTACCATCCTTATCAGTTGGAATGTGATTCGAATTGGGTTGATTCGGTGATTTGGGTATGTTGGCCATTCTTAGGTGAGTCAAGATGATCGAAGGTGATTCAAAACTTGTGAAGTGGGAGTTGTGAAGTGAGGAAGGGATTGTGAAGTGTGAAGTGAGGAACGTAAAAGTGAATGAGTGTTTGTTTGTGAACGGGTGGCTTGGTGAGTTGTGAGTTTGGGGTTGGACAAACCGTGAACTTAGGGTTGAATTGTGTATTTGGTGAACTGTATGTTTTATGTTGTGGTTTGTGAAGTACAAACTTGGTATGTAGGAGAGTTGTTGGGGTATTGTCCGTTGGGGAGGTGACGTGAACTTGTGAGGTTTGTCGGGTTTTTTTTTTATGTGAACTTGTGAGGTAGGAAGTGGGTTTGTGAACTTGTGAGGTATGTATGGGATCTTTGGACTTAGACTAATAAAGCAGGAAGTGCTGTGTCGGGCATGTCGGAAGTGAAGACTTGGTGAAAAAATTGAAAAAAAATCGGGCGTCCGCCGCGGCGGACGCGTCGGACATTGCAAAGGGAGGTTTCGGCTTCACTGCGATGGGAGATACATGTATTTCCTCGGGTAATACCCGATACGTCTAGTAGACAGAGGTGATCTCATGACCCTGTCAATCCACTTTGCAAAGTACAAGGTTGCACACAATGAACCACATCTCACTCGTGTAGTGAGCAGGATATCTTGTTAGACAATAAATTTTAAAATTTTAAAATCCATCAATTTACTACTTATTGAAGATTATCAATTCTCTTTTTAAATAGTTTATGTACTTAGTTCTAATTATTGATATCCAATTATACTTTCATTGAAAGTATCATATCTACATTTATATCATTGAAGTTATAAAGGATGGATACAATCATCATGACAAAAATATGTACATGATGTACAAAATAATATTAATAAATTAGAGAAGAGGATAGTTTGAATTTTACTTTTAAAAAAACAACATGAAAAAACCTTAAACAATAACACAAATACCAATGAAAGAAAGATGAAAGAAAAGACTTACATGATCAAAGAGGAGTAAAAATGAGTGAGGAATGGTAAACCAAAGGAAAATTGAGAGAGGTGGGAATCTGAAAATCAATTGAAAAGTTAAAAATTTATCAGTGAAACATATGAAAAAAGATCAAAACAACTAAACCAAAACGTCATTCAATAAAGAAAAGCTTCCCTTAAGATGTACATATAATCAATCGTATCTAAAGAATTCAAAAATTTTCAAGATAGCAAACTGAAGATGAATTTTGATCTCAAATTTCAAATCTGGATTTCATTGACCGATGATGTGCATATGTAACATGGGTCTTGGCTTACAAACTCATATATAATATGGCTTTACAATTACGGTACTCAAAGCTACATAAGTCCGCGTATATAGTCCGTATATAGTTGATATATATACTTTTTGGGTTTTTTCTTTTGCGGGGAAAAAAACTATATTTTGCCCCCCAATTATGTACCTTTGAGGACCCCCATATACTTCCTCCCTCTAAATCTCATGCCTCGTGTTGGTGACCAACAGAAAATGGCTCTTGGGCTCGCTCGAGCGAGCACCCATACCCTCTCTGGCCTCATTGCAACCTCCCAACCTCCCTCTTATGTTCATCTATACGCGTATCTTCACTTCGAATTGATCAACACCGCCGCTCTGATGCTATTGGACGACTCTGATGACGTCTTCATATTCGCTTCGCTCTACCTGGTTCGCGCATTCAACATCTTCATCAAAGCCACCTCGGACCTTCAAGCTTTGATCATGTCTCAGCAAGCAATTCATGTACATACCTTCAAGATAGCGTTGGGAATTGGTCAAGCTTTTGACCACCTTACTCACCTGCGATACGTCCAACCAAGGATTCACAAGCGACTGACCGGCTTCCAAGTACTCAAGTTTCAAAACGCCTTGAATGGCGGAGATCAAAACTTTCTCCGACATGTGAGTTCCTTTGGAAGTTCTCAAAGTTCAATTCATATCACTCATATCTTTTTTTCTTTAATCAAATCCTTCAGGCACGGATGACAAGACAAAACTTTGACCGTTTGGTCAATCTCATCTGATATGACCCAGTCTTCCTCAATAACTCATCTGCGCCTCAAACACCAGTGGAATGGCAATTACTCGTCACTTTATGCCGGCTCGGGTCGAGTGGGAATGGGGGTAGTGCGTACATTACAGGTCGTCACTTTGGATTTAGTGGTATGTCATTTTGCTACCGCTCCAGCTCATTAATACAAGACTTACCATGGTTGTTTTTAGAAGGGTCAGTCCACAACTTTACACATCGATGTTTTGAGGCGGTTTTAAAACTTGAAAACAAATATGTTCATTGGCCCAATCAAGAAGAAAGAAATGACATCAAGAGTCATATCGGCCGGAAATTGTTCTTTAAAGGTTGTGTTGGATTTATAGATGGTACCCTCATACCGCTTGCATTCGCCCCAAGCAAGGATCCAGAAGACTTCTGGACTTGAAAGCATAACTATGCTCTCAACACCATGTTAGTTACAGATCATAGGGGTCGAATCATTTATTATTTACATGGTTGGTGTGGTAGTACACACAATCAACGTGTCTATGCATCCTCACAAGTGAGTTCTTTGATTAGAGCATGTTTGGTTATTGATGTCTAATGATGGGTTTGTGTATGTAGCTTGCACAACACCCACATTTGTTTTTTGGTAGTGACGAGTACATCTTGGCGGATTCGGGGTATACATGCTCCCAGAACGTCATTCCCACCTTCAAAAGTCCGAGATTACAGACCTTAGATGTGGTGAGAAGAGAGTTCAACCGCGCTCTAAGTGAACATGGCAACGGGCAACTCAAACTGCGATTTCAATCATTGCAGACTTTGAGGATTGCCATCCAAGATGTAGCTTTGGCGGAGCATGCATTGCTCTGGATAAAGGTTTGCTGCATATTGCACAACTTTACCATCAAATTCCGCGACCTTTGGATTCAAGAAAATCTCCCCAATGACCCGGTTTTACCTAACGAAGCTCAACGGCCAGAACCGCAAGGCATCGAGGATTGAAACGCATCTTACTGCAAAAGAAATCAACTCCTGGAAGAGTTCAGGGTTTTTCGAGCTTGTCGTAATGTGTAGCTTACTTTATCATATTGAGTTACTGATATTAACACTTTGATGAACTGCAATTGAAGAATTAAATTTTTTTAAAGAAAATGGTTGAAATTTTTGTTCAATCTGTGAGATTTATGAGCAGTTGGTGAGATTTATGAGCAGTGGAAAGGCTACGCCCACATCCTAGAGTCCCATCTATCATGCTCAACGGTCAGTCATCATCCTACACTGTTTCTCCTCCTGTAATTTTTTCAACAAGAGGTGAGGATTTGAGTGAACTTATCAGAGATCCCCAAAAAAAGGGTGGACCTGAATATTATTTAATTTTTGGGGATCTCTTTCATCTTTTCATTTATGACCGCCATGATTTGTAAACAACAAATGATGAGATAATTTTATTTCATAAATAAAACTTGTATTTGACAAAACTATTTTAATTTTCAGTGATATCATCAGCAATAGAACACATTTTTGGTTACAATCTTTTGTTTCAAAGGACAACTTGTTTTTAAAGCTTGTCTTAAGATGAGGAGATTGTATTAATACGATCACAAAAAAGTTGAATAAAATGAAAAAAAAAATCGTTAATCAGGTCATTTTAATGTATTGATTATTTCCTGTGCCATCTGCTGAGCGGTTTCAAGGGGAATATTGGCAAGACAAAACTTGGCTATCAATTCAGCCTTCTCTCTAGCCAACTGAAGTTTGGACAAACCTGACCCTTCATTACTTTCATTCAACGCTCTACGCTGTAGTATTTATAACCCAACAAGGGTTATACAACACGTGAAGAGGATAATCTACTATTTTAACTAGTAGAAGCTGTCCAAGACTGCTCTTCTAAAACCAATCAATAAGAATTTATTGATGGAGTACTGATAAGTAATTAAAGGAAATATTATTATTAATTATAAGAGGAAAGCGCCTTGATTGATTTAATAAACTCAATGCTTTTATTAGTATTATTCCCAATGACTTTTGAGTCTTACAATACAATTATTTTAAAGTAAATTTCTCTTTATAACATTGATAAAGGGCGTATTTAAGTGATCTGATACTACTAAAATAAGTTTATAATGATAAACAAAATAATAGCCACGTAGAAGATAAGGAAAAGAGGGAAGGAAAACTCTTTACAACCAAACTACAACTATATATAACCTTTTCCTCAAAAGAAATACATGGTAAACAGCCTCATAACCTCTTCTTTACCACTTCAATATACCTCTAACCACGTCATATCCTCTTCTTATGATCAATCTTGCTTGCTTTCATCTTTATTACATCATAATTATTTATAGTAAGCCTTCATGATTATTAATTTGATCTTCTTTTGATTCTAAATAAGCCATAATTGATTTTTAAAATGACTAACTTCTTTAAATCTTGTTCAATTTTTGATTACTACAGTGCAATGAATAGATCTCTCTTTACCATCCAAGACCATACGCCACAATCCCACCTTCTGATGAGTAATGATAAAGTTATTGAGTTGTAAATAATGAGAAAACCTTATTTTGTAAGTTATTACACGTTGAAAACCCATATTACATATGAATACAGAAGCCAAAACCCATGATACAGCCAGTTTATCATTATTACATATGCGCTGATTTTCATTCTTGAATTTCATATTTTCAATTGTTTCTTCTTATAAAAGTTTTTTATGCATCTTGATATAGTTAAAGTGAGGTTTGTACATTATAGATCTTTGTTTTCTGCGTCGATTGAGCCATTTTTTGGCCAATTTGGTTGAGATTTGATATGTATTACTAATGAAAAACTCCCATTTTGGCCAAATCGGACGGTTTTGAATTTTAAAGCCGTGTTCGAAATGTTTGAAATCCTCCATTCTCATCTTCTTTCCCTGATTTTCACCACTTCTCTCTAAGGTAAGCCACCTTTTGCTCTTATCAAACCCTACCTAAAATCATCTAAAGAATCCATTCCCGTCATCACTTTCTTTATAAATATTTTTATTGACTCTGAAAAACCTAAATTTCAATCATTTTACCACTTTTGACGTCATTTCTCTTTAATCATTCTTCTTTAATTGATTCAACTCTTCTGTTCTTTCTTCTTATGATCAACTTTAATTTATTCTTAAGATCTTCTTTGTAAATCCCTCATTTTAGTAATCAATTGAATTTTTTTTTTAAATTTTCTTCTTTCTTGATTTGTAAAGTATTATATAAATTAAAATTAAAATTATTAAGCTTGTTTACCACCTGACCACGGTGAAATTAAAGATAATATTATATTGATTTATTAATATTGATATAAAGAAACTTTTAAATAAATTTTCAAAGCACTAAAAAAAAGTTTTAATTTTTTTCCTAATCACGGCTATAAATTAATCACCAGAACGCTCCTGGGCTAATTCACGCTCTAATTTGAGCATTTCTAGCTCTTCCATTTTAGCCTTCTTGATTTTCTTTTTTTCAATTGCTTTGGGGGTTAAATCCTCTGGGTCTAAATTGTGTTTCTTGGTCGCGTTTGGATTTCTTAGTCGGGCTTCTAACAAGTTCAATACGGTATTTGAGTTAGACATCGCTTCGTCCAGCGCAAGTCGATTCGTCTCCGTGGCAGCCAAGCTGCTACTTTTCATCTGTTCAAAATCGGCTTGGGTTGGTAAAGAAGCTTGAAAGGACTTGAGAACCCCTAAGGTACCAGCTGAAGATCTTCTGGGGTTCTCGATGATTGTTTTTTTCACAGGTTGGATGAAATTCCAACGAGGAAGGGTCTTTGATGCCATCGGCGATTGAGAAGTTGGTGTACTTTTGATGGCGCCTGACGAAGCCGATTGAGCTAAAGACGCCGCCGATCGAGGTAAAATCGGATGGCTTGCATTTTCAGTTAGATTGATAGCGTCGAATTGAAACGTTTGGGAGTCATCCAAAATGGCCTCCTCGTGTTCCAGACGCTGGGTGGGTTCCCAACCACTCAAATTAGTCGACTGAGTGTCTTGAGGTTGAGCTGAAGGCGAACGTCAATAATTCATATTCTCAGAATTTGTAGGTCGGTTGTCAACACCGGTTTTGGCGGTGTACAACGGCTCGTTCCCGGCGCAATCGGCCATGATTGGGATGAGGGTCTCGTAATGGGAGCATCTACTTTGCAAGCACTCTTAGTGAGTGAAGAGGAGATGATCAGGAACGTGATCAATTGCAGTAGATATAGTAAGTGACTTACCTTTGGTTGTTTGAGCGGCCATGGATCTAATCTCTTGCTCCTGCTCTTTGGTCCACTCTGTAGTCGATTGTAACCGCTCAATTTCAAACTCGGCGTCCTGTTTGATCGCAAGACCACCACCTTCACCAGTTTGTTTAGCCCACTTCTGCGCATCTCTGAATTTAGTTTCTAAATGGTCAATCTAAAGAGCATAAGTGGGAAAGGATACCTTGATTAAAATAGATTAATGGAAAATTTTTGAAAGTGATTAGAGAAGGTATGTCCACACCTTCTGTTTCACACCATCCCAGGTTGGGGTATCAAATCCATTTACACCAATGAAGAGAGCACACCTGCGTGCACATTCTTTCTTCCCAGGCAGCCCCATTCAAAATCTTGCATAATTGGTCGAGATCATATCGGAACTGTCCATACACATCCACTCCGCATCACTTGTTTTCTCTTGATCGCCCCACGTTAAGCACAGCCATTCAACGATCAAGTCAACCATTGTTTTTCCATCTGAATTGAGATCTTTCTCCCACGATTCTTGTTTTTGACTTGACTTGTCTTCAGCGATCAAGGACTCGGTCGTGGTGGCTGGCGCTGAAGCCGAACTTTTGCTTTTCAAAGATGCTGGACCCTTCTTTGAAGTTTTTTTCCGACAACGTCGAGGCTTCTTACGCTCCTCAGCAGGTGGTGATGTCTAGGCAGGGGTTAAAGGTACGGAGGATTGCATGACTGAGACTGAGGGCAAAGGCTGAGCTCCAGGATACATAAAGATGACCGGAGTACCGGAAGAAAGGATGGGATGGGGGGCTGAAAACGGTGATATTAATTGAACTTGACCTGCCGCCGGACTAGTCAAGGGATGAGTGACACTCCAGAGGTTGGGATTCACGTTGTTGAAGGGTGTTGCTGGGGTATTGTTTGGAAGTTGGGTTGAGTCCATGATTGGTGGTGGTGGTGGCGATTGATTGGCCATAGTGGTTAATGAGATCTGATCGGCGCACGCACGGCAATCAACTTAAAAACTGCCATTCAAAAAGATACTTTGGCGGACGCAAATATAGTACAGAAAAACTATGTACAGGCAACTATATACAAACTATATACATAAATATACTTGCTTTGAGTACCGTAAATGTGTAATTCTTTCAAAAGTCTATACTCTTTGATCTTTACAGCTTATTTAACATTCAACAATCATCATAAAACAAATCCTAGTGGTTATAAAAATAGTTATCACAAGTCAGAGAATTAAATAAATTTTATTAGTCTTGAGGTGGACCACTTTCAACAAAATGATGAATTTCAAAACAACAAAAATCATCAATTATCATAAGTTTTACATCTTTTGAAATGTGCAAGGATCTAATGAAACTTGAGTCACCTAAAGGTGATAAACAAACAACAGTGTATACACTACTTATAGCAGCCAGCAAATGGGTGTAAGTCTTATGGCTCTGAACACCAACGACTGAAAAGCAAAGATCACACTCAAAGGTGATAAAAAAACAACAGTGTATAAACCACTTTATACCTCAGCAAACTGATAATAATTTTTCATATAACAAAGTGTCTAACCTTATAGCAGCCAGAAAACGGGTGTAAGTCTTATGGCTCTGAACACCAAAGACTGGAAAGAAAGGATCACACCTCAAGGTGATAAACAAACAACAGTGTATCTAGACAAAGTATAATGAAATTAGAAAACAATTGAATAGACTGGTCGTATAAATTTTAGGAAGAGATAGTATGAAATCCACCTACACACCACTTTATACCTCAGTGAACTGATGAGGTAGAAGTGGCGTTTGTGGAGTAGTGTTCTATTTGGATGTGATACATTAGTGATATTGAATTAGGTTTGAGTATTTGTATTGATTGTATTGAGTTTGAGTATGTGTATTGATTGTATTGAGTTTGATTGTATTGAGTTTGATTGTATTGAGTTTAATTGTATTGAGTTTGATTGTATTGAGTCCGAGTTTATGTAATTAAGTCAAGTTGTAATCAGTTTGATGGGTTTGAAATGTTCTGTATTCTGAAAAATGAAATCATGATGTTGAGAAGAGAATAAGCCACTTAGAGCATCCGCACTCGTGCGGTAAATCGAGTGTGGTAGGAGTAAATTTACCGCAACCGCAGGGTCTTTTCCACACCGGTGGAAAAGTAGACCTGCGGTACCAAATGTTTTGATCAATTTGAGGTAAGCCAAAGGTAAATATAATCATACCTTACCTCATGCATTATCCTCGGTGGCTGCTTATTTGGGGTGTAACAATTACCACGTGGCAGATACTGTACACGAGTGTGGAATTTGTACAAAATCAGTAACTTTTACCTTACTGTACAGGTAGGTACCACAAAAGATACCTAAACATACCCCAAACGAATGCGGATGCTCTTAGATGATCTCTATATATAAATTACTAATTATAAGCCATACAGAATTGATTACAATCAAGAAGGTTTTTGGCAAAATTGAAAGAGCTGTTTACAATAAAAATTGAAAAGGAAGAAAAAAATAAGCTGGGAGTTGATGAAGCAGGGTTTTGGTTCTTTCTTTTTCTGCATCTTATACTTTGTGGAAGTGTTATTAATCATCATTAAATTACTATTTTTGTACTAAGTTCACCTAAATCTGCCCTTGAAAAGGAAGAGAATTTATGTAGTAGTGTTTAAATCTGGAATAACACTTTCAAATAGGAATTGTGTGTTCTTTATTTCCGTGTTTGAATTAGGTATCAAATAGTGTGGTTCTATTCTTGTTGTTATTTATTATTACAAAATCAAGTTCTCTGTTAATTATCCCCAAGAATATCAGCAAAATCACTGTGTTGATCCTTTCAGAGAGGCAGTCTCAGGCAATTCTAGTATAGTGTTGTCACTATTAGCTTACCTTCTCTACGCTCTGTACAAACCTTGTGGGGCTATAAGCTCTACACCAACTTGCAATTTGAAAATGGCCAATTGCTCAAGGCATTTTTGGTGTGTTTGGCTGAGGAGAGTACAAAAATATCAAAATTAAGATATAGAGTTGTATGATAGAAAAACAACTTACATAGAAGGCGTCCTAGCCTATCAAAGACTAGCTTCTTGACAGATTTTGTGTTGTCTCCTAAATTGCTATGCATGTCAAATGTGCTCGGGTGAAATTATTGAACAATAGGACTCATTCAAGAACTACCAGTAATGTGGCCTGAAATTTGAGAAGAAACATCATCACTTCCAGCTGTCTCAGTGATTAGTTCAACAGCTAGTTGCGCTCAGGGAGTGGCAACTCAGCGTTGAAAGTTGTGTGCAGCCAAGTGCTTTGAGACAGCAAATAACACAAACTCACAGTTGAAAGTTGCTGAAAGAGGATTGGCCTGCATACTCAATAAGTCAGTATACATATGTCAAAATTTACCAAGCTAGAAAAAGAAAGGTCTGAATACCTGGGCAAGGATGTTAGTTAGGAACAACTGGATGTACTTGTCTGATGTATTCAATGAGGTTGGTGTGGCTTTGAGGATACTTCAAGGCTCAACTATTTTACATGCCCTTTTATTGTTGACCACCTTATCACCAAAATCAAGCCCAACATCCAGTGTAGAACCTTTAACCCCACAAGGTTTATACAGAGCGTAGAGAGGGAAAACTAATACTAATACAACTCTACTAGAATTGCATTGAACGGCCTCTCTGAATGAAATCTACATGGGGCTGATTGCTGATTTTCTTTGGGATGAGTAACCAAGAAAAGAAATATAACCACACTATTTCACTATTTGAAAGCACACAAATTAAACAGACATGCACTACTTATTTTTAAGTATTATTCCAGATTGATACGCTACTAAATAAATTTTGCTTCTTTTCAAAGGGCTGATTTAAGTGACTTTAGTACAAAGATAGTAATTTAATAATGATTAAAACCACTATTACAATAAGATGGAGGAAGAACAAAATCCAATACCCTCCTTCAACAACTATTGGTTTAGCTCTTTCTCCCTTTTTCAAATCTAAGGTAAAAATATCTCTTGATACCTAAGAACTGCCTTTCTTATTCATGTGATCAATTCCTTATGGCTTATTTATTAGTAATCCTACTTTTAAAGATCAACTATTGGCTTATATTAGGGCCTGTTTGGTAGGGGTCAATATACATATATTGTGATATACTACACCATACCAATTGACAGTATATTGCAATATACATATACCAATTCTCAAAAAAAACGAGTGTTTGGCCAATTTATTGGGACCATATATCACATTGTATATTGTGATATATTGGTTGATGTGGATATACAGCCTTGAGGCCCTACATCAAACCAAAAGAGTCTTTTTGCCCCCCTCTTTTCCATGCCTTCCTCCATCCATCTCGCTTTCTTCCTTCCTTTTCAATCATCCTCTCTTCTCATCACATACACCCCCCTGCACCATAGCCCTTTTTCAACCGTCACCCTTCTGTTTAACCAATCATCACCATTTCTTCCCTTCTCCGTCCTCTCATGTTAATCAATGTTATGATTGGTCTTGTTCTAATAAATATCTTAATTGCTTTTAAAGATTTGAACAATATGAACAGTTGATGACCACAATGAGTGGTTTTTGAAAGTGTTTTGATAGGTTTTAGAGTTTGATCAAAAGGCAGGGTGGATGACCACAATGGATGGCATCAAAATGATTCAGTTGTTCTCAAGAACCTTTGGATGAAAATCATGTTTGATCCAACCAAAAAACAGTGTTTCAATCTGCCCCTTGAAATAGGGGCAGATCATTATACCGTTTTTCAGTAACAGTCCATCTCTCTATTCCACCTTGTTCAGTTCTTTACTAATTCCTTTCTTTTTCAGGAAATCATGTCTAGGTTTCTACCTTATTAAGGCTTTTAGCTGGTATTTGGGGGGTGGCTGTAGGCCGTGGACCATCTGTCTGAGAGAGGTTGTCATGGGTGGGGGAGGGTGGGTGGCCCATGGAACACTATTTTCTGTCTTTTTCACTTACCTTTATCTACCAGCCCTGTCTATCTTGGTTCACCTACAGTTTTGTATTTCCTACCTCTCTTCTTGTCTCCTTAATTCCCTCTTGTGGGGTGGGTGGGATGGTCTTTTGAAATTAATTTATATTCTAATCTCTACTGGGAGTGCTGTGGTAGGTGCTAAAGGATTTTGGTTCAAACTGGATGGGTATGAACAAAGTGAGTTTTACATAACTCTGAAGATGAAGATTTTCACATTCTGCTGTTCTCACCTTGGGGTCCAGGCTGAACCCTGGCCCTGTCTCTATCTGGTCTCATACACGGCAGCTTCTTTCTTGATGGACTTCACCAATGATGTTGTACCTTTGGCCACCAGCGCCAATATATCACTTTTCCTACAGAGTGGGCCCTTATTCTTAAGATTATGATTGAATTTGTTTTTTTGAAAAAGGATAAACTCTTCTATTCTGATGATTTTGATAATTTTTGAATTTAGTAGTTTTGGTAAAATTGATTCAATTTTGAGCTACTCAAGCACATCTTAATCTTTGATTCTTAATAAGTATTTTGATAACCCCCATCATTGATCTTTTGATGATTGTTTAAAAGTGATTCAATAGTAAAGATAATTTGTTATAAACTTTCAAAAGATTCACACAGTGTAACTCCATATTACATATGCATCTTTTTTGAATCACTTACGGGATACAAACATGAAATCCGGGTTTTTTCCCGGATTCCCAGTTCGGACTTTTTGGCTGTACTTTGGAAACTGGTAATCTGGGTGACCCGTTCCCAGATTTTCAGATGTTTGAATCCCCCCTCCACTTTCTGCCGACCAACTTCTCCACATCTCTTGACCTCCTCCTCTATGCCTCGTTTTCCCCGTAAACAACTCCTCAGGAATTCAATACAAGCCAAATGACACGCACTAAAACCTTGGGCTTGAAACTCACGCGGAATCTTAGCCTCGCAAGATCTGGATATTGCCACCATACATTCTCACTTGCGTGTGATCCAGGCACTTCAGACCTTGCGACTAGCAACAACAAATGAGGATCAACAGAAAGCGGGCCTCTTGTTTCTAGTCGGAATCATCGAGATAATAACTGAAATACATCGAAATTGTCACATTGTCTTACTTGGAGCTCGACAGCAAATACAAGCCATCACCCAAATTGAACTGCTTG
The DNA here is from genome assembly GCA_022264835.1 of Melampsora americana. Classification (NCBI taxonomy): domain Eukaryota; kingdom Fungi; phylum Basidiomycota; class Pucciniomycetes; order Pucciniales; family Melampsoraceae; genus Melampsora; species Melampsora americana. Next base: position 358,678 of record JAIFHY010000036.1, read on the forward strand.
ATGAAGCTTTGAGAATTGTCAATCAAAATCATTACGTAGTTGATTGGGTAGCACGTGGTCGTTTGGAGCTGCGAAACGCTGGTTTTACCCAAATATTCATGGAAGGTGGTGATGGGTTTGTCAAACTGGTAAGTAACGTTCACTTATCCTTGCTCAATTTTTTTTTCTCTTTGTTGATTTTCTTTGCATCTTTTAGTCCCGAATGTCCATGTCATCTTTTGACAAGCTTGTGGGTTTGATTCGTGAAAACCCAATTTTCCGCAACAACTCGCACTGCAACCAAGTGCCGGTTTGGTGGCAGGCCCTTGTTGGACTGGCGAACCTAGGGACTTCAGGTGATGGTGGAGACCACTTTCATTTGGCTTGATTATTTAACTGTTCAGGTATTATCACTTCTATGGTTTTGAAATTTGCAGTAAATACTGACGATTTTTCCCAATTGATTATTTATAGAGGGTAGTATTTGTAATTGGACCAACAGGTTCATTCAGGCCATACTCAAACTTGAACGAGATTACATCATGTGGCCGTCAAAAGGATATTGTCTCATGCTGAGAGAAGAAGCGGTGTCACGGTCTTTTTTCAAAGACTGTGTTGGCTTTGTGGATGGAACTCTAATTCCACTGGCCAATGCACCCGCGAAAATCCCAAAGATTATTGGACTCGCAAGTGTTTTTATGCCTACAACGTGATGCTGGTATGTGATATCCATTGGAAGATTACATACTACGAATTGAGTTGGTGTGGCAGTGTCCACGATCAACGAGTATTCCGCTCGTTGCAGGTAAGTACAGTCCGTGTATGACTGAAGCTTGATAGTGAAAATTTGTATTGATTTCATCTTTATCAATTTTTACAAAGCTCTATCAGGACCCCGCCCAATATTTATCTCCAAATGAATACTTATTGGCGGACTCAGGGTACACGGTCTCAGACATTATTGTTCCTTGTATCAAGCGGGTTAGGGGTCATAACTTGAGGCCTATGGAAGACACTTTCAACAAAGCTATTAGCAACTTTCAGGTGATAATCGAACACTGAAACGGAATGATCAAAGGAAGTTTTCAATCACTCAAAGAACTTTGAGTGGTTGTAAACAACGCAGCATCAGCTCTTTGAGCCAATCAATGGGTTTGTGTGTGCATCATATCACATAATTACCTCATAGAAAACAAGGAATTGTGGTCAGGTGCTTTAGGTTCCATTGATGAAGGCCTCATCAGTACAGAAAGAGCGCGTCCACCACCTCGCAATGCTCCTCATTTTGAGGATGATGCAATTTTTTTGACAGCAGACCGCAACAAACACAGACGCAATCAGCTTTTTGATGATTTTGTAGCATTAAATGGTTAAAAAGTGACATCACTTTCACAAGAAAGAAACTTTTTTTTTCCTTACAATTGTTTTGCTCATTCTATACTTTCATCGCAAAGTGAACAAGTTCTAAATTTTTTTATTCTTTAGGCCTTTTTGCTCATTATATATATACAACAATCTTTACTTTACAACAATATTTACTTTCTATTTCTTAATGTTAAAGTAAACCACTCCGATCTTGAATTTATGTTTGTTAATCTTATGATATGCTATCATAAATTAAATTGTGCAATTGACACCTTTTTTTCCTTCCATGATGATTTAATCCATCGTTCTTTCAAATGTGCCCCAAAGGTATTTTTCAAAAAGGTTATGGTCCTTTTCAAAAAGGTTAAATTGACAAAGACCTTTGTGAACAAGGTAATCTGTAATATTTTGTTTGGATCTTTTGTTTGGAATACTTGAATGGTTCTCAGTTGCATCAGAAAAAAATCATGGATATCAATTGCGTCAGAAAAGAATCCAAAAAGAAAATTTGAAGTAGCATACAAAAGCTAAACTTGAATCGAAATGGAAAAAGCTAAACCTGAATTAAAATGGAAAAAAAGAAGTAGCATACAACAGCTCTACTTGTTTTCAAAGTTGCTATTATATGAAGTAGCATACAAAAGCTAAAGTTGATTTCAAAAGCGCATATTAGGTTACAAATGTTTCAGAAACGGAGAATGACACTATCTGGTTGATGTCCTTATCCGCTCTACTTAGTAGGGTCCTTTGAACTCATTCCCGTAGCGCATTGAACTGCGCTCATAGCCTCTTGAAGGCTAAGACCATTTTCTTTCATCAACTTCCCAATCAATTGTGCGTTCCTCGCGGTCTGTTGATGTTTGAGTTTGGCTCGTTTTGTTTGCAGATCATGTTGATGATGATCTCTTTTGGCATTGAGATCAAAGTCGTATAAGTTGAGTTTCTTCTTTTCACCAGCTAACTGCACCTCAGCCATTTCCATTTTGATTTTTGCTTTTTGTTTTTCTTGATCACCATCTGTGACTGACTTTTCTTTTTGAACAAACATCAAGCTAACCAGGTTATCAGCCAGGCTCAATAACCAATCAATTTTCTCATTGTGTTTCGAGATAATTTCAACGTCTTTGTCCTTTACATCTTTTCTAGATGTAACCGAACCAAATCCGTTACTCAAATTGCGAGTTTGAAGACGGTTGTGAACCTTTGAAGCGGATCCTGTAGCCGTCTTACATCGCTTTTGAGAAGAAGAGTCAAAAGAAGAATTTAATGAATTCTTTGATCCAGCGCATTTTGGTGGAGTCGCACTTGAAGTAGACGCTGGAAGTTGGGTTAAGATAACTGGAGGGCTGAGACTTCTAATGTGATCACCTTCATCGTTGAAAATCGTCCTTAGATTGTCCATCATAGTGTCTGACTCATCACCAATATTGTCAACCTGGTGAGCTAAGTTGGACTGGATGCGGTTATCTAGAGACCTGTGTTTGGGATCTTCCTCTTCACCTTCATAAGCTACATTCAAGTGTGGAGAGTGTTCTAATGGATTGCGGTTGACTTCAGCCTTGGGTGGTAAGAGATCCTCAAAACCGGAATTGGAATCGGAATCGGATTCAATGGCCATGCTGTGGGCAGCAGAGAGACAAGTGTTACCATGGCATGGGCTGAAGATATGCTCCAACTCAAAGTAGTACTTGCACTTCTTCAAGATTGGACCTAAAGAATTAATTAGACAAAAATTAGAACTTCAACATAAGAAAGATAAGTGAGAGTGAACATACCAAGTGCCACCTTTTTTTCATGCAGCCACTTGGGATTTTCATCGCTCCATTTCTCCTGCTCTTCCAACGCAAAAGCAGCGTCAAAGGCTCCACCACCAGTACCTTTCCAAATATTGTTAGCTTTTTGCCATGAGGCCTCCGAGCGCTCAACCTGAACGTTTAAAAAAAATTGGTCAATTCAACCTTTTTGAAGATGACATCAGAAATAGAAGAAAAATTAACCTTCTTTTGGATAGCGCTTGCATCTCGCCAGATTACCCCATTCTTGATCAGGTACCTTTCAACCTCCTCAGCTACATCTTGCTTATATGATCCTTTATCCTTGAATCTACTAAAGTTGTCTTTGTCGGTAATCCAGTTGAGCAGTAAGTACATAGAACTCTTCCCCTGCCCGGTAGCATCGCTTGTCTGGTGTTGAGTTATCTTCTCACTGACTTGTGATTCTTTGGTTTTCTTTCTTGTTGAATATTTTTTAGTCGGGTTCTTTTGACTCGGGTTCTTTTTGGTTGGACCCTTCTTGGCAGGAGGCTTTTTTGATGAATTTTTCTTTGTACTGGTTGGTTTTGAGGTTCGAGCTTTAGCTCTCGTTACGGTTGCTTTTGCTTTGTTCCGAGTCATTGTCTTGGTTGGGTTTGAGGCTGTGGTGATCAAAGGTGAGGCACTTGATTGAGCTAGTTGGATGGCACCAGCAAGGACTTGAGTAAGGGTAGATGGATTGATTTGGAGCTGGCCTGGAGTGAGTTGAGTCGAAGGATCTTCAACATCAAAATTGGAGGATGAATTGATCGAATGAATGGACTCTGATGGCAGTTCTGAATTGGATCTCATACTGAATTGAAAGCGGCGCGGCGATTGAGGGGGTGTGAGTGAATGTGTGGTGGGGAAGGATTTGAAGTTAGAGCATGAAAAAGTTAAACTTTGAAAGGCTCAAAGCTGGGGCTCTCAATTGGATTCCCAGTTTCCAAAACCCAAGTTGGGAATCTGGGAATCCAGGACAAATATCCAGATCTCATGTTTGTATCCCGTAACTCTCTTCATACTTTAAATTCTAATATTAGACGTATTTTTCTTTTATATCTTCTTTGTAAATCTATCCTAATATTCTCTTCTTGTACATATATACATATATATATATTAAAAAAATGAATTGAAATGGAATAAATTCAAAAAGAAATAGTTTTTAAATCATCTTGATTGATAACAAGTCCTGCTTACTACACCGGTAATGAGGCCTTGAATGTTTCCTTTGATTTGAATGACATATGTTTCCACATTGTGGAAAGCTCACTCATGGCTTGGCCATTTGCTACACCTCCATCTGAGCTGAGAAAACTGTGAAGATAAGGATGTAAGTGCATGCTCTGTATTAAGCAGTTCCAGTGAGAGAACTTTGGACTTACATGTTTCAAACAGCTTCTGAGCTTTATTGATCTGCAAGAATTGGTTCCATTACATGGTCATTTGAACTGTGATATGCCTACCCTAAAAGAATAACATGTTGGCACAGTTGGTGGAGAAAAATCTGAATCAGAACCTGTACCACTCACTAAGTTTCTTTGACTGGGAAACAGATACCCCATTTTTGAGTGCCATCATGGCAAGTGTATGCTGTTGGATGGAAGGCAATCAGCTTGCCCATCTATTTCTTGTTGATGCTTCTGGTATAGTTCTTATCTACAAGGCAGCACAATTCCTCAGAAATCATATTTTACATTTGCACTTTGGAAATTGGTGCTTTGGCTGGTTGTATATTGGTAGAAGTTGTGTTGGGAGCACTTGGACTAATTATGCCGTTATTGACAAATTGAAGCCCAAGTATTGGCTTGGTTAGACATGGATACATTGGTGTTGGTGGGAAAGATTTGGCAACTAAGTTTGAGTCAAATTTGATTGTGTTTGGGTGGGATCCAGTAGGGAAGTGGTTTTTGGGATTGATTGAACAGTGCTGATGCAGCACGTTCAAGCATGGAGATCATAGCAGCTCTTGACTGGTTGTAGATGAAAGGAAACATTGAAAAGAGAAAGATATTCAAAAAGAAAGAGATTATCAAAACGAGAAAAATGAAGATGAGTATGGATCACAAAACAGTATGGATGGAAGTGAATGAGGTGAGAGAGACAGATATACATACAAGCTTTGAATGACACAAACACGTAAATCTTGCAACCAATTGTGATGTGATTTGTGTTAAGCCGGTGAATATCAGAGTTTTCAAGCGGCAATTGGTTGCATTGAAAACAATATGATATGTTTGGATTATTCCTTATATCTATTCCACAAGAAAATAAGACCCCAATTTGTAGTATAGAGTCTGACAATCAGGGTCAATCAATACTCTTGGAATAGATATTGGTTGATTTGAACCTTGGTGGTAGGTGCGTATAGTTGATGATTGGAGGGTGTGTTGTTGATATATGATCAAAGGTGTTGTTGTTGATATGCTGAAGGTTTAGATGGCTGACTTGTGAGTATGAAGTATGAAGTTGAGGTCGGACTTCTGGGAACAAGGGTGAACCATCATGTGAGACAGTCCTATCTGTACTACACAGGTGCTCATAGGGATGGTCTCTCTTCATAGTCAACTGGAGACTGGTTAATTGCACAGAGCTATATATTTCAAATAGAACTTTTCACCAGGTGTAGGGCTACATAATGCTACGCTATGCTACACTATGGCAGAACAATATAGCACTCTGCCGAGCACCTTGAGTAGTGCTACGTAGTACTATCTAGGCTATCATCACAATATATCAGAGCGGTGAGTTCACCAAATCTAGCAGCCAAAATCAGATAGAAGAGCGCGTGCCAGCTATAGCTAGAGCGCTGCTGGTGTGAAAGATGCTCAGCGTGAAATCGTCTGGTCGGATTACATTAATTGAAGGACTTACTTTATTTGTTCTCTGTGTCAGCTACCAGCTTTTCACACAAGCTCCAAAACTGTTGACCTAATTTCCCATCAGGATCTTGTGCTAATAAACTCTTTCGTCCTACTTGTCCATAAGGTACAAGGTAAGCAGCCCTGTAATGGTCAAATCAAACTTAACCTGTTGTGATGTAGGTGACATGGAATTTGCGATAACTTTGAGATAATTATAAGGAATTGAATCATAGATATAAAAAGCTCACTTCAAATTCTTTTGTTCAACTTCGAGGGATGTGGCAGCGTACAGCGACGTTTGTGCTCCTGCATAGGGTGTGGCAAAAATCCACGTGTTTGTAGCAAGAGCCGACTTTGGATGAGGTATCAGTGATCACGTAACGCGCTTACAATGGGTGACAAGAATAAATTGACTTACCATCAATGGCCCGATCACAGGGGAGGCTTTCACAATCCCTGATATTCATAGCCAAGATATTGAATGGATTTTGAAAAAGTTTAAATATGACTTATGAAGACGATAAACGCACCTCTTGAGAGCTCGGTAGCAACCACTCCAGGATGCTGTCAAGATGTAAAAGTTCTCATGAGTATTTGGTGATACTCGAGTAGGAATCATGATGACTCAAAATAATCATATCTCTGAATGATATGACTTACGACAGAGAGGCAATATATGTTTGTATTTTGAAGTCTCTTCTGAAGTTCGTTTGTCAATAATATATTCTGTAAATACGCATCAGCAGAGTAGCATTGATCAGCAAAGCTCCTTGGTCGATTTCGATGGAGACTATCCACAACTTCACTGACAGTCAATTTACTCTGACCGTAACGTGACCCGTTACTGCCCCACTTTTTGTTCAAGCCCTCCAAAGATTCGAATGATGGGGTTCCCGTTTGATTATGAGCCAAACTAGAAAGGTTCACAATTCGGACATGCGTATTGTCGAGTCGCGAAGTCTTCTTTAAGATCGGCAGAAGGAGGGTAGTCAAAGCAAAATGTCCAGTTCCGTTACAAGCTTGAAGTTCGATTCCATCGGGACTGAGCTCGTAAGGAGTCGCCATCTGGAAGAAAGTAAGTTGATCAGATCAGTCTCGTCATCATCTCTCGTATCGTAGAGTTCTACCAGAGCAACCCAAACTTAACTATTCCAGCATTATTAAGGAGAATATCTAGTCGATCTTCCTTAGCCAAAAACTCGTTTGCAGCCTTCTTAGCAGAAGACAAGATAGTAAGATCGAAATAGAGAAATTCTATGTCGGCTTCAGGGACCTCCTGTTTGATCTTCGCAATCGCTGTCTTTGCTCGTGACTCAGTGCGAGAAGCCATACTGGTTTCAAGTTGCGTCAAAAAAGGCGTTCGACTAGGATCTGGTGATGATACATGAGCTGTGAACTGCTCACTAGACTTTGGCACCCCGCCGAGCGAGCTCGATGCAAGCAATGAGACCAATTCCTGTGTTTCCCCCTATAGATGTGAATCCATGAGAATGGATCATAGGAGAAAAACAGTCAAGGGATCAGCCGATGTTTTCACAGAATCGGCTAAATGGTGTACACTCACCAGTCACAATCGCAACACGACCTATGATGAGAATTTGAAAGAAGAGTACAAATCAAAATCCGATCGAGTGATGTGATCGTTCCACTCAAGGTTAAATTGAGGAAAGAATGATCGATACTCACCAGATTGATCGGGCATCTGTCTAGCATCCCATCGCTGAGAACGACAAAAGAAATTGGCTTTGAGGTAACATTGAGCAGTGTCCCATAAAGTAGAAAAAGCTTCAGTCATGTTGAAGTTGAAGAAAGACGATCGAATGGCCTCAGTAGTAAGACTCGAGTGAATTCAAAGTCAAACAAAATCATAATGAGATATCAATAGGAATACGAAACCATTCAATCTGCAATACAAAACTCTGCTGATTCAGGAGACTAATATACCCAAGCACAGTGAACATATGTACATGTGTCAAGCTGTGTTACGTACTCCTGCTTCCTGAATCAATGGCTCTGGCGTTTAAACGAAGTTTTATACCGCTGAGCTCACCATTCATCTTGGATGATACCAAATTCTCGGTTAAGTCTACACCATTCATTCTTCGCACCAATCCTCGGTAAACTCAGATTATATATTGCTTCATTCAGCAAGGAACGCATCTATCAAATAGCCCCAAGCCATATCTCATGCTTGGCTTTGATAGCATCAGGGGCCGATGTCATTCAAACTTCCTTGGACAGGGATTGGAAGCATCACCTTGTTGATGGTAAACTTGAACATACGCACTTTGGAAGTTGAGTGAAGCTCAACTGATCCCAATCATGGACTGCATCTGTCGTCTTGTAAGTTTCAACCCGCTTCTGTTGAACAAGTTGAATACTTGTGTGGAGCCTTTCGTACTATATCATGGACAGGCTCCTTCGCCAATGAAGCCCTTTGACTTGTACAAAGACAACACTTGGAGAACACACCAGATTGATCAGGCATCTGTCTAGCATCCCATCGCTGAGAACGACAACAGAAATTGTCTTTGAGATAACATTGAGCAGTGTCCCATAAAGTAGAAAAAGCTTCAGTCATATTCGAGAAAGTTGTTCGATTGGTCTGAGTTGTGAGAATTGAGTGAAGTCAAAGTCATTCGATCGGCCATTTAGAACTCGGTGGCTTCGGCTGTCCTTTTCTGTACACAGTGTGTCACGCTCAATGACGTACTGCTTTCCTAACCACAACCAATCCCTTACCAAATTTTACACCGCTGAGCTCACATTTCATTCTGCTAAGAACTTCTCAGCTACCAAGGATCGTACATAGCTTCATTCAGCAATGAACACATTCATCAACTAGCCAGGAGCGCATGTATCAACCGGCCCACGCCAAATCCGATCCTCATGCTTGGCTTTGATATTATTCTCATCAGGTGCAGATATCACATTCTAAATTGTCTGGGATATAATCGAAACTATCACCTTGCTGGTGGTGAGCATAAACACCATGGTTTTGAATTCGAGTAAAGCTTGAATAAACCAAATTCCGGAATGCATGTTAAGCTTCAGACCGCTTATGTTCAACATATGAGTCACTTATATGCAGCTTTTCTAACATGTCAATCAAGTCCTTTTACTTAGACAAAGATAAAACTTGGTATGGGACGACAGGAGAAGCAGGATTATTGACTAATGTGGACCTTGCTATGTTCCTATCTTCACCACCCTCAAAGGGTAAGCCTTAAGCCTACTGGCAAGTGATGCATCTACCACAGCTTCAATATCAAGTGCCACCAATATTGAGATAAATCTTTGGAGTCGTGGATCCTTTATGGACGCTCGTGTATCCTACAGGAGCTTTGATATTCAGATCACAACCGGTATTGAGCCACCAAACCTCTGAATGAGTGAGACCCCACTTCCTCTACATGAATAAAAGTACGGTAGATTTTTTATCTACCAAATCAAGAGAGGACGTGGAAATTGGAACGCAATTATTTCCTTCTTTTACAATCCTCTTGGTTCGGAGGAATGAAAGTATATCCGGCGTAGTATAGTCAAAAAACAATAGTATAAGATTCAAGAGGCAAAGTGCTTTACACTTCTTCTCGTGATTGAATCCCAGCCAACGACTAATCAACGTATATAAACCCAAAGACATGGGAAGACAGAGGATGAACAAAATGATCGGGATTGTGTTGTATTAAGCCAAAAATCACATCCGAAAACGTATATGACGTTGATTTTCTTTATCTCGTCTTTTGACAATGACAAGTTCCTTGCATGCTGAAATTATATTCCTAACTAAGTCGGGCGATCGGACGTTATAAATAATAGATTCTTATGAGTTAACGGGCGGAAATTTATCGTTTAGTAAATGGGTCGTGTGTAGAACGTAGACGAGTGAACTCATGAACTTTGAACTCGTGAACTTGTAGCTAGAGGAAAGGGCTGATATAATGTACGTCAAGAATGAGGCCTTTGATTCGGCCACTTGATATAAACACATAGTGTAAGTGTCTGATATCCTCAGCACTCTATGTAAAAGGCTTTGGATTTTGGGCGACTGGGTATGCATTCACGTGTCTCCTCGCGAAAAACACACATGAGGGAAGAGATACATGAATATCGATCATATCGATCATTATTGATGCGAGTATGATATCTCATTTGCACCCTTCGTACCAAATTATTCTGAGTGATAAATTGATAGCTTCAACGGTTCTCAAAAACTTCATTCATGTTCGCAATGACTTCGAGCGAAACCCAATCTTCTTGATCGAATAGAAATTATGATGATCTGGCAGATCCTGACAAAAAAAGCTCGAATTGATTTGTAGAAAAAAGCAAACTTCTGGATCAGATGTCGCAATAAAAAAATCGCGTTAAAGCAACCCTCTTGGTCAGATGAAGATTATGATGTTGTGTAAACGCTCAGTCGAATCATAAGAAGATGCTCAAGAAGTAGAAATCGTCTCTTGTGATTCTCCACTGCAGGTATGACGACATGACGTCACATCTCTTTCCGTACAACTCAGAAATCCGCAAAGCTGATTTTAAAGTGAAAAAGATGTACAAATCTTATTTGTGATACCTACTCCGTATCATCAAAACATACATTCAAGTCCTAAGTCATCCTGTACACCACAAAGAATCTTCAGACTCCCAAAACTGTTTGCCTTCCTCTCTCTCTCTCTCCAAAGCCCTTATGAGCTTAGTCGAATGAGCTTAGTCGAGAGTGATGATAGTTATATCGGCCAATCATTCTGTGATCTTCTTGTCTTGAAATAAAGAGACAAAGAGTAAAATAGTGATTCTGGAACCTATAGCTCATAAGATATGGTACACCTGTATCATCTGTTAAGAATTCAGAATCATTCAGTTTTCTTCTTCCTTGAAGAAACACCAGAAACTACCAGCAACAATGCTGATGTTAGAAAAACAGAAGATAGCATAATCAAAATTTCAAGAAAGTCAAGCGTCTGAAAAAAATAGATGACTTCACAAAGTGCGACGAGTCCTAAGTTGTGAAGAAAGAATGACGTATAGCTTTAAGATTGAGATCAAACTCAGATGAGGACAAGACAGAGACAGGTGGAGGGAAGTAGAAGAACGTAGAGTTCATGGTGGAGACACCTGAAGAATAGCAATAGTATAAGATTCAAGAGGCAAAGTGCTTTACACTTGTTATCATGATTGAATCGCAGCCAACGACCAATATAGTTGATTTAAATACAATTTCTCAATACTCACTTAAACTCTAACGCCTCTAAGTTACAGGCCGTAAACAATGATAGCAAGGGTACGTATTGGTATCATGATCATTTTAAATGTTCACAAGAAACTGATAATCACTGCATTATCCCGATAGGTGAGAGGAGCAGCACAATACAACACAAATAAAGCTTCAACACTTATAAGAAAAGTAAAAGATAGAGACAGGTACATGCTTAAAAGTTGAAGTTGACTTGATGATTCCGTGGACCTAGATAAAGGTGGTAAATGATTTTCAATCTTGTCGGATTTCTCAGCACTCGTTTTTTTATCTTGCTCACCTAACATCCAACCGTCACGTAAACAAAAGGGTAATCAATCTCTTATTCGGAATCGACATTAACCTTCAAAAAAGGATACTTCTTTATCATCAAGTAGATGAGCTACTCACGAACACCATGGCGGAAGATCAAATACTGAAGCCTGTACTCTGCACCACGAAGTTTAGTTTTTTCAACACCTTCAATCGAAGTAAGTCACGAGATGAGTACAAATTGACCCTATTCTTTAACTATAAAAGGCCCACCTTTCTTACCAAATGTACTAAATCCTCATCCTTTAGATATCACCTTTAGAAACTAGAAATAGAAATAAAATTCATCATTATAAATTTTATACGGATCGCTTTTTATTTCTTTCTATCTTTTCTTTTACTTGACGTCCATTAAAGATCAAGCTCATTTTTTGACATTATCACTGATAATCGATTTCTAATCTTGTTTTTGACTCGTTCTAATATTATCTCGTTTTTCCACCAATCTAACTCATTCTTCATCAGTTCTTGAATTATTCTCCTCTCTTTTTTCAATTATTCTCCTCTCTTCCTTGAATCGTCTTGATCACGTTCTTCATTGATTCTTATCTCACTTTAATCATTCTTATACCATTCTGAAGTCGTTTTTGATCCGCTCTTCACCTCTTGATATAACTTGATTTTTTAAAATCTCAAAATGAACTTGAATTTAATCATGAGTTCGCAACAGAACGACCCACGTCGCCCTGGTAAGTGATAAGTTTCAAAACTTCCTTCACTTTCAAAAATGATATGATCATATAAAAAACCTTTGTTGATTCTCTGAGCTTCTTACTGGACAATCTTTACATAGCTTCTAACTCCCAAATCAGATTACCTCCCATCGGCTCTTTAACTCAAGTGCAAGGGCCCAACAATGCTCATAGGATGACAATCGGTTTGTCAAGGTTTTCTCTCGTATATTTCACCAAACCTATCGCAGAAGCTGATGTATTTCCATGAAATGCAAACTTGACAATCAATGATAATATAGACCCATGTAAGTTCCTTCCCTCCACCGGTCTGTTCATCATCTTTCTCCCTTCTCACAAGAGAAAAAACCATTCAGAAATCTCAACGATTGCTTTGTTTTGTTCTCTCTTGTGAAATCTTCATTCTAGGGACTATGAACGCTCACCATATGATGCCAGTAAGGCCATCTTCTGCGTGTCCAAGCTTAAGTTCAAATAACACAAATCTCAAGATGGATGAGAATTCGATGACGAGAATGCGTGATAACCTTAGAAGAAGTGGTCAGAGTTTTCAATCAAATCCAATGCTCCTTGAAGGAAATCAAAACCAAATCACTGGAAGACCTTTCAATCATCACCAATTTGCATTTCATCAACATCAAGCCAGGATTGATGCTCTCAGAGAGTTTGTGAAAAGAAATGATCAAATGAGATTAACCCATTCGGCTTCCGTTCACCCTCGAGCTTCTACTTCTTCTAAAAATGATGAAGTTAGAAGTGCAGCTGTTAGTAAAATCGTCGATCGAACTCATTTGAGATTAGCCCATTCCTCTTCCGCTCAGCCTCAAGCTTCTACTCCCTCTAATCCTTACTTGTCCAGACCTTCACCTCTTAAAGAGATGATACCTTCCAACGCTCGTGCTCGTTTAACACCAGGACAGGTTTTCGGACCTGTTGGTCCAAATGTGGATAGTTTTTGGAATAAAGAAAAGTTTGCAAACGAGCACGATGTCGAGGCTCTTATCAAAGCTATTCAACAGGTTATCTTGGGTGAGTTTCATCTTGATGACTTGATGAGTCTTGAATTTGATCGAACTTAACCAATCTGAATTCATTTTTCCATCTTTCATCTCAAGTTTGTCGTGACAAAGCTTGTCAATGTCAAAGAGCTGATCCAGAAACGGGTGCATTACCACAAGAAATTTATGCAGGTCAGACTTTTTTGAAATTCATTCATCACTAGGTCTTCATTTCTGTTTTTCTGATACCGATTTGATTCAATATGATTTTTTTCTTTTGAAATACGTTTTGATTTATCTTTAGTCATTACAAATGATTTAACAGCCCTATCCGATTATATTCCGATGCCAATTGTGATCAGAAGATCAGAAATCACTCATGGGAAAGAGGTCATGTGCGTTGAGAATAGGTTTAAAGCTGGGGCACCTTCGCCTCCCCCAGGTTCAGGTAATCGTCTTTGATTTCTCATAACTTTATAATGTAGATAATCATCAAAGAAAGCTTAGAACTGAGTTTGATTTCTTGATTGTGTTGTGGTTGGGTGGGTTTTGGGAATAGCTTACTTTGATGTGTATCATGGTTATGTTCAGTATTTAGTCATTGAAGGTTTAAAACTTGATGTAGTACCATATTTGATTGCTTATTTCAATTCACCCGTAAGAACTCCGATTAGTTCACAAATCCAATCAAGTAAGTATCATCATCTTTATATAATTCGAATTTGACTTGATAGATGACTTCAATTGACTTTTTCTTTTTTCTTTCTTTCTTTCTTTCTTTTCAGCTGGAATTCGGTTTTATGTCACGGACTTTATGACTGACAAAAGGTGAAGAATTCTTTTGACCTTATTTCATACTTTTTTCAATCAAATAAGATCGCTTCAAATTATGCATGATAGTGATTGACTTTGATTTTATTTACTTCACAATTGAATTATGATAGACACCCATTCTATATTTGAACATGCGACTATGATCAACCGTTTCTTTAAGCTCAATGATCACTTGAGGAAAAAAAAAGACGTTTAATTTCTTTCAATCTTCATTTATGTACTTCTTTAAAAAAACAAAAAAAAAACCAAAAAAGATGCGTTTTCAAGATTATAATTCTTTCGAAGAGATGATGTGATGATTTTTTTTGTATGAAGTTTGGGGTAGATTTAACTCTACTTCTAAATAGAAACATGATGATGGTGTTCCGAAGATGAAATTGTTTCAATAAAAAAGATAAAAGTTGGATCCACGTTTGTTAGAATTTAAGTAATGTGTTTTTTTTTGAATAATATGTAATAATAATATGTATGATGTGTCAGGTTTGTTTGTTTTTCCATCCTTGCAAAGCGAGTTGAATTGAGTTGAGTGATAGGTCTTCTCACTTGCCTTTCTGATTCTCTCGTGTTGCTAATCTTTGAACGAACACAATCTCTCCTGGGTGCTTTCAATCTGAATGGCTTAAGTCATGATCATGAAGACAACATCCATCAGATCAGATTCATCTCACTTGAAAACTACTGCCATCATCATCCAACTCATCTGCTTCTTTTCCATAAATCCTTAGTCATCAGGTCATCGATCAGAACCGCAAAGTCCGAAATCTTCAAGTTCGATGATGATCCTTCTTACCAATCCTTCTTACTTCATCTTCTTCTCTTTAGTGGCTTTGTGATAGTCTTTGATTCAAGATTGTGATGAAAGTTAAGCTCAACTCCACATAAGCCTCTGATCAGCTTGTTGTGAAACTTCGAGTCAGTTGATCTGAAAAGAATGACAGGATGAAGTTGAAGAGATCAATCCGATCGATTGACTTAGTCATCATCCTTGATGATATATTGTGATTCGAAAGTCAAGTTGATTGGAATCTAAAAGTCATTCTGCTCACCGTCAAGAGAGAGAGAAGTACTAATCAGAGATCTGTTGACCGAATGGCAATGTTGATTTGATGAGTTCTCTTGGGCTCCACTGTTGGATTGGAATTGGATTCTCAAATCATTCCAATCAATCTTACTCAAACTAAAGCAGTTGTTGTAAACTGAATCCATCAATATCATCATCTGCTTGATGTTTAGCTAGATAGCTGGTAGTCTTCACTAAAGAGATACTCACTATCTAAGTAATCCAGTCCAGTAAGAGATGTCCATCAATCCTTCTCAATCAGATTCTCAGCATATCTCATCGATCACAACTTCTTCGCCATCTATTCTCACACCAAACCCATCTTCTAAACTTGGTAAATCTCATTCAAATAGTCAACTTCAACCTATGAATGATCAATTTCCTCAAATCATCACCAATACTACCATCACCACTAAGACTGCTACTTGTTGTACTTTGATTTCTTCAATCTTAAGTCCATGCATCTCACCAAATTCATATCAAAGTCCCAAGAGTGATTTGATTCCAACTGATAATATTCATCATCTTCAAAATCACCATAATCATAATAGTTATTCACCTTTGAGTCATCTAACTACAACTCCTTGGCATTTCAATCCATCTGCTGACAATCTATCACATTCCCTCAACGTACATCAGCCCAGTCATTTCGATTTTCTAGGAAATGATCCTTCACAAAACTTTTTACCTTATCAATTTCAAATTTCTTCACAACCATCACCCCCTCCGATACCGCCCAACCCTCATCTTGTTCTTCATCATCAATCTCAAAAAACAGAACAAGATGTGAATCATTTGAAAAGGTCGCATTCTAAATCTAAACTTGATTCACTTTTATCTTCGAAACCTTCAAAGTTCATTAGAATTCAAACAACAAACACCAAACCTCCACAAGATCCCAAAGTACCATTCTCGATTAAAACTCAAAGTAATCTCCTGAGAAATCCAATTCACAATCCAATTCAACAAAGCGGTTTTTTCAATGAACTCGAAATCACTACTAGTCCAGAATCACATCTATCTGAAGTTCAATCTAATCATCAACTTGACTCTTTAATTCCTACTTCACCGATTCAATCAACTTCTAGATCTCTCATTCAGAATCAACCCAAATCTGGACAATGGAAAAGAAAGATGACAGAAGTGAGTGAAAGAGTTTAACCTCTCTTTTTTCTTTCCGCCTCTGCTTCTCTACTCATCATTTTGTTTTGTTTGAATTGTTTTCATTCAGAAAAGACGGGAACAGAATCGGACTCACCAAAGAGCTTATAGAGAAAGAAGGGATGTAAGTCTTTGGAATCCTAGTTAGATTAGTTTATATCTCTATATATCTCACTCTAATTATTACACTACAAAAAAAACAATACTTTATGAATCTTGCTTTTGATCATCAATTAGTATCCTTTCTTTCTGTTTTCCTTCTTAGACTGCTTTAAAGCAAAAAGATGACGAAATAGCTGGATTAAGAAACGAGATAAATGATTTAAAAATTCGAACTGGAAAGTAAGTCAATCGACTGATTGGTCATGTAAAATCACCTTCGTCTCATGGTTTGAAATCATTGACCTAATCTTGATTTCAAAAACCGTTGATAGTACTAATAATCAAGATCAATCAGTTACATCACTTCAACCGAAATCAAATCAACCAATCCCAACACAAAATCTGATGAATACATCAACTTTAAACCCAAGTTCGAATCCAAGATTTCTACCATTACAACAACCATCAATTTATCCAAATCCATCATCATCAAATCATTTAACTCTACCTCAGATTTCAAATCGACATCAACAAATCCCATCAAGAGTTGGAGGTTTAAGTTTACCTCAAATCTCAGATCGACATCAACAAATCCCATTAAGAGTTGGAGGTGGGAATCCTTCCATCCTAAATCATCAAAATCCAAATCGACGTCAATCTTCAATCCCTTCTTCTTCTTCTCAAGCTGACTCTAATCATCTACATCAATCTCGTCTTCCTTCTCCTCCTCCTAATCCTAAACCTACTGATCTATCTGATTAAACCCTTGATTCAAGTTTGTACCAAGCTATCTTTACCTTTAAATCTTTTGAAAAAATCGTTTTCATTGTTAAGAAAATTATGATTTCTATTCGGGTTTGAGATTCATTTTGTACGTATGTATTTGTTTGTTTGTTTCTTTGTTTTTCGGGTTTTTGATCTTAATTCTTCTAGCATGATAGTTATGTACTAAAAAAATTGATCCCTATTTGATATAAAACATTCGACGAAAACAATTTAACCCGCCGTACCATCGATATTGGGTAGACAGTTTTGAAAGCTAGAAAATCTTCTTGTTCAAGTTTCCTTTCATTGACTTCTTTCAGCCTGTGATCGGCTTGAGCTTTTCAGTTCAATTTTATCTTACGTTGATATAAATCAGATTGTGGGCGTGACACAAGAAAAACACACCCAAGGTACGAGTCTAAACCCATCAGGGTAGACGCCTCTGTTTTCGCGAGCTTCACCTGTTGAGAGTGCGGTGAATTGGTGATACACCTCTCTATTGAAGCTCCGATCCCTAACTTCAACCCAGGGTTGAGCTCTCAGTTTAAAACTGGGAGAGTATTTATCAAGTCGATCAAATTGCGGGGGTCGGTGCAGCCAATTTTACAAAAGGCACGCCCTACCGCGTTCTCTAGAAAAACAGGCATGTCTAGGCCCATCCTCTGACAACGCAAAAAAAAAAGAAAACGTGGGAGAACTTCTTCAAGAAACAGTTTAGATTTTGGGTTTGAGAAAGCCAAGTGAATTGAGAAGGGATAAGAGATGATAAAGGAAGTGAAAAAATCAGTCCAAATTCATTCCAACTGTGTTCTGATACATCTTGCCTTTTGTTGCTTAGGAGAATGATTGATCTCAGTCATGGACTGTACATAATTTGGAATAAGTCATCCTTCATCTGTTCTTTGGGCTGTGTTCTGAATAGGCTTGGTGGATTGTTGGGCTGGGATATGGAGATGAAGATGATAAGAGCATCCGCACTCGTGCGGTAACTCGGATGCGGTAAGTGTAGATTTACCGCAACCGCAGGTCTTTTTCCACACCGGTGGAAAAGTAGACCTGCGGTACCTAATTTTCCGATCGGTTTGAGGTAAGGTAGAAGTAAATATAATCATACCCTACCTCGCACATTATCTTTGGTAACGACCCGGGTTTCTCAAAAAGTACCGTCTGGCATTGTAAATGAACAATTTGTGCGGTATACTGTATAAATTCAAATTTGAAACTTTTCACCGGTGTGGAACTTGTACATTACACGTGCAGTAACAAATGCTACGTGGCAGTTACTGTACACCAGTGTGGAATCTTTCCAAAATAACTAACTTTTACCTTACCGTACAGGTAGGTACCACAAATTTAACCAAATCTTACCGCAAACGAGTGCGGATGCTCTAACGATGTTGGTGAGCCTAGGTTAAGGTTGGGTTCAGGTCAGATTGAAGGTCTTTTTTCTTTGTACGACGATCACCCATTCCGCTCCTTGTACACCACCACAATTTCTGATCCTGAATATATCAATCACACATGTACAAATTCAAGTCAAACTAAATCAAAAGGAAAAACCCTATTCAAAATGCCTTTTTTGTATATTTGAAAAAGAAAAAAAGAACATCAACCAATGAATATAATCATTGTGTGATCCGATTTCACATATTTATATCGAAACAGTGAACGATCGATCAAAAAAGAAACATGATCGGCTAAAGATGACTTTTAATCTTCAAAAACTATCATCAATTTCACACAGGCTTCACAGACTCATCAATTTGGACTTCAGTAGGAGCCATCAGGTTGACCTTCAAGATTTCATTGGATTTTGATTCAAACTGATTCCATCAAGGTATAAGATCGTGTAATAAACCTCCAACCAAAGGAACTTTATTAAGAACATGTCCAATTGGAGTACTTCCATCCGAAAATCTGATGATCTCAGTCGAGAATCGAACCACTTGACCACCATGAGGACTGTTGCCTCGGAAGACTAAAGTTGAACGGTAATCCAAATTCTCATTTGGTGCTTGACCTGCAGTAGTTTGAAGTTGACCTTGAAAGACTATCGTATATGGATTCTGAGTGACTAGATGAACTGAATTGACGTTTTTGGATTCTTTGGGTCAATCTTATGATTCTTCAATTTGAGATGTGATCTATGGGATTTAGGACGGATACATACTAGATCGTAAAGTGGTAGTCACTCGACCACCAAAGGCATTCTTATCAAACGCTCTAGCATAATCTAAAATCAATACAAACAAACCTTCATCAGCTCAGCCAAATGTAAAGATTCTTTACAAGTGATTTAGAAATGGGTAAACTTACCATAAGCGTTCTGTGAAGAGTCTTGGGTGTTGAGAAGATCGTTTTTGTTCTCTGCAATATAATTTCTACCGAACACGTTATAGGCACCCACGTAATCTCGTTGTAAAATTCTTTGACCAAAACTCAGGATGAGACCTTCAATTCTTACTGAGTCATGAAAGCTGATAGCTGTAAAATCGTTACATGAGAAATGATGGAATGATTCGAAATGAGAAACTCTTTGGGAGAGATTAACTTTACTTACCAGGATCCATGTATGGGGGTGTGATGCCAACATGTCTTGAGACAGATGAACCATCAGCAAAGCTTTCAACATTGAGATAAAACGATTGGATTTGACCCGCTATGGCTTGTCGACCCCTGAAGGTCACCGTACAAGAATATCTGATGGGTGCATTAGCCGTAGGTCCGGCAGTTGTAGATAGTAACCCATAAAATATATATACAAGTGGATATGTTGAGCCTAGTCTGACTTTTGTTGATCAAAATAAGAAATCAAGGTGTTAGTCACTGTAGATCATTTGAATGTATCCTGATACACTCACTTTGTGTCAAGGTTTGGCTCAAACGACCGCCATAGGTAGATTGTTGAAATGTAGAAATGAAGGCTAACAGAAACCCACAACAATCAATCATTCAAGTTTTGATTCGAAAAAAAAAATGCTTCCAAACCTGTAAAGTCATCTCACATACCAGATCTAGTAGCCAAATTTAATATCTCTCCTCCTGTCACATCGTTCTCGTAACCGATTTGAGTCACTCCTCCAAAATACCCACCTGGTTGAAGTAAATCATATGCGGCTCCAAAATTTCCAGCTTGAACTTGTTGACCAAATTGTAATAATAGACCTTCAATCCGAACAGCATCTACAGGTCTTATCCCTAATGAAACCCCATATAAGTTCACATCAATCAAGAATTTTTTATACATCATTCCAAGTTGAAGATCACTTACTTGGATCA
The DNA here is from genome assembly GCA_022264835.1 of Melampsora americana. NCBI lineage: Eukaryota > Fungi > Basidiomycota > Pucciniomycetes > Pucciniales > Melampsoraceae > Melampsora > Melampsora americana. Next base: position 379,139 of record JAIFHY010000036.1, read on the forward strand.
ATCTGTGGGGATCGAATACCTGGGATATGACTGGCGAGCTGAGATCCATCAGCAAGTCCTTGAAGTTCGATGCTATAGTATCTGATTTGTCCTGCTTGAGGTACACTTCCACTAAAAGTGATGACAGCCCAAAAGGTGATAGGAAGATTAGCAGTAGGACCTGCGTTAGTCATCACCCAACCTCTTAGACCGATTGAAAAAGTCGGAGCTCTGAGTCGATAAACTGATTTAGATTGTGGAAATTCAAAAAACGAAGTTTAATATCTCCGATATAAGTTCATTCAAATCTTCCACAAAATCTCGATTTGAATCGATTTAAAGAGAGAGAGAGAGAAAAAAAAAATTGACAAACCATCTGTTAATTTCAACCTCAATCTTCCACCAAAACTAGATTTTCTAAAAGCGAAGGCGAATTCTATTGAAGATCAATTCAAGATCAATTCATCAACAACACTTTTGATTGAATCAAGACGATTTACCAGATTGACTCACCTTGTGCGTTACGTAAATATTCGACTGCTCCACCTGTCAAATCGTTCTGAAACACGATGGTAGCCTGAGGTCCAAAAACATCGTATGCACCGAAATAATTTCCAGATTGCATGCTGGAGCCGTATTTTAATAAGATACCAGTAATACCACCGATATCACTACCAGCGATCTCTGATGAATGCGATCAAGATAGTCTTGAGAATGATTGTGATTGAATATCAAACCGACATAAATCAAGCTCACCGTGGAAATTTGGAATAGCAAATCCTCCAATACTTCCACCGGCAGCCCCTAGTGAGGGAGAGCCACCGACAGCTCCAGACGGAGGAGCACCCTTAGAAATTCCTACGACGATTTGATCCAAGGATTGGATTTGTCCAAACACTGGACGAGATCCCGAGAAGGTATAGGTGGCACTGAAATCGATAGGAGTGTTTGGTAAAGGTCCACTGGTGAGCGTAATGGTACCAGTGACTGAGATTGTATAAGGTGTGGCTGCTTTGAGAGTGACTGATGGATGTAAGGTTTGGGTTAAAATAAGTGTCTATATCCAGCTCATGTTTTGCGTAAAGAGACATACTGCTAGATAATCCCAATTTCAGCTGGCCTCCATACGAATTCTTGGTGTAGTACTTAACAAATCCTGATGACGTGAATTGATAAAGATAAATGGGTGATTAAAGATTGCGAAGGATTTCCAAAAAAGGTACAAAGGTTTCATTACCATCTCTATCAGTGATCGTGTCTGAATCTCCGAGAAGTTGATTCTTCGCGGTGATCCTAACATTGGGAGCGAAGATAGTCCAGGCATCGGCAAACCTTCCGGATGCAATCTTTGAAGCAAAATCAGCAAAACCACTCTGAAGCGTTATCTGATCAGCGGGCGCGATTCCTTAGATCATGGACAAATTCGTCAGGACCTACACTCAAGAGGAGGAATGATGATATAAAAGATGAGACGTACTGCTATCTATGCTGGCCGTTGATGGACTAGCCTGCATCGTACCAGATGTAGCTGCAGGAACTAACGCACTCGGTGCTGAGATTGCAGCACTTGCAACCGGAGCGACCCTAGCTGGCGATGAATTCTGCACGGGTGCACTCAACGCTGTAGCACCTGGCACTGAAGTGGCCCTAGCAGGCGATTGATTTGGACGAGGTGGTGGTGGCACTTGCGAGGTACTGGAGGAGCTAGAAGGAGACGACGTTTGCGCATTCGGAGTAGGATCGCTACTCGCAAGGCTCACAATCTGATCGTCCGCAAAAACAATCTGTCCAGGACCAGGATGATTCCCAGAAAAAACCCATTTTGTGAGGAAAGTGGCAGGCGTGTTGGGAAGAGGCCCCTTGTCGGTGCTGATAGTACCATCCAACTGGACCGAGAATGGAGACGTGGAGAGAAGGGTGGCTAAAGCATAAACCACTATCAGGAACTCATGACTTCGTTGCGTATGAGGATATTGAGTAACGCACCCTTTGACAAGCTCTGGACAAGTTTCCCATCAAAGCTGGCCTTTTTGTAGATTGCAACGAATTCTGAGAGTGCGATACGTTCGAGTTTGGCGATTAACGCTTCATCATCTCTTCAGTGATGTTCAGAGAAAGAGAACCAACGCGCTTGAGTAGATGCAGTCTCGGGAGATCCTCCCAATAGTTTGTTGGTGAAGGTCACCTTGGCATTTGGGGCCAATAGTGACCATGCCCCTTTCCAATCAGCAGCACCTAGCTTTGCAGAATATTGTAGCAAGAGTTGTTGAAGAGTACTAAGATCGCTCGCAGAAAATTCTGGTAGACAGGAATGATCACATCTTCAATCCAACGTCAAGATTTCAGCTTTGAGGCATACCACAAGTCTGGTGACTCACTTGAATCAAAGGAGGGTTCTGCGCTACTGCGTATGACAAGATTACATACGACGACCACCGCCAAACGGGAGATAGTGAGACCAAGTCTCATGTGAAGAGATTCAAAGGAGAGAAATGATTGAAAATGAGTGATTAAAGATTGTTGGTGCTTGTTAGTCAATGAAGAAACACGGGGAAGCTGATAGCCATCGATCAAGTTTTATTGCTGAGCCAACTTGATTCGAGCACCATTTCCAAACCATCGTAACTCGCGATCCCACTGACCGTGAGATTGGAATTGCTTAACTTTGCCATCTTTGAATGTGATTGATGCAAATTTAAATTTGCGTATTCACATTGATTGAAGTTATCTAAAATTCAATTTACATAATTATGTATTCTTGTCAAATGTTAAGTTGCGTTTCGAATCATTCTAAAGTGAAATTCTCAATGAATTTGAAATACTTGTAATCCATGATTTGACGTGTTAAGGTTTAATCTAGAGAATGTCTAAAACCAATCAAACTTGGTTTTTGACTTTCAATGGTCTTCCTCTTCCACATACAACAACGATCGTCTCTCTGGGCCTCTTCCTTCCATTGACCCACAGCTTCCAGAATTGAAGATCACCAAAATCAACTTATTACCCACTGCCTTCACGATCACCTTGACCACTACTGGACTGACCCACATTCCATCTCACTTCGAACCACACAGCCTACTCTATATCCACCTGTGTCGACTCATACAGCTGTGTATAAGACAGGAGAGTGACCGAGGGCAATAAGCTGTCCTAGTCAATCTTGTGCGGCCAGCGACGACCAGGCGAGACCAGAGCAAATAGCACCCCAGTAAGTCTCGAACCCCCACCCCAAATATCTGTACCCTACCCCGAGTACCGGCTCACAGGCCCGCATACCGTGACACATCATGGTTCACCCTTGATCTCCAACCCAAAAAAACATACGGAACCTTCATCATATCAGTTCATCACCTATCAACTCAATCAACTCATCACCTACACGATCATACCTTCAAGGTTCCAATCAAGCGATTCTATTTCAACAGTATCGATATATCTTAATCGGGGTCATACGCTCTGGTGGAAAAAATATCACGAACGATCCAAACACATCAATTCGACTCCAACCAATCTCCGCTTATCATATCCACTGGCTCCACACCACTTACATCGCAAATAGTTGCAGTACGTGTTTGTGTCAATCAAAATCGTATGTATATATCTTCGTCGTATCTCTCTCTTCATTTCTATCGTCTTCATCGTTCTCCGTTTGATCTCAATTTTTGACAATTGTTCCTTTTTCAATGTTTCCTTTTATCTCTGACCAGCCAAAATCAGCTATGATCACTATGCTTGAACGTGCTGCATCAGCACTGTTTGATCACACATCATCTTCCCAACCCGATCCTACCCAAACCCAACCCACCCTTTTACCAAATTCCGCTCATAGTCACCAAAGCCAAACTGTCCCTAATACCAATGGGTCAACAACTAACCGAGCCAACGCTCGGTCGCAACTCAACCACTTTGTCAATAACGGCATAGCAGATCTTACGGCTTCAAACTCGCCTTCGACCAATTTCCAACCGAGCCGAGCGCCAATTTCAAAAGACGTCATGTTAACCATGACCTCTGAGGAATTGCGCTGCCTTGCTGAGAAGCACTCCACGCCCGGTATCAACCAAGCCCAGATGGACAAGCTGATTGCCTTCCATGAAACTCAACAACATGAACTTGCCATGATGGCACTCGAAATCGGGGTCTCAGTTTCCGCGATCGAAGCTACTTGGTAAGCCATACTCGTTCTGTCATCTGGATTCTTAATCACCGACATATGATGTTCATAGGGGTAAGCGACTTGCGGTTCGAATGGCGACAGCATGGAACCGATTCTTGCAGAGCGATGAGGCTAAGACGCTTTTTAAAATGTGTAAGTGTCATTCTTACTGACACTGCTTGACCTAGAGTTTCTAATTATTTTCACGGCTCAGATGGTGGTATTGCAAATGGGCAGGCCATGAGTGAGTTGTCTGGGATGTGGAAATACATGTCACCTGAAGCCAAGGCGGCTTTCAAGGCCCCATTACCCGATGTGGAGCTTGATTTTGGCGATAAGGTTGTCAGCAATAAGAGGGCTCGTCAAATTGTTCAACCTCGAAGTATCCTCAAGGCCACTCCTACCTCCTTGCAAACATCAGGAATGCAAGTCCAAGCGTTCTTGAGGGACATCCTCACCAAGGTAAGAGACCAACCACTTCATCTTCTTCCTTACTGTATGTGATACGTGTATACTGACCTAGTGTATTCCAGGCAACCCCAATCGCAATGACGTGCAACTGTGAATTTGTGTTTTTTGCTGTGTCAAAGCACTTGGCGACTCACAACTTCCAACACCGGGTTGCCACTCCAGGAGCGCAGCTAGCAGTCGAATTGATCACTGAGACGGCCGGCAGCGATGAGTTTGCTGCTCAACTTCAAAGTTACATCACTGGCAACTCTATCGAGGCAATTGAAGCTAAGAAGAAATGGAAAGGTGAGGCTAATCTTGTTTCTAATCTAGCCCGAGCAGCAAGTTTGACATCTATATCAACACAGGGGACAACGCAAAAAGCATGAAGAAAGAAGTCTTCAGCAGGTTGGGACGCCTTATATGTAAGTCCGTTTCTGTATCAGTCTCTCTTCTTATTTCAAAATGCCTTGTCTAATCTTATTGTTTTTTCTTTGTTGTCAGACGAACACTCCAACACCGCCTTGAGTCATTGGCCTTGGTCAGATTGTGACACGGCTCTTGCGGCATTTGGACTTTGCGTTACTTTAAGGCCCGGATCGAAGTTAAACATCAATGTTCTCAAAACACCATCAGCCCGACTCAGTGGACCGGACAGCCGATTGATCAATTTTGAACTTGATCAGGGTGGTATCAGCCTGCTCCCAATTGAAGGCTCTTCCTGATTCCTGTTGTATATATCTGTGACCACCCAACTGCGCATGTGCACTCAAAATTATTCTGATGTAGTGACTTGAGATAAAATATGTGCTCTGGACTTGATTATACATACATGTAGTAACTTGAGTCTTTTTTATAGTATCACTGACTTGATCTGATGTGCTCTGATCTTGATTTGTGCTCTGATCTTGATTTTACATGAGTGGCTTCACTCTATTTTGTATATACTGACTCAATATGAAATGTGCAAGCTGACTTGATTCCAGATGAATATCACCAGGAGTCAATAACAATAATTTGCCAAACAAAAGAAAGTTGATTTGATATCAACAAAAAAAGTTTGTTTGTGTTCAGTTGTGTCCAACCAGGAGTCAATAACAATAATTTGCCAAACAAAAGAAAGTTGATTTGATATCAACAAAAAAAGTTTGTTTGTGTTCAGTTGTGTCCAACCTACATATGCATACACACATTTAGGAATTGGTGATCAGTCTAAACAATTGTAGATTTTCACATGAGATAAATTTACAGGTCTGATTTATGGGGAGGTGAGATGCACATTTTAAACCAAACATTTCTTTGCTTATGTAGTCATATGCAGCACACAGGTTTAAATATGATTGAATTGCATCAAATACTAACTTGGGCCTAGACAAAAATTGCCAGCCTACAGCTACCCACACAAGGAATAAGCTAAAGTTACAGAAGACACTACACCCACCAAAGAGGATGATGACGGACCAGAATGTGGAATTTGCGCCAAAAAGTACATACCATTTGATGTAGATGTCAGTTTTCCTTGCAATGAGCAACGTAGACTATGTTGTGTATGCCTTAAAAACAAGGTAAAGAGCGTGTTCTACGTTTCATGTCCATACTGCCGGAGTTGTGGCCATTTCAAGAGGGTCATATAGTTAATCCTGAATGAATTTTGACCTTGGATTTGATTTTTGTATTTGATTTTTTGAAATTATGTTTGTTTGATAATATTGATGCATGATCAGCACTGTTGGCAGTTATAGAATTTTTATTGCTGCCCTTATGGAGCTAATGATGAACCTCTTGAAAAATTATATAAGGTAAACAAATTAAATTTCCAAGTACTGAGACTTGACCCCCTTTTGTGAAAGATTAACGTAGTTCCGCAACATGATAGATGATTTTCATCTGCTCTATTGTGTGAAGGACATCTACCGCTCATATCCAGTTGAAATGTATGACTTGAAAACCAAGCACCAGCACCAAAATGATAAGAATTACCGTTATACGTAAATACTGAGGAATTTTAAGTCAATAAGTAGAAGTGATGATGCTCACTAGGAGTGAAGAAAGCGGAAAAACACTGTTTGTAGTAAGAGATACAAATTGGTAAGGAAAGGAGACCGGGTACAATGGGTACAAGTCCCACATATTTATATACTAAAGAATCACCCCAACGGACACAGCAAAAAAGGATATGATTACTGATATTTGACAACATGGGACAGGATTGATAATTGATTAAACAGGTTCACTAATAGATTAGATGACCCAATATGTCATGCTCTCAATTATAATGACATGGTAGCAATTTAATCTCCAGATGCTGAAGGTGGACCACCCTCTCAAACAATTGCGTTAAAGTCACTTGGTATCATAAATCATCAACTCAGATCCAGATATCATATGAATAGCGCTCTCTTCTATCATTCAGATATCATATGAACAGCGCCACTTGGTATCATAAATCATCAACTCAGATCCAGATATCATATGAATAGTGCTCTCTTCTATCATGCAGATATCATATGAACAGCGCTCTCTTCTATCATGCACATATTATGATTGTTTTTCTTGTGTCATATCATCATGTATAAGATGTGTATCATGGTTCATAATTCTAAAAAAAAAACTTTTTATTCATCATTGGTTTAGCTTCTACTCTTATTGGATCCAAGTACAATCACTAAGTCAAGGCCAAGTTACACAAGGCCAAGTTACATACACACTGCAGCGTATGTCACATCAATCCTGTGGATCACAACCTCATGGGTTTCCAATGAAGTAATATAAGGACATAACAAGAAATGATATTAATGAAACTGGTTAATGGTACAAAGAAGAACATTTATTGAGAATATTGAGATCTTTGTACTCCATCCATCTTGCATGTGTTTGTGAGAGTTTTGTGCACAAGTAGGTGCAAAAAGCGTGGGATTTTGAGTTCGAATTCCAGATTTGAAGCTGAAGATGAGGAGATACGGGGAAACACCATTAATGAAAGTTGTTCAAAATACGGAGAAACATAATAACTCACGTGCAAACACTCCATTTGTGGCATCTTCAATGTAAATTAGTGAGTTATTTGCTTGAATAGGTGCCAAAATGCGATTTTTTTGGATTAAAAGTGGATTTCGAGACTGAAGGGGAGGAGATACGACAAAATGTCAATAATGAAAGTTGCTCCACGTGCAAAGATTGACAATAACTCGCGTACAAGTGGCCAAATATCCACATCTTCAATGTGTTTGTGTGCTTTTTGTGCCAGATCAGTGGCCAAAAGCGTGTTTTTCAAATTTTAAATCAAGTTTTGAAGTTGAAGATGAGGTGTTACGGGAAAAGTTCATTAATGAAAATTGTTCAGAATACAAATATACATAAAAACTCACGTACAAATACTCAATTTGTGGCATCTTCCGTATGTTTGTGTGAGTTTTGTGCATGAACAGGTTCCAAAAGAGTGTGATTTTTAGTTTGAAACCGGATTCCAAAGCTGAAGATGAGGAAATAAGGCGAAATGTCATTAATGAATGTTTCTCGGCGTACATAGAAGCATAATAACTCGCGTGCAAATCGCCATTTTGTGGCATCTTCAATGTGTTTGTGTCACTTTTGGCCATATTTTTGTATCAATTTTGGGAAAACACGAGTTTTGCAAAACTTGTCACTTCTGACACACTATGGTTTTTGTCTTCAAGATGGCCATAAAATCTCACAAAAACATTTCAGGACGCACAAATTGAGTATTTGTACGTGAGTTTTTGTATAAATTTGTATTCTGAACAACTTTCATTAATGAAGTTTTCCCATATCACCTCATCTTCAACTTCAAAACTTGATTTAAAACTTAAAAAACATACTTTTGGCACCTGCTCTTGCACAAAACAGACACAAACACATTGAAGATGTGGATATTTGGCCACTTGTACGCGAGTTATTGTCAATCTTTGCACGTGGAGCAACTTTCATTATTGACATTTTGTCGTATCTCCTCCCCTTCAGTCTCGAAATCCACTTTTAATCCAAAAAAATCGCATTTTGGCACCTATTCAAGCAAATAACTCACTAATTTACATTGAAGATGCCACAAATGGAGTGTTTGCACGTGAGTTATTATGTTTCTCCGTATTTTGAACAACTTTCATTAATGGTGTTTCCCCGTATCTCCTCATCTTCAGCTTCAAATCTGGAATTCGAACTCAAAATCCCACGCTTTTTGCACCTACTTGTGCACAAAACTCTCACAAACACATGGAAGTTTAGCAGTGATGCTCATGTGTTTCAAGAAAACTATGAAACTCTTAAATTAAAGGTTGGTCTTGTCGCACACTTTCTTCATTGCACAACTCATGAGGCAAGAACTGTGGAAAATCATTGAAATAAAATACTAAGTTCTCTTTGTCGAGTCTTATTTTGGAGTTTGGCATATCTCTCTCAACTTTCCAGGAACTTTCAAAACATAGATGGCACAAAAAATTGGTTTTTCAAAACTAAACTTTTTTCATTTGTTGTTATCTGATATTTCATAACTAAAACAAAACTTGTATTGAATATAATGTTATCTGATATTTCATAACTAAAACAAAACTTGTATTGAATATAATTGGTTATTTAAGATTTCTATAGCTTACACAATAAGTAGTTTATAATGATGATTATAAACCTATTTGATGATAACTTATATTCCTTCATCAGGATCATCAACAGCAGCCGGTTCCTGTAGCACATTGTCTATCTCATCTAAATGCATGAATTTTTCATACACAACCTCAATCTCCTCATCTTCCAACTCCAACTCGACCTCCATCAAATCCATATCCTGTGCAGCCTGATCCTCTTCCGGCTCCTCTGGAACATTTTCTTCAAGCCTGCGTAAAGCCATATTGTCGTTGTCGAATTCCGGCGCTATGTTGTAGAAGGCGAGTACTCCAGCGATAACACCGTCAAAGTCTCCTTCAATCATCGAGGCATGCTCGTGATATTCGAGGTAATTGACTTGTGCCATCTGATAATGCCACGTACGACTTAAGGCCTCATCGCCAGCCTGCGATGAAGTCGACATTTGGAACACTTCCAAGATGTCAGTGTTCCAATGTTCGTAAAGTCGGCAGTGATGATTGAAGTTCTTGTGTATAATAACCTTCACCGCGACCTTCCGAACCTCAAGTGAGAGAGAGGCCAATCTTGGGTGACCAAGAAAAGTGGCCAGTTGGGCTTGAGTTGCAGGGGATTGTCCAGCAGCCGGGTGGGTTCCGCCAATAAGGAGAAGGAGGTCTTGAAGCTTTCGAAATTCCGCCGTCATCCATCGCATAAGTCGGCGAGTCTCCCATTGGAGTCGTCGAATCTCTTCTTGACCTCTTCGCATGCGAGCTAATGCTCGCATCCCTGCTTGAGTAGGGATATCAATAGCCCATGGCTGGTCATCGTATGTAAAAAGTCCGTCATTCCAAAAATCGTCATCGGCCTCAATGGTCATGAGCTGTTGGAAGTCCATGTGCTTTGGGCTAGCACGACCAGGGAAGGCGGTCTGGAAATTGGTAAGGTGTTGGTTGTAGGTGTCAAGCGCGGGTCGTAACTTGGCTGCACGAGTCTTGATGGCCGCCAATACTTTTTGCTGACCACGGTGACCTGCAGAAAAGAAATGATGAGATATGATATTTGACTTGAGGATCAAAACTAAAACTACTTACCTAATTTAGTAGACATTCCCACCTGCTGTACGATCTCAAGTGGTCGTTTCTCTTCCTTGAGTGCAAGGAAGAGCTGTCGAACTGATGTTTTGGAGTACCAGAGTTTCAAGAACAAGCTGGTATGTTGTTCTGATACATGTTTTGGTAAGTCAGTGTATATAAGCTATGAGCGTTACCAATAAACAGATGACTCACCTGATAAGTCGTTGGTCATTGCATCTGAGCCAACTTTCTTCTTTTGAGCCTGGATCCTCTTTTGAAGGTCTCCAACCAACCGGGCCCGAGCAATTGCTTGCTCAGGCGTTTGAATCACCGTTTGCCTGTGCAGGGACATAAATTATCATGTGAGATACATTGATGAGTTTGAGCCAGAGGACATAGCTTACCAAGCTCTGTTGTGTTCGTCTTCTAGACATAGAAGCTTGCCGAGTTCGAGCTTTTGGATTTCCTGTTGAACTTTTGGGTCTACCATCGCTTCTTTCTGGGCTTTCCATTGTCGATTGAAGAAGTCCTCAGTATACATATGACCCGGTTGATACGGATTGGGGAGAGAATTGATATTGGTCAGTAAGGTCTGGTTCTTCTTTACAGTTTCATGAGCCTGTTTTGTGCGCGCCAAAAGCCATTTTGCTAAAAAAAATATGTCAGTCGTACACTTCAATCTTGTATGGACTAAGTGATTATGACTTACCGCTGTTTTCTAGGAGTACTTGTGTATAATGATCAGTGCGATCACTGATTGCCCAGAATCGATGCATCCTGGTAGAGGTTCGGAGGTATGGGACTAAGGGCGATAAGAAAGACCACAAACGCTCAAGACCTTCGCCATCTGACAATCCCCAGTTCGTGTTGTATCTTGGATTGTATCGAATCTGGCACTTCCACTCGTGTACATATGCATGGAAAACGGAGGTCGCAAACTCCAGGTTTTCTTGATGCTCCGGAAGTAAGTTGCGCTGCCATTGGGATCACAACAATCAGTCATGATAGGAGGTAGTAGTAGCAATGAAAATGTACTTACACACTTCAGATGTCTCTCAAGATGACATCCTATATCATAGAGAACCCCAAATTTCTTGCCAGGGAAATCCTCAAGGATGGACTGAATCACAGCAATCGGATAGTAGAGCCTGAAAGAAAAACATGATGATCATTCTATTCGAATGAAAACAGAAAACCCGAGAAAACTTACTTCTCACCAGTTTTATATATATTAGCAATTCGTAAGGGTACATCGTGGCGGCATGAGGCCGCAAAAAGGCCTGTATCATCACAGTGGGCCCATGTAGATGTATTCCTGAGATCATTAGCTGCTTTATGAGAGTTGGAACACGCATTCTAAAAAGGGTGTTTATCAGTACGAATTAAATGAATTGCAAGGAATTTAGGATTGAAACACAAACCTGGCCACCTTCATCAACGACATCACCTGTCGATTTGACGGCATTCTCATTCTTTTGGATATTGGAGGGTTTGACGAATATGGGGGGATATTGATCATCGAGTGGATGATCTTTACTGGCTTCGGTATTGTGTCGCTGCTGGAAATTGCCGTCCATGCAGAAGATGCTGAAAAATTCTTCATTGGTTGGATCTTCACCTTCGGCTGGCCCAAAGCACCGGGCACACTTGGCTGCCCAAACTTCTTCCTTGGTATGTAACATACCTTCATGTAACATAGAATTTTGAAGCCGAGAGATGCGGCTATATATTTCGTATGAGTTCGAAAAGGGGATCCTGAGAGTACGAGCTTTCTGTTGAATACCTTGAGTAGTAAGTTTGCGGGGAGTGCGTCTGGAGGTGAATCTGATAACTCCTTTGACAAAGCCGGTCTTGTTGAGCCCGGATTCGTCCCATAAGTCGTGGTAGAGTTGCACATAACGGACCGAAAAGGCTGTCCGGGGTCGGGAAGGCGAGCTCGCGACGTATCCTCGGTAGAGTAGCTGAATGACTTCTGGTTGGCACCCACAGAAACTCATGGAAACGCTTTCTGATCCTATTTAGAACGGTCAGAACCATCTCAATCGGTATGTATATATTAGATCACTTACCGAGTATGTCTATGAGATCGATTCGGCGTGCAGGATGGTGATCTTCAGGAGAGCAAACACATCCATGTGGTTTTGCTTCACGGTACGACTCTTGAGTTGTCCAGTTCTTAGTGGTATGCTGACAGGTAAGGTATGTTGCAAGCATTTGGTCCTCGAGTGCACCCCATGCGCTGAAGAAGTCCTGACATTTCGCAAAGTACCTTCGATATCGTCGTCGTCGTGCATGTGGGCCTGGTGCAACTACCTCGTCGCCTTGATCATCGATGTTTGGCTCATCGATCCATTCGTGATCATCGTTTCCAGCGATCCTGACCCATTCTGGTGGTGGTGGAGCTGGAACACGGGGAGGAGGGTGATGAAGTTGATTGAGCCGCTCTTCCCTCTTTTCGGCGAATTTCTTGAATCCGGCTTCGGCTTTTGGAGACCGTTGACGACGTTTAGGATTCGAGACTGATGTGGAGGTGAAGAAGCGATCTAGGCGTTTTCCACCCATGATAGACTAGACTGACAAAACTGAGGACGTTTTAAAATAGAAATTGGAGAGAATTGTCAATAAGGATTGATAGATAGGAAGTAATGATAAGAGATGAAAGTTGATGAAGGAAGAATAAACGATGGCAAGAAAAAGGGACTTACATAGTAAAATATACACCCTTTTGAAGGAAGATGCCTAATACAATCGTTGGAACCATACTCCTTATCAGCAATGCGAGAGGGCAATGATCCACGTGAAGAGTGAGGGGATTTATTGAACCTTGAGTGTGCTGTAGTTGATTGATATGCCGAAAGTTCATGTTGCTGGCGTGAGTAGTGAAGTATTGGCTTTAGTGAGAAGTTTTCGCGGTTTGTCGGCGTTAAATGACACGGTATGCGGGCCTGTGAGCCGGTACTCGGGGTTGGGTAAGATATTTGGGGTGGGGGTTCGAGACTTACTGGGGTGCTATTTGCTCTGGTCTCGCCTGGTCGTCGCTGGCCGCACAAGATTGACTAGGACAGCTTATTGCCCTCGGTCACTCTCCTGTCTTATACACAGCTGTATGAGTCGACACAGGTGCTATATCCCAGAGATTCACCCTCTTCGATCTCAATTAAGACTGTCGCTTTCACCAAACATCCTTCGTCATCTCTCTCAATGGAAGAACCTTTGACCTTCGATCTCAATCAAAACTTATCTCGCATTTGATGTCAATCATAACTTATGTATTGCATTTAATCTCAATCACGAATCCCTTCACTTGGATCTCACTCAAAACTCTTTTGGGCTCAATCTCAGCTGAAGCTCCCTGATCACCAGCTTTTTCAACCAAGAGATGTATTTTATCCACTGGATAAGCCATACTGAAACGTTCGACCTCATGGGATGAAATGAAACTTGACCTGAAAAGTGTTTGTGTCCAGTGTCAATCAAAAAAACCTGTCTGTCCAAACCAATTCAAGGATCGCTAGTATCCGGGATCAATTCAAGATCCTTTGTGTTAAGTTTCAAAAAACAACACTCTCGAATCAATCTCATGAAAACTTCCTTAAATTCGATCTCAACTCTGAGAGATCAAATCCCTGATCAAGAAACAAACAAAACAAATAACTCAGTCTAAATGATATCAATAGGCAATCGCTGATAGATAGTAAAGGGATGAGGTATTTTGTTTTGTAGTAAGAAAGCTTAATGAATTGCTTAATCAAAGTGAAACAATAAAGCAAGAAACAAATCTGAGAACACTGTCATACCTGATCAAGAAACAAACAAAACAAATAACTCAGTCTAAATGATATCAATAGGCAATTGCTGATGGATAGTAAAGGGATGAGGTATTTTGTTTTGTAGTAAGAAAGCTTAATGAATAAAAAGGAAGAAAAGCTTTCTACGCGACTAGATCAAGAATATAAATCAGTGTTACTAACAGTAGTTAGGTTTAGATATCGTGAGTATTAAATGGAGATATTGAAACTAAGTCATAAAATAGACATAACAATCATAGTAGAAACCAACAACACCTATACAGTAGTAAATATCTCCAACAGCCCCCCCTGCTCACAAAGATTTTCGCATCAATAATCCCAACCTTTGATTGCAAGATGATAAGATTTGAGGTCCCACAGCCTTGGTCAAAATGTCCGCAGGCATTTCTTTAGTTGAAACATGAGATACTGTAATTTTTCCTTCCTTAATTAGTTCTCAAATGGAATGGTGACGAATATCAATGTGCTTTGATCAATTGTTAACAGACGCCTCATTACAAAGAAACACCGCACCCTGATTGTCATTTGATAACGGTAAAGTCACAGGAACAGTAATAGAAACCCCCATCAATATATGTTCAAGTAACCTGCAAAGCCACAAACCATGTTTAGCGCAATCCCCAATTGCAAGATATTCAGCTTCAGTTGTAGAAAGTGTGACTGATTGTTGCCGACGACTCTTCCATGACACCACTGACCCAAATACATAAAAACAAACCCCGTAGTTGATCTCCTAGTATCCACATCACCAGCATAATCCACATCAGCAAACCCTTCAATTATTTTACCAGTATCACCATTACCAAATACAATACCATAATTTAAAGTTGATTTAACATATCTCATCAAATGTTTAACAGCAGCCCAATGTGTATCGTTGTGTTTTGAGTTAAACCGAGCAAGATAGCTTACAGCAAATCCAATATCGGGACGTGTTTGAACAGACAAAAAGTTGAGCATTCCAACCGCAGCACGATATTCCTCAATTTCAGACGCTTCTTCCAAAGATGGAGTCGATAAGTGGATGTTCTGAGGGAGAGGTGTCTTGACGCCGTTACAGGATGAGAGACCAAATTGTTCCAGAATATTTTTGCAGTAGTGTGTTTGGTCAAGAGTGATGGTTTTCTTCTGTCTGTCACGTGTGATGTGTACACCAAGATGAAGCGTAGGATTTTCATTCCATTTGAATTTGTAGTGTTGTTTCAGGTCTTCACAAAACTTTTTGAGCATGATTTTGTCGTTCGTGAAAGCCATACCGTCGTCAACGTGCATAGGGATGTGGAAGAATGACTTGCCGGATTGTAAAGAATAAAGTGAGCTATCAACAGGGCATACTTTGAATCCCATGCTTTTCATCTTCTTGTTGAAATCGTCATTGAACTCGCGATGTGCTTGACAAGTACCATAAAGTGATTTGTTGAGAATCATGACGTGATCGGGTTTAGAAGAATCCCGAAAGCCTGTGACTTGTTGCACGTATACCTTATGCTTCATGATGCCATTCAGGAACACGGTCTCAATGTCAAACGACTCCATCTCAATATCCTCAGCAGCGGCCATTGAATACAGTGTGCGTAAAGTATTGGTCATTCCTACGGATGCCCAAGTTGAATCAAAGTCAACACCTTTGATTTGGTGATTCCCTCCTGCAACCCATTGAGCTTTGTAAGTTGTGATCCGTTGAAATTCATCCCGTTTGCGTTTCAAGCGCCACATTCCAGGCAAAACATTTGCATCCTCCGGAGGTTGAGTAAGTGTACCAACATCATGCATCTGTAACGATGTGAATTCTCGAGACATTGCCTCCATCCATGCTTTGTGATTTGGACTCTTCATTGCTTGAGAATATGAAGGTTTGTCGTTTTCAACACCATCGTCAATTGAATTAATGTAAGATGGATTTGTCTCAGCAACAGTGTGATATCTGATGAAATCCCCTAATCTGTCGATGGGTCTGACATTCCGGGTCGGTCGAGTACGAGCAGGGGGAGTAGTTGATTGAGTAGAAGGGGGTGGTTGCTCAGGTGCAGAAGGAATTGGTTGAGAGGAACTTAGGCGTGAGTCCCATATTTTGTCCCAGGACTCATCATTGAGTATAGTTAGCTCTTCAGTGTCAGTGTTTGAGGTTTCAGAAAGTGGAAATCGTGTTTCATCGAATAAAACATCATTAGATATCATGATACGGCCAGACTTTGGATCCCATAATTGGTAAGCACTTGAATTCTTTTCGTACCCCACCATTATTGTTTTCATTGACCAAGGAGAAAGTTTGCCATGATGTCCAGGAGGTATTGTGTATGCTAAGCAACCTATGGCTCTGAGTTGATGATATGGAACTTTGGGCTTGTCAATAGACAAAGCAAGCTTTTGCCAGGCGAACTCAGGACATTCAAATTCAATAGATTTCAAAGGGCATAGGTTTAATATGTACGATGTTGCCATCATAACTTCACCCCATAGTTTCACGGGAAGATTACCATGTATCAGTTGTGTACAAAGACGTTCAGAATTTGTGCGATTGAAACGTTCGACAACAGAGTTCTGTTCAGGTGATTCAGGCGGACCCATCTCACGGACAATACCATGCTCAGCAAGGTAATTTGAAAATTCAGTACTATTAAATTCACCACCACAATCCGTTTTGAACACAGCAATAGAATAAGGGCATTGGTTTGAAAGCATTTTATGAAATATTTTGAAAGCATTAAAGGCATGAGATTTAGATTTTAAAAGGATTGTCCAATTCTTTCTAGTAGCATCGTTGTAGTATTTATAACCCAACAAGGGTTATACAACACGTGAAGAGGATAATCTACTATTATGATTAGTAGAAGCTGTCTAAGACTGCTCTTCTAAAACCAATCAATAAGAATTTATTGATGGAGTACTGATAAGTAAATAAAGAAATATTATTATTATGAATAAGAGAAAAGCGCCTTGATTGATTTTAATAAACTCAATACTTTTATTAGTATTATTCCCAATGACTTTTGAGTCTTACAATACAATTCTTTAAAGTAAATTTCTCTTTATAACATTGATAAAGGGCGTATTTAAGTGATCTGATACTACTAAAATAAGTTTATAATGATAAACAAAATAATAGCCACGTAGAAGATAAAGAAAAAAGGGAAGAAAAAACTCTTGACAACCCAATTACAACTATATATAACCCATTTCTCAAAAGAAATCCACGGTAAACAGCCTCATAACCTCTTCTTTACCACTTTAATATACCTCTTACCACGTCATAGCCTCTTCTTATGATCAAACTTAGTTTCCTTCATTTTTATTACATCATAATTACTCATAGTAAACCTTCATGATTGTTAATTTGATCTTCTTTTGATTCTAAATAAGCCATTTCTGATTTTTAAAATTACTAATTTCTTCAATTCTTGTTCAATTTTTGATTACTAAAGTGCATTGAATAGATATTTGTTTACCATCCAAGACCATACACCACAATCCCACCTTCTGATGAGTAATGATAAAGTTATTGAGTTGTAAATAATGAGAAAACCTTATTCTGTAAGTTATTACACGTTGAAAACCCATATTACATATGAATACAGAAGCCAAAACCCATGATACAGCCTGTTTACCAATATTACATATGCGCTGATTTTCATTCTCGAATTTCATATTTTCATTTGTTTCTTATTATAAAAGTTTTTTATGAGTCTTGATATAGTTAAAGTGAAGTTTGTACATTATAGACCTTTAGATTCTGCGTCGATTGAGCCATTTTTCGGCCAATTCGGTGAAGTTTTGATATGTATTACTAATAAAAAACTACCATTTTGATCAGATCGCTCATCATTGAGATTTGGGCCGCGTTCGAAATGTTCGAAATACTCTCTTTCCGTCCTCTCTCCCTGATTTTCACTACTTCTCTCTAAGGTAAGCCCCATTTTGCTCTTATCAAACCCCACCTAAAATCATCTCAAGAATCCATTCCCGCCTTCACTTTTTTTTATAAATATTTTTATTAACTCTTAAAAACCTAAATTTCAATCATTTTACCACTTTTGACGTCATTTCTCTTTAATCACTCTTCTTTAATTGAATTCAACTTTGCTGTTCTTTCTTCTTATGATCAATTTTAATTTATTCTTAAGATCTTCTTCTTAAATCCCTCATTTTAGTAATCAACTGAATTTAAACTTCTTTGCTTCTGAATTTGTAAAGTATTATGTAAAAATAAATTTGTATAGCTTGTTTACCACTTAATCACGGTGAAATTAAAGATATTATTATATTGATGTACTGATAACATAAAAGAACCCTTTAAATAAATTTCTAAAGCACTAAGAAGTTTTAATTTTTTTTTTTTCCTAATCACGGCTATAAATTGATCACCACATCGTCTATCAAAACCATAGTGTAAAGAAAACCACCAATAGTAGGAACAGGAAATGGACCAGCCAGGTCACAATGTACGCAATAAAGAGGCACTTTAGACCGTGAAAGGTTACCAGAATGACTGTGGCGCGTTTGTTTCCCCACAGTGCAGGCTTGACAGTTTGTTGATATATTTGGATCAAGTCGAAGGACATCTTCCAAGACATCCCTGGTGCTTCTGTGATTCAAATGTCCAAGTCGCAAATGCCAGACATTAGCTTCATTAGGCAGATCGGTCTTTGTTGAAAACGCACGTGGTTTAGCATGATGATAGAAGCGCCAAAACCCTCCGGGAGAATCCTCTTTGTATGCCGGAATGATGTGATTGCCGTTGGAGAAGTAAATGTTGAGATCGTTCACATTTGTTCCATAGTAAGGGTCAACAATTCTGTATCCAGAACCGTACAATGAGGTGACAGAGATGAGGTTGGCAGGAAGAGATGGTGAATGAAGAACATTCGGAATATCAACCACAGTCCTTATACCTTTGTTGTTGATAGCGTTCAACCGTGCCATCCCCATCTTAGTAGCAACGATACGCAAGGACTTGTCAGCGTTAGCAACATTAATCCAGACCGGTGGCACATCATGTATGTCGTCAAGCAGCATGGCATCACCAAACATGTGTTGATTGCAGCCCGTATTGGCAAGTGTTGGTCGATGAGAATTGACAGCAGGAGGGTACGTTGACGACAGTTGGACCTCAGCATCACCGTCATTTGCTACTGCATTGAAAGACGTAGCGAATTGGCAAAGAGGATCAGTGGTATTGTTGGCGGATCCATCTGGCTGGGAAGCTGGCTGGGAAAACGGAACATTGACGGCAGGCAAAGGTACAGGTTGTTGTGGAGCAGATACATTGTAGCCAATTACACCTGTGGCAACTAATTGATTGTATCGTTTGACCTTCTCCTCGTTCAAAACTCCACCAGACTGAGGGTTTCTGGGTTTCGATTGAGAGGTTTGAGTGGGAGCAGTGCCATTACGTCTTTGCTGCTTGGAGCAAGAGCCGTTGGTGTGGTTGTACTGCCAATGCTCCCTTAGAACACAGAGAGCAGAAGGAGACTTGTCGGTGTGATACGGTGCGCTAGAGTGCATAGGAGCAGATCCATTCGAATATTGAAGTGGCCTAGCATTAGCACCAAGGGCTACAGCGACTTCATTGACGTTGTTCAAAGCAGACTTGGTGCAAAGCTGGGATATAACTTTGGAGGTAGATAAAGTTTTCAAATCTCCAAAAAGTTGATCACGAATGGTTGCAAATTGTTCACCAGGGAAACTGAGAAGTAGAAATACAGCTAATAACTTGTCACTGATCTTCAATTCAGTGTCGGTGGATGTTGCCTCAGCTAACTGGGTGTGTAAATCATGTATACCATCAAGAAAATTGGATACAGTGTCGGAACCCGTGTAACAAATGTTAGCAACCTTGGCTATGAGGGTTGCAACCTCAAGGCTGTCATCTTGAGAAGAATGTTCAAGAAGTAATTCATAGGCCTTCTTGGGATCTTCAATCCCACGTATGATCGGTAATCAAGTGGATGAAATGGAAGCTCGGATGATTTCGAGCACAGTGGCTTTTTCAGCCTCAAGAATTTCAAGTTTCTCAAGGTCTTTGGTATCAGATTCAGATAACTTTACATCTTGAGTGATGTATTTGTACAGACGTCGGCCGCGTAGATAAGTCTTGAGGCCTAAGTTCCAGTCAACTTTGTTTGAATCATTAAGTTTAGGAATCTGACCGATGAGGAAAGAAGAATGATTGTTTGAAGAAGAGTACGCGTTGGTAGACATGGTCGATTTAGTTTCAGTGTTGGGAACCGACTGAGCTTTGGTTCTAGTGATTGACACGGTAGGCGCTACTTCTTCAGTCACACCTTCTCCAGTGGAATCCCGTCAGCCAGGGTGGGAGAGTTGGATGTGGAGTAATTGAACTATACAATCGATAAGATTCGGAAGATCAGCGAAGATTTGGGTTTAATTGAATTGATAAAGTTTTGGATCTTATTGAAGGTCGAAAAAGGTATTTCGAATAGGTAAAGGTATTTCAAGTTTGAATGGTACGGATTCTGTGCTAGCAGAGCCGTGTTCAGAACTCTAGTTTACCGTCATTTGAATCTGTTGTTGAGCTGGTTGAGCTGGGCTCATAACCTGAGAGATCAAATCCCTGATCAAGAACCAAACAAAACAAATAACTCAGTCTAAACGATATCAATAGGCAATCGCTGATAGATAGTAAAGGGATGAGGTATTTTGTTTTGTAGTAAGAAAGCTTAATGAATTGCTTAATCAAAGTGAAACAATAAAGCAAGAAACAAATCTGAGAACACTGTCATACCTGATCAAGAAACAAACAAAACAAATAACTCAGTCTAAATGATATAAATAGGCAATTGCTGATAGATAGTAAAGGGATGAGGTATTTTGTTTTGTAGTAAGAAAGCTTAATGAATAAAAAGGAAGAAAAGCTTTCTACGCGACTAGATCAAGAATATAAATCAGCGTTACTAACCACCCCCTTTGGCAACGCACATGTGACATGTGGGACCCACCAAAAAGTCCCACACATTCTTGGTCCCATGTGCGACCAAGATTTGACATTTGGTAAACCCAAATGTGTCAAAAGTCCCACACCAATTTTTGCCCATATGGGCAAAAATTGGTCCCATTCTTGAATAGTCCAAAAAGTTGTATTTTTTTTGGTCATATGGGACTTCAACCCATCAAGAGTCTTTTGACTTGTAATTTTTTTTCCTCTTTGATCAATCTTCCCCTCTCTAACAATCACTTTTTGTTTAACTTCTCACCGACCCCTACTTGATTTTCTTCGATTGACTTCTCTTTCAATCACATTTGACTTCAAATAAAAAATTATTCATTTCAACCCAATTCATGATCATTTGAATAATCTAAAATTATAAAACTTATACGTTGTTATTAACTCTTCTCTCTTGCAATATCATTGTACATTAATATCGACCTGAATAAATAAAACAGTGAGACTGATTTGAAGCTGAGATACAGAATGACGGTGAGAAAGACAAAGAGGAAGAGGAGAATCGAGTTATTTGTACTCGATTCACTCATAGATGATAACAAACAATCAAGTCGAAACTCATTCTTGGAAAGAGTCAGGTGATCATTTCTTTGAATCTCAAGATGATAGCTTAATGAATGATCACAATAGTAAGAATTCAAAACTGACCAGCGAGAAAAGAAAGGCTCAGAATCGAGTGTGAGGTCTCTTCACTTTAACGTCTCGATCATCTTTTTCTTTAAACTCACCTCTCATCCCTTCCTGAGCTCATCATACCAGTGCCCAGAAGTCCAGGAATACCAGAGTCAACCTTCTCCTTGAGTGAAGGAGTTGAGGTAGCGGGATTGGTAGAATTGAAGCTACGTCCACCAGGAAATCTTTCTGGAGCGTGTGCAGCTAAGAATCCGCCTTTGCAAGCAAATACACTGGGAGCTTTGGAAGGACCAGCATTGACAGGTGCAGCGGTCAGTGCTACCTTTGCTCTACCTGGAATATGCTTTGTACAAGGGTTGAGATTAGAAGTAGATGATTCTTCATCTTTGTCAGGATGATTCACCTTTTTCCAAATGGCAAAGTTGCGGTAAACTCGTCAACAATCACATTATGCAAACGCTGACGAGTTTACCGAATGTCTTTTCATAAGGAAGACATTCGGTTACACACACGGTGAGAAATTTTCTCACCGTGATGCAAAAGTTGCATATGTAACTTTTTGCAACTTTTGTTGCCGAAGGGGGTGAACAGTAGTTAGGTTTAGATCTTGTGAGTATTAAATGGAGATATTGAAACTAAGTCATAAAATAGACATAACAATCATAGTAGAAACCAACAACACATATACAGTAGTAAATATCTCCAACAAACTCAGTGTCTTTCTACCAAAAGTTCGGAACCTATCGATCGGGGTTTTTTTTATCAAAGATTCACTCCAATCAGCGGTTATCTTAGAGAGCCAATCCTCTCAATTCAAGGCTTTGATTGATCGATTTTCCACACCAGTTGTTAAATTTTGAATTTTGCAAACTATTCATTCTTAGCTGACCCCTCTGATGACTCACAAATTTGTGGAGTTTCTTGATTTTTTAGACTCAGCGTTAACCGATGAAAGTCTCTCAAATTTATTGCATCAGTCAAACGATCTTCTGGCTAAGCCTGTCTCCAATCAGTTTTTCTCTGTTTTTTCCCGTTTCTGTGTACCTCTCATGTTGAATAATGGCACTTCATTTTCAAAAAACGCTGTATATATCTCTCTTATTGATAGTTACCTTTGTTATTTGTTGAATGTGGACTTCTTCATATTCCTCAGGAGGTGTTTCTTTAAGTACTGTTCAAGTTATCAAAGAGATTCAAGAACTAGAGAATCTCTAAATTCATGGGAGTTCCTCTTGGTTCAGAGTTCACAGGACTTCAAATATCACTAGGTGATATTTCCCTTGATCAATAAACTCTATAGTATAACATTGTTGGCTAGGGTTACAAAACTAGACTGTGGTTTCTACTTTTAATCCTGCTAGCAGACTCTTGTCTTGCATCAACTCCTGGATATGGATCCAAAACCCTTGGTTAAAAGGTCAACTAACTGAAGTCAGTGCTGATTTGATCACACTACTTCATTGATGGCTTTATTTAGCACTTCAAGTAAAGTTCTCACGCACTCACCAAGCTTACTTTATCAGGAAAACCTTATTCTTTAGTGTTTCACTAGGCTAAAAGAGGCTAGTAGCTCACAAGCATTGAGACAAGAAATATCAGCTGTTATTAGTTGGAGGTGTCAATGTCTAAGAAGACTATTTATATAGTGCGTGATGTTAGCACTCTTCTCCTACAAGCTCAGGTATGCAGACCTTTGCTGACCTAAAGGTTTGGGAGGAAAGGTAAATGTGAGAAAAGAAAGGTAAGCTCGAATAGCTCTGACTAGTTGATCTTATGGATTTCTCTTTCCAAAAGATATTATGTATTGCTCAATAGCTAACCTATTTATATAGTGCGTAATGTTAGCACTCTTCTCCTACAAGCTCAGGTATGCAGACCTTTGCTGACCTAAATCAAAGAAACAAAAATAGAGAGAAATAAAACATGTCAGACTAGATAAGTTATGTAGATTAATTTATAATGTGTACCTAAAGGTTTGGGAGGAAAGGTAAATGTGAGAAAAGAAAGGTAAGCTCAAATAGCTCTGACTAGTTGATCTTATGGATTCTAATATATGTATATAAAATTATATCAGTAATAATGATGTAACAACAATATCTAAAAGAAACACTTACTCTCTTTCCAAAAGATGAGGAAAGAGAGACAGTGTAAGAGAGAGACAAACATATATGTAAAGAATAATTTTTAGAAATGAGAACATATTGGGAATGATGTTCATCAATGTTAATGGGAATATTATAAGTCTGATCTAAACCAATACACTACTACACCGTGACACATATCTCATCACTATGTGTCTTGATTGTATTTCAACAGGAGGGGGGGAACAAATAGACTTCAACTCAGGACCAAGATAATCAGAGGGAAAGAAAAGACTTGGCAGTATGGAAGACAATTTATCAAGGGCAAAACAGTCATGGAACCCATACCTCCACATCACTAGCTTGCAACACATTGTAAAGGACACATGGTCCTGACTCAAAGGAAAGTCCTTGAATGAGGGAATAAGGATTCAGCTGCCAAGTAGTTGACTTAATTTCTTAGAACTCAAGGAACTGATTTATATTGGCTGACTCCAAAAGATGTAAAATTAAGATCAGTTGGTCAATCTCTAAAGGAATACACATGAATAAGAATGAAAATGAAAATAGGTGAAAGAAAAAACAACAAAACAAACCTGACTCCCAAGGATGTGAAAATGAGATCAGTCTCAATTCCTTGTAGGGGCAGTATAGAATGAATCTTGGAGTGAAAAATTAAGTAATAGAGCAACTGTTAAGTCTTAAGGTTACTGGTCTAGACTAGGTACTGTGAGATATGTTTGTTGTGGTATCCAATGTATCACTGTTTTTCCTTTTCAGTATGTGTGTGTGTGGTGTTTATTTTCTTTTAATTTTCATTTGTTTTCTGTGCGCTTTGTTTGCTTTATCTTTCTTTTAATTGTTCTACATCGAGACCATTAGATTCATTCATGTCAAGGACTTCCGGTCAAAGTACTCACATTTAATCAAGAACAAGATCAAATAGAATGCTGTGGCAAGGAATCTACAAATATAGTTGCTTCTATGACAATTCAAGGATCAACTCAACCTAATTAAAGATCTGTCTTTACCTTTTTGGGAATAGGTCACATGTGACCTGAGAAGCATTTGTTTTATGTGCTGCTAATCTTTGTCTCATACTGTCTTGTCTTTGTATCACTCAGATTTCTTTTCTTCATCAAACAGAAATCTGTAAGTGTTTTCCTACATCATGATTATTATCAAGCCTACTCTAACTGTTTACTTTAACTATTTTTCATTTGACAGATCTTATATTTACTTACTTTCTCTCAACTTATCTCTTGCCTTTGATCCCTGTTGCCACATGCACAGGTTTGTTTTCTTTATTATCATTTCTATCATTTCCTGACTGACATAGATGTACATGTATCTTACTGCCTTGCGTGCAGGTTTGTCTTTAGCTCTTTGAAGCTTTGTATTGGTGTGTTGCTGTTATGCTTACTTGAACCTGATTACCCCAGGCTCCCATGTGATTACAGCATTGCCAACTGCTTCTTGAGCTCAAGTTCTGCTAGAACTCCTCAACTCCTCAATGTTTATATCCAATATATTGTGCTTGAGGTGATGAGTACATCATGGCACCCATCCAACAACTCCTTCAATCGGACAAAATTATTAAGGTTGTATGGATGTGCAGCTGGCATCTTGAAGGAGTGTCAGAAATAAGGTCAATTTGAGGCCACTTCAAAAAGATATTGGGTTGCAACAATGATATCCATGAAACCAAAACCTTGACTTGAGCTCCATAACTGCTACTAGAATCACATTTACTTCTTGGTGATTTTTCTTGCACATTGGCTTTGTGATGGTGACTCCTTATAGGGTGTTGAAGTTTTGAAAATTATTCATAATCATCTTTACCTTTGATGTAGAAGGCTTCCTCAGATTCACTACCACATCATGATAGTCCCTTGTAGGTGATCAAGACACCATCTTTTTTTGGTCCGGTAGATGTGCTGCTTTTTCAGTTCTGGTCAGTTCTGTGGAAGATTTTGTTTGAAAGACTGAACATTCTAACAATAGGGCTGCCCTCTGGGCCCTCATGCCAAGATGATGCTCAGGTCCCAAGCCTACTTTGAAGTGAATCTAACCAAACACAACTTTACACAAAAGGACTTCTGCAACGTCAGATGGGGGGAGAACCACTTGGAACACCATTAAAGTCAATCAATCACATTTTTTGCTACAAAACCTCTGGCTTTGTTAAAATTCAACCTTTTCTTCCATTTGTCTCACTCCATCCTTGATTGAGATATGCAACTTTTGTGAAAAGGCTTCAAGCAGTGGTTACAGGCGGTCTCAGTTGTGAACTTTACAAACTCCTCCAACATGAGAATATTGAAGCCCATTTTCATTCTTGCATATATGCGTTTCTTGAGCTTCAAATATCTATCTGATGGGAAATATCTGATTGCAAAAAAAATTCATCCAAGAGATCAATCACTAACCTTCAATCCTCCTCTGCTGATAAAGCTCCCCAGAATGATTCCGCAAAAAAACTCTTAACTGGACTTGAGCTACGCAAAATCCTCAATTCACCCTCACAAGTGGAGCTTTGTTCCGCCATGTCGGGGTGATGGCATGCGAGCAACCCGCTTAAATCGGGTTTGAAATCAACCGATACCCGCTCCAGGCTAAGCCCTGACCCCCGAATGCTGAGGATCGAAGCGCCGGGTTGCCAGCTCTTTTCTGCTGGGCCAAAACTCGGCTCGCCCCCGGTGAGAGGCGGCCGACACTCCGGACCCGGCGTAATTTTCGAGGTGAAATGACGTAATCTCGGTCAATTGGAAGTTGACTTGTGATCGAGTTTGACTTCTCTTCAGCTCAGCAAGTACATAAATTATTATCATCAAGTAAACACTCCACTATCATGACTCTCTCTAATCCTGGTCAGTATTCCACTATCATCAATTAGTGTCAACCCTCAAGCTCAATCTTTAATTGATGGGTTTCTATACATCATCCCAGCACCTTTCACGCAAAACCCACACAGCTTACTCGTCGTTCCAGGTCCGATTGAAGTCTCGGACGCCGTTTTGCTCTCCAATGCATCAGCTTCAGTGTCTCATGTCTCTCCAGATTTTGTCCAAATCTTCAAAAAAACGCTTTCAATGATACTCGAAGTTCTTTATGCTCCTCCAGCTGCTCAACCATTTGTGATCGCCGGCTCTGGAACTCTCGGTTGGGATTTGACCGCGGCCAACTTGATCGAACAAGGGGAGCTTGCCCTCGTACTTAACAATGGTTACTTTGGCGATTCATTCCAGGATTGTCTTGAGACTTACGGCGCGACTGTTCACACCATCCAAGCTGAACTTGGCCATACGGTTACTCCCGATCAACTGGCAACGTATCTCGAAAAAGCCAAGAGTGAGAAGAAAAGTTATAAATTGATCACCATAACCCATTGCGACACTTCAACAGGTGTACTAGCCGATGCCAAAGCATTGTCCGAGGTGATACAAAAGCATTCTCCGCAATCGTTGATCATCTTGGATGCAGTTTGTAGTGTGGCCAGTGAAGAGATCAAGTTTGAAAAGTGGGGTCTTGATATGGTTCTGACAGCCTCTCAAAAAGGACTAGGATGTCCACCAGGTCTTTGTATCTGTGTGGCCTCCGAACGTGCGATCAAAGTCTTTGAGGCGCGCAAATCTCGACCTGGGTCCTACTATGCTTCTTGGAAAAAGTGGCTACCAGGTTAGTGAATTTTGCCGTGACCCGAATTTTAGTAACGCACAAATGGCATCGGAGTATCTGACATCAGTTTGACTTTTGTGATCGTGTGCAGTCATGAAAGCATACCAATCAGGAAGTCCAGCATATTTTGCTACGCCGTAAGCCCCTTGTGATCGAACGAAATCGGATGTGAACTACAACTGACCTATATCATTCAAATTGATCACAATCATTTCATGGGACAACAGGCCTACTAATTTAATTACAGTGAGTTTATATTCTTTTACTAAAGATCATTCTGAGGACTAAACCATTGTCAATCATTCCTCCAGGCTCTCCTCACCTCCTTGAATTCCATCCTCAAATCTTCGCCAAGTCTAGAAGAGAGATTCCAACTTCACAAAAAATCGTCCGATCGTATTAAGAAAGCTGTGGACGGCCTTGGTTTGAAACAGGTTCCAGTGAACCCAGATTCAAGTGCTCACGGAATGACTGCTGTCTATCTTCCTGATGGTATAACCCCAGCAGGTGAGTTTTTCGGTTCATTTCTACGTTTCGAGATTACTGAACTTCGGATCCGACTTTGCTTTCAACAGAAGTGGTAGCTAAAATGAGTGCCAAGGGATTAGTGATTGCAGGCGGACTTCATAAAGACGTTAAAGATCGTTACATTCGAATTGGACATATGGGTATCACTGCTGTTGATGAAGAGAGAGGAGATGTGGACAGAATTGTTAAAGGCTTGAATGAGTCCTTCAAAGACCTTGGGTTCCAAGCTAATTGAACCATCAGTCTGTTATTTTTGATCCTGAAGTAATATATGTATCCTGGCTATATGTTGTGCTTTTGATCATATGTGAAGCACTAAGCATCAATAAAGTCTGCATTGTGCCCGTGGTGATTTGTAGAGTGGAATATACGAGTGTACATACTATTTGATGATTCTGATTTCAGTTTTTTTCCTTGTAAAACACGTCTTATACAACTAAATACGTATGAAAATGTGCACCAATGTGATAATCATCAGGAGAATGATGCACATGCAAAATGATCAAAATGACTAACCAATAAGTCAACCCAAATCAATTGATTGCAGTCTCGAACTAACCAGTGACTAATTCTTACCTTCAAATTCAGAACATATGCTGATGATGTCTAGGAAGTTAGCCCAAACCTTCTTCATATCTTTGATCCTTGGTGCTTCTTGTCAGTTTGATGGAATCATATATATTTGTGATATCCTTACACTATAGCTGGTAGACCTTATCAATCATAGCACAAGGGAACATTTGGTCTTGATTTCAATGGAATATTAGTTTCTGACCATGATTCTTCTCCTCATCTAAGCCCACTTTCTGTTGAGAAATTGTGTCTGCTCCTCTGTGAATTGCCTCAGGCAGATCTGATGATCTGAATTGGGATTCCTGGACAGGGGAGTTGAGTTTGCACTGTGCATACTCAAATATATTCCCATCATTTATTTTAAGTGCCACTGATTGATCAGTTTCCAATACTTCACCAACCCAATGGCTCCTCCAATTGGCTAGTATATATCTAATTTTGCTTAACAATCAAGAGTATTCACAGAGATAATTTCCTCCTGATGTCCATCAAAATTCGAGATTCAATTTATCACTGACTTGGACCCACAAGCTTTAAGGGCTCCAAATTGTGAACAGGAGGGGTGCAAATCTGGAAAAGTCAATGGAGTCAAATATACGTGGCTGACAGACCTGCCTTTGCCACAGAATAAAGAATGAAAGCTGGTAGTTTTTTGCTTGCAAGATTGAGAATGGATTTGATGTGTTGAACTTGAGCACTTGAGCTGTCTTTATCTCAGAAATTTTACTCTGTCTTGAGAGGCCATCTCTTTATCCTGGGGGTTGTACTGTGTGTTTTTTGGTCCCAATTATGACTATCTGTCACTCTCAAAAAGGAAAATTTGAGTTTCCATGATAACAGAGTAAGTGAAGCTCCTTGATTGTTATTTTGCCAACTGCTAGGGACCCAGAGATCAAGAAAATTATACCTGAATTATCTGGACCCAATTTTCATCTATTGTTTTTCTCTTCAATGAACCTTGAGCTTGCAGAGCCCTCCAATCTCTGAACTCCATTCACTATTTAAAAGCTGTTGCTTCCTTCACTATAAAGGTGATAGCTCTTGTGACAAGGAACCAAATTGTTCAGACAGAAGAGCAAAGGACACACCACTGTTGCTATAAGAATGCATCAAGAATCATTTGGATCTCAAGACATCATCAGCCTGTTTTGCCCCAATTGTGTCAGATCAGGTTCTGAATTCTTTTGCCTAGTTACTTTGTTCAACACCAAGCAATGTCACTTGTGCCAGGTTCAAGGAATCTATGATTGCACAAGTAATTGGTGATAGATGTGGAAGCAGTGGGCTGAAGATACTTGGAGAATTTTGGAAACCACTATAGACCAATCAAGAATTAGAAAAAAATTGATCTGCATATCAAATTTTCATTGAGAATACTTACAAGTCTGATGACCACTCTAAACCTTCATTTGTGTGCAAAACTATGAAGAAATAGAAAAGTTAGGTGGGGTGCTTTTGAAGGGCAGAAATGTTCACATATGTTGCAGTGTAGGTTGTGTAAGGCCCCGTTTGGTAGCCGTCAACCTCTCAGGTTGACCCAGCCAAATGCTCAGGCGTATACCTGAGAGGTATTTTAGATGCCAACCTGAGTGTCAAACCGTTCAGTACAGGTTTTTCGAAAACCAGTTGAGTGTACACCTCTCAGGTCTACCAGCCAAATTGGTCAACCTCTCAGGTTGGCCGTTTTGCGAGAATCTGGCAGGTTGACCTGGCTATTGCCATAGACTTGCCCGAGGTCCTTGTTGTTAGGCTGAAACAGGACTTTTCGATGCGATGAATTTTCCTGAAACCCATGATCTGACAGGTTTCAACCCGGTCAAAATCAGGCTACCGAACACATGAAGATGTCAGACAACCCGCAAGGTAGACGTTGTCTACTCGCGCATGCGCAAGTAGACGCCTCTGAGGTGTACACCTGCGAGGTTGACGGCTACCAAACGGGGCCTAATGCATGGGTGGGCTGAGGAGCCCGGGGAATTGGAGAATCCTGCAGTCCTCCTTACTGGGTCTAGGGATCAGTCAGCTCTCATTACCATTCCCTCCGGTGATGGGTGGTCTTGGGGGCTGTCCTTGCAGACAAAGAAAAATTGATCACCAAGGGATTTGACTGCATCCTCAGGTAGACAGGTGCTTACAGGCTGTCAGCCCAGGGCCTGTTCTGGGTCTCTGAATAAAAAAGAAGCACCAGGGATGATGGGGTGGGTCCCCATTCTGGCGTTGCAGAAAGGATTTGGCAGCCAGATGCCTTGATCTCAGGATGGGCCCTGAGAGCATCCACTATTGTCTCTGTAAACAGCCTTGGTGCAGCAAATTTTACAGTACTGATGCCCAAAATCTCCAATCGTGTCAAAAACACGATTCAGTACCTACCTTTTTGGTAGAAATTTGGCAGAGGTCCAGCAAATTTGCAGGACCTTTGCCGACTCGGTATCTACAGTAGATTCCATAAATGATAAAATCGAGAATTTTTCGAAATCAACTGGTGGTCCGTGTGTCACCTGTGAAAGGTTTCAAAGACCAACTAAAATATTGTCATCAATATATTGTTAACACCTTGAGCCTCAAACCTTTGGTGGTGCAGTGGTAAGAAGGTGTGATTGGTTACTGCAGTTGTGGTGGTTACCTGTGTTCGACTCCTGTGGCCTTTTTATTTCCCACTATTTTTGTTCAAAGTTAATGATGGCGCGCCAACACTCATATCTGAGCTAACAACAATATTCTACTATTTCATTGTTTTATTTCATGATAACAAGCAAGTTGTATAGGAAAATTGGTCAAAAAATTGTGACGACCAAAAAGGCAGCCAGTCAGGCTCGAACTCAAAAACACACAGCTGTGAAGCGCAGTGTCAAACCCACCAAGCAGGCACTCAACCCACTGTGCCACAAATTCTCTGACGCTAATCTGTTTTTCCTGGCCAGCTTAGTTTTTTTGTATGCATTTCTAGACCTTTCACAGGTGGCACACGGACCACCTGTCGATTTAAAATTTTCTCGATTTCATCATTTATGGAACCTACTGTACCAATTTTGCTTGGGCTACCAAGCAAACGGGACACCACAAGTTATCAATTTCCACCACAAGTCATTGATTTCACTCATATCTCTCCTAGTTCAACTCATTGATCCATTCCATTCCATTTCAAATCACCAAATTCAATCCCTAGTATATCATTTCACCTTCAAAAAAATTCTTTTTATCTTCCATTTTTTCCAATTCCTTTGTAATCTTTGTCTTGTCTTTGATGAAATAAACCAATCCTCCATAAGATGAGATTTTTTCCAATCCATTGGATCCTCCAAAAATGTGCAGATTTTTTTGCAGAAGGCATGATTGTGGGACAGAGTCTATTCTGTACAGTACGTACTGTACAGAATATATTTTACCTTGACGATAGTGGAAATTGACAAGTCGGTATGTACTTCCACTGTACTTTTCAGACTGTTACAGTAAATTTACTGAAAATTTATTGTAACGATAGTGGATGCTCTGACCCCCAAATGCCTGAGATGAAGGGTGCTGGCTCCCAATTCTTTCCAAAAAGTCAGAATAGGGACTGAGACCAGCTTCCCTGCTACAGTTTTCAGGCCTGAGACCCAGCCCAGTGTCCAACCATGTTAATCAACAGGAACTGCCGGGTGGACAGGGGAATTCAGGGGATTGCCAAAGTTCCCCATATTCCTGGGGCTTGAGCTTTCTTGCCGTGAACCATTATATCAGAGAGATGAGCAAGGATTTTGATGCCCCAGTCCTTGCACACTAGAAAGGCTGAGCCCCAGGCTTCCCATTGTTATCTTGCATAGCACAGCTATCTTTCAATCATGGCTGTCAGTGCTTCTTTTGAACAGGTGTTCAGTGAGGCAAAGGCTGTTCTATACCCTCAGAGAAGCTGCCTCTCCTGTTGTACTCTGGAGGCTCTTGTTTGTCTCCAAGATTGGTATTGTGTGTTTGGGCACTTGTACCATTGTAAGAATCTACCTCCTGTGATAGATCAAATCAAATGTTGTCTTTTCCATCTTCTAGTGCTTTCCTGTTTAAAGCAACTAACAGAGGATATGCAAAGTCAATCGGGATGAATTATTCTCTATGAAGAGGATGGTTGTCATTTCCAAACTGTTCGAGGTGAAAGTTGTGACTTTCACATGAAATCAGCAAACAAACAACCTGAACAAGATCTAGGAATTTACAAGAACAATTTGATAAATACTTCATTGATGATTCTTACTAGATACTGAGATTTCACCACACATTTGTCCATGCACACTTGAGATCACATCCCACAAATCACACCGCTAATTGCAATCAGATTCATTTTCACCGCTATCATAATCAACTAGCGGACCACTCTCGGCTACCGGTTTAATTGTATTGCCATCCGCTAAGTGCACGTCGGTTACGGGATCATCCGTACTCAAAGTATCAGCCGAAATCCGAGTTCTTTTATTCGCCCAACCTGAATCACTTTGCCGAGTCGCAACAGGAGTAGTTTTTGGTACAATTTGTGCTAGGTCTGAAGTAAGCTGTTCGGACCATTCTGGATGGTTCCATACTTCAATCATAGGCCACTCGACGATTGTGGAACCACTCAAAGCGTCAGATAGCGTTGTTTCAGGTTCGAGGAGATGGTAGTGACGTTTAGAATGAGAAGCTGGTGTAGTATTGGTTGATGTTTCAAGATTTGGAGAAGTTGTGGATGGGTCAAGTAGAAGTGCTAGTACGAAAGGATTTTGTGTTTCTGAAGTTTGGTCATGTGAGTTTGGTTTGGAGAGATGGTTGAGTAGATCTTCTCGAAATGATTGATCAACTTTGAGTTTTTTAGATCCCAGAGATTGGGTAAGAAGATCGATAAGTGAAGTACTTGAAAGGACTTGATGAGATATATGGCGAGATAAATTATGGTCATCCTTTGTTGATGTTTTACATCGAAAGATGATTTCGACTGTCCATTGCATGCATCTTTTTCTGTTATACAAAATCAAGTCAAATTTCAAAAGCTTTGTAGTAAGTGAACCAAAGACAAAACCTTGAA
The DNA here is from genome assembly GCA_022264835.1 of Melampsora americana. Lineage (NCBI taxonomy): Eukaryota > Fungi > Basidiomycota > Pucciniomycetes > Pucciniales > Melampsoraceae > Melampsora > Melampsora americana. The sequence continues at coordinate 412,667 of JAIFHY010000036.1, forward strand.
TGTGTTAAAGAGATCAAGAAATTTACTTATGATTAAAAGTGGTTGTATTGAGTTTCCTACGACTCATTCCTTCAGCCATCAAAACCAACCGTACAGACTCTTTGGCAGCATTTTTAACCAATCCATCACGTTTCGAATTCAGTCTAGAACCATCAATTGAGCCAGAAGATTTTCTGGTGGAATCTAAAACCCTATTAACTTCTTCAAGATAACTATAATCTTGCATTAAAGTACCCCATGTGTATTTATTGATTGGAATATGATTCACTCTGTTTCGTTTTCCATTACAATTTTGGGTTTGTTTGTGTTGATTTGAACAGTTTAATGAACAGGTTTTTATCGAACAAGCTGGACAAGTATAAATTGATTTTTCTTGATTACACACTTTACAGTTTTGAAGTCGATCTGGAATGGTTAAATTTGAGCTGCTTGAGGCTGCTTCTGACATTTGAGAGATATCGGATGTGATTTATACTCAGAAGTTTGATATTTGAGGTATATATGTATAGTGGTCGAGTTGAAAGGAGAATGCAAAAGACCCATGAGTCATAGCTGAGTGAGATTGAGATTGAAACCTAACCCTGATCCAGTGGAGTACAAGGATTACATGTGGGAATCGTGACATGTGTGTGTATGTAAACTTTTTTTGACCCACAGAGCAATGTGTAAACCAAAAAAAATTATCAATTTTGTCAAAATTATAAATATTTACCAATCAATCTCAGCAAACAAACAAAGAAAGAAAGAAGTGGAATGGACGCCAATCATCAACTTGAAACTCATACCCATCAACCTATTAATCTCACAAATGCACTCAATCAATTCATACATCATATCGGAATCTTACCACTTTCTAAAGCTGCTTCACCAAATACCTCAAACCCTGAACATCTTGGAACAATAATCGAATATAAATTTCATAATCACTTGACCGCAACCGATATTCATCTACTCCTATCATATCTCGATGTTCATCTCTTCGATCATCATCATATCCTAGATGATCAACTTACAACTTCAAACCTTTGCAACCTACTAAGTCGATTGGCACTCATTCAACCATTCACTGAACCTATTGCTAGATTCTTTGGTCCTATTCTACCTGAAATTGTCTCTCGATGGATTCTCAAATTAGGATACTCATCTGAAGGATTTTATGATCAAGCAACTTGCGATCTTTGGTCCCAATTCATTCATTTGGGGCCAATCATACCTAATGTAGGAGAGGGTGAAGATAGAAAAGAGTTCTTGAGACTCGTCTTTTCATCCTTTGTAACCTGTTTACATATTCACCCGTCACTTTTTCAGTAAGGGTCCAATTCTATCAGTAGCCAACGAATTTAAAAGGATTTTTGGCTAATTTTAACCTGTTCTTTTTTTAGCTTTTTGATAATAATTTTACGACATCCAGCATTTGCGACTGACCCATTCAATATTCTACCAGCCTCAGTTCTTGCGGTCCCACTTGGCCTCAATCGTAACGATCTACCAACAACTCATCCTCTCTTTCACGAATCATGCGTCACATCTCTACTCTTGTCCCTTCATCGACTCCTGGCGCTTGCTCCTCATCTTCCCTTTCCTGGGTTAATCAAGGACGGATGGCTTATGCCCGATGTATTATCATGTTTGATGCAACATCATCCCCGTCAAGGAATTCGATATCTTGCTTGGCGATGTTGGAGATACTGGCAGGGTAACGCTGGATTCGCTCAGTTTGGAATTGAGATCAGAAATCGATTTGTATGGAACCCAAAGCTTGATCAATCAACAAGTTTGATCAAATCCAACATGATATCACCATGGTCATCTACTATGATCAATCAACACTCTGAGATCAACTTGAATCATGTAGATAGACTACCAGAAGAATTGATTGAATACGATGAACAATTGACTTCTAAATGGGACTTTCGTCTTGCATCTGATCCTCAAAACTCAACAATATCTTATCAGACTGTAAGGAGAGCCATCGATGCTTGGGTCTTACCCATTCATGAAGACTGGTGGCGCTCACAAAGGCCGAAAACCCCTTCATCAGTGGCATCCAATGACATGTTGCGACATCTGTTCTTGTCTCCTGGCGATCTAAGTCCTTTGGTCAATGACGTTCACGGTCTGATCATCCTCCGCTTTTGCTCGTTGCCAATACCGAAACCTTTGAAGCCTCAACCCAGAAACCTTTGCGGCAATAATGATACCGGTGGACCAAAGGCCCAAGTCTACGCCCCGCTCTTTGTGCCTACGTCTTCATCACGCGCCGCCATCCGCTCACTCGCTTTCTCGATCGAGCAACGGCTTCCAGTTCTTTTGTCTGGACCACCCTCTTCAGGAAAGACTACTATAATCGACGAGGTTGTGAATTTATTTTGGTCATCGGCATCATCGTCCTCGGACCGGACTTTCACTCGTCATCAGGCAAACGTTGTCATCCTTAACTTGGCATCCAGAACACTCGATGCAAAGAGTTTGATCGGAAGTCACGTAAGCTCAACTGAAGATGCGGGAAAATTTGTTTTTGTTGAAGGACCTCTGACACGTGCTATGCGAGAAGGAAAATGGTTGGTTTGTCGAGATATCGATCGAGCTTCTGATGTGAGTACAGCTGAGTCTTGAATGAGCTCACAACCCAGTGGCTGACTCAAAGTAAATACTTTTGCTCTCATTCAGGATATCCTGGCGGTTATTAACCAAGTCGCTGATCTTATCCGTCATCGAGTTCAATATGAAGTTGGAGGAGGTATTGGAGGTCACGGATGCGAGCATGGAGTGGGGATGGACTTGGGTTCACAAATCGGATGGGTATCAGCTAGTGAAAGATTTGCTTTAATAGCCACTCGAACTACTACTGCTGATGATCAAACTACGAAAAGTTTCATCGGTGAAGGGTATTGGAACAAAGTCGAATTACCAAATTTGAATCATCAAGATGTTGTGGAGATCTTGGAAGGGATCCATCCTTCTATGTCGACTACCGTACGAGATTGTTTAGTGAGCGCTTGGATGGAAGTCTCCACTATGCGATCAACAAATGATTCTCGGCGAATGAGAACTTCTCTGCGAGAATTGATGAGGTAAGTTTAGTTCTTTTCCGAATCATAACCACTTTTATTGAATAATGACTCTGAATTGTTGACTGTCAATAGATGGGCTCGAAGGGTCGCAACGCTTATACCCAAAAACCCAGTCTTACAATCAGTATCACAAAATCCAATCATTCAAGAATCTATATTCCTTGAAGCAGTTGATATCTTTTTAGCTTCATCCGATAAACTCATGTCAGAATCAGAAACTTATAGAACTCAAGATCTTTCAATCGCACTTTGTCTAGGTTTTCATCTATCTTTGAATGAAGAACGAATTAAATATTGCTTGTATCAAAGAACTCCTGATCTTATTCCACCTCTTAAGAAGTCTTCAAAAGATAAAAAGAACACTTCACTCCAAATCGGACGAATCAAATTACCTACAACTCAATCCATTGGTCCAACCATTCCATATTCAAGACCATTCGCATTGACTAAATCTTCATTAGTCTTATTAGAAAGATTGGCTAATTGCATCAAGTCTTCTGAGCCTGTTCTTTTGGTGGGTGAGACTGGTACTGGTAAGACTTCAGTTGTTAGTTATTTGGCTAAGTCGGTGAGCAAGTCTTTGATATCACTCAACTTGAGCAATCAAAGTGAAGCGAGTGATTTATTGGGGGGCTTCAAGCCCCTTGATTTGAATGAGGATGCAAAGTGTACGTCTGTTCTCTTCACGAATGTGAAAATATGGAATTTGAACTTTTTTTGTTTTCTGATGGGCTTATAGTGACTGCGAGCGCGTTGATTGATGAATTTACGCAAGTTTTCGGTGATCAATTCAAACTCTCACGAAACCAAGAATTTATCATGGGAATGCGAAAATCATTAGTCAAAAAGAAATGGTCACGTTTAGTGACGATGTTGAAAGAGGCTGTTCGTGCAATGGTTGAACGAGCTCAAAAGCAAGATTCGAAGACGATCATCAATCCAGAGTCTGTTGAATCACCTAACAAACGTCGAAAGATTTCGATCATTGAAGATTTACAAGTTGAATGGAAGAGCTTTTTTGGTAAACTTGAAGAATTCGAAGATCGGTTTGTTAGAAGTTCATCGTCAAATCAAGTCCGATTTAAGTTTGTTGAAGGTCCACTTGTTAAAGCTATGCAACGTGGTGATTGGGTACTTTTAGATGAGATCAACCTCGGGACAGGTGAAACATTAGAATCTTTAGGTACATTATTACAGCATCACAATTCATCGATCGTTTTAAGTGAAAGAGGTGACTTGGATCCTATCAAGAGGGATCCAGAGTTTCGATTGTTTAGTTGTATGAACCCTGCAACAGATGTTGGCAAACGAGATTTGCCTTCAAACTTACGATGTAAATTTACCGAGTTTTACGTTCAACCACCTGATAATGATCGAGATGCACTCTTGAATATCGTCTCTCAATACTTGACGGGCTTATACGTCTCTGACAAACGCGTCGTAACCGATGTAGCTGATTGTTATAGTACGATTCGAACAATGTCACAAACAGGTCAATTAGCTGATGGGACGAATTCGCCACCTCATTACTCTATGCGAACACTTTCAAGAGCTTTGACCTTTGCTGTGGATATCTCAGATTCATTCAGCTTAAGAAGAGCTCTAGTCGAAGGCTTCTCAATGTCGTTTGTCACTACTCTCGATTCTGGATCTGCGACTAAAGCGATTAATGTGATCCATCAATATTTTGTTAAGACGGCTAAGAATTCAAAAGCTTTGATGAATCAAGCTCCGAAAAAACCTAACGCACCATCAGAAGAGTTTATCCAAGTTGGGCCTTTTTGGTTAAAGAAAGGTACTCGTGCTGAACAGACTGATCAAAAACACTCTTATGTACTCACGGATTCAGTCAAAACAAAGATGATTGATCTTGCTCGAGCTGTCACCACCGGTCGTTATCCAGTCTTGATTCAAGGACCCACGTCGAGTGGTAAAACAAGTATAGTAGAGTATTTAGCCGAAAAGACTGGTCATACGTTTGTACGAATCAATAATCACGAACACACAGACATTCAAGAATACATTGGAAGTTATGCCACCGATCCAGAAACAGGTCAATTATGTTTTAAAGAAGGAGCATTGGTCAGAGCGCTACGAAATGGTGAATGGGTGGTATTAGATGAACTTAACTTAGCTCCATCTGATGTACTAGAAGCTCTAAATCGATTATTAGATGATAACAGAGAATTATTGATACCAGAAACCCAAGAAGTTGTCAGACCTCATCCACATTTCATGCTCTTTGCAACACAAAACCCACCAGGTCTTTATGGAGGTAGAAAAGTACTTTCAAGAGCTTTCCGAAATCGATTCCTGGAACTACATTTTGATGAAGTACCAAGGGATGAATTAGAAATCATTCTATGTGAAAGATGTCAGATCGCTCCTAGTTATTCAAGAAAGATTGTGGAGGTGTTTACTGAATTACAAAGACGTAGACAAACTGATCGGATCTTTGAACAAAAACATAGTTTTGTCACTCTAAGAGATTTATTTCGATGGGGTGAACGTGGTGCAGTAGGATATCAAGAACTAGCAGAAGACGGTTATATGCTTTTGGCTGAACGATCAAGAGTTACAGAAGAGAAGATAGTGGTGAGAGAAGTTTTGGAAGAAGTGATGAAGGTAAAGATTGATGAGGATCGATTGTATGAAAATGTACAACTTCCTAGCTCATTGGTTTCTACTAAAGCTAGTAAAAGATTATTCAGGTTATTATCAAGAGCATTGGAATTTCATGAGCCGGTAGTATTGGTTGGTGAAGCAGGATCGGGGAAAACATCAGTTTGTGAAGCATTTAGTGAAACTCGAAATCAAGTCTTAAGATGTATCAACTTACATCGAAATTCTGAAGTTGGAGACCTTTTAGGTAGTCAAAGACCGGTCAGAAATCGAGCTGGTGAATTAAGATCGGCTATAGAGCAATTCAATTCCTTGATAGTCAAATTTGGAATTGATTCGACTAAATTTATTGATCTTGAAGCACATCAAGTGATTGAATGGATTGAAGGTTTTATACAAAGACAGAAGAAAGAAAATCAACTTGATTCGATCCAACAATTTGAGTCAGTCTTGAAGCTTCTGCGACAATCCCTAGCGTTATTCACTTGGAAGGATGGACCATTGGTACAAGCTATGCGAGATGGAGATCCAGTCTTGTTAGACGAGATTTCTTTGGCAGATGATTCTGTACTAGAAAGGCTTAACAGTTTATTGGAGCCTAGTCGATCAATCGTGTTGGCAGAATGTGGCGGAGCTACGATCGAAGAAATGCAGATTAAAGCTCATCCTTCGTTTGAGATTATGGCTACTATGAACCCAGGTGGTGATTTTGGTAAACGTGAACTTTCACCTGCACTTCGAAATCGGTTTACGGAGATTTGGGTCCCACTCGTTTCTGAACCAGCGGATCGGATTGCTATTTTTGCTAGTCGATTATCAACTTCAAAATCAACCTCAAACCGGATCTCTTCCAATTCAGAATGCTTGATATGGGCTGAGCGTATTGTCAATTTCTCAAACTTTTTCTCACAATCGCCGGTTTCAGTTCCATTGGCTTCTCGTGAGCTTAGTTTGAGAGATGGGTTATCATGGTGTGATTTCATCAAGTCTTGTTCTACGCTTCCAATTCCAATTGCATTTGTTCATGCTGCTCAGATGACTGTACTTGATCGACTGGGTACGGCTGGATTTGGTCAGGATCTGGCTCCATCGGTCATTCAACAACTACGTCAAGCTTGTTTCATTGAACTTCACAAACTTGCTGGTATCCCTCCGCCTACCGATGAAGGCCCGGTAGAAGTGCTCGAGACTGAAGCTGGCTTACAAATCGGTCACTTTGCGCTGTTGAAAGCTGTCTCGACTTTAACTCCCCAACTTTCAAAGCACCGTTACTCATTTTCTGCTCCTACCGTGGCTCAAAACACTTTGCGTATCGGCCGGGCTCTTCAGGTTCCGAAATCAATTTTACTTGAAGGTAGTCCTGGGGTAGGTAAGACGAGTATGGTAGAAGCTTTGGCCAAAATGACGGGCCGGCGCTTGAGACGAATCAATCTTTCAGATCAAACCGATCTATTAGACTTATTTGGATCAGACGTACCTGTTGAAGGTGGTAAGGCAGGGGAGTTTGCATGGAAAGATGCCGCATTCCTTGATGCACTTCAAAGAGGTGACTGGGTCTTGCTAGATGAAATGAATCTAGCTCCTCAGACGGTTTTGGAAGGTTTAAATGCATGTTTGGATCATCGAGGGACGGTTTATGTTCCTGAGCTTGATCGGACTTTTGTTCGACATCCTGACTTTAGAGTCTTTGCGGCCCAGAATCCACATCATCAGGGTGGTTCGCGTAAAGGATTACCTCGATCTTTAGTCGACCGATTCACCGTTGTCTTCATGAAGGAGTTAGATAAAGACGATTTATTCACAGTCTGTAGGGAGATGGCACCTGGCTTCAATAGTGATCAAATCCTTCAGATGGTCAATTTCAACGATAGGATCACACAAGAGGTCAACAAACCAAGTCTTTTTGGCTCTTCTGGCTCACCTTGGGAGTTCAATCTGAGAGATATAGGAAGGTGGTTGCAGGTCACTACGAGGCCGAGTGAGCTTGATCGATCTCCAAATTCACCACTCGAATATTTGGATATGATCTATACAGGTCGGTTTCGAAATACATCAGATCATGTAGTTTGCCAGAACATTCGTGCCGAGTTCTTCGCCACTGCCTCTACCACAAGTGATAGACAAGATTTGGTTGACCTGTCCACTCATCTTATCATCGGTCATAGTCGATTGTCCAAGTCTGAAGCACCCCAACTCACCCCTGCGGTACCTTCACCATCTGATATCCCCGCATCACTCAGAAGACCAGCGGAATCATTGATGAGATGTTTAGAACTGAATTGGTTGCCAATCCTTACTGGACCTGAACAATCTGGGAAATCTTCGCTTGTTAAATATCTTGCAGGCCGGTGTGGTGCTCGTATCAGAACAATCTCAATGCACTCAGGTTCTGACACTTCTGATCTGTTTGGTGGATTTGAACAAAGCAATGTCCATCGGAATGTTCTTCTCGTGTTGGATACTATTGTCGCCGCAATCCAGTCAAGCTTACAAGGGCAACTTGATCTTACCTTTCCTATCACATCGGTTATCGGAGCAAGTTTGAGTGATTTGCGAACGCTCAGAGATGTTGTCCCATCGATGGCTCCTGAATCTGCAGCCGACCAGATGTTAAAAATCTTGAGCCGTTTGCCCGCAGGAATCGAGCTAGATATATCATCTATGATCTCCGCGGTCCAAAGCTTACAAACTAAGCCAGCAACTTGTAGATTTGAATGGATTGATGGTCCGCTCGTGACAGCAATGAAACAAGGTGATTGGTTGGTGATTGAGAACTCGAACCTATGTAGTGCATCTGTACTTGATCGTCTTAATCCGCTGTTCGAAGGCACTTGTCAACTTCAATTAACCGAACGTGGCATGCATCAGGGTGAGATTGTGACAATCACACCACATCCTAAATTCCGAATGATTATGATATTCAACCCTCGTCATGGTGAACTTTCACGAGCTATGAGAAATCGTGGAATCGAAATTAGTTTTCTTCCAGACACCAATTTCGATCTAACATGTCAAGGTGTTGGCTCTGGATCAAGTCTCTTAGATCGACCCCAGTTGATGTTCAATTCGGAATGGAGTCTTTGTTCATCAAAATCAAAAGAAGCCGAATTACCTATCCGTTGGGCTGCCGAATTATTGATTCATCCACCAACTCAATATTCACTTCTTGCACGGTTAATGGATCATATCTCATCGTGTCAAGAAACCCAAGACAAACTCAAAGGGGCTATGTCACGTATTTGTATGCCTGATTTGAGAGAGGCTATTGAATCATTCGCTAATGCGAATAGAATGTCTCATATGATGATAGGAAAGGTGAGATTTCTTTCCAGTCTCTCCAAATCTTGTCCTTGAAGTGCGCTGATTAACTGACTCCCTTCGGACTGATAAACTCTAGACATTAGATTTGGCCCTTACTGGGCGTCTTTCCCAATCGGTTCAAACTCCGTTTATGATCGAAATCTTGAGGCTTATCGTCACCCTAGTCCTGGCCATTTGTTGTCCGACTGTCTCAGTCTTACCCGAGGAAGTGTCGCGGCCTGTAGTCTCTCAAGGCTCCTCATCCAACACTTTGAAGGAGGCCAATCGCTGGAAAACTCTTTTAGATCCTACGCTGCTGTCAACATTTGTGGATGTGGCTAATAGCTCGATCATTGAGACGGCAAGTCGCGTACTCCGGGAATCAGTGATGGAAGGATGCAATGAAGTAAATCTCATGGTAAGTCTTCAATCAAGATTTGCTCGGTTATTCGTACTGATCATTTTCGATTTGATTAGGACATATGTCGATCACTTAATGACCTACAAGTTGCTGTAATGAAACTTGCAGGACTGACGAACACTGCACCAGATTATTCATCCTTTGGATTTGCTTTCCAGGTCATTGATCGGACACTGATTGAACTGAAAAATAAGTGCTCAGGCTCGTTTGATAGTATTTCTAATCTTCTTTCACCTCTTAAATCGGAATTTGATATCACTCGTTGGGACGCGATGGTGCAACTATGGAATTGTTTTTGTTCTCATTCTACTCCTGAAGAAGAATTCATTGATCAAATTCATCAGTTAGAAGAAATTGGTAAAAATTACTTGCAAAAGACCAAACCAGGTTTGTTATGTCTTTATAGTGTCTTGATCGTAAATTTAGAGAGATTCAACTGAGTTGACTTTTCATACCCGAATTGGTCACAGAATTACGATCTTTGTATTTTGAAGTGGTTGGATCTTTGAAGATTTCATCAGAGAAGAGAGATGCATTTATTATAAATCTTAAAGAAGTTGCTAATCGATTGAAAAAAGTATGTATTCAAATTATTCTTCGATTGTGATTGACAACTAACTTGTCTCCCATGAATATTTTTTCTAGCAAATCACTTGTGATGAGATCAGTGATGATAGCTCGTGCCAACCTGCGGTATATGATCTTGAGCGTGCGATTGAACAAACCGTGGGTATCATTGGGGTGCTTTCCCATACTAGCGGGTCTCTATCCGTAAGTCAAATTCAGTTTCAACGGGCTAGCTCTTATGAATGAGACTGACTTATACGCACATGGTGCATCAGCGCTGGGACGCAAGTTTTTGTCAGCTGTTAGCTGGGTGCAAAGCTATTTCTAGTGAACTTGGTGTGTTACTCTATAGTCAACACTATCTCAGCAATGAAGGGAAAAACAACGGTGTGTGAAAGTCTTCGGAATATCATCCTGGAGAACAAAATGACTCACGGCGATTGATAATATGTAGATCAAGTTTGCATGGAAATCGATATCGAAGTTTTGCGCTCTCTTACTATGGTAGAACCTGTCCAGAAAACCCGAGTAAGGAACACCCCTTCTCTAAATGACTGTAGAAATCTTTAGTTGACGATGTGTGAAATTAGGTACAACTTCTTTTTGAACCTTTCAACCTTGTAGCACAGTTGGACGGTGCTGCTATCCTCCGGTCTATGTCAAGATTGACCAGGTGAATTTGAGTCTTTCTTGTCTCTAACAAAATCTCGGTCGCTGAAACTCTTGTATCACTTTTGAAGATTGGTGGGATTCGCGACAACACTTGAAGATCATGAGAGGATGACGAGAATGCTGAAGCATATCTCCCAGCTCGTTTCATCCAATGCTACTCGTCTGGCTGTGGATAGATCTCAATCTTTTCTTCAAGTCATGGATCGTGTGCTGATTCGCGTGAGTGAGCTCTCGCCCTTCCACTTGCATGACGCTCCTCGCTGAATATCTTTCAACGTTCATAGATGGACAAATCTATCGCAAAATGTCGTCAAGTCGACATGACGAGACCTTTGGTATCGACGACTTCAGGTCCTGATAGCTGTAAGTTGTCCGCCCTTTTATAACAATATTGACATGGGCTGATCACTTTGTCATAGCTCCACTCCTTGCTAGTGCTCTGGATCGTGCTCTTCAGTTTTGGCGAATCTACGTGCCGGAGATACCTATCGATCCGCTGTCTGTCAGCACGGCAGAACACACCTACCTTTCATCCTGGCTGGCACGTATGCAAGAACTTCGGGAACTGTTGACTGTATATGAGCAGTCACAAACAGGCTATGATGACAACACGCGAATTCAGATCCTGAATACCGATATCTCAACGGCTCATACCAGCTTGAACACTCTTCCTAAACCAGCAGTGCAGCGAACTCCAGACTCATTCACCTTGATTGCAATTTTTTCAGAATTGAAGGCCTTTGAGAGTCAATTCCTAGCGGGTGAACGAATTCACAGCCTCGTGAAAGAAATTTCGAGTGCTAATACTCAAGATGAACTACGCACACTACAATCACGGCTGGAAACTTTTTCGATCTCTGCCACTGGCTTACTCATCAGGTTGACCAATCGATTCTCTTCGTTCACTGACATTCTGCGACCAGTTCAAACCATCCTGAATATTATGATCATCAGCTTGCTCATGAACCTTCGAGAAGCGACCATCGCATACTTCAAAGAATCTCTTGGACCTCTCGAACATTTTATGACGCAACTATTATCGTCAAGCTGTACCATCGCGAGTGCCAATACGCGTTTCGCTTATTGTGATCCCAAGATGGACGAGCTTCTGAACCAAGAGACCAGTGCATCACATATTCCAATTTTGCGCGTCGCTGCAGTTGCCTGTCAGAACAATGGAACCTTCAGCCCATCGGATCTCAAACTTCTTATCTCGGCTTATGACTCCATTTGGAAATCTTGGTCCATGGATCGAGCCAAAGAAGCACGTGAGGCTGAAGAGCGAGCACAAGAATTCAAATTTCGACGACAAGATGTGATTGTGCTTTCTGATGAAGTGATCGAAGCAGAAGAGTTGCAAACTCTGTTCCCAACTTATGAAGATATTGATGCAACACAGTCTATAGAAGTGGAGTCTTCCTCTGCACATACTACCGTCAACCCGACTCAAGTGGATCTACTCTGTCAGATGCACATTTCCATCAACCAGATGAATGATGGAGAATCTTCTAAGATAAAATGGTTCGACCAACTCCGAAAAGACCTAGCGATCGAGATCGCTGAGAAACATGGCCATCTACTCGCCAGCTGTGTTGATAAGACCTCTTTAGCTTTCCAAGTTGATCATATCAACCGACTTCAAGCATTTAATGGAGCAGGTCCCGTTTCAAACTCACTGCACGACTTTTATCAAGACAGTAACGTTCCAGAAGCTATGCGAATCCTTGTTCCGTTGAAGTCATTGGATTCAAGAGTGAAAGAATTGTTTGAGCAATGGCCTGAAATGATTGCATTGGACGAAATTCAACAGCGATGTCAACAGATCTCGCGACTATCGTACAAGAGTCCATTGGCCAAGATTCTTCCGTTTGTGGAAACTTTGATTGAACAAATCGAAAATTGGGAAAAGTATAGCTGTCGAGAAAACTCATTGTCTTCTTATCAAGCAATTTTTGCTGAATTTGTAGTCTCCTGGCGTAGATTGGAACTCTCTTCATGGGCCGGTCTGATTGAGCGAGAGATGCGAACCTTTGATTCGGCTACAAATGTTTGGTGGTTCCGTCTATACGAATTACTTTTCCGAGGCCTCTTGACTCATCAAATGAATGAAGATGTCCAAGAGACCGTGACTCGATATTTTGCCGATTCAGCCACTGTTTTGAATGAATTTATGTCGGAATGCAACTTGGGACAATTCAAACCTCGACTTACTCTTCTTCGTTCATTTGCTTCACTTTTATCCTCGTACTCGAAAATCATGAGTAGTGAAGATTGGATGAAGATGAATCACCTAGTTGAGGGGATCATTTTCTTCTACTCACATTATGAGCTAGAGATCGCCACTCAAATCGATCAAGCTAAGACAGTGGCGCGCAAAGATATTGAGGATTACATACGTCTCGCTAGTTGGAAGGACGTCAATGTCTTTGCTCTGAAACAGAGTAGTCACAAGAGTCATCGACGACTTTATAAGTCTGTCCATAGATTACGAGCTGCCCTTCAGCGACCTGTGAAGGACTCTCTCTCGACTTGGCACGTCAAAAAAATGATAAACTTGGAATTCGATCTCCCACCGATCATCAGCCAGTCTTTTCCATTTCCTCAAGATGATGATATCTCTGCTATCGATGGACTCGCGGTACCACTACCAGCTCATCTCGAAAAACCATTACTCGCACTCGAACGACTTCGAAAGCTGATTGAACATCGTCTGTTTAACAATGTACAATCTGAAGTTCCCGCCGAGGAAATCACGGAACTAGCCTCGCATATCAGATTGGTGATCAAGGAGCTTAGTGAAGAGGTTTTACCAAAGGGAGATGCGAGAGAGAAATACGCGCGTAATCTTGATCTACGTAAACGGAAAGCATTTGCACATCTTTTGAAACGATTGAAGACCCTTGGATTAGGATCATGTCCGACAGATCGAGTTCTTCAAAGGCTCAAAGATCCCGCTGTAATCTTTGGTCAACCTTTACTAACTTCAAAGAGTCTACCATGTATGATTAAGCTTTGTTTAGCAGTGGACGAAGGGCTTTATGGACTGCTCAGTCAAATGCCCAAGTTTAGACGATTCCGAAGTGGACACCATCCTGACATTAGTAATTCAGATATTCAGCGACTGATAGGGTCTGTTGAGAGTGGTCTATCACTTATCATGAGTGACAGACAAGCCTTGTCATCACTCTTGTTGGCTGTCTCTGAGTTGGACAAGAGTTGCTCGCGGATGACAGATCTATTGGCTTCGGGTTCAGGAGATTTCTCTGTGACAGCTTCTTCGCCCTCAGATGTTGTGCTTTCTCATATCAAGATTGTCAACCTATTTGTTTCTGCCCTTCGCGAAACATCTCAATCTATTAACATCCTCCGAAGCAATCAAAACGCTCAAGAAATTCCTATGGCTGTTACCAACCTACTAGATGAATTGACCACGTCTGCGTCATGCGAGATTACACACCTAGAAACGTTGATGGTATCTACGAACTCGCACATGTTGCTATTCAAGCCAGACGAAGTGGAATTACTCCATCGTATACCTGTTGGTTTAACAAAGATTGTAGATCGCCTTCGTGATGCGATCTTGGATGTTCCGGCTTTAACATACTTACTTTCACCTCTAGTAGAAGACTTGTCCCGGCAGCTTTTGAATCTCTGTACCGACTTTGCTCAACCCACAGAAGACCAGCATATCGTATGGGATGTACATCGAAGCTTCGTTGACTCGGTCCTTTTAGTGGCTCAGCAATTAATGGCACGAGATACAAAGACTGACGACGCCGAGCCATCAGGAAAATTGAGAATTGGCGAAATCCGAAAAGGCCACTTCAACCTCTCAGGCTTTACCGCCAGATGTCACGTCAAAGATGTGATCGTCAAACTTCGTGAATTCAGTCGAGTTATATCATGTTCATATCCGCAGAAGATCGGCACTCGGTTACTTTCCACCGTGGCTGGTTTTACCCAACAGTATCTGAACTTGTTATCGAATCATATCAAGTATTGTCTACAGTGGCATCAAGCAGAACTTGACTTATTGCACACGGTGGTCAATATTGGAATCAATATCGGCGAGAATGGGTTCTGTAAGCCCGACTTTAGTGAGGGAGAAGAGGAAGGTGCCCCAAATGGACCTTCGGCCGATGGAACAGGCCTGGGTGGTGGTCAAGGTGGGAAGGATGTAAGTGATGAGATTGAGTCGGATGAACAAATGGAAGGTCTTCAGAACGATGCCAATGAACAAGATCCTAATAAGGAAGAAGGAAAAGATAAAGAAGATCGGGGAGTTGAGACGCAGCTTGAATTTGATGCACCTTTAGAAGATGTGGAAGATGGAGAAGAAGAGGAAGGGTCAGATGATGAAGCCGAAGAGAAAGATGAAGAGGAGGGTGACGAGATTGAAGATGGGGTAGGAGAAGTAGATCCACTTGATTCTGGAGCTGTAGATGAAAAGTTTTGGGAAGGTGAAGATGATGAGGAAAAAGATTCGAAAGAAGAAAAGGAAGCTGAAATGAATGCAAAACAAAATCAAACTGCTCCAGAAGATTCAACACTCGCGGCCAAAGATAATCAAAAAGCTGGGGAGCAAAACTCTGAAGAAAAAAAAGAAGAGCATGAACATGACAAGGAGGGTGAACAAGGACAACCGGATGCTGATCAGGTAGATGAGAGCTTGGAAAAGGAAGATGATGAAAACGGTGATCATTCTGAATCTGACAATGAAATGGAACAAGGAGAAGAAGATGCTTCCAAGACCAATCCGGTACCTATGATGGAACATGTAGATAATTCGGAAACTTTGGAACTTCCTGATGATTTGAACTTGGATGACTCAAAAGCTGAGAATGACGAGAAAGTGGATGAGGAGGAGGAGGACGAAGGGATGGAGCTTGATGAACCTGGTACGACTCCTTCTCTGTTTTTTTCTTATCTGCATCTCATCCCTTTCTTCAATGAATTGAGCCACTTTGATTGATCTGTTACAGATGATGAACCGGTTCCCGGGCAAGCTGGAAAGGATGATCCAGATGATCAGTCTGGTGAAGTCGAAAATTCTGAACCACTAGCTCCCTTAGATTCGACCGCTCCAGAGACAGAGCCAGCTAATGCATTAGACTGCGGAGAAGAATCGGGTGCTGGGACAGGCGGTGGTGGCACCAGTCATGCACCACCTGATGCTGCAACCGAACCGCAGAGGAAGCCGACAAAAGATGAATCCAAGCCGGAAGAAACTTCTCAGGACGAAGCCATGTCTACTGAGAAAAACACAGATTGTCAACCTCAGGATGATTCCGCTCAAGCCAAAGACCAGTCGGCGGCCGATGAAATCGGAAGTGGAGAATCAGGAACTCAGCCCATGCCCAAGGCTTTGGATCACAATTCAAAGGAAAAGGCCCCTGAAGAGCAACAATCAGATCCAAATCCTTTGCGAGAACTTGGAGACGCTATGGAAAATTGGATGCGACGACTTCAGCACATTCAAGACAATGATTCTACGGAGCAAACGGACGACTCCAAGATGAAGGCCAGTGATGAAGCGATGGAACTAGAGTATCTTCAGACAGACTCATCGGAGCCTGTGAATCAGCAAGCGCCTGGTCCAGCAACTCAAGATCAAGCACAGGAAGCCTTAAATCAACTTCATATTGATGAGGCTTCAAACGAAAGCGAGATCGTGCGCGTTGAGGATGAACATAGAATACCTCCTGCCGTCGATATCATGCAGCTGCCCGAGACTAGCGCATCACATGAGCTTGTGGAGCCCGCTCTTTCTGGCCCCACAGGTGGTACTCAACAGCGCACAGATGAAGGCGTTGAGTTGATGGATGAAGGTGGTACAGAAGATCAACCCATGGCATTGGATGAGGCTGATGACGAATTCATGGATGATCCAGAGTCCGGACCCAATCAAGAAGAGGAAATCATAGAATCCAGTACATCAGCTCTTGACATATGGCGACAATATGAACAAATCACTCGAAAGCCAGCTTCACAACTTACTGAGCAACTCCGTCTGATCTTGGAGCCTACAACAGCCACTCGCCTTCAAGGAGACTATCGAACTGGAAAGCGCCTCAATATGAGGAAGTTGGTACCATACCTTGCCTCAGACTACACCAAAGATCGCATCTGGTTACGCAGAACTAAACCTGCCCAACGTGATTACCAGATCTTGGTTGCCGTCGATGACTCTCGATCGATGGCTGACTCTAGGTCAGCTCACCTTGCATTGCAAACTGTGGCGCTCGTCACTGAAGCTCTCGCTAAACTGGAAGTTGGAGAAGTCGCTATAGCTCGTTTTGGTGGTACATTCAATCTGATACAACCATTCGGTTCCGGAGGATCTCGTCAAAATCATGGAACAAACATCATCAAAGGTTTTAAGTTTGGTCAACAAAAGACAGATGTCCGATTGGCAGTTGAACGAGCCATGAATATGTTTGAAACTGCTCGTAACCAAGGACTTAGTACCGTAGATGAGATTTGGCAATTAGGAATCATCGTTTCTGATGGAATATGTCAAGATCATGATCAAGTTAGAGCACTTTTACGACAAGCAACTGAAAAGAAGATTATGTTTGTATTTGTGATTTTAGATTCATTACATCAACATGGTGAAACTGAAGGTGTCAATCAACAAAGTTCTACACCCGGAGCTTCTTCCATTATGTCTATGAATACTGTTTCATATGCACTGGGTCCTGATGGTAAAATGGAACTTCAAATGGAACGTTACCTTGACACATTCCCCTTTGATTACTATATCATATTGTGAGTTCTCCGTTGGTTTATATAACTTGAAAACCCTTTCGAAACTCGATTAAGATCTTTTGTTTGATTTTCTTCACTCTCACTACTTTTTTATAGGCGTGATGTTGAAGCTTTACCCCACGTGTTGAGTGGTACGCTAAGACAATTCTTTGAAAAGGTAAATCTAAAACCTCACCGTCTCTGCATGTCTGTTTTGTATAATTATTGACTTTCATGATCGCATTATAGGTCACGAGCGTGTGATTTGACTCCTGGATTGTTTCTGTACTGACCTTTTGTGATTAGGATTTGCACTTGGTATTTTTTCTCTCAGATTGGAATTTTCTTTGGTTTCTTCTTTGCTCACTTAGACTCTGTAATGTGGATAGTTCACATGAATAAAAAAATGTACCAATACTTTTTGGCGCGGTGATTTTAGCTTACTTGAGTTATATGTCTAATTGGTTTCTTTTTTGTGTTAATGGTTCAATCATACACGTTAAGGTTTTGAGAACTTGGCGCAATACTAGTGTTAACTGTAAGACTGTCTGATGTTGAGACAAACGCTTCAAAAAGCTACATAAATCGTACAGTGCAAAACAAAAAAACGGTCAATTCATGTGATTACACTACTAGATACTTCGACCACGTCCTATTCTTCAGCCAATTGATGGTTGATGTATGTTGTGAGTGGCGTCTGTGGGACCTCGGCGCATGTACCATAATTATAAGATTATGATTTTGATCCATATCATCAGTACAAAATCCAAGATAAGCGTGAGATGTGAAATGATGTTTTCAACTCACCGAAGTTGTGAGTAAAGAATTAACCCAACTTCTCGCTTTGTCCTTCATAACCAGTCCATTTACTCAATTCATCTACAATGTCCATGATTCTAGTACCATAAAAGATGTGCGTGTTGGGTTTAATCAAATCCCATCCTTTGATCTTTGAAGTCGAATCATCCGAAGGATTTTCATCAGACTTGAAACGTTCAAATGTAGTCCCCCAGATAGTCCATTCCTTTTTAATAATACTATAAGAACCCACTGGAGAACCACATTTCTTACAACGTAATTTATATTTTCTACCAGGCATAGATTCATAAATCTCGAGTGTATCTGGAAGACCTTCATTTAAATGATTAAAAGGAATCATCTTAGTTGAATTTAACCATCTTAATGAATCTTCTTTCCAATGAGTTGTCCAAACAAATGGAGATCCATTTAAACGTTGACAGTTTGTACAATGACAATAAGCAGTTAATGTTAAATTTTCTGGAATCCTTCCAGGTTCCTTCTTGAGATTTGGTGGTGTATGATTTGAGATTTGAGTTTGATGGGTGATATCTATGATGTATTGAACATTTTCACAGAAACATGAGCCGAATAAGTTTGTTGGTGATGAAGAACTCATGATTTGTAATTTGGTTTTGATTTTAAGAGTTTGGTAAACAGTGAGCTATTTCTGAGAGTCAAATTGAGGATACAAACTGACGTCACACTCAACATGTCACTCTTGAGTCAATAGTCTCATTCGATCTTATAAGGGTGAATCACAACTTGAATATTTCATTCAGGATGATTCAATTGGATTCGAACGCACAGCAGAGCTTGGATGGGTACACGTACATAATCTCAAAGAGTTTGTTCATCACCGTAAAACTGGAAGGAAATTTCCAAGTATCTCGACAAACTTTTGAAATTGGCGGGGCTATAAATAAAAGGCCTGAGGAAGACATAAGGCTCTACAAGGCTACAGCTATTTGATGCCCCCCCTGCTCACCGCACCTCTCGATTGTGATAGATTTGTGGAAACTGCACAAACATCATAGGCCCAAGAAGGCCCAAAGGGTACGTATAAAAGGCCCGATGCAATCCTCTCTGTCCTTCCTTATCCCCACCCAATACTAGCAAGACCTTATCTTCAACCTCAACCTCGTTAAACCAACTTTGTGCTCAAATAATTGGTCATTTGTCATGATGTCCTTCAAGATAGTCATTGTTGCTGTTCTAGCCAGTGAGTCTAAATCTTACATCTTGCCCCATCTTTCCTTCATGATTCATACTAAGCAAGCTTGTCATCAATTTGGATAGCCGCTGGTACAGCTTTAACCTCTCAAGTTGACAGACTGTGAGTAAATTGTTTAGATTCTTCTTAGAGTGCCTCAAGACAAATCTCTAGTAGGAATGAATCTTGATGAGTTGACTGAATTCATTGTGGTATCAGTACTGAGCAAATCTTGGAATAACTAGCTGTAGAGTTCCCTGGAGTAGGCAATTGGGGAACGTACGTCAAGATTTTTGAATATGCCTTTCAAAACAATTTCTCACTCAAACTGGATTAACTGACACAGATGAGTCTTCTTCTGGTCATCCTCTGAACTCAAATGCTCTTAGCCCATTCCCATGCCCCTCGAATTCTCAATGCCCTGATGGTGGAGTTGTTTGTTTTTGGCTCAGGATTCTAGGCAGGATGATCCTTGTGTAGACAAAATTAATAGATATTCACAGGATCTGCACATTGGCAGAGGTGAAGATTTATGAGTAAATTCGCTATGTGAGACACATTGAATTGATTCCAATACCACTGAAAAAATCTTAAAATATCAATCTAAAGAAATCCCTGAAATGTTTAGAAAAGCAAAAGTCAGTTAAGAATCTTGATAGGATTTCACACATCTTCCCTAAACCATTTTGACTTATGTTGCAAAAATTTAAAATTACTCTAAGTGAAGAATGATTGTCAAGCCCAGTAAATTGAATTTTTTTTGGTAAGATCAACTTTGATACAAGAATACTTGTTTGAACACACATAAAGACACAACTTATGTCATAGTAAGACATGACTCATCAATCAATCTGATATGCTTGTATTGGTATATTGATCAGGATTGATAAGATTTATGATCATATGACCATGGTGGAGTATATTGATGTTATATCTAGATGACCATCAGGATAAATAAGTGCGCTAATGTTCAGTAGAGACCTTTGCATTCAATGAAAGTCTTGTTGAAATCTTTTTTTCTTAATTGGATTAGGATTGTAAGATTTACAAGAGGAGCAAGATAGAGATAACCTGCATCATCAATTTATTCTTTGTTAAGTCTGGAAAGTGTGAATTTCTCTTTGAGAGCGAGATAAGGATTCAAAGAGAAAATTGGACTTTCAGGATAAGCTTTCAACTTTTCTACCTCTTTCTTCTTGGGCAGGAATTGTAAGTGTAAGTCTACATAGATTTGAACGTCGCTCTAGATGAATTTGGAGCTGATCGAGAGATGAAGAAGGTGATTGTGGCTTTATCCAGAAGAGTTCATAGTGTTAAGAGTGGATGATATGAGATAGGCCTGATTTGGAGATTCATGAGTTAGAATTTGAGGCTCACGACTAGAAAGGTTGAAAATATCAATCAAGCTTTTCACTTTCTCCCTCAAAACCTATCCATCGGCTCAAATGATCTTTTATATCTAATAAATTCGTTACTCTGAAGTCCAAACAAACAATCTTTAACTTATTGAGTCACGAAAAAGGTGTGAGGTCAGAACTGATTCAAGAAGAATTAAAAGAGCAAATCAACAAACGTATCCCTTGTGAGGTCATGTATGTCTCACCCTGCCATAACAGGCCAGTAAGTATCATGCTCTCAATTCTTTGACCACTTTTTGCTCACCTTTTTCTTAAATAGAGAGTACTTTTGATAACCCAAGTCTCAACTAGAATTTTTTTTTCTTGATTAGAAAAAGAAATCCATTATTGAAAAGTATCGATGTGCAACTTTGTTCTTTTTTTTCAAATCTATCAAACTTCTTAGGTTTCAAATTGCTCTATAATTTCAAGATTTGCAAGATGAAAGATAACTTGAGTGAAATTGAAACCTTTTTGATCAGTTTTCTCTTGTATCTCTTAACTAACTAACTATGTTGATAAGAAGCTGTTATGGGGATGATAAAAGACAGATATTCTTGTAGTATCATCATTGGTATGAGTTTCTGTGAACTGTTTGAAATACTCTGAATGTCACTCTGAAGTCAGACTGAGTTCGATAACTCAGACTCATGATTTTTCATCGATTGTCATTGGTGATGATTGAAATCTTGCATTGGTTTAGTAAGTAGTTAGGTTCTTAAGTACTTAAGAGGCTTGCTTCAGGACTCTTCTAGAATTCCTTCAGATTATGGTTTAAGACAGGTTTGAAGTGAGTTTGCAATTGAAGATCTGATCACTCATCACTCACAGTCTAAACTCAGACTACGAGTACTTAGTAGTATACAGACTCAGACTGACTGACGACAACTCTGAAACCTTTCAATCGATCTTCTCTCTCTCTTCCTTTCTTCCAATCTCCTCTCTTCCTTTCTCTCTTCTCTCACTCCTTTTCCATCCAACAAGCTTGATCTCATTCAATCTCATCATCATCAAATCAACATCAACATCATCAACATCATTAAATCATCAAATCATTAAATCATCAAATCATCAAATCATCACATCATCACAATCATCAAATCATCAAATCATCACAATGGTAAGTTCAACTTCTTCATTCGATCACTTTTCAAAAACAATCATCCTAACCTTTGGATCTCTTCTCTTAACTTTCGATTGATTTGATTTCAGTCGACTGCATCTAGAAGAAGATTAATTCGTGATTTCAAACGACTCTCATCAGATCCCCCAGGTGGAATTAGTGGTGCACCATGTCCAGATAATATTATGATTTGGAATGCGGTGATCTTTGGTCCGGGTAGGCTATTTAAGAAAAATCATTAGCATCACCGAATCTCCTTTCGAACCACTCGATCTAATCTCAGATATCATCTTCATGACCTTATACTTGAGAAGATTGTGAAAGATTTGAAATCTTTTTCATCCTATCTCACTAGATTGACTATCGATTGATTTTTTTCTTTCATCTTATAGCCGATACACCATTTGAAGATGGAACGTTTCGACTTATACTTACCTTTGATGAATCTTATCCAAACAAACGTACGTCAGATTCATAAACTTCAAATCATGACACTTGTTTTTTTTTTTTGGAAAATCAAATTTGATCAATCTTCAAGATTCTCATCAATTCAAAAACTGATGCTTTTTTTGACTCTCTTTCTTTCAAAACTTTTTTTTCTGCTTTTCAGCTCCAACTGTGAAATTTTTATCTAAAATGTTTCATCCAAACGTTTATGCAAATGGAGAACTTTGTTTAGATATCTTACAAAATCGTTGGTCACCTACATATGATGTTGCAGCCATCTTAACCTCTGTTCAATCTCTTTTACATGATCCTAATCCGAATTCGTATGTCCAAATCTCTTGATGTTTAAAACCTGATGTTTTCATGATCTAGAAGCTAATCGAAGATTGATCTTTTCTGAATCGAATTCTAGTCCTGCAAATTCTGAAGCAGCTAATCTTTATCGAGATAATATGAAAGATTATATTAAGAAAGTCAGAGCTACAGTAGAAGCGAGTTGGGTAGATGAAGGTGCATTAGCTGCTCCAGCTGGTTCATCTTCTTCATAAAGATCTCTTGTTACTTCTATTTTTCCCATCCACCTTTTTTCACCTACATATATATATAATGTATATTGTCTTCTTCTAGTTCTCTTATCTTGTTTTTCTTTTTTTTCATCATTTCTTCACTAACATCATCTTTTTTTTACAAACAAACTGGTTGTTCTCACAACTCTTTGTTTTCAATATGCTGCTTTTTCTTCTTTTTCTTTTTCTTTTTCTTCTTCTTCCTTTTACCTGATCTGTATGATGTAAAATGAAGTAGAATTAAATCTGTTTCAGGATTAGGTTCTTCTCTTAAAAAGATCTAATTGAGAGATTTGGGAAAAACTGAGTTGAATTCATTCTTCATTTCGTTCTTTTGTCCGCCATCATTTCTATATTCTTATCTATGTATATGTCTCTGTGTGTGTTTCTTTTTCTTTGGATCTTTTCAAATGTTTTGATCTTTCATTTAAGCCAATTCAACTTGAGAGTATCTACACTTGTGTGGTAAATTGAGTGTAGTAAGTGTAAATTTATTGCAACCACAGGGCTTTTTCCACACTGGTGGAAAAGTGGACCTGTGGTACAATTTGTTTTGATTGATTTGAGGTAAGTCAGAAGTAAATTAAATCATACACTACCACATGCATTATCCTTGGTGGCTGCTTGGGTGTAGTAGGTTTGGGGTGTAACAAATAGCACATGACAGATACTGTAAAGGAGTGTGGAATTTGTGTAACTTTTACCTTACCATACAGGTGGGTACCAGAAAAAATACACTCCAGATCAAATCTCAAGGGCTCTTTTATCTTTAGAATGACCAGAGTATTAACCTTTCCATTTTGGTTCAAGACATCTTCCAGTTACGAATTTGGTATGTGATCAAAAGATAAAGTTTGTATGTTTGTACAGAGTAGATCTGCTTGATGAAGAATACATAGGAATCATACATACTTGAGTATTGTGATGAGGATTATGGAAATAGGTTATTCATCCCATTTTGAAGACTTAAAAGGTCTATTGATAAGTCTTTAAACTATTGTTGGAAGTCTGAGCTGCATAGCTGAAGCTTCTACTCTGGTCAATCAGGTTTCAATGGCCATAAAGACACACCAGTGGAAGGATTACATGTTGTTCTCTTAGGGACCACCAAGTATCTTGATTGTGATTGTATTGCCAAGCTTTCAGACAGGCAAAAGGAAGAATTTAAAACAAGAAGAAAATACTTTGATACAGTCGGTTTGGGATAAGATCACCTTCAGGCTAGGTGCATGGTGATGTATGCTCAGATCTTGAATGGAAAAGAATTCTGCATAGTCTTTCAAGGAGCTGAATTTGTCTTAGGTCATCTCATATCTCCACTATATAGGGTCACATGGTTTCACCTTGGGCGAATTCCGACCATGGTCTACCAGAAAGAGATAAGAAACATGGATGAGTACTGCACCAAACTAGATGACATGCTTGATTGATTCTTGATGTGTGTTACCAAACTCACAGCTCAATGGCTCAACAAACCAAAGTTCCATATTGTAATTAAGCATCATCTATCTGATGGCTTGATATGCTATCCTACATGCAATGAATGGATTCCACCTGGTCCCAGAATTGTAGATATTTTGTAGATAACCCCTGACTTTGTTTTTCTTTGAGTTACAAAGTACTCCATGATGAACTTTCTGAGGAACTGTCAAACACTTGGGCAGCAGAGGTCCCTGGCAGCCCATATGCACATCAAATTGGAAATGATAAGAGCTATCACTTCAAACAAGAAACTCAAATGCCTCTCCACAGTGGCCAGGTTGGATGTGATGGAAACTTTGGATCAGTTGAGTTTGCATTTGACTGTGTACTTAAACAGAATTGTTTGGGTTATGTTTTGTCTGTCAGCTGAAACCCCAAGTTCCAATCACTGATGAGCAAGCAATTAGGGTAGGACAGGTGATTGACATGTGGACTGCAACAGCCAAATATGGCCCAGAGAAAAAGTGATCATAAGTCTACACCTAAAACTCTTTCATGAAATGACAGAGATTCAAGTGATACAGGATATCTGCTGGTTTCATATTTCTGTATCTCTTTCGAAGTCACACAACTTACCTCATCACATAGCAGACTTTTAATCACACTGCCACTTTTTACAAGACACTCTCTGCTTGATCAATGTACAACACAACTGTGCTCAGGCAGGGTGCTCAATCCATGAGCCAATTAGAAAATATATAGAGGACCATGGTATCACTAAGGCTGAGTGTAAACTGATAGAAAAGAATCATTTGTCATCCATATTGAATGTGTCCTCAGTTTATTATGGAGAAGCCACCTTGGCTTACCAAGGATTTCAGTTTTAAGTTTAACAGAAAGGATCCAAAACGTTCTTCAAGGCCTGATCCTTTGGAAAGCAGCTGCATCTGCCTCCAAGAAGAGAACTCCTGGACCTCTTCAAAAGGGCAATTCAATTCTCCATCAGAGACACACCAATTTGGGTCAATCTAGTCCTTATCATCAATAAGATTTATACTTCCTCATCCCTTAGAACCAACAGGATTGATACTTGCTCAATCAAGGAGAGAAGTAGTCAGAATACATACATGATGGTTTTTTTATTTCAAAGGGGCAGGTTAGACCCTCTCTGCTAGCACATGTGAGGAGTCTGTGTGGTTTTGATCATATATGCATGGTGAATGGGCATCAGTATCTGAAGTCTTGAAGTGCCGCTCATGCCTTGGAGCTACTATTGAATGACAAACATTACAAGGCATCAATGACAGAGGCCTCTGTGTGGAGAACTGGTCACAGACTTTGCCACTTCTTTGCTTTGATCTTATGTCACTCCTTTCCTGCAGACCCTATGGTGTTGTGGACCAAGCACAAAGCATTGTTGTGTGACAATTGTGAAGGTGCAATTTCACATGAACATCCTGATCTTCAAGTCACAACAAGTATGGTATATAGTCTAGGATTGAATTGTCTAGGTCTATGCCTTAAGGAAATGGGATCCTCATTTGGTCCATGCTGCTTTGCCTATGGCTGATGTGGAAGTTTTTCAATGGTTGGGAAACCTATACAAAAAACAGATTGATTCAAATTCCACACCTAAATAGAGCTTGTGATTTCTTAGCTCTTCCAAAGAGTGTATGAACATAGATCAGAAGAGGGTTTACATCCAACTGAAAGAGTGTTTTCAAAGTGACTGAGGAGGTATGATATATCTTGATGGACCAGGTGAAACTGGCAAAACATGTGTTCTCAATACTTGTTTAGAACACTGTGATGCAAATAACTAAATGAGACAAGCTGTAACATTGTCAGGAGTAGCTGTGTTGTTACTTTTCAAGGGCCAAACAGCACATAATGCTTTCAAGGTTCCATTGCAGACAACTGGCAAGTCACAGTGTGGGTTTGGGTTAGGGGCGAAACTGGGAGAAGATCTCAAGAAACCACAATTTTTATGGTTTGAGGGGAGGTGAAAATGCAGAAGGACTCTGTCCTTTTATGTGTTGATTGAAGTCTTCAAGATCTGTGGGGATGTAAGGAGCCATTTGGTGGGTTGTTAGTGCTGTTCTTGGGTGACTTCAGGCAAACTGTACTCGTCAGCAGGATGGGCAGCATTGAGGAACAAGCACAAGCTCCGTTAAAGTGATGTAAAGTTTGGCCAGAGATTATCACGTTTGCGCTTTATGAGAATATCCGCTTAAGGGGAAATAGGTATGATTTGGAGGGTATTAGGCAATCAAACGCGAGCTTTGCCAAGCGGCTACTGACGGTAGGCAAATGTAACATTGTCAGTGTTACTCAGAGCAACGAGTTAGCCCTCGAATCCATCTTGGCTGTTTATGCGAAGGCTTGTGGATTGATCGATCTTGTCTGATGTGAACTCTTTTTGAGTAGATTGTAGAAGAAAAGTTTGGTCAAATTGAAGAAAGTCTGAGTAGAAACAGACAGCTTTGTGATTCAAACTTCACGGTCATCTGAATACAAAAGAAAAGTCACCCTACCGACTCTCAATGCATGGTCACTCACTTGGCATTCCACTTCAGCTCAATTGATTCTTCAAAACAGTTGCACAACTCTTCTTGTCTTCAAGGAAGCTGAATGGACCCTGGATGCTTGAAGAGATGTCAAGAAAAGAAGTTGAGGAAGATTGATGATTTTAAGTATAGTAGTATAGATGAGATCAGAAAGCCAAGAGAACTCAAGTGAATTGGATCAAAAAGTTGAAATCCGATTGAGTACTTATCTGAAATACGTACTCTGAGCGGAATCAAGATCTTAGTTGAATTTTGGAAGGATTTGATTTCAAAGAGTTGATGAATTGAAATTGAAAAAGATCTGATTGTATTCTAAGAAACTTGAAAGATCCAAAGGATTTAATCTTCAAATACGTTGAAAGGCTTTACATGTAATAAGCTTGATTGTAAAGCTTGGTTTGATTGAGATTGGTGAATTGGTGGATTGTCTTTGTTGGGGTGTGTGTTTTGGATTTCAATCATTCGATCTCTTTTGATGGTTTGTTTGGGATTCAGGATTCATTGAAGGAGAGATGGAAGAATGAGAATGGATGGATGGAGAGATGGAGTGATTTGAGCTTTGAGAATGTGACTCATCAATCCATCAATCCATCCATCCATCCATCAAGATGAGATTGGGATTCATTCGAAACTCAAACTGGTTGAAGTGAAGATGATGAAGACTGAATCAAAGAAAGAAAGAAAGTGATGGATTAAGTTTGATCTTAAGTTGACCTAGTACATAACTCACTCAATCAAATTCAATTCAATTCAAATTAAATCGAATCGAATCGAATCGAATTGTACAACAATCTTGTTCAATTTCCTTTCTTTGATTTTCTCAATTGTCAAGGAAGTTTACATAAATCCATGTTTTGATCATCTTCTTCTATCATTTTTCATTTTCACTCAATTCAATTCAACTTCTCATCATCACCTTCTTCTCAACTTCACTTGGATACTTTCATCAACTTATTTAATTCAATCCCTTTTCATCAATCCTCACCCTCAATTCATCTCAGGCTACTTACTACAATATAAATCACTCACTCTCTCTTTCTTCATCTTTAACTTTTACCTTTCATCATGTACGGTCGAAAACAATCCATGGATTCTCAAGCTAGACCACTAGGCAAAGTGGAATATTCTCAAGCAGATGATGATTTACATGATTCTGCTTTTAATAATTCTTCTAATCCAAACTTACAACATGAAGTCTTTACAAATGAAAAACAAAAGATTAAAAAAAAATCAAATTGGTTCAAGTTTGGTTTACCTCTTGCTATCCTTCTCATCATCCTTGGTGCTCTTCTCGGTGGTATCCTAGGTTCTCATCATAACAGTTCAACTCATTCTGCTTCAAGTTCGGGTACTGCAGTCGGTGCTGGTGCTAATGCTGGTAAAGATGCAAGTCAAGTTCTCTTTACGGGTTATAACTCCTATGGTGTACCACAATATCCTTTATCAGTTCATACATCCTATAATAATCCTCCATCACTCTCTACCAACCAAAACTTGGGATGGGGTCAAGATCCTAATTCACCTGATCCGTCCTCTCAAGCCATTCGTTCTGATCGACCAAGATTGTTTGCATCAACTTATCGTTGGAATCGGTTACCATCACTCATCAAGATTGATCCTTATCTCGCCTCTTGGAATTCGACCATCTTTTCAAACGCTACTACATTTTATAATTTACCTCCTACCAATTATTCAATCGATGGTGGTTATTCTGGTTCAGGTGTATTGGATGTAGGTCGTGAAGTACAATTGAGACTTAAACATTGGGCTTATGCTTATCGAATGAGTAATGATACTAAATGGGTCGATCGTGCTTGGAGAGAATTACAAACTGCTGCTGGAAATACGACTCAGCCGTTCGGTAGGGCTGGTAACAATTGGAATACTGAGTAAGTCACTTTTTCCATTTGTTGCCTCTTTCTCTGTTTTCAAATCGTTTAATCAAAATCACTCATCAGTCTGATTTGATCTTTTGAACTTAAAGTCATTGGTTAGATGTTGCTGAGTTTACCGTTGGTTTTGCAATTGCTTATGATTGGATGTATGATGCTTGGACTCCTGAACAAAGTCAGTCAGATCTTACTAAACTTCTCTTGACCTTTTCAAAATCACTGATGAGCTGTTTGAAAAATCAAATAGGAACTGCCATCATGTGGTCTATCATCAATCTTGGACTTCAGAAAGGTATCGAATCTCACGCTACCAATGCTTGGTTCTTGACCACCAACGGTAATTGGAACTGTGTCACCAACGGTGGAATGGTCATCGGCTCACTCGCTGTGATGAATGATGATCCTACGGGTACTGCTGCCAAACTGTTACCACTTGCTCTTCAATCTGCTTCTACCAATTGTGTCAATGCTGTTTCTCCTGATGGCACCTGGAGTGAAACATCCGATTACTGGTGAGCTTTCAGAAACGCTTACTTGTCTATCCGATTCCTCATCCCAACTCACTCATTTATTGATCATCTTGATTATTAAATAGGTACTTTGGATCTCAAGGTCATGCTCAGATGTCATCTGCTCTCTTGACCGCTACTGGTTCTACTCAGCAACTTCTCTCGGCTAACCCGGCATTCAATCTCAGTGGGCTTTACCACATGTATGTCTACGGTAACACCTGTAAGTTCGATCCTCCTACCCTTTGTCGGTGTATTGCAGTCACTTAGCTCTTGCGCATCTTACTTCGATCCTTTGACTTCTGACAGACAAAGCGAACACTGGTGACTGTGGACCGAACAAGTTCACTGCAACAGCCAATCCGCTCTTATTTTATGGTGATCAATTCGGAGGTCAGTGAGATGAATTCTGTTTGATTCCCCAAATTTGGTTTCTCATATCTGTTTTCTTCCATAGTACCTCGTTACACACTCTACCAGCGTGATCGAGCCGATTCACCAGACCCACTTAGTATGTTTTGGTACAATCCTCAAGTCACTGGAGGATGGTATGTGGGCCTACCCCTTGACCATAGCTTCAGTGACCCGAGTGATGCATGGGTTTCCATGCGCTCCTCATGGACCGATACCACTGGGTTGTTTGTTTCAGCCAAATCCGGAAACCTCACCGGACATCAGACTCATGGTTTCTTAGACGCTGGAACTTTTACATTGGATGCACTCGGTGAAAGATGGGCTGGGCATTTATGTCAGAATGATTATCTTGGAGATGGGTATTTCTCATCGGAAGGTGCAGCAAGTAAACGTTGGCTTTATTACCGATGTCGTACTGAAGGTCAGAACACAATCTTGATGAACGGTCAGAATCAGAATCCAGGTTCGGTTAGTACGGTTGCCAAGTTTGAAAGCACTGGGGAATCACAAGACAATATCAATTTTAACATCAACTCGGGTACATCGACTGCCTATTGGATCACTGATCTCAGTACTGCTTACAATGGGACATCCGTTTTGAGGGGTGTGAGATTATTGAATGGGAGAACACAAGTTTTGATACAGGATGAGATCACGGGTGCTACTGGTCCTTCTCAATGGCGTATGCATACCAACGCGAGTACCACATATCTAACTGATGGCCGAACAGCTCGTGAGTTTGTTTTCCTCAATCATCCTAAAAGCCAGAATATGATCAGAGACTGACTCTTTGAAATTATCTTTCCCATCGTTTCAGATCTCGAATTGAATGGAAAGAAGATGACAGCCACCATTCACTCACCTGCGGATGCCAAATTTCACACCGCAGAACCTGTTCGACTTGCAACTTCTCCTCCATTACCATCTGGATCACCCGATTTACCTAATCCAGGTGTTTCAGTACTTGCGATTGATATTGCGAGTGGAACATCAACTGTGATCGTTATGTTTACACCTGAGTGGTCAACTAAAGGATATGAAGCTAATTCAAATCCTAATACTGTTCCTTTATCATCTTGGAGTTTAACTTCACATTAAAGCTTGAAGACTTTTTTGAGGTTGATAAGGTTTTTTTAATTCTTTTAGTAGTTTGGAAGTGGTGTATATCTTCAATACATACATATAGAATTCACATATAGAATATAATATGTATAATTCTTTTTCTCTCTCTCTCTCTCTTTCCTCTCTGTCTTTGTCAAACATCAATCAAGTTTTCTCTTTTTTTTACCATCTCTTTTATCTTTAACCAACAGAATCATCTCTCTCTCTCTTCATCTCTATCTTAATCAACCTGTTTTTCTCTTTAGTATCACTTCAAACCAACAATTTTTCTTTACTCTTGATTCTTATCTCATCTTACCCTATCTCAAGCTTATCCAAACCTTTTTCTCTCTCTCTTACTCTTCATAGAAACCTTATCTTATCCTTTGTCTTTTCTTCATTTTTTTTTACTGATCATGATGAAATTTTCACTTGTGAGGTAGATTTCTGAATGAATTTTACAAACTCACTCTTATCTTTCTCTCTCTCTCTCTCTCTCTTTGTCTTTGTCTTTCTCTATGCTTTTCTTTATACTTGATTGATTATGATTTATTTCTTTTTTTTAAAAAAAATGAAAAAAAAGTCTTCATGAATGTTATTTTTTCTTCTTGGTTTTTGGTCTTCTTTTTTTTCTTTTGAAGAGAGGATGAGATTTTCTTTTTTTTCATTTTTCTTTGCGTTTTGAAATGTGAGTCTTTGAGTTTTTGATCATTTTTTTTGATTGAGTTTGTTTACCTTTTTTTTTGAGAAAGGTACATTAGACTTTGAGAAAACCAATAGCTGTCAGAAGCGATAATCTTGGAAAACCAATACATTTTTGGCCCAATAAATTCTTATTTATAGTGAGATTTCTGTTGACAAAACCAATACTTGGCAAAAAATGATAGTCTTTGACCCAATTTTTTGGGTATTGGTTTTCTCAGAGTCTATCTACTGTATATGTATTTTGAAAACATTAAGATTGTGATTTGAGAAATCAAGTATATGGGAAAGAGAGAGAAAAGAAAAGAAAAAGAAAGAAAAAAAGGTTAGAAGAAGAAGGGAGAAAATTCGATTTGTTCATAATCTGATGTTTATATTTTATTCAGAGTACTATCAATGATGAACAGATCAATTTGATTTATTCAAGTCAAACTTACAGATCATCTTTAGTTTAGCTCAGGTTAAAATCACCTCTCAAGTCTTACATTTGTTTTCTTTAACAATCTTCCTAAACTTTGGATTAAAGATTGGGATGATGATTGTTAGGTTGAAGTGAGCTTTACTTTGAATGTACATACATATGTAGTCTAAGAGCATCCGCACTTGTGCAGTAACTCGGATGCGGTAAGTGTAAATTTACCGCAACCGCAGGTCTTTTTCCACACCGGTGGAAAAGTAGACCTGCAGTACCTAATTTTCCAATCGGTTTGAGGTAAGGTAGAAGTAAATATAATCATACCCTACCTTGCACATTATCTTTGGTAACAACCCGGGTTTCTCAAAAAGTACTGTCTGGCATGGTAAATGAACAATTTGTGCAGTATACTGTAAATCCAAATTTGAAACTTTTCACCGGTGTGGAACTTGTACATTACACATGCAGTAACAAATGCTACGTGGCAGTTACTGTACACCAGTGTGGAATCTTTCCAAAATAACTAACTTTTACCTTACCGTACAGGTAGGTACCACAATTTTAACCAAATCTTACCGCAAACGAGTGCGGATGCTCTAACTTAACTAAGAGCATCCACTATTGTTACAGTAAATTTTCTGCAAATTTACTGTAACGGTCTGTAAAGTACAGAGGCGGTACGTACCAAACTCTCAAAATTCACTATTGTCAAGGTAAAATCCCTTCTGTACGGTACGTTGTGGAAATCAAATTATTCTACCATTCAGTATATATATATATAACTTTTTATCAAACTCTATATAATTCAATTCAAAATTATCCATCAAACATCACTAAATGATTCAGTATGGACAATACAAGATTAACATTACACAGAAGAAAACTAAGATCAAATCATTTAATTCCATACCATCAGCACTCTTCCTTTCAGTCACTCAAATCCAGACAACTCCATTACATTAAACAATTAAAATAACTAAATGGAGGGGTGGCAATAAGAACCCTTTGTGATGGAACTAGAAAAAAAAAATCAAAAGAAAATTTTTACTATCAAGAAAGCAGTAAAAAAAGGGATTAGTTAGAGTCATCTGAAAGAAAGCAAGAAAAATCAAACATGGAAGAAAGAACAAAAAGAACTCACAAATTGAAAGTCAAATCGAGTTGATCGATCTAGAAAGTCCTGAGGATGATCAAAAACAAAAAAGAAAGACAAAATCAAATGATCCATTAGTGTGTGAAAAGAACTCAAATTAGAAGAACCTACCAAAGAAAACCAGATCAAGCAAAAGACCAATCAGAACTCAAAAGGAACCAAAAAATCAATCTATCTAGTAGGAAGAAAACAATCTAAATCAAATGAGACAACTAAAAGATGAAAGAACAAATCAATGATTAAATTAGTAATATGATGATGATCAAAAGATGAATTTCAAATTTAAAAAAGACCAAGAAAGCTAGAAAGACTTACCAGCATCAAATTTGCAAACCAATCAATCCAGAAACCTAAGACTCTTGAGATCAAGCTAAAGCACAATCTAGAAAGATCAATGAAAGAATTAATAGTTGATCAATTAGTATTATGAATTTGTAGACTTACTAATTTAGAGATCAATTGATTTGGACAGTTAGAAGCTTTCAAGACCAATCCAAAAAAAACAACTAAAGATCAAATAAACAAAACTCAAAATCAAAAGTGATAGGAAATGATTGAGGGTAAAGATCAAACCTAAAAGGAGTACAAAACCTACAAGCAAAATGGAGAATGAAGCAATCAGAGTAAAGTCATCAGTAGTAGAAACAGAATAGATAGAAAGATCAGAAAAGAGAAATCTCACTTGAAGCTTAAAACCTCAAAATCAAAATCATGGGAACCTATGAACAGGAAAGGAAAACATTGAGTCGGTACAGAGCAGAATAGATGAGAAAGATGATCACAAGAACAATCTAGAAGAAAGAACAGAAAAAGGAAAAAACTTACCTAAAAGTGAGAAATCCAAAATTGGATCAATCAAAAAAGAAGAGGGACCCATGGGATGAGTCATTTTGATCTACTTGATTGACAAGTTACCTAGAAGCAAAATGAAAGGAATCAAAAGTTTAAACAAAGAAGATAAAGTCAGTGAACAAGCACAAACAAAAGGAAATCAAGAAAGACTTACACATCAAGATCCAAAATCAAAAGTTGAACAAGCAATGCCAAGAATGAAACAATAAACCTACAAGAGATAGTGGAGAGTGGGGGAAAAAAAGAGGAAGGAGTTAGCATGATTCAGAGGAAGGAATTAAATAAGACATAAATTAAATCAAGTACATACCTTAATCAGAGGCCAAGATTGAAATGATATACTTGATGAAGGGTTCGATTTTGGGGGTCTAACATTCAAACAAGATCAAGGTAGATAGAGGGGGTGATCTAGAAAATTGAAGTTGAAATTGAAATGAGGGTCCTAATCAAAATTCACATGGAGATTGATTGAAAGCAAATGGAGTGATCGAGATAGAAGGGGTTCAATTGAAGATTCTCGTATTTGACTGATTGTAGAGTACCTAGAAGCAAACAAAGAATTAAAAACCTTATTGAACAGCCAAGATCGAAATGGAACTCATTGATCTATTCATCAAGAACATTCAAAATTGAAATCTAGGACAAACAATTGAATCAGTAGAAGCACAGAAAATCAATCAATGACAGGAGAATGACTTACATAAAAGATCAGAATCAAAAATTAAACAAGAGATTGAAGAATGAGATAGTGGAGAAGAAGGGAGAATGAAAAAGAGGGACTCACCTGATTAGAGAACAACTCCGATCGGAAAGGAAGGAATCAAAAAGGGAATCAATCAACCAGGCCAACTTGTGGTTGAGATCAAGAAGAAATAATATAAAAGGGGGGTTGATCAGTCCATCTATCTGGCTGAGTGTGAGGGGATGAGTCCACCAGTGAAGAGTCTGTTGTAGTGTATTGAGTTTTTTAAATCGATCAAGTAGTTAGACAAATTAGTCCTAAAAAAAGGAAAGAAAGAAATTAATTGTTAGTTAGAAACTTCAAAAGAGTTTTAGAAAAGGAAAGAAAGAATTACGTACCTATCTTAAAAGTGTTATAAAGTTGTATTAAGTAAAGCTTGTTATAGAAAATAAGTTGTGAGCTTGTTCGTTGTTGAGAGTAAAAGTTGGGAATTTTGCTGAGTTTGGTCAGAAAAGGGTTGTCAAGACGTAAAAAATTCAGCTGGGTGAAAATCATCAAGATCACCAGCCCGCCTCTGGATTCAAGACGAGGCGGGGTCAAGTCAGGGATCCAAAATCTGATTTTTGGGACCGTACATTGTTACACGTGCAGTCACAGTTGTGTTAACATCAAATTGTCAGATAACTTTGTGTAACAACCTCGTGTAGGGTTGTACATAGTAGCAGCAGACTCTGCGCAGTGCTGCAGGAGCAACTGTGCAAGTCTCATCAAGTTTTGGGAAACCTTAAAAGGACAAAGGAGGGAAATTGGAGTTGTCCCATCAAATTTCAAAGGTTGAGGGCAGCTAAAACAGCGCTCATAGTTTCACCTGCTCTTACAAGTGGTGATTCTTCCCCTCTCCGGCTCAGCCTACGCTAGACTGCGTAGGAGTTCTACAACGTACTGTACAGAATAGAGTCTGTCCCACAATTGTGCCATCTGTAAAAAATCTGCAAAGTTCAAAGATCTACCAATTTTCTCCGCTCTACCTCATTTTCTCAATCATCAAGGTTTCAACTCAAATTAAACTCAATTTGTCAACTATGGACAATGACAATCTAATCTACGCCCTGCAGATAAATGTGCTGAAAAGATGGATAGCATTGGAAGGACCGACCGTTTTTTGAAAAGGTGCGTTGTTTTTTCTTCAATAAGATAATTGAATATTTGATTTGATTTGATTGATATGAACTTGAAAAAAAAAGAAAGATTCAAAAAGAGATGGGGAGAGGAAAATTGAAAGGAAGTGAACGATGATGACTTGTGGTGGTGTACCGTTTGCTCAGTAGCCCACCCAAATTCGTTAGATACCAATTCTGCAGAGGTCCTGCAAATTTGCAGGACCTCTGCCCAATTTCTATCAAATCTGTAGGTACCAATTTGTGTTTTTGACACGATTGGGGAGATTGGGCTTTGGTACTGTAAAATTTGCTGTACCAAGGCCCTTTACAGAGACAATAGTGGATGCTCTAAGTTCCACAAGCCTCTGAATTTGATAGATATGTTAAATCTAATTTAAGTCATGTGCCTTTACTTCAACAGATGTCATAGAAGAGTTGTGACATGGTCAGTAGCACAACATAATAACTCCAACAGCAATGAAGACTGAAAGTAATTGTCATCAAGCATTTGTCTTTGAAAATTAAGTCTTTTGCCAACTTGTCCAAGCCAAACCCAAACTGTAGGGTAGCAATATGCAAGTATTTAAAGGCCCCTGCTATTTGCCGCCCACCCCGGGGCCATATGGGCGCCGTCATACAGCGCCCATATAGCATCTACCCATATGGGCGCTGAATTGCGGCGCCTATGTGCAGATATGGGCGCTAAATTATAGCACCCATATGGGGAAATGTATATATGGGCGCTATAATTCAGCGCCTACAAAAAGTATGTTCTGTGTAGGCGCTTTTTCAAGGCGCCTACAATATGGGCGCTAAAAAGTAGCGCCTATATGACTTCAACTGATATGGGCGCCATTTTTACGTGCTCATTTCCTGGACAGCTCAACTGTTCCAGACTTTATGGACCAACTGCGCGCTAAATTTCACAAGGCAAAGGGATCCAATCCAAAAGAACTTATAAAATTGAACCAAGTCAAAATCAAATCCAACACTTTGCAAAGATAAAGAAAATACAAAATCAACTCAAATCAATACAAACAGACATTCTTTTTTTTGAACTCCTGGTAGTAACTCTTTCCGTAACTTCTTTCTTATCCTTAGATGCTTCCCATTCCACCATCTTTTCATCCCAAAGATCAAAACAACTGTTCATAAAATTGTCCTTTTTCCAACTAGCAGCATTTCTTCCAGCCACTTTCTCCCATCTCTGATGTGTGGTAATATACTGAGAAGTATTTGGAAAAGGTGGAGGGGAATGAGAAGAAAAAGTGAGAGAAACCCGGCGCTGGATTTTAGCGCCTAGAGATATGGGCGCCAGAATATAGCACCCATATGCTCCAAAAGGGATGTAGGCGCCAAAATATAGCGCCTATATTCAAGTGGGCACTATATTCTAGCGCCTACATCCCTTTTGGAGCATATGGGCGCTAGATACAGCGCCCATATTGTAATATGGGCACTGTATGACGGCACCCATATGGGCCCCAGGTGGGCGGAAAATAGCAGGGGCCTATTTAAATACACTTGGAATGAATTCCAAGTCCTTCATTCAGAATCTTCTTGATTTCACTAATACTGCAATCACTTCAAGATTTCAATTTTGGGAGACAGAAACTGGTTGGGATTCAACCAAGGCTGTGATCTTAAGCATCAAGTGGTGAGCTAATGATAATGAAAAGAGGACTGGCACTCACAATTGGTCTGACTTTGTCTTAACAAAGGTTAGCCTTGAGTAAAATCTCAATCAGAGGATCTGAATCACCAAGGGATTCCTTTGCAACTAGGTCCACAAGATAGTTGATTGTGAGGAGCCTCAAAGAGGCCATTCTCCCAAAGGGAACTTTTATAGTGCAGATCGGATTGGTTGAAATTTTTTTGAAACAAATTCCAAATAGGCTTGAGAAAAAATAATCATAGACAACATGCCTTTTTTTGCATTCTCTCATATACCAGAAGATTGAGCTAGCCAACACTGCTCAAATGAAAGGTTGTGAGGGCTTCTGTTGCTCAGAATAGTTCAGATGTTAAGAAGGTCAATTTGAATGGGACCAAAGAAAGGATATCTCCCAACAACCTTGCTGAGTCTATGGAGGGTGTTTCACACTCCAAGAACATCTCTTCATACAGTATGGAAACCCACTGATTGAAGAATGTATGTTTTCTAGTTTGTAATAAATACACTTGATTGGTCTTGAAAGATAAAATACATTTTTGATTCATATTGGTCCAGATTCTTGGCACTTTACTATTGATGATAGAATTTTCCTGTGACCAAGGCTGCAATGGAATTTAAATGCACAATCCAATTACATTCATTGCATGTGGTGTCTCTGAGAGAGTGAACAACCATCTCCATCTTCTTGGCTTGACTACTTCTTGTCAGACGGGATTGAAAGCAATGGACACACTTGGGAGAGCTTTGCAAGAGTTCATTAAAGATTGTATGGTAATATCTTATGATTTGAAAACATTTATGACACCTGATAATATTGACATTCAAGAACATGTTCACAATACAAGCATCAAGGCAACTACCAAGCTTTTTCATGGTTCTTACAGCTATCTTCACTTCCTACCTGCCCATCTCATTGACAACATCAATGCAGAAGAAGCCAGGCTTGAATCTCTTCTGAAGTGTATTGATCAGAGTCAAGAAGAGCCTTTTGAGCCAAACTCAATTTTGCCCACTCAGAAGGAGAAATTCCCTTGGAAGCTTGTACTGAAAGCACAGCCTTTCCAAAATCTATTGGATTACAAACTACAAAAGGGCTCTGGAGGATACAACACTTGTAAATCATCTCTTGCAACTTTCCCACTGATGGTGGATCCAATTGAGTGATATAATCCTGGTTTGATGATGCTAAAAATGATGAGTGCATCAGATGGTTCTTCTGGCAGTGTAGCTGACATGCTTCAACAGTGCCAAACTGAATCTTGTGAAGATCCCACCAAGTATGCAAAATTTCTTTGGGTTCATAAAGGTGACATGGGAACGTGCTTAAACTTTGAGTCACTCATCCATCAACGCTTTCCAGCCAGTTCAGCTCAAGATTCACTCAATCACATTCTCAATATGGCTGGATTGGCTCATACTATGTGGAATTCATCAAGAAAAGTGATAAGTCATCATTGGGGTGATCCAATGGACCCATCCAACGCTGGTGCACCTTCTATGAAGACAGATAAACTCCCATTGCAACAAGTCTTTAACTCGTTGATGCAAATGATCCACAAAAGCCATACACTACTCTTGTCTTTTTGTTGAAGTGGGTGTTTTGTTTCTTCATTTTCATTCCTGGGCTGATTGTCACCAGTTTTTAAATAGGCAAATCATTGCAAACCATGACCCACCTGTAAAACTCAATCAACCTGGTGTGGCTCAGTCCATAATCAACAAATGCTATGCTAGATACTTCAGTATAGAAATGCTAGAAGCCTCTTCTAAGACTGATGATTGGACTCTATACAACTTGAGGCCTTAGACTCAGGGACTTTGCTTTCATTGTTGAAGAGGATCAAGCTATGCAAGCAGGTGATATAGGCTGTACTATGCAGATGTGGAAGAGATGGGTCATGATGGCACAAGGTATCAAATGCCTTTCACACTATTCCATGCATCTGCCAAGGTTTATCTTGATACTTCAAACATTTTTACTTCCTAAGCTTGCCAAAGCAACACTCACTTCTGATTCCAACCAGTGAGGGTGATGGACACTGGGTTGCAAAGGACTTGTATCTTGAAATTCAGAACTGTTGGCTTAATATTTTCACCGCAACTTGGTGTGTCTCTTTCTCTTTTGATTGTCATCATATGAACTTATAGAAATGGTGTTAAAAGGGTCAAGGGACAAACATTGAGCAATTGATGGAGAGATTCTCTATCCTGCTCCCTCTTGTGAGTGAATAATATGTGAATTTACTCAGATTGGATTACCAATTGTAGCTATTGCTTTCAATACAGCTTTGTAATCAGATACATCAAATGAGGGTGAGATCTGGACAAGATATTTACCAGAAAAATTCTCTCTCAATCACACATCAGATAATGAGAACCTTCTTACATATGGCTCAGATTCACCTATGTGATCCTGAAATATCTGATTGTCAAGGGCACATACAACTCTCAAGTAACACAGAGTGAAATGTAACACATTAATACACTCCTTTTTATCCATATGGGATGTTACTGCGACCTCAGATTCAGAATTTTTCCTTCTGGGATATTTGGCTGAACAAAAGATATAACTAATCCGTCACCATTGCCACAGCTGCTCTTCCAGCCATAGTATTTGAATCTGACGGGTCCATAGCACCCATGATGACAACAATCCTGACACAGGGCGAGTTCTGACCTAATCCAAGTGCGGAAGTAGCTAAAATCATGGGATACTGGACTTCCCCGTACACTCTTGCATTTTTCACCTTGTTTTCATTGCTAGTCACAGAATGATATCTATGAATACAATTTCTGTTTCCATTAGAGGAATCCATTGGTTGTCCACAAGCTTTGCAGACAGTTTCTATTACATCCAGTGTAGCATTTTGAGTTATTATTGGTGGTAAGTCCTCATTTGCCACAACAGATTTGTGAGGAATGATGAGATCTAGATCTTCTGCTGACTCTAGTGTATGATTAAGGTAGATTGGAGAGAAGCGTAGCTCAGGCCGTGAAAGCTTGCCTGAAATCATTGTAATATGTGATCTGGTGATGCTCAAGCTTTCTAACAT
The DNA here is from genome assembly GCA_022264835.1 of Melampsora americana. Lineage (NCBI taxonomy): Eukaryota > Fungi > Basidiomycota > Pucciniomycetes > Pucciniales > Melampsoraceae > Melampsora > Melampsora americana. The sequence continues at coordinate 453,211 of JAIFHY010000036.1, forward strand.
TGCAGAGACAGATTGAAGTTGACATGTCACAGACATCAGGTGCTGGCCAAGACTTCCATAAGATGAACAAACTATTTCAATGTCATGCAGATTGACAGGTACAGAGAAGTGTCTTGAGGCTCCACTCTCTAGGAGCCCCCAAAGATGAATACAGTGGGCCTCATCAACAACTTTCAAGACCAGATGAGCTTGAATTTCTCTGTTATAGTAAAGAGTTTGAAATGATCTGCTATTTAGAAAAATCTCAGGACTCTTTGAAAAGCAAACAGACATATTAGTTTTTTTCACAAGAGAGTTGACAAGATGTTTTGGTGAAGCTTACCAGATATATAAAAGAGTAATAGTTCTGTTTTAATTGCTCCAACACATTCGTGGTGAAGGTGGTCTTTGTCAGGTTAACTGCAGAGATTCTGCAAAGGTTTCTCCCAATACTTAGAATGGAGTACAATCATCAGGCTGACAGTTGTCCAATTGCTTTGGTAACCTTGGGATAACCTGATTGTTGCCAAGCGCATCTGGTGGGTTCAAGACCAAGATGACTGCTTTCTTGGGGTTTGAAAACATATGGAAGAATAGTTCCAACACACAACTCTTTCCAAAACATGTGGCAGCATGTAAGAATGCATTTAGACCGTTTTAAGAGGGATTGTAGTGTTCAGCTGGATCTTGTTTGGCTGGATTTGCGGGTACACTTCTCTAAACTTTGAATTAGTTGTTTCCTTCTGCTCAGAAAATTTTGTGGTAAGTATCTGTTTTGATAAGCAGCTTTGAACAAGCTGTAGATTATTATTTAATTGACTCTTTTCACTTTTGTCTTGTCCTTGTAAACAAAGTGTGGATGAATTCTTTGGGTTTTTCTTCTTGACAACAACATGATTATTGATTGAGAAGAACAACTCATGATAGGCAGTCTCAGTTAATCAAGGTTATCAAAGTCAAGAGCTCCTTTATTTTTGTTTTTAGATGCATCAATGTCACAGATTACGGTTGAACGGTCATCCACAGTCAGATTTTGAAATTCCAAAGATGCTCTTTTTGAGCTTAATGAAAGCTTTTGCTGTGATTACAAATGAAAAAAAGAAAAAGAGTGAAAGATGTGAAAGAAGCTGAAATATAACATAGTTTAGTGAGAGAGAATTTTATAATCAAATGAAGAACATTTATTAATACCACAAGATCCTCCCACCAAAGGCCCAATGTGCTTGTCACCGAGAATTTTAACATCACATACAAGTCCCTTGTGCCTCAGCCACAAACTGACTTGGCCACAAACTTCAAATTCAGAGGCTTGTGGGACTTAGTTAAGTTGGATATATAGTCAATTCTCTCCAAATTTCAGGCAACCAGCTGTTTCATTTGTTTGTATGTTCAGATAGCATGATGTATCATCAATCTATGTATCTCTGGTATTTCACTCTTGATCAGAGGTTTGTATCATTGATTATTCTATGCACAATCTGAATAGATTCAATTTTTCACTTTCAAACACCAACTCATCTAATTTACAGATTCAATGATAACCAAATCTATCAATGTGTTAATGTTTTCAGTCTCAAATGATTATATTCATCTTTCACATAATTGACACTTAAACATTATGTATTATTTCATATGTCATTTACTTATCATTGCATATGTAGCTTGATCATGTTGTTGATTTTTGTATCACTTTATCATTAACATTAACCTATGTACCGCTGAGAACTTTACTGATAAACCTCAAAGAGCAACAAATACAAGTCTCCCTTCCTCATCCAAGATATTCTACTTACTTCTTGGATGGAAGGTGAGTTAACTGTAATTGTGGGATTTGATTAGCTCATAGGTTCTGTTCTGAACCATATCATTCCCTGCTCTGACAGGTATGTATTTGAATTATGTTTTTCATTTCAATAATCTTGTTCTTTCTTTGTATTATCAATTGTGATGGAATAAAAACTGATCCAAGATATTCTACTTACTTCTTGGATGAAAGGTGAGTTAACTCTGATTGTGGCAATTGATTAGTTCATAGGTTCTGTTCTGAGCCATATCATCCCTTGCTCTGACAGCTTGTAACACAATGCAAGGCCAAAACAATGAACCAACAAAAACCAAGGATCACAATGGAAAACAAATATCAAATGGGAAAAGGTCAAAAAAGGCAAGGGTCTTGAGGTGAAGAATGGGTGATGTGATGATAGTCAAGCATGGACCTCAGGTGAGCTTCAAAGTTGTTGATGTGAGTGGAAGTCAAAGTGAACGTAGTGAAGGTGTGTGTAGAGTTAAATTGTTGAAGTACATAGAGATTTGATCAAAGTCGTGACGTTGAAGAGGTTGAATTCTGTTGAATGTGTATTGGAAAGACAGGCAAGTGAGGATCAAGTGATGATTTGTGAGTGAAATTGGCTAAAGAGAACCTCTAGGCTGGGTTAAATTTGACCCAGCCTAAAGATTTCATAAAGATAATTTGATCAATCCTCTGTGAAGATTGGCGGTTGTGGGTTTTGGGTAAGCTTTAGGGCACATTTGGTACAACTTATATAAGCTCGTTCCTTTTGAAAGATACAAACTTTCCGGGCTTGGAAAGTCAATTTTTGTTTTAAGTTGACTTGTATTGAAAAGTCAACTTGAAAGTACAAATAAATTGTAATTTATTTGGCAGTCAAAAGCGGAAAAGCTTGTTGACCATTTTAAATTCATCTTATTTTTTTATTCATTCATCTTCTCATCATCACAACTATTATCCCAAGTCACATATATATGTAGCAGAACCCTTCTTCAATTCAAAGGCCTTTTGTGTTTTCGATTGCATGCAATGCTTTATGCTGCTAGTCAGCATGGTCAAGCATTGATGGATCCTGTCTTGAGTCTCTGATTTGAGAAGAACCCGTAATTGGTTTTTGTTGGTAGTTAGATCTTTGACCACTTGGCAGATGACACATCAGAAAAAGCTTGATTAAAATCTGTTGAAATAGATCAACTGTTATGAAAAGGTGGTTTGTAATGGAGGACATCAATACATAAACCATAAACTAGGTGATTGCTCAAAGAAACTCTGTCCATCCTTTTCAAGAATCACTCAGATTCATCCAGGCTCATTGATCCCATTCTATCTCTTACCAATCTATCCACAACTTGAAACCCATCAAAGCCTGCTCAATTGCTAGACCGGATGGGTATATTCTTGATCAAAGGATGTGTGATGGAATAATCAAAGGAACTGAACCTAGTAAGTAGCTCTGAAATGATACCCTTATCATTCTTATTTCTTAAACGTTTTGTTATTAAATACATGATTGGATTTGAATTTTTGAATTGGTTCTTTTTTTAGGCTGTCCAAGAGACAAATGTTGAGTTTGGAATTGATGTGAAAAAAAATCATGAATGGATTGGATTGAAGAAGATGAATGATTGAGGGAAATGGGAAAAGCAGAGACTGAATGGGGTTGATGATAAATTTATTGAGAATTTTTTTTCATCTATGATCATCAATCTTTCAAAATCTGATGTGTGACATTTTTGATATGGTTTCAAAAATTTGAATCAATTGGAGTGAGGGGTATCAGAAATGGGACTTGTACATTTGCAGAAAAAAAGTGCAAGCTGATTTTGGGTCAAATAAGTAACTTGTTTGAAAAATAAAGAGGTCATTGGCTCTTCATTTTAAGTAGCAGCTACTTATGGGTACCATAAGTAGCTTTGAAAAGTCCCAAAATTTCCGTGCCAAACGGACTTTTTGAAATCCAACTTTTGAAAGTCAAATTTCAACCAAAGTAGCTTAATTTAAGCTGTACCTAGCTATACCAAACGGGCCCTCAGGGTTAAAATTAGATAATCCCTCGAGTTAAAGCCACAATTGCTGGTGCTCATGGACAAAAAAATTGAGAACAAAGCATCATCCAATATACTGTCTCTTTCATAAAGCTTGAAAAAGTTGTTAAAAGTTACGGGCCTTGAGGCCCGTGCCCGAGGCGTATATAGGCGGATACTGTGAAGCCCCAGACCGCCTTTATTGGCGGATAAAGTGACCCCCAGGCCGCCTCACTTCTGTCCATGAACCCAATCAAAGATTGGCAATAGATTTCCTCATTCCCATCATCACTTTTTCGTCAATATCAACCATATCAACTGATGGGGGAAAAATACTGAATCACTCTTCCGGATTTCCAATTTCTGGTCGATCCTGATTCCACTTCTGGCTCCCATTACATTACACTTCAACTTCAAACACCTAGTTCAGATACCGCATCAATCGATTGTTTCATCAAGTTCTTCTGCCTTCACTTCACCATGCTCAAATCAAATTCCTTCGCCCAGATCGCCCTTGATGATACCCCTATTGGCGAGCGGCCATACCCCAGTGCCCCTGAGTGAGTTTTTTTTTGGTATCTTGATTTCTTTTTGTTCATTTTAAACTGACGTTCATTGTTATCAATCCCAGGATTATCAAGGACCAATGTCAGACCTCGGTCGTCGTTCCAACTCGATCTCAAGTGTCCTTGATCAATGTATTGAACCCGGAAGCACCGGCCTCTTGGATTTGATCGGCCTTGCCGCGTGAATCGACTTCGCCTGTGATGGAGATCACCAAAAGTAAGCCTATCTCGCCAACCGTATTCTTATAACATGGACTCATGGCTAATGCGAGTGTTGTGCAATAGGAAACACCAATAAATGTGCGCCTCACAAGCCAAGCTCGGATGTCGAGATCCTCAGTTCCAACGTGGCTCACCGTGGAGGTGTCACACACAATGTGAAACCAAGTAAGTGCACAACACTCGCCTTTCCTCCTTTTCTTTTGCTTGATTTCTGATATGTGTGTTTTCCGCGATCCATATCTAGGTTTGACTCCACCAGGTACTCGAGCCCTTGTGGTGGGATTCACCCTATACCTACCCAAGGGCCACAACCTCTCTAAGGGACCCCCCAGGAAGACCAGCAAAACAGTGTATCAACCGATCCCGCTACCGGTTACTAAGCAAAACTTCCAGATTGACGATTACTCATACTCTCGCCTCAAGGATGTGTTGTTCACTCTAGCTAGCAAAGTCGACAACAACCCCGATGAGGGGAACACCGCTATCCTGAAAATTGCTGACGTGAGCAACCAGGTCAAAATTTACGCTTTCATCTCCCGGCATTCGTTCTATGCCAAGGATCACTACCGCCTCATCAACAGCAACGACTTGCTCAAGGCCTTTTATGAAGCCCTCCCCAAAGGACCTGTTGGCAACTGTGGCTTTACAGTCACCATGGACAACCCCACTAAGGCTGCCCAAGCGGCCAGTACGGTAAGTCTTCTATAAATTATAATTCTTCACACTCAGATATCATATTAATGATATCTGAGTCATTGTTTATCTATTGTCCATTAGGAACTCACAAAGAGCCAGGGTTGGTTGCGAGCGCAACACACCCTCAAGACTGCAATCAACCCGACCGCTGCTGATGTCGCCCACACGGCCCTAATTGCGCCGGAAAAGCAGTTCCTGGCGGCGTTGCAGAAACGTCACAGCTCTTGCCACACCGACAAAGGCGAGGGCTGGCGCTTATTCAACCATAACGATCTAACTCAGAAGATGGAATTAACTTACCGCCACATGGTACTTTGGGCTGAAGAATTGGTAAGCACTTCTTACGTTGTGGAAATCAAAACCTAGGTGGTGGTGTTCTCTTTCTCTAACAACTATCATAATTCATTTTATATGTAAAACCAAGGCAAAGATGCAATCACATATTTGATACAAGCGCACAATCAGAATCAAATTATTTTATATTTTATATTCAATACGCTGAAAGCCATAATTCAATAATTAGCTCAAATTATACTTGAGTAAAGCAGCAAAACATTATTCAAATGAATTAAATTATCAGTATTATTTATTCCTTTACAATTCATTAGAACACTACATACAACAATATCCGTACAAATCAATACCATACATATATAATCAACAACGGAAATGTGATACATACAGTTAGAATCAGAACGGTCAAAATAAATAGATCAATAAATAAATAACACATCAAATAATCATGGAAGATAACATATTGAAAAGTGATTAAAAGTTATTTGGGTAAAAAAAAGAATAGAAAGAAAAAATAAGGGAGAGACATTTGTAGAATGAGGCTCAGATGCAAAAATGATGGAGGTTGAAAAGCTTAGATAAAGAAAATACAAATAATGTAGTCAAAGTTGATCATCATCATATCAGTTTATTCCAATTGAAGAGACAAAGAAAGAATACAAATATTACATACCTAAATTAAAAGCTAAGATTGAAATGATCAAGTGATTAGACAGTTAATTTAATGAAGATTGAAATGCAATATTTAGATTGAAATTATTTAGAATGAATACCAGGGCAAAATGCGAAATTACAGATGATTGATGATTGATTGAAGCCAAGGATATCAAGAAATTTATTGTCAAATCAAGACTGAATTGATTCAATTAATCTAGGGCAAGATACTGGGACAGGAAAGTGGAGTAAACAAACTTACATACATAAACCTACATACGTGAGATACAAATAGATCCATCAATTCAAAAGCACCAAATAAATCTCAAATAAGCAACGAGAAAGCCAAGAAAAGAAAGGAAGGAGTTAGCACATATGTAAAACTATACATACCTGAATTAATGATCAAACGCGAAATTAAGATCAAGGAAGACAAGAGCAAACCAAGAAGGCCAAGATGGGAGTGTGAAGAAGAGTTAATCTATGGCGTCAGGTGACTCAGAAAAGAACAATAGAAGAGGTAGAAAGATCTTACGCATGAAGAGGGTCAAAAATCGAATTTTAAGATTGAAAGAGTGTTCAACATCAATTTAAGGAGGGGTGGGATCAAAATTGACATTGATAAATTGCTTGGACCAAAGAGATGGTGTGAGGAAAGAACAAAGATCACCTACGTATATTTGGGGGACTCAAAACTATTAGGTTCGAGCCACCTTTTTCAAAAACCTACTTTCAAGGTTTTTTTTTTGGCGGGGAAAAAAAATCTAGGAATCACGCACTTAGATTTTAGCTTTGAGGATCCCATACCTACTTTAGCCGTACTCCGACCGTATTCTGCTTCCCCATCAATCATTCCACCACCATGCCTCGTGTAGGCACCCGGGCCCAAGTGATCTCCGACCTCGTCGACTCCTCCCTCCTTCTCTTATTGGAGATCAATCGCACATATCAATCACCGTCTTCCTTCCCTTTACAAGTCTTTCTTCACTTCGAAATGATCAAAACAGGAACTTTACTCATTCTTGACGATTCTGAAGATTCTATAACTATCTCAATGATCACTTTGATTAGGGCGTTAGAAACTTATCTCAATGAAGGCTTCAAGATAGACCAATTCCATTCGATTCAAGCATCATTACGAGAACACTTTTTACGGATCGAGATTATACTCGGTGACGCTCTTGACGAGACAGAAAGACTACGATATCTTGAGGATCGAATCTATGAGAACAGGGATGAGCTTCAACAGATCCGATTTGGTGCCGTCTTGAATGGGTGTGACCGTAAATTTATGAGATACGTAAGTGATTGTTCTTACCTGTTGTATTGGCCTCTTATTGTGACTGATAGATGAATCGTCTAATTTCGGTTGATATTAGGCTCGAATGTCAAGAGAAAACTTTGGCCGACTGGTGGAATTGATCAGGGAAGATGTTGTGTTCTACAACAGTTCATCTTGCCCTCAATTGCCAGTTGAGTGGCAACTCCTGTTAACTTTATGCCAGTTAGGATTTAGTGGTAATGGGGGAAGTGGATATATGATTGGTCAGATGTTTGGTCTAAGTGGTAAGTCATCCTTTTCTTCTTCTTGTTGTGGTTTGTTGTCTGATGTGCTTCTCAGAGGGGAGTGTCCATAACTTCCGAGCTCGATGTTTTGTGGCCATTTTAAAGCTTGACGGCCAATTTGTTTACTGGCCGGATCCTGAAGAACGCAAATTCATCAAGAATCAAATTGCCGCGAGGTCTTTTTTTAAAGACTGCGTTGGATTCATCAACGGAACGCTCATCCCTCTTGCTACCGCACCTCTCAAAGACCCTGAAGATTTTTGGACTCGAAAATTCATGTACGCCTTCAACTCAATGCTTGTGTGCGATCACAACGCTCGAATTATTTATGCGCTGCATGGGTGGTGTGGGAGTTCTCATGACCAGCGTGTTTTCTCTTTGACTCAGGTAAGTCTTTCGAAATGTTTAATTATATAAATACTATTAACTGACCCTCTTTGTCAGCTTGCTCAAAATCCGGGTGCGTTCTTCAGCGAGGGGGAGTATATCTTGGCGGATTCAGGATATACATGTACACAGAACGTAATTCCCACCTTCAAAAGCCCTCGTACTTATGCTTTAGATCAATTAAAAAAAGAGTTTAACACGGCGTTAAGCGAGCAAAGGGTCGTTAGTGAACATGGAAATGGTATGCTGAAAGTGCGATTCCAGTCTCTACGTGATTTGCGACTGGTGATCAAAGACCAGACCTCGGCCACCCATGCTGTTGAATGGCTTCGAGTGGGTTGTATCCTGCACAACTTCACACTCAAGAATCGGGACACCTGGCAACCGGAACAGCCTGAAGAGCTGAACGATGAAATTGCCCCTCAAGAAATATCCAATTACAACGATGAACATGCGTCTTATGCAAGGCGGAATGAGCTGCTCCAAGAGTTTGCCAGATGGCAACAAAGAGAAAGATAAAAGAGGAAGATAAAGGTTTGGCAATTTAATATTATATTTATGTTGTCTTTGGGTGAGATACACTGGGGAGGCTTGAGTATGTTGATGAGGAGATTGATCAGTTGTATGAGATTTACGAAGAATGAAATGAAATGATATTTTAATATGATAAATTTTAATTTTGGGAATGAAATGAAATGTCATTCCCAATATTATCATGAGATTTAAATATGATATTTGAGTTGTTTTTGCGAAAGAAAAGAAATCAGAAATCACATTTTATTATGTGATATTTAAGTTGTTTTTGCAAAAGAAAAGAAATGACATCTTATTATCATATTAATTTTTTTTCGGTGTGGAATGAGGAAGATGATGAGGTGGATGATCAGATATTTACAAAGACAGATATGGAAAAAAATTAACAATATTTTCCAAATGTTCCAAGCAGGAATGGTCGTAGATCAAGACATCAGAGACCCTCACTTTAAAGTGATAATCTACGATGTCTTGATCCACCACCATTCCCGCTTTGAACAATTGGAAAGTGTCTTGTTCATGTAGTACTTCAGATCAGAGTACCGGAATTTTTTTTCATATTTTTCTTCAAGACGATTACAAAGAGAGAGATCTCCTTGAAACAAGGAAGAAAATTAAAAGTGGGTTTAAACCCGAGTACAAAGAGATAGAGACATTTGGAGCAAGGAAGAAAGGAAAAAAAAAACTTTAAAAAAAACCTTAAAGCCCATTAGCAATATCTTCAGCTATTTTGAAAGCCTCCTCTTTACTTAGACCAACCGAAATCATCTGCGTCACCCATTGAAATTTTTCACGCGCCAAAGTCAGTTTGTCAACGCCCGAAGCGCCTCTTTGGAGTGCTTCCAGGGCGGCTTGTTCAACTTGAAGTTCTCGATTGACCTTGATAAGATTAAGTTCCGTCTGTTTAGTGGTAAGCTTGTCGTGTAAAGCCTGTTTCTTCGCAACTGTCTCAGGATCGTCATCAAGTGGTCGTTGATTGGCTTTGCTTGTGGAAGGCCCTTCCAATCGGCTTCCAAGGAAACTGATGAAATCTTGAGTGGAAGTCGCCATCTGATCTTTCGAAGCTTGCATTTGACACCGGTCCTTCTTGTGTTCGTCGGTAAGCTCTTTCAAGTCTGATAATTTAGGTAAAGATGATCGGACCGACTTTGTAATTTCGTTTTTTTTACTGCTAGAAGATCTTTGAGATGTTTGACTGGAGGTGGGTTGACAGGAGGCAGGTGGCATATGTTTGAGGCCGATGTTGGAAGAAGGGGGTTTGACAATTGGTGGCAGGATGTCTTCCAGAATGGGTGTTCCGTGGTGAGAGTCGGGGGAGTGACATCGACTGGAGTTTGGAGTGACCTCCAAAGCCTCCTCAAAAGCAAATGAGTCAGGTGAATCCAAAGGATTCACCTGGGGACCGGGATCTTTTGGGCTAGGCTGGTCGGTGATCACGTTGGTAGTCGGTTGATTGACCTGGGAGCTGGAAAAAACCTCCGCAACAGCAAGCGGTGCGTTCGCGGCTCGGTCACCCATGATAGGGACCAGTTCGTCATAAAATTTACATAACCGTCTCAACATATCTGGCAAGATATGTTCAGAGAGCCATCAGTGGAATGCCAGCATAAAAACAACGGTAAGAGAGTGTCTTACCTTTGGTTGAACTGGCGGCAGTCATTCTAATGGAATCACCTTTTACTTCATCATACACGGCGTTGGGGTCAGCTTGTAAGTCGGCGATTTCGGTCTCAGCCTGTTCCAAGATACCAGCCCCAGTCTGTCGACGCCAAGCTTCCGCACCCTGGAACTTCGATTCGAAAACTTCGATCTACAAGAACATATATATCAAAGGGATCAGTTTAAAAGCAACAAGTGGAAGAAGGAGAAAGAAAGAAGGAAAACTAACCTGCTGCTTGCAGCCTTTCCAACCACGAGATGTGAACCCCTTGGCTACAAGGTATGTAGCAAGACGTTCACAGCACTCCTTCTTGCTGCTGTGTCCTGAACAATACGCCGAATAATTCGTTGAGATAAGATCGGAAGGGTCCATACACATCCAAGTGGAGTCTTCCGGGGAATCCTGATCGCCCCAAGTAAGTCCCATCCAATGAACAATTGCTTCGAGTGAACTCTGTCCCTGTTCGTTCAAATCTTTGACCCAAGAGATCTGTTTCGATTTCTGAGCGGGTGCAGGGCCAGCAGCATTCGAGTCGGATGCATTCGTTGCTCGTTTCGACCGACGAGTACTCACTTTGGTGAGAGGTACCGATTGAGATTGGGAAGTCATTGTTGGATTTGTAATCGGTCTAGAATGGGAGTCTTGCGATTGAAATAGGTCCGGTTGAACTGCTGAAACTGGGGTTGAATAGACGTTGCCGTATAGCAAAGGAGAGTGGCCCGAAAGAAGGTGATGGGGATCCAGCTGTGATAAGAGGGATACCTGACTGGGAATGGATCTTAGACTTGGATGAAATAGGGATATGAGGTCCGTTGGGGTGTTGATGGGTGTAGTACAAGGGTGAGGTGGTATTAAGGGCAGATTTGAGGGAGTTTGGCCGGGGGTTGGTGTTGATGGAGGGGTTTTGGCCATCCTGGGGAGGAGAGGGGGGGAAAGCATGCACAGGATTAAGGTTATAAAGCAGCGGCAGGAAACAGGGCAAAAAAAAACCTACTTGATGACAAACCTAGATTGGTCTAAAAAGTAGGTTTTCAAAAAAGGTGGCTCGAACCTAATAGTTTTGAGTCCCCCAATTACAAAAAAAAGAACCAAACAAAAAAACCACAGCAGAAGCGGAGAATGGTGCCAAGTGCAATCAGAGTTGTTTGCGTGGAAAAAGGGTGGTTGTGGCGAAATTGCATGAGATGGGCAGTGATAGGGTGGATTGTAGGAGATAAAAGGACAGGTCTTGAGGGGGTTTTTCTTCTTTCGATCATCATTGGATTTTTTTTCTATCCTTTCATCCATACTTCAAATTGTGGAAATCGTGTTTGTTATTCAGAAGTGTCCGCGTTTTTTCTCTTATTTTTTGTCTTGAGTGTTGAAGTGTTTTCTTATATTAAAAGTGTTTGAGTGTTAGTGTCTGGGTTCGTCGTATCAAGTGTTTTTTTTGACTCAATCAGTGTTATTGTCATTGTGCCAAGGTGCGAATTAATTATTATCAAGTGTGATTTGCAAACTGTTGTGGTTTTCTTTGTTTTACTGAGCTCAATTGTCAAGACTTAAGCTTGTTAGAATTGTCTCACTCTATTTCTGAACTTCATACTCAAGGTTGAGGGCAGCTCAAAAGCGCTCAGGTTTCATTCACGTCCTTGGTGGTGATTCATCCCCTCTCCGGCTCAGCCTACGCTCCACAGCGTAGGAGTTCTACAACGTATCTTGTCTTAATGTACCAGTTTAACTGATACATGGAACATGTGATGCATGTGATTCAGGCAAAGGTTACCCCAGGCGTCACCATAGACCTTCCACCGATGGGAGTCTACAAGGAAGACTTCTTTTGGATCGATGTGATTCAAAAGCGGCCTCCTCGTAGATCCACCCCCAGTCTCTTGACCTGCACCCCGACCCCCGCCGTGAAAAGAGCCAAGGTCAACGAGGAACTCCCCTTCAGAATCGGAAGCTACGCTGAGATGCAAGGGCACTCAATCAACATCGATCCAAAGATATTACGACACATCCACTGGCACTTGCCCATTGAACACTACTTCAAATGGTGTCAAATCGATGAGGACAACATTGAACAGGACGTCAAGGTGCTGGCCGCTCATGGAATCAAGCACTTCCATCGGTTCTTATTTCTGGACGTCTTGGACGCGAAGACAATCGCGTCTTGGGGGATCCTTTGGGACACGGCAATGGAGTTGATCGCCAGAGCACGCAAATACTACGTGTACCATGTCAAACTCGAACAAAACCGACTTGCAACCCCGAAGGCTAAAGATGATGACATCGAAGTGATACGCCAATACAATCAGGGCAACCCTCGTCAAACTATGTGATAGAACCTGGGTAACCTGTCTCACGTCATAGGAATGACGTGAAATGATAGTTATAACGCATATATAGTTATAACACATATTATGATTGATAATTCCAAGAAATACAAGAAATTAAAGTTGATTTATGAAACATGAACCTTGCCCAATGTGCCTGTGAGATTAGCTGAATGAGCCAGTCAGCGATGACTCTGGCAATTGGCCTGTGAAATTTGGTGATAGATAACCAAGTAGAACGGAGATGGCCTGGTCAGACCATCTCTGTTCTGGCTATCTCTGTCCAGGTAGCCAGAAAAGAACAGAGATGACAATCTCTATTCTGACCAAGGACTGAGATTGCCTGGTCCAAACAATTCCAGTTGCAGATCATACTCTAACTGAGGGAAAAACTCAAATCAGAACCGAGACGGGTCAGACCATCTCAGTTCTGATTCTCACTGACAAATGTCCTGTTTTGAGACAACTGAGGGGGCAGATTAATTACTTAATTGAGTCCCCAAATTGATAAGTAGCTAACTGATCATATTTATTTATTCTCAAGGCCACAGCAAATCAAGCACACAAACAAAAAAGGCGCACACATATATTGGAATATGGAAAGGGAAATTTCTCGTACATGTGTAATATTTGAGCTAACACAATACCTAACATAATACCAAAATCTCTCCTACATGTGTAATAATTGAGCTAACATAATACCTAACATAAAACCATATAATTAATCTTGCGTTTCAAGATTATATTGTTCCCAGTAGCGCTTTGTGGCATAGCCACAGTAGGCGATGAGCGGCTGCAAGAGCGTTTGAGTCATGACTTTGGCGGCCAGCAGGAGGAGGTAGCGAGCTTTGTCTTCGTGCTCATACCAAGCGTCTTCACGTCGTAATTGAGCCTTCATACTGTGGAAACAGTTTTTGATGGGGTTCATGTCGGGGGAATATGTGGGTAAGTAAACCAGGAGGACGCCGGCATCCCGGCAAAGCTCTTCAATGAGTCCCCCGTGATGCATGCGGGTGTTGTCCAAGATCAGGACAGAATTGACCCCCAGGTAGGGATTCATCACCGGAAGCTAATAAGGTGTGGGATTGGTGTGGAACGGTCAGTGTGAAGTTACTCAAAATGAGCATAAGGAAATCACACAGTAGACTTCACTCACCAAGTCACAAGCAAGGAAGAGTTCAACATGAACTCTTTCCACTGGCCCTTCAATGACCACACATGCCATCATTCCACCCTCACACACGGCCGGAAGCACTGTCCAGTGCTCTTTATTGGTGTGGTCCGGCTGGCGCGGGGCTTGGGTCCCTTTTGTAGCCCAACTCTTCCTTTGCAAGGAGTCACGGCCCACAACCCCCGACTCATCTACAGAAACCGGAGCATCAGCCGGATGCTTGACGTTCGATTCTAGACCAGGAAGACTTACCCATGAACACCAAGTATTCCGGTGGAATTCGAGCCACGCAGAACATATAATTAGTTCAGTCCTCGATGGATTGGGCCGGATGGACTCGGCGAGTCACCAGATGGGATAGTCCTAATTGCCGATGCAACTCGCGGCTGATAGTGGCTTGGGAGACCGGGATGCCGATTATTTGAACCAGCTCGCGTTGAAGTTCATCGAGGTAGATCAATGAGTTGCCACTGACTAGTTCGCTAAGGACGCCGAGGTGAATGTCCGATAGGCGATGCCGGCGCCCTCGCTGTTCGTAGGTATGAGGATCAATGACTACTTGGTTGGTACGTTCGTAGAGTCGTTTCCAACGCCAAAGCGAGGTGGCCGAAATCGACGTGCGAAGCGTCGCATTGATGATATTGAGGTCAATGTTCTCGATGGCCATCTGGGTGGCGACAATCTTGATGTCCTCCGAGTAGGACTGGAATCCCATCTCACCGTCCAATGATTCGTGGGTGGTAATGAGAAAAAAAATGAAAGCGTAGGGGAAAAAAAAATAGGAAAGTGGGTTTTTTTTTGGTGGAATTCCTTTGGATCACCTCTGGCCTCTGTATATTGACTATCATAACAGGAGTTAAGCTGTACACAGCAGTTGTTCATAGGTGGAATCCATTGCATCTGAGAGCTCTTGGAAACACTTTACACAACACCCGACTTACATACATATACAAGTCCCTTGTTTTCAATCTTGACACAAGTCCTCACCAAGGTTTTGTGAACTCCCAACTCACTTGTGAAACCCTCGTCAAACCTCACCCGACCCGAGTCTACAAACCAAAGCGCACAAGGCAGCGCATCCTCACACCACATCAGCTCAGCATCGTAACTCACGTCTACAACACCACACCACCACTCTACAAATTCATCATCATTCAACATGGCTCACAACAACTTCAACGCGTATCCAGCATATCATACTGGACCAAACCTCTTGAATCACATGCAACAGAAATCAAATGGCCCCGCCATCATCACTCATCCTCAGCATCCGAACGCTCGTCCTGGTCCCAACTTGGCAATTCATCATCTCCCTGGTCCTGCCGGTCATCCACCTCATCATCACCATAACCAGCATCCATCTCATCATCACCATAACCAGCATTCACCACATCCTCACCATAACCAGCATCAGCCTCATCAAACCGGTACCAACCTTGCGTCTCATCTTGAAAGGATTGTTCACGAGCAAGAGAGCGGCCTTCTATCGCAGATGTCCTCTGCTCAGGTATCGAATACTCAACAAGTCATCAGACCTAACCCTACTGCATCGCGGCCACCACCCATCAGCTCGAACCCTATCACATCAACTGTGACTACATCTGAGGAACAGTCTCAACACTCCACGCGCAAACGGCCAGGAAATCAATCAAATTCAAAGTCCCAATCCAAAAAAAAAAATCCAACGAGCCAAGCAACGAACCAATCACTGATTGATTCGATTTACAAGAGACCACTAACAAATCAGCTGTCGAGCTTCGCGTCCTTGCTCAAAAGTACGCTACCGAGGGCATGAACGAGGTCGCCGTGAATGCTGTCCTCCAGTTTCATGAGGAAATGCAAACCATGATTGCCATCAAGGCACTCGAACTTGGAATTACGGTCTCAGTCATTGAAGAAATCTTGTGAGTAGAAAGTTGGTTTCTTTTTTTTTCAATCCTTACTGATGGACGTGATCTGATCGTCAATAGCGGAAAGTACATAGGAGTGCGTCGGCCATCAGCTTGGAACCAGTTCCTCCGAAGTGACTTAGCTCACGCTGTCTTCAAAGAAGGTCAGTTCCAATCAAATAATGGAATCCAAGTACAATGCTAAGAAATATGGTTCAAGCATCAACAGCTAGTGGAATTCATAGTGGCGAGGCAATGAAGGTACTAGGTGCGAAATGGTCTAGCATGGATGCAGATGAAAAGAAACCCTACATTGACGCAGCCAAAAAAGGCAAAACTCACCTCGACGAACTCGACAATGAACTAGAGGCCATTGAAGTTGGTCCTCATACTCGGAACGAAATTCTTCAACCTCGCACAAAGGTATTGACCAATGCTGTATGCCTCAAGAAGTATAAAGACAACGCCGAGCGCCTATTGGATAACACTATAGCTAAAGTAAGCCAGAAAATGTACAAAGAACACGCAACTCGAACTGACACCTGATTCAGTGCGTTCCTATAGCAAAATCCAATCATTTCGAACTGGTCATCATCGCAGTCTCAAATCATATCGGCAAGCACAACTTCCAGCTCACACGCAATACTGCGGCCCTCGACAAACAAATCAAATTTCTATACGACTCCGATGAACCTTTTCCCGCTCAATTACAAACGTACCTCTTGGGGAAAACAATACCTGAGCTTGCGAGTGATATTGCGAGTAAGTTGTTGTTTATTTCACCCGCCTCACTACTCCCATCAAACTTGATCGATTCAATGTTTCACAGATAGCTCACGTCGATTCAAGTCTCAAGTGGTCCACAACCTTTCAACGTTCCTAAGTAAGTTCTCATACCAAGTAGTTTTTGTTTATGACATTAACCCAAAACTTTCCAGGCGAAACCACAGGCTTAGCTAAGTGGCCTTGGAGCAATTGCGATAAAGTCCTCTCAGATGCAGGTTTCGAATTGAAATTGCTTCCAGGGGCCCGCACAGCCGAGACCACCCTCAAAACACCTAGCTCCGCTCTCAACCACGCGAAGGCATTAGCCCTCGATCAAGATTTGAAGGAACATCTGCTTCGACTAGTCAAGCGAACTGAGCAATCAGTTCGCTTCGATAATCAAACCATCACTGCCCCCACCCCCACCTCTACCCCCACCCAATCTGTATTCGACCCATCATTGATATGATCATTCATCTCAATGACCCTTTTTTCATTTATTGATCATTTGTTCTCGTTATTGTTAAGTCATTTGATCATGTTTATCATCATATCAATATCATATATCCACTTTGTTCCAAATGAAAAGATATCCCGCATGAGTTATCCTCCAAATCAAAGTTCAATCTGTGTCCGTGAGAGCGTCCAATCCGATTGGCACTTTGAGAGGATTCAAAAGAATAGTGCGATTAGATATACATATACCTATATACATCAATGAGTCATTGTTTGTAATTCAGGCCGAAAAAAGACGATAAAGTATAACACTGTCTATTGATTCGCATGCAGCGCGTGTTCTATTGACTTACATTTGCGGTTCGGGGGTACAGATATGAGCCACAACAAATCTGGTGTTGCTTGAAGTTACGTTTTATGTAAAGTGTAAGTAACTTCGAGTGTATAAAAAGACAAGCTGCTCCCATCTCCTCCAATCCACCATCCTCGATCACCTCGGAATCGTTTCAGTCCCTTCACTTTCACTTTTCACAATCCTAACATTACCACGGACTCATCGACATCAATTATAATGTCATTCACGCGATATACGATTCCTTCACTGCCACGCATGGGTGATAGAATTCCTCCCAAAATCCGCACTGCAAAGGCAGACGTTGAACGTAGACCACATCTCATCACCAAGGGCATGTCAGCTCGCGAACAGTCCGAGATGGCTTGTATCCCAATGCCTCTTAGTGCGATGCCGGAAGTCAAAGCCGGGGAAGATCAATGTTTTCGCTGTAACAACTTTGGCCACATCTCGTTCGATTGCAACGAGCGAGGTTCACTGAGGCCTGAACCCAAACCAAGATGGCGTCGGGTTGACAACGGCAAGTTGTATAGTGTATATGCTCTTTGGCCAAGTGTGCGCGATGAGGACCTTTTTGACTTGGCCCTCGTTGAGTCGTCACTTTGGGACACCTTTATGTAAGTAGCTTGATAACCATTATTGAAGACCATCATTCAGTTTTAATTTTTCGTATTTCTATCCTCCTTCCGCATTTAGAACTCAGATATATGTTCTAGTCAGGGGTTTCCTTGTTTTACTCAAGGATCCAGAACGTGAACCCAGTCAATCGGACCAATCGAATCCCTCCGAACGTACTGGTCCACTGATCTTGTAAGTTATAACCACCAGTTCCGATCGTACGAACTTTGAATTGATGATTTGTTGGCTCTTTCGATTGTTCAGCACTCCACAAAGTCTTGCTCGGGATAGTCCGGTCACTCCCCCAACTTCCCAACCAAACGAGAACGTTGGAGCCTCCATTCAGTTAGTCCAATGAAGCTTCCAAACAGTGAGTTGTTCATCTATCACGCATCAAATCATAACTAACGTGTATCATGACCATTATAACACTTTACAATGTCCCAAAGTTTTAAGAGACTTCGATCGAAGTCGTGTTCCAGTCTCAACCGCATGTGTATCAAGGTTGGCTGATTTGCTAAGACAGTCCTTACTACGATCACTGACCAATGTTGTATATATGTAGTGTGTGGTATTCCGTCGGTCGCCATTTCCTAACGATTACGTCTTGTAAGATCTCAAAGACAGCAAAGGCGGCCTGGCTATTTTCCTTTTATTGTTTTATTTCAATCTCTACGTCGATCTCAACTTTCTGCTCTGTGATTGTGTTGGTGCTTTCGTCGTCTTGTACTCAGCTAGATTGAGCACTTCTTGTACTTGTGCTTTGGCCGCGGTGTGACTTGTAATAGTATGCACAAAACACACGAGTGAAAATACAGAGACTCTGTCAATTTTCGCCAAGTTCGTCAAGGTCAAATGCCTCACACAGCACTTATCTCAGTCAGTTGTGGGCCAAACTCAATGGTGCAATAATGAAAAAAGAAGTAAAATTAATTATAAATGGAGTCTAATAAGAACACTTCCTTAGACGGTCAAGTCTTCATGGCCAAAAAGAGGTATTAGTAAAGTGCAAAAGGCTCGAAATGAGCGTAGCTTACCCAGTTTACGTCTGACGCTAATGATCAAAGACTGAGAAAGTTTGTAAATTTAATTTGAACTTGAGTTTGATATGACCAAAGTGTGACAGTGTCGCATCTTCATGGTGAAAAAGTGGTTTTGATAATGCGCAAAAGCCTCGAATGCAGCATACCTCCCTCAGTTTGATTCTAAAACGAATGATCCATTAATAAAAAATGTTTCCACGTTAATTACAACCATAGTCTAATAAGACCATATTCCAATAGTGTCACGTCTTGATGCTCATATTGAGAATTTTGCAACTTTTTGGGGTGTTGCAAAAGCCTCAAAATGTCGATATCTCAGTCAATATCGACTAAAAAATGATGGTCCAAAAGTGAAAGTTGTTGTAACTTTGATTTCAAGCAAGGTTTAATATTGACTTCCTTGATGAAAATGACTTCTTGGTACAGTTATTGCGCAATGTAGTGTTTGATCCACATTTTGCCATGTCCATATCTCAGCCAATTTGCCTCTAATGAAGTTGGTTCATTGCCAGCGTATTCCTGAGAGGGTCCCAAGAATATTTCATTATTGGACTTAGGCGAAAAAACCACTTTTTTTTTCACTAATTTTTCAGCTCAAAAACGTGCATATTTGTTGCTTTCAGGTCAACTATGCCAACATTATGTAAGAATGTATCTGAAGAACACCAGCTATGGTCACTTTTCGCGAGGTCTGATGCAAAATTTAAAAAGAATGCGAGTCTCTCTCATCAAAATCTTACATTTCCTGCGTCTTCATACTTTTAAAAGCGTTTTAATCATCAAAATTGTGCGTTTTGTCACTTGCGAAGACAAAATGGCCCAGAAGTAGTTGAAGAGGAGGGCCAGTATCAATATGCTTCCTGTGTGTGGGGCAAAACAGAAATTTAAGGTGAGTCTCTCTACTCAGAATACCCATTTTGTCTCGTCTTCACGCTTGTGAGCTAAAATTCGTAGCTCAAAAGAGGTTTTTTCCTCGCTGCCACCCACCGGTGCTTGCAGCAACAAAAAGCCTTCAAAGTCCATGACATGATGAAGGACTTTGACTTCATGCACATACACAAACCAAAAACACGCCGAGTATATATGAGTATACCTAACTATATACCTACCTATCTTCCAATTCACAGTTTGGACGCCGCCAAACTGTGTAAAATCTAATGGCTTTGATTGTGTGGTTTATGTGTATTTTGTGTTATTATATATGTATCTTGAAAATTAATATAAATGTATCTTTATTATGTAGCGCATCCAAATCTCAAAGGAGATTGTGTTTGAAGTTGATTTTGTCAATATATGATGCTGGCAGGTAAATCTCAAGTGATTTAAATTCTTATCGCTCATCTTTGGTGATACCTACTTTTCTTTCAAGTTATTTGAGATATCCCTTATCCAATATTTGCTTTTTAGTAATTGATCTTTAGTAATCATCTTTTCTTTTTTACTTTACAAATGTATATCATACAACTTAAGTGTTTGTGGAATAAAATAATTCGAATCTTTACATAGGTACTATCATACAAGTTGAAGTGCTGTTTTACAAAAACTAAATTACATATTTTCTTAAAACTCCTCTTCACCTATAGCAAGCATCATGTTGCGCATCAAGCCTTCATTCATCCTTTGTTCCCATTCGTCTTCAGCAAGATCACTCATATTATCTGCATCGTCAGCGTGATTAACCATATCAACATTATTATTAATATTATCAAAATTAATAACATTATTACCCTCGTTAACTGCAGCAAAAAGATGATTGAAGTCGCCAGCTTTGGTGGACCCAAAGCCTTGTGAGCGAAGTTGATTAACCCTCAACAATTGGGTTTTCCACATTACCTCAAGTTCGTAATCACCTTGTTGGGCAGATGTGCGACGTAATACCTGCATGACCTTGTTATCCCATCGCAATTCCAAACCAGTTATCTTGACAAAAGCAGTGTGAAGAAGACCTTCCACTAGACCGACCTTTGATGCCATTGATATTGATTCGAGGACTGGATTGGTGATAAAATTCTCAATTAAATCAATTGGGTTGTTAGCGATGGGGTTGTCGAGAAAAGTCTCCACCAAGACGGTAGGATTGCCGCCAGCTTGCTTAAGTGCCAGTAGGATGTTCCACAGTCGATCGTGCTCGTGTGTGGCCCATCTCATTGCTCTTCGGACCTCCCAACCAAGCCGGCGTAGTTCTTCTTGACCCCGTTGCAATCGTGCCAGGAAGCGCATTCCGATCTGCGTCTCATGATCAACGGCCCACGGTTCCTCAGAGTGAGTGAATATACCATTATTCCAGAAGGGATTGTCGGCCTCCATCGTTATCAAATCTCCATATTCCAGCGGGGGCGAGGTTGGTTGATCTGGGTACATATCTTGGAACTCTTGAGCTAGACGGTTATAATTGATGAGGGTTCTCTTCATTGTTCGGGTGCGACGTTGGATAGCTTGTAATATTCGTTCTTTTTCATGGGTACCTGGCACAGACCAGGGGTCAGGGATGTGTCGGGTAGATGGAATGTCAAAACCAACTGTCAAAACCAACTTACCAAGCGTGGAGCCGCCACCAGCCTTATTTTCTGGGTCTAAGGGGCGTTGTTCAGCCCTCAGGGCCAGAAGCCGAGTCCGCACCTCTGTTTTAGAGAACCACACCTTCAGTAGCAAGTCTTCACCTTGCTCTGTAGATGTAGATGTAAAGAAGTCCTCATGTCAATTGGAGCCGCTCGTATTGATCAACATCTTTTTGGTGTGGAATTACTTACTTGACAGAGTGGTCAGCGTGTCTGAGATGCCAATTTTCTGACGCTGTGCCGAAATCTCCCTGGCGATATCTTCAAAGCGATGTAGCCGATCAAAGCCATCATCTCGATCAAAGGCGTCTTCACCCCTAGATGGGAAAGTGATCGCATTGATAAGTTTGCTAGTTAATGAGATGAGCTTGAAAGCATACATACCATGTTTTGTACTGAAGATCCTCAAGACACAATAGCCTTCCCAACTCAAGTCTTTGCCGAGTCTTGATATCTTTAGATAGTTCTAAATTGATTTTCCTTTCTGAATTCCACTGTTCACAAAAGAAATCGAGACTGTAGTTGGAGCCTTCTTGATACGGATTTGGCTTCGAACAAGACTCGTCTAGCTGTTTTTGTGATTCTAAGATGGTTGACTTCGTGTGTTTCAATCGCCGTAAAAGCCACTCGCCAGTGGCCAATTGTCGTCGAAATGTAAGAACCTCGCATCGCATGGCAATGGTCTGAAACCGATGTAATCGGGTCGAAGTCCGCAATCGGGCGATGATAGGACTGAGATCAGACCATATCCTTTCGAGACCTTCGCCATCAGATAATCCCCAGTCCTCCAGAAATCGGGGATTATAGAACAGTTGACACGTCCAGGAGTGGACGTATGCGTGAAACACAGAAGTGCCCAGCTGAATCCGGTCTTTATGTTCATGTAGAAGGTTGTGCTGGAGTCAAATTAAATTCAGTAAGGGACATCTTCACAGGACTTGCATGGATGACTGACCAATTTGATATGTTTGTCAAGGTGGCATCCAATGTCGTATAGTACGCCAAAGCGCTTCTCCGGGGGAAATTCATCCAAAAGTGTCTGTAACAACGTAATCGGATAATACATCCTGTCCATAAATTGAAAGGTATCAGGTCAAAATACGAGCGAGAACACATTATTGCTTACTTTTCGCCACTTTGATATATATTGGCCATCAACAATGGGACATCGTGTCGACAAGCGGCTGCAAACAACCCGGTGTCATCACACTTGTCCCATGTTGATGAACTTCGGGTGTCATTTGCAGCTTTGTGTGCATCAGAGCATGGATCCTAAAGATGAGTACATCAGTCTATTGACGAATATTGAAGCAATATTTATACTCTAAAAATACTTACATCGTTTGCGCGCGATTTAGGATTGGTGGGATTCTGGTCTTCGGCGATTTGAGAAGGTCGAACAAAAATGGCCGGGTAGTGTCTTTCTTCGGGTGTATCTTTACTGGCAAGCTTGTTGTGTCGGTGCTGGAAATTGCCATCCATGCATACGATGAAATCAGCCTCCCTTTCGCTCCCTTTGACCTCATTCTTTGCCGGTCCAAAGCATCGACTACACTTGTCGGCCCAAATGTCGGATTTAGTTAATTGGAGGCCGTGTTGAAAAATCTCCTTGGAGATGGTCAGTATTCGGCTATAGACATGAGTTGTACTAGAGAACGGCTGCGTGAGGTTACGGCGATTGTGATCGATACTCCCGCGAGCTTCAAGTGGGGTCGATGATCGATCATCAAGGAAATTGGAGAGGCCTTCGATGAAGCCTGTTGCTGATGAAACAGATGTTTCCCAGATGCGGTGAAATAGTTGTATAAGGCGAATTGTGAAGGCTGTCCGAGGGTGTGTGGGCGTGGCTGGAAGGTATCCTTGATATATAAGTTGGACAGCTTCAGGGATACACCGGCAGAACTTCACTGGCTTGGAGGAAAATCGCCCTGGAGTATCTCCGAATGATTAGCTTGGGTATGAAAGGTTTCATGAGTCGATAAGCTACTACTTACCAAGTACATCTATGAGATCTAAGTTGCGATGATAATGATTGTTTTCCCCGCAGTGACAATCGGGGCTAATACAGTCTAAGTATGAGGATTCCGTGGTCCAGTTGGAAGTAAGAAATTGTGTGTGAAGGTAAGCAGCGGTAATTTGATTCTCAAGAGCTTCCCAGTTTTGGCGAAGGCGTTCCCGGGCTTGAGAGAATCGTTCTTCTCGATGTCGCTTGACGAACTCCAAGATGGCCGCATCCTCGTTCACATTGTCTTCTTCTTGGTCAGGAAATGGAGCATCAAAGAATGGAGGAACCTCATATTCCGGAATTAAATCATCGTCGAATTCGTTTTCAGATTCTTGGTCAATATCTTCATCGGCTTCGGGAATGGGTTGCCCACTAAGTAGTCTTCTTGTAATTTCCTTCTCTTCAGCAAAGATTTCATTGTCGGTTGGTTCTTTCTTGACGCGCGAACGCTTTTCATCGTCAGTGTTTGATGTATTTGAGCAGACTCTCTTGCGCTTTCGGCCCATGTCCGGATGAGATGACAGGAGGTGGTAGATAAGGAACACCGGTGAACAGGAAAGTCGGGAAAGTCGTGTGAGCTGGGGGTGTTGGAGAACGGTGCGATGAGGATGATATGCATGAGGGTAGTTGTGCGCTTTGGTTTGTAGACTCGGGTCGGGTGAGGTTTGACGAGGGTTTCACAAGTGAGTTGGGAGTTCACAAAACCTTGGTGAGGACTTGTGTCAAGATTGAAAACGAGGGACTTGTATATGTATGTAAGTCGGGTGTTGTGTAAAGTGTTTCCAAGAGCTCTCAGATGCAATGGATTCCACCTATGAACAACTGCTGTGTACAGCTTAACTCCTGTTATGATAGTCAATATACAGAGGCCAGAGGTGCTTTGGATGGTACCCAAAGGTTTGGGTATGCCGTGGGGGAATTTGTCGAAGGGTGGCACTCAGCATTTGACAACGTTCGGGCCGCGCACGGTCCTCAAGGCCCGTCATTTTATAATTTTTTTTCATTCTTTATGAAAAGGACAGTACATACGCTTATAGAGTACTCTCATGAACAGATCACCCATCTGAAACCCATCTTGCTGCATTCAAGGACATCGACGGATAAAAGTCTAAGCTTTTTTGATTGTGAGAGTCATTTTGACTTGATTCGTCAGTCAGGATTCCCGAGGACATGAAATCAATATGTAAAAAAGATTAAAAAACCCATTTCTAAATTTGAAGTGATCTAAAGATTGGATTGCAACCGATATGAGCATTGAGATCTGAATCTGATTCTACATAATTTCTTAGATGCATCTTGAAGGCCGAGCATATGACGAGGATTTACAGTCAATGTTTTAAATATGAGGAAATTTATACCACAACCAGTTTGATCAGGTTGAAATTAGTTTGTGGGAGTAAGGTGTGGGCTGTAGAGGCCAAGGCTCATGAGTGACATACCGAAAAATCTTTATACAAGCTCACTCGCTTCACACAAGTTAGGCTGAGTCCGAGTTCTCCATCAACAGCCGATTTCAATCATAAAGACACACCAAAGACCTCATCGAGGATCAATTAACAACGCTGGGCCGACAATTCGGATGGAATCAAAGTCCAAGCCCTCGAATTGGCTGCGACACCTAAAAGCTATACACTTGGGCTTGATCTCCATTGCATCTCCCTTATAGAGCTCCAAATACGAATGAAGGTTTGATCTACATCTTCAATATGCCATTACAACCTACCCAAAGCGAGGTAGTAAACTTTGTTCTTACGATCCCACCTTCCAAGAACCCGTATCACGCCACAGCGAATCATATTTCAGCGCTTCTCCAGGTAACGTCCATCTCTGAGACTATCTAGCCTCTTCTCATCACTTTGGCGTACCTCACTGAGTCCTTTCTCAAAGCCATGCCCTCTTCCAAGATGGACTCATTATGTCGAAAACTTTTATGGATTGATCTATCTGATGTGAGATGATAGGTTTCCTTTGAGCTCTCACTTCAAGACAGCGTTGTAACCGAAGTGTATGATTGAAAATGATATTCTCTATCATCGGAAAGGAATATTTTCTTTGCAGGTTATATTATTCATCTTCGACTCAAAAAAACCAAGTTTTATTTCCTGCGCTTCAATTCACGTGAGCAAGTCAAGCTTTAACTATGATTGTACACCTTTAAGGAGTTTCTTTTGGATCACCTAGTTGGTTTGATTCAACTTGATCGTGGTTTTCATTGCGCCTCTTCTTACATGGCTCATGCTACAGGTCCGTCAAAGTGTTTATGGACATTTCTGTTCTTCAAAGAAAGTGATTGACATATTACTATTCGTGCACATTTACACAGTCGCAATCTGTGAAGTGATAGTCAGAGATTGTGTCATCGCTGGTCGTATAGACCAAAGTTGGTCTAATCTTCTTACCAGTGTTAAAACAACTCTGTTGACGTGCAACGCCTGGTGAGCTAGAATTCCTAATACTTTTGTAATCCGAGATCTGATTTTGTTTTTTCCCAAAGGGGTGAGCTTGAAATTTAAAGAGAAACAGATGAGATAAAATATTGCTGATCAGATTACAAAATCACTTAGGATTCTTGTGGATGTGTCTTTGTCATTGTGCATTAGTGAAATGGGGACCGATTGGAAACTTAAGTCAAACTCGTTACGAAATACCTTACAATTTGGCTCGAGTTTTAAATCTTTATTTCATTTTGATGATCATCTGGACAATCGGTTAGCTTTTTGAATCGTTGCAAACTAAAAAAAAGATGTATATATTGGTGAATCTGAATCGAAGGATTTTAATGATTTCATTATAGGTCCCATTTTTTGGTCTTTCTCTCATCTGACCATCGAATTTATCTTGGTTAAGAAGATGGCCAAACATACCATTCATGCACTTTTGCTTGCATCTAGGACTCGTTCTGAATCCACATATAGCCCAGTGAAGGTCTTAACGATGCTGATGCCCTTGCGACCTGCTCTGGCTCATGTAGTCAGTCAGATCCCATTATTGACAGGCTCAATTGAAATTTCTTTTACACAAAAATTGACCGTATGGACAATTTTTTCAGCCCCTTATGGTACATTACACTCGAATGGGAATTAGTTGTTACCTCATCAACGCTCTAATCTTACTTATAGTAAGCTTTCTGATTGAAAAATCCTTTCTGAAACGAGTTGAAGGTTCTTCCTAATCGAGTCTTTTAGACTTACCTTCCATTTTTAGGTGTGATCTTGAGAGATTTCAATCGAAGGAGTTCCAAAGGTGTCTTACTTCGAACACAAGAACGAGTTTTGATGCAAGGAGTTTTGCACATATCAATGTCTATTGTGTCCATCAGTATCCTCTCATACATGGTAAGTGATCTTATCATGATTGAAGTTTGATGTGGGTCAATTCAGACTTTTACTATTTATCTGACACCTGAAACTTGCCAGTTACATTTTCGTGGAGTAACGTTCATTTACAATCCAACATATTGGATTGCCCTTCGGATTGTAAGCAGCTTTCTATGTAGTATCAATTACATAGTTGTGAGAGAGATTTGACTTATATCTTAAATCAATCCATACAGGGTCTTCATGGTTCGGTGGCAATTGGTTCATGCGTGTATGTGAAAGTCTTATTTCATTAAACTTGTTTATAAGACATCTAACAAATGGTATTGCCAACAGTGGATTGTATCTTCTTTGGAGCACACAAAGTCCAGATGAGTTGCCGCCAATTAGGAAACACGTAGTAGTCCTTGAGATCACAGATCAAAAGGCAGAGGCATGATCTGATTACTCATCACAACACCCTTCTTTCTTTAACTTCTCACTAATGAGTGATCATTTTACTGTCTTAAGGCTTGATGAAAACACCTAGTTTATTATGTCCTTTCTACATCACTATTTTTTATCAATCTTCTTAACTTATTTTCTCCCTTATGACTTGTATCACTGAAGCCTGGTTTCTTTATGGTTGAACTGTTTTTTCCTTACTTATTCATGTCATCTCATACAGATTTAACTTATTTACCTCAAAAAAATTATGTTCCAAATTATTGCATGGATGACAAAACATTGTCAGAATAGCTGAGATGTAGAGAATTGAAAAAAGTAGGACACATAGGTTTCTCTTGTATTGAACATATATATCTTTTATCCTAAAAAATCAAAGCTGTAGTTGATGAACTTCTTCAATCCCATGGTTGTGGTAAGGTAGGCTCACCCCAAAATGGTGATAGACCTGAGGTTTTCATAAAATCTCGGGTAGGCCACAAACCTAAACCTTTTGCAGATCTTTACCCATGGTTAGAACTTGAGCCTGATTGAAGATGATTTGCATTTTTTTCAAATGTGAGATTATCAGATCTGAGTTCATCCTACAAATCAGTCTTTGATTGTGACAAAATGGAAATTCCAAATCACACTGAATCAAGTTAAAAGATCATCTATAAAATGGGATAAGGAAGCCCCTTTGAATAGATGTGTCAAAACTTGTGACATGTTGATTTTGTGACTTACCTCAGATTTTGCAACAAGACTTAGGGCTACCACTGGCTTGAGTTGAGAGCATCCCCAGCCGTGCCGTAAATCTTAACGTACGGAGTGTTACACAGATCGCTTTAGGGCAGTGTTTGAGGTATAAATAAAAGCCGGTCCACAGCCGTAATTCCCTACAGTACAGTTAGTAGCATTGTTTTCTTCATATGCTATGAGTGAGTGAGAAAGACTGCAGTTTTCAAAACAAACAACTGTTTCAGTAGCCAGTCAATTCTTGATTTCATCCACTGAATCCACCTCTATCCAATCCATCTTCATTGTTCTCAATGCCTATTCAACCTGATCTTGATGAAGACAAACTCTTGGATATCTTCCTGGATGACGACAAGGATGAAGATGCAGCCGTCCAACAGGCAATGCTACAAAACCTGGCTGTTCTTTGACGTAGCAATACTCTTCAAGGTGGAAACAAACGCTCTGCCCATCAAGGTCCACGTTTAAGAATCTTTTGAGATTGAGCCAAAGGACATGCAAAACTTCATGAACACTACTTTGCCAATGCTCCCCAATACCCACTCAGTCAATTCCGACGTCGATTTTGTATGAGTCGCCCACTTTTCTTTAGGATATGTGATACATTTGAACAATCCAACTGATACTTTGAGCAGAAGCGAGATGATGTCGGTACTCTGGGATTCTCTTCACGCCACAAGTGCACAGCAGCAATACGCCAACTTGCATATGGAACCTCTCCTGATATGTTTGACAAGTACTTGCAAATGGGTGAATCTACGGCACTTGAATGTCTCAAAAATTCTGTCACTCTATTGTAGATATCTTTTCCCCCAAAAATCTTTGAAAACCCACAGAAGTGGTGTAGTATTTATAACCCAACAAGGGTTATACAACATGTGAAGAGGATAATCTACTAAATATAATAGTAGAAGCTGTCAAAGACTGCTCTTCTAAGACTAATCAATATATTCTTATTGATGGAATAATGATAAGGAAGCAAAGAAATATAATTATTAATTTAAAAGGAAAAGTGCCTTGATTGATTTGTTAAACTCAACACTGTATTAGTGTTATTCCCAATGACTTTTAAGTCTCACAATACTATTCTTTAAAATAACTTTCTCTTTATAACTTTGATAAAGGGTGTATTTAAGTGATCTGATACTACTAAAATAAGTTTATAATGATAAACAAAATAATAGCCACATAGAAGATGAGGAAAAGAAGAAAGAAAAACTCTTTACAATCAAACCACAGCTATATATAACCTTTTCCTCAAAAGAAATACACGGTAAACAGCCTCATTACCTCTTCTTTACCACTTCAATATTCATTCATCCACGTCATAGCCTCTTCTTATGATCAATCTTGCTTTCTTTCATCTTCATTACATCATAATCATTCATAGTAAGCCTTCATGATCATTAATTTGATCTTCTTTTGATTCTAAATAAGCCATAACTGATTGTTGAAATTACTAACTTCTTTAAATCTTGTTCAATTTTTGATTACTAAAGTGCATTGAATAGAGCTCTCTTTACCAACCAAGACCATACGCCACAATCCCACTTTCTGATGAGTAATGATGAAGTTATTGATGTGTAAATATTGAGAAAACCTTAATTTGTAAGTTATTACACGTTGAAAACCCATATTACATATGAATACAGAAGCCAAAACCCATGATACAGCCAGTTTACCATTATTACATATGCGCTGATTTTCATTCCCAAATTTCATATTTTCATTAGTTTCTCCTTATAAAAGTTTTTTATTTATCTTGATATGGTTAAAGTGAAGTTTGTACATTATAAACCTTTAGATTCTGCGTTGATTGAGCCATTCTTCAGCCAATTTGGTTGAGATTTGATATGTATTACTAATGGAAAACTCCAATTTTGGCAAAGTCGGACGGTTTTGAATTCAAAGCCGCGTTCAAAATGTTCGAAATCCTCCATTCCCATCCTTTTCCCTTGATTTTCATCACTTCTCTCTAACGTAAGCCACTTTCTGCTCTTATCAAACGCTACCTAAAATCAATCAAAGAATCCATTCCCGTCATCACATCTTTTATAAATATTTTTATTAACTCTAAAAAACCTAAATTTTAATCATTGTACCACTTTTGACGTCATTTCTCTTCAATCATTCTTCTTTAATTAATTCAACTCTTCTATTCTTCTCTTCTTATGATCAACTTAATTCATTCTTAAGATCTTCTTTTTAGATCCCTCATTTTAGTAATCAATTGAATTTTTCTAAATTTTCTTCTTTCTTGATTTGTAAAATACTATGTAAATTTAGAATTAGAATTAATATACTTGTTTACCACTTGACCACGGTAAAATTAAAATAATATTATATTCATTTATTAATATTGATATAAAGAAACGTTTAAATAAATTTTATAAAGCACCAAAAAAAAGTTTTAATTTTTTTCCTAATCACGTCTATAAATTAATCACCACAACGTGTTCAAAACTGATGGGGACATATTGTTGGTGTTTCTGAATGATTTTGGACTAGATGGGAGGGGTGCAAGCGGATTATTGGATTGATTGATGTCTTGGAACTTCTTGGTGTCTCTCAGAACCATCCAACAGTGCTCTAGGGTGAATTTGTCTCCAGTTTCAGCAAAAAACATATCCTTTGCATCCATTATCTAAATATGCAGCGCAATCAAGTTCAGTTGAAGTGAGATAAGGTTTGAATGGCATATTTAAATTTATTTGAAGTGAGATAAGGTTTGAATGGGAAATTTAAATGAGAAAATTGAACTTACTGCATCACCTACAACTTTTCCACTACGTAAATTGTGTACTGCCACTGAATAGTGATTGACAAACTTGGTGACTTGTGATGATATGTGGCTAGGGCTACGACCCGGCCCTGGCCCTGCCCGGCCGGGTCTGCTTGAGGGCTCTCATGATCAACTCGTGGCCCAGCCCGGGGCCTAAGCCCTAACCTAGTGATTGGGCCGCCAGCAAATTATAGCTAAAGGAAAGGGTCCAGGGCGAGATGAAATGCCCTCAACCCTTTCCCTGAACCCCAATACCTCATCCCCCAACAACCACCTCGAGGCTTGCCGATCAGCGCTCATCGATCTCTCGCCAAAGTCTTTGCCGCAAAGTCACCGACCCAAACAACATGTCAACCACCTCCAGCGCTGCAACTTCTATTGCACCATCCAATTCCGTCTCAGCGGTGGCTAGCCCAGCTGGGGCTAGTGCAGTTGAATCAAACACTAATGCCACCAACCAAACATCTTGGGTGTGGCAGTACTTTTTGACTGTCACATTCCCCAACAAATCGGTCAGGAACATATGCTGCGCCAACAGAGGCTTTGCTGACCAGGTAGATCTAGACGGACCGATTGTAGTGTGTGAAGAATAAATTGCGGTTGATAAGACTTCCAGCACCAAATTGATGATCCGTCACCTTGCATGTGCTCACCACATCCTAGCTCCAATCGACACAGCTCAACAAACTCTTACATCCTTTCCACAAACCGGGAAGGCTTCTAATGTAAGTTTTCTTTTCAATATTCTTCCTTCTCATTGTCTCTCTGGCCAATTTTCTTTTTTTTTACTTGTCAAGCTGGGAAGTCTTAACAGGCGAAATCTCACCAACGCCGTTATATGGCTTATTGTCACCCAAGAACTCCCGGTATCACTTGTTGATGCTTCAGCCTTCCGCAAGCTCTTGGCTTGGATCAATCCCACCGTCGCTCCTATCCTTTCCAAACAAACCGCCATAACCAATAATATCCTTGCTCAATTTCATCTCGCTCACAATTGTCTCACTTCCCTTCTCTCTACAATTGATCATATTAGCCTGACTTGCGATGCTTGGACTTCACCCAGCAGTGTACCAATGCTTGGAATTACTGCCCACTGGATGACCAAGGAATTTCAAATGTGATCGGTCGTTTTAGCTTTGAAAGAGATGGATGGAGCTCATACTGGTAAAAACATGGCCTCCCTCCTCAAGCACACCTTGGATCAATTTGGAATCGTCAACAAGCTTTACTGCATCACTGCCGACAATGCGTCAAACAATCTCACCATGGGACGCGAGCTCAAGAAGCTCATTCCCCATCTTGATCCTGAGAAGAATCTCCACGGGTGTGTTGCCCACGTTATCAACCTTGTTGCCAAAGCAGGAATCTTGATTTTCAACAGCAAGACCCCTCCGGATCCTCTCAGTGCATCAGACCCTCAGCTACCTCAAGATCAAGGCAATGGTATTCCTGATGGCACCAACTCTTTAATCGAACCTACTCCGCATCTTGAAGTCCACTCAATATTAACTCGAATTCGTGGCTTTCACAAAAAAGTCCAATTGAGCAATCAGCTCAAACAGGCTCTTGACCAATGCATTGCCACTTCCTCACAGCCTCAAAAGGTTGGACAGATCCATGAAGTTTCAACTCAATGGTCGTCAACCTTTTACTCTCCCGAGCAATTCTTTGAACTCAAGAAAGTGCTTCAATACTATTGCAACATTAATGAATCTTTAGAACCTTTCTGCCTAACCGAAGACAAATGGATGTTGGCTGGCAACTTAGTCAAATTTCTTAGACCTCTTGCAATTGTCATCAAGGAAATTGAAGCGGAAGACTATCCCACATTCTCACTAGCGATGCCTGACTATCAATGACTTGTTGAAAAGCTTGAAAAAGTAAATCTTTCATTTTATTCATTTGTTTATATTTATACCATCTCTGACTCATCTTTCTACCAAACTTAGGCATGGAGCCAATCTGATTGTACATACTTGAAGGCAGCGATTCTCCCTATGGTCAAGGAAGTAGTCTGCTATTCCACCTTATCTCTGAAGAAATCCGCTTACATATGTTCCCCAATTCTTGACCCTTGCCAAAAGCTCAATGCTACTACTGGTTTTACCCTCAAAGAACTTGGATTTGACACGGACCAACTCATTGAATACTTCACCGAGCAAGCTTGTTAATTCAAGAAGCTTCAACATCCTGAAATCAAAATTGTTGAACCCAAACCTGTCCTCAAAAACAACAATGATAGACCACACCACTTCATCAAACATTGCAAATTCATTCAACTTTAAGACAAAGTGAGGGAGTATCTCCTTGCCCCTCTTGTTGATGAACGTAATGATATATTAGTCTTTTGGAAAACTAATTGCACAAACTGGCCAATTCTCTCTTGTATGGCTATGTTCATGCTTGCTATCCCTGCTTCTGGTGGGCCATCAGAAAGGATTTTCTCTGCTGGAGCCAGAGTAATGTCTGATTATCGATCAAGTATGACCAATCAAAATCTTGAAGCTCAGATTTGTCTCAAGTTGTGGGACTTTGTTCTGCGCTAGTAGTTTTCTTTCTATACTCTCGTTAATTTTTTTTTATTCTCTCTACTCTTCTTAATGGTTGTCTTTTACTTTTTTTATTTCTATACGCTCCTTTGTTCTATTTTGTTCACTTTTTTTGTTTTGTTGTTTTTTCTTTAGTTACATGCTCAATTGATTGATTTTGTCCCAATGTTGTGCCCTTGACTTAGCTCACAAAAGCCAGGGCCAAGCCAGGGCCAGCCCAAGGTTGCCTGGTCACTATCTTGAGTCCCTCGTGGCCAGGGCCGGGCCTGTGGACCCAGGGCCGGGTCATAGCCCTATATGTGGCTCCATCGCTTTTGAAGTGTTCCAGATTCACGTTCAGAATCTGTGGGTAGAGGAACCTTATTAGCCATCTAATGCTCGTGGATGCGTTCCCATAGTCGAGTAGACTTCTGACCACGTCCAATGATGTGATTGGTAGATATGCTGATGTATGAATTTCAAAGCTGCTCATCCTCTGAATGAGTAAAATTCTTGCCTCTTGTCTTCCTTGAACTCCTCTCTTCCGGTTGACCTTTGCGCTTTTTTGAATGTACTACTTCATTTTCTGTCTCAGAAGTTGTGTTGAGTTTGTGGTGAGTTTGATTTGAGATGATTGGAAACACAGCCATGAGAGAAGGATCAACAGTTGGATCCATGATGAGAAGATGTTATTGAAAATATGTGGTTGAATAAAAGACTTGGTTGATTGGAAAAGACGTGTTTAAATGAAGACGCGGTGAAAATGAAACTGTAGTTGTAGGAAATCTGGCAGTGTGTCATTGAAATCATGGGAGTAGCAAGGTACGGAAGGATTCGGGGTGCGAGCCAAAATAGAACATCCTTGGCCTATTTTGGCTTGCACGTAGAGATTTGCCTAGCCTAAGAGCATCTCCTATCGTTGGGTAAATTTATGAGTATATATACTGTACGTACAGAATCGGTACGGTATCCATCAATACAGAATGGTGTGAATCCACTATCGTTTGGCATACTTAGGGTTCTGTACATATCAAATGTACAGAACCCTGATTCTCCCACTATTGTGAAAAATTTTCACATCTGTAAATCCTCGGCAAATCTGATAACTTCTCAAATCTTTGTCAAACTCAAATATTGCAAAATTTATAGAATATATTGCAGAATTTATAAAGCATATCCATGTCTATAAATACTACTAGAGACACAAGATGACATAAAGAAATGAAAAGAAATTTGAAAAGTTTGAGAGAAGAAACAAAAAATTGACAACTTCTGTTTTATTTGATGAATTTTCAAGATCTTGATTTGATTGATCTTCATTTTGATCTTGATTATCTTGAATGGAGTTCATTTTAAATTTTTGAAGACAATCTTGTAGTGTTGATGATTTGGTACTTGAGATGAAGATGAATGTGTGATCGAACAAAAGAATTGGAGAGGAGGTGGTGAGACGGGGTTGACTTGAGTTTTGGTAGGTTCAGTATATCAAGAAGATACCGACTCGGTAGAGGTCCAGTAAATTTACTGGACCTCTACAGAATTTCAACCAATTTGGTACGTACCAATTGGTATTTTTGCGACGATTGAGGATTTTGAGCCTTGGTACGGTAAAATATACCGTACTGAGGCCGTTTACCGAGACGATAGGAGATGCCCTAAGTATGTATTTGGGGGTATCGGCTGTGGACAAAAATACCCCAAATTTACGTACGTCGCGGTTTACAGCACACGGCTGGGGATGCTCTGAGCCACTATGTACATAGAATACCACTGTTGTCTTTGTTACAGCTATTTAAGAAATTAGTGTCATCGTTGCACTTTTTTTCGATTTTTTTCTCCCAACGCCACCACAAAATACAGCTCATCCTAGCGCAGCAGGGCCCGGGGTGGACTCTCAGTCCACCCCGAGCCATGCCATAGCGAGAACCCGAACCCGAACCCGAAAGTTCCAAGTGATTTTGGCACCCAGCGATCCTGAATATATCCACGCCACCTCCCAATTTTTTCGCCGACCAACGACTTGTAGACCCTTGGATCTTGCTTAGGTCGGTTATTTCACTTCCTCATCCCTTCCCTTCCCTAAATCAATCAGAGAGCTGATCAATCTCATCACCCTTATAGATATGAGGCACCGCCCGGGCAAGTATGATGTTGGCATCAAGGTGCTCGCCGTGCAGTACCTCCGCAAAGGCAAGACAATCGCTCGAGTTCGACGTCTGTTGAGGTCACCCGTCAGTTCGCGCACCATATCTAGAGGGCCGCCTTATACCAAAGGACCCAATGTGTCATTCGAAATCCTGACGATTACAAGCGACTCGGACGAACGACCACCTTGACCGACGAAGATTGAGATTTCATGTTAGAGTTACTCGACGAGAATCCAGGACTTTACCTGGACGAGTATCGCGAGGCTATTTACCGCCGAACAGGCGTTCGAGTTTCGCTAACAACCATTGCTAGCAATCTCAAGGTGCGACTCAACTTAACTTTGAAGAAGGCTTGGACGGTGCACCCCAATCAGAGTCCGTCCAAGCGAGCAAAGTATTTACATGCGGTTGGAGCTTTGCACCCCAACATGCTTGTATTCCTAGGTAATTTTTTTCTTTTTTTGGTGTCTTCATGATCGCATTGCTGACCTTCTTCTCATTGTTACTTCAGACAAATGCTCGATCCAAGAGCAATATCTACGCCGGGAATTTGGCCGAGCCAGACGAGGCCACCGGACTGCCCAAATCCCTGGGAGTCGCGGTGGCAAACAGTTCTCTCTCCTGCCGGCCATCTTCAGAGGAGGCGTTTTGGCTTTGGACTGCCAAGATGGCAGCTACCTCTGGCGTGATTTTGAGGGATTCCTCAAGCACCTATTGGTAAGAATTGGTCTCCTTTTGACTAATACCTGCGGTTATACTGACTGTAATGATCTGATAGTTCCCAGTAATGAATCCCTACCCTCAAGGCAATTCGGTCCTGGTAATGGACAACGCACGTATACACCACGGAGGCCGTATTGCCGACCTCGCCGAGGCCAGAGGTATACGCCTCTTGTACCTCCCGCCATACTTGCCTGACCTTAATCCAATCGAGAAAGCGTTCAGCGTCCTCAAATCGCATTTTCGACGTACTCAAAGCCTGTTACATGCCGCCGCTGACAAAAAACTCGATCTGATCATGGACAGGACCTGGCACTTGTTCTCAGGAGCTCTCATGCACAAATTATACGCTGTATGTGGTTATTGGGTGTAGGCGGGTTGAGGATACAAATCAGAAATGGGTAATTTTTTCATTAGTTACATCATAAGGCTTGTAGACCCATTAAGATGGTCCCTTTGTTTTCATTCATCTGAAATAAAATTATCTGTTTCTGATGAAACAACCTCACTGATTCCCAAGAGCCACCAAAGGCTCTTCCGTGCCCCCAACCAAAAAAAATCAAAACAGAGTTTGGATGACACTCTGTTTCGATGATATAGATTCATCCGGATGGATCTAACGTGTCTTATGTAGAATGGTTGCCTAAGCCAACTATGTTTGCATAGTTGGGTTAGGCAAAGACTGAGAGCTCTGTATGAGAGCTCTCTAGCAGACTCCACCAGAGTCTGATGTCGGATAAGTCATGTCGTGCGACTTTGGGCCACTTTTAGCTCTGGGCACTTGGATGTTCCATTGAAAAAAAACTTTCGGACCAATATATTGCATATTTCACTGTAATACGGGGATGTTAGGATTTGGTGCTATTTGCTACCAATCACAAGGCAAGAGACAAAAGAGAAACTTCAAATTTTGAAAAAATGACAACAGTCACCAGACAAAAGACAAAAGGAAATATGACAAGAGTCACCAGAAAAAAGAAAAAAGGAAATTTTTAACCCATGACGAGTATGTGATACGTGACCTTTGTCAGATGGACTTGAGGTGATGGTTAAACTTAGGTATGGCCTTTACAAGATCATCAGCATGAGCAAAAGGTATGCCCATGCTGCGAAAGTTAGCAAATGTGTACGTCGATTGGTCCAAAAGACGACCAAAATCATTTATACCCTCTTCAGCCAGAATATCCCGAGTTTTCTTCATCTCAGGAAGAATCCCGGCAAATGTCAAAAATTCCTCGAATGGGGGAATCTGAGGTGGGGGCGATAATCGAGGAAGATGAATTGGGGTGAGGTTACAGTTGGGGAGGCCCGCTAACAGAAGAGGAGGAAGTTGAGGAGTGTTGACCGGAGTGGAGAACGGTTGGCCATAGTAATTGTGGTTAACCACTGTGGCTGCACTGGGAGGAGGGGCGGTCTCAGTTGGGTGAGAGTTCAAACCGAGAAGTTTGTTTCTCTCTTTCTCGTAGTCTATCGCTTTGATCCAGCGGAAGTTAACATTGTCCACAGGGGGATTCACCTTGTCTACTCCCGCTTTGCCGTCAGCCTGTGTCAAACGATGTACATATGTCAGCACTCACACCGTCGTGGTTTGGGAGATGGAAAGAATGAATGCAGACAAACTTACCCAGAGATTCGCCCACGTGCGTACGCGCGCAGTGTTGAGCAACATCACCTCGCTCGAATTTTTTGGATTGAAAACCGAGGTGATGTTTTCGCCCTGGTTGAAGTCTTTTGCAAAGCGGGCCATCAAGGTGCGATGATTTCGCTCACCGGGACTCAATATTGCAGACTGGGAAGCATGACATTAGCGCACAAAGATTGAGGTGATAAGGATCACGGAAAGGATTACTTACACCGACAGAGCCATCATCTGTCACCTCGCCATCGGAATCGTCTGATGATACCTTGGGGGCATTCAGCTGGCGTTCAATCTCCAAGCTCCGATTCGCATTCGAAGTGATCTTGGGGTTCTCGTGGTGGATCTTGAAGCCCATCGGCGTCAAGGAAGGCGCAGCCAGAACCGCGGTCATGAATTTGGTGAGGGTCTCTTGATCTTCAAGAACCATCTTCTTGGCCTTATGCTGACGAGATCCATTGATAAAGCCTTGAATGTCGATTGTCTTGCTTAACCAGGCCCTGCTAAGTGAATTTGAGACGGAAGGAAGTTTTTTGTCGCAAACCTGGAATAGCATGGGTTTGAATCGAACCCAGCCTATGCTTGCTGGGTTCGAGACGGTCAGTTTTGTGGGTACCTTGGGGTTGTAATTGGAGTATTTCGGTACAGTAGACTTTGCTTTGCTGGGCCAGACGCCACCGGGGGTCTTCTTACGCTTCTTGTGTTCAGGGGCATTGGGCTCAGGCACCACAAGTTGCCAAAAGTTGAAGTTGACAGCAAATGATAGTGGAGCCGTTTCCAGGGCAGTTGCAGTGCTGGCATCATTGGGCGGGCCGATCTGACTATTGATGGGTGTATTGTCCGAGTCGATGATGATCGGATTGTCTAAAATGCACTTACAGAAAATTCATCATAGGCGTCAGCTGCACATAATGCCTAGACGGTAAGATAAAGGAAACCACCTTACCATCATTATCAAGATACTCCAGGGGCCCCGCACCTCCTGTGGCAGGCCTGTCATACTCGATTGAGTTTGGTTCATTGGTCCGTTGCTAGCCGGGAGTGTTGTGCACACAGTCGATGGCGAATAAGCGGGAGTGGAAGGGTTTGAAGGTGTGTTTTGGAATATCATAGGGTTGATAGGTGGGTTCAAAGAAGTGAGAGACGACTGCGAAGAGGGGGGGGTGGAGCCAGGAGATCGTCCATTCAGGACGTTGTCCATCAACATGTCAATTTGTCTATGAGCAACTTTCGAAGGGTCTTTCGAAGGCGAGGACATCGGGGAGGGACCGCCATAAGTCAAGTGCGGTCCAAAGGGGGGGCAGGACCCAGGGGTTGGTGGTTGAGGATATTGATTGGCCAGATGAAGCCCTACCAAAAAAAGGCACGTCAGTAAGCCTTATTTTCCCAAAGAACATCTTAAAAATTATGACGTGGTCACTTATGGAGCATGGAGACCACGTCTTTGACCTGGGAGTCGTAGGTAGGTGCGAGTACGAAGCGACCGGGACATAGGGTCAATGTGGCCGTCTGATAACCTGTGCAAATGGGATTAGGAAGGACATTAGCAAGTGAGTCTAACACAGTTATGAAAATGAAAGATGTGAGAGAACTGAAGGTAAGGAAAATAATTCACGATGGCATAGTTGAAAGCTTTCGATGACCCATAATGCAAGATTTTGAACGCAAGTGAAAGGTGTGAATGATGGACGATTTCGAAAAACGTTTGGGATGATCGTTGGAGGAGCGAAACATCCCGTCCTTATATGTGAGTACGGCCATCAGTCGACCCGTGGTTGAGGTGTGATGATGCTTGCCAGAATTGATGGGTGATTGAATGCTTAACAAACATTTGACGCCTGAACGGTGTTCAAATGTTTGGTCTGGAGTCGATATTGGGATTGGGATTGTTGTGTTGAGGAAGCGGGTGGCAAAATGTTGGCCTTGGGTATGGATATCGATATTGGTTGTGGAAGTGGGTTTGGTGGGTTCGATGTGTTGGGGGTTCTGGCTTGCGAATGGCTAAAGCAAAAGCCTGGTGGGTGGTTCTGGGGTTTGAATGCACCGTGAACCCAAACATGAACAAACAAACCCG
The DNA here is from genome assembly GCA_022264835.1 of Melampsora americana. NCBI lineage: Eukaryota > Fungi > Basidiomycota > Pucciniomycetes > Pucciniales > Melampsoraceae > Melampsora > Melampsora americana. The sequence continues at coordinate 493,140 of JAIFHY010000036.1, forward strand.
TGTGGCCGGTACAGGCGGGTTGTTTGCCTTCTTGGTATCAAATATCGATATTCGATATCAACCAAATACAGCTTGGATGCTGCGCAACATAGCTGTATTTGGTTGTGGCTTTGGGGGAAAAAAAAAAAAAAGTGAGGATGACACTAATTTCTTAAATAGCTGTAATTAAACTTAAAACTATTTTAACATCTTCAATATTCAAGAATCTCTTTCTCTCTGAACAATTTTGTTTTTCATCCTAAATCTGGAGATTTTAAATCATATAATCCAGTGGTCTGTCTAACTAGTCAAGCTTTGCACCAATATGATGCACTGGAGAATCTTGACAACAGGTCACATTACCTTTGTTCGGGGTACTTTTGACAAATTGATGGATTGATTCTGTGTTTTTTGTTGTCCATTGACCATTCATCTTTCTCATATTTCTTCTTTCTCTCAATACATGTCATGGTCCCTATAGGCTTCAATTCCCATTCAAATTGTTAGAATGGTTCTGGATTGTTTTTTTTATTATCTTTGGCTTGGATTGCCCGCAACGTATTCTTTGATTTCATCTTCCTTTATGTTGAAGGACAAAAGGGTGGAGAGATGAGGTAGCCAGAAATAAAGTTAATCTGATTGGTATGTAACAATCGATCAACTGATTTCACTATCTTTCATATTTTTCCTTCAATTACATACATAAACTTACTCCAATCAAGATTTGATCCCGACTTCTATTCTTCAACAATGAATGATCATGAAAGAAACACATTCATTCTTTTGAATTCAATCAATAGTTATATTTAAACTTCCTAATTTCCATTTTGACATTTTTAAGGATTAAAAAACACAAGACCAAAAACCATCAAAATGACCCAAAAAAAAAGTTCCACAAAAAATACAGATAAAAAAAACACAAGAGCACAAAAGAAAAAGAAAAAGAACTCTCATCATGTTTTTTTTGGTTATCCTTGATCAATTGTTATAAACTCTTTTAAAAGATTCCAAAAACTTTTTAACAAACCCATCATTCATCAAACTCCCTCTACCTAACCAACTTTCAATCCTCAAAGCCATTTCTTCTTCTTCTTCTTCTTCTTCTTGTAAAACCACATCATCTTTTCCAAAACTTTCTTCCATTAATTTTCTTAATGTTTTCATTACTTTAGGTAATGGTACATTTTCAATTTTAATCCAATTCTTAATCATTTCAATCTCTTTCAATTCTTTGGGCCATTGAAGTCCATCACTATCTAAATAAACTTTTATGATTTTTTCACCTGTTTCACTATTAGACCATACATTCAATTTTCTTTTAAACTTCCTTTCAATTTGTTCTAACACTTTTAAATCAATCAATCTTTTCATCTTTTCTTCTTCTTCTTCCTCCTCTTCTTCTGGTATTACATTTGTTTCTTCCATTGAATCTGTTGGTTGCTTGAATTTCGTTTCTTTCGTTTTCAACCTTCGATCTTTTCCTCTTAAATTTCCTTTATAAAATTCAATCAAATTCATCATTTCTTCTAATTTTGATTGATTTTTTTCAAGGTTTTGATAAAAAAATAAATCTAAATAAAATGTTAAAATTTCCATCTTGTTTTCAATTAAACATTGTAAAAGTGAAGAAGAAACAAATGAAGCAAAATCTTCTTCTCGATTTTCTTTTAATTCATCTTTTAATTTTCTTTGACTTCTTGATCTTGATCTTGAACAAATATAATCAACTAATCCAATTGATAATTCATCAAGTTCAAATCCTCTAATCAATTTATCCAAGTCTCCACTAATCTGAGTATGAGAATCGTCAATCGATTTTACAGAAGATTTAATCGTCTCTCTAATCAATCTGGATCTTCTACCAAGATCATCAATAGCACAAGCCGCAATTTCTTCTGCTCCACGTCCTCTACAAGCAATACTTTTAGTCCCTTTAGGATCTTGTAAATAACTTAAATGTCCTACTTTTCTTTTGACCCAGATCGTACGTGATCTATCAAAATAGTCTTTATGAGTTGGATTCTTTTCTAAATCTAATACTAAAGGCCAATATCTGGGTGATTCAACTCTTACTGATCTAATTTTATCTAGTTCAGGAACAAGTGTAGGTGCTGTTAAAACTTTATTCCTTAGTTCAACTGGGCTATTTCCAACTTCTCTTAATTTTAATTTTAATGGTAAATAGATCATTTCACCTTTCCTATCTACGTCTCTAGCTATCACACATCGAGGTTCAACGGCTAAGACCCATAAATGGCGAAGTGGCTGAAGATGATGAATTTGGTCATCTGATCTACTAGGGAAGATTGGATAAACCGAGCAAAGTAAACAAGCAATTGCAGTATCCGATGTACTGAGTGTGAATCGACCTCCTCCCAAAAATAACATCCCAAGGGCAAAGTGAGTGGCGAGATGAGTACCATAACTAGTCGAATCGGTGATATTCGCATGTGCAATCCTAAGCCGCCTGAGTACTTCTAATTCTCCTGTACCTGCCATCACGATCCCAAGTCCCAAGGTGATCACATTACGACACGATCTCAAACAATGACGACGTAGGTTACCTTGCACACTCAGAGCTGCCATCCAGTAAAAAACAATCATTAGAAACAGTAAAACGGTTACCGATCAATCACATTGACTCACCAGGTTGATTGGCACCTTTTACTAATCGATCATATAACTTCAACAAGATCCTATGAACTTCAGCAGACGCTGTACCAGCGTGTTTCAGCGCCATTCCCAAAGCTGCACCGGTGACGATCGACCAATAAATCATTTCTACTTCACTCTTCATCTTCGCCATCAATCTTTCTGACCTTCTTACTGACTCCATGATCACCTTGGGTACTAAGCTTTCCATCCAACTCATCTCAGCTTCGATTGTATCCCATCGAATTAAACATTTAGCTAGAGTTCTAATCATCAATAAATCCGGTCGGATATACTCCAATCGAGTCTCAGTTTGAGGGATCTCGCACATCGTCACAGCCTCTTGCCTCCCGGTCTTGAGGTATAGTAAAGCAAGTGCCAAAGTAGCTGCTGGACTAGTCACGCTTATATCGATAGTTGAAGTAGGTGGATTAAGACCAGGTAATGGATGTGCACCATCACCATGGATCAATGATTTGAATGTTCGCATCAAATCCTTGTGCGCCGGCGTATTGGATTCTGTCCCACGTCCGAGCATGACCAATCCATAGCCAAGACCAGCACATAGAGTATAAGTCTCACGACATGCCTCAGGTGTATCTGTCAATACTCGTCGAGTTCGTGCAAGTTCTCGTAACATCCCATCCGATAATCTTCGATTCCCAGTCCCAAGATGAAGCAAACCAAAGCTAACGAATCCGGCAGACTGGGTAAGTGGACTAACCTGGAGTTCAACGGATTTCGTAGGATGTAAGGCAGGTACATGAGCAGCAATGATACTACTGGCTCTCGAGTCCCCTGTACCAATAAATGCGCCCGATAGACCAAGTAAGAGGCCGATGGAGGTCATCTCATGCTTCGTTTCGAGATAACGGTAAATCTGAAGACGGCTGATCGAACGAAGATGACCATTGAGACCTAAACCAAATAGATAACCAGCATGTCGATCATCTGGTTCATCTGGTCGATCAAGCGCGATTTGAGAACTATCAAATACACCGGGTAAAACTGATAAACTCAAAGCTGCTGCTACCCCCGCATGAAATCTCGGCCATGTCAGTGGCTCAAGCTTCGTCTGATCAGGTTGAATAATGACGCCCATGGGCAAGACCTTGACATCGAGCTTGATGAAAGGTACTGTTGCAGCGATATTCAAATCCGTCCGATACCAAAAACATGCTCCTCCAAATGGTAATGACATAGTTCGCTTGGAAACACCAATAAAAACGTTTGAAAATTGACGTGCCAAGTCAGCCCTGTGTGAGAATATCAAAAGAAAGCAGGTTAGCTATTACAACCTCTTCAGAGTCGATGAGAATGGACTGACGGGGAGAGTTCAGTTGCTGCTTCTTGAACACTCATCACAACCTCCTTCGTATAATTTAGCATCCGTGCCACCTCGATAATTCTCATATCGTCACTGAATCTTGAAGCCACATTCATATGTGACGGGTTATCCATCAAACTGATGGCCTCGGTTTCTGAAGCTGATATAAGAGATTTTTCAACTTTGCTTGATGAAGCAGACAGCTGTTGAATACTAGGAGGTGATACAGTATTAATCTGTGATCCAGCACATGCCACATTTTAATAAGAACGAAGATGTCAAAAAGTGACTCGTGCAGTTTGGCACCTAGCACATACACATGATTCAACATTCCAAAACAGAGGAAAAACAAGAGCTCACCTGGAAGGTTTTCTTAAGCTTCCTCGCATCTCTTTCCTTGCCACCCTTCTTGTCTTTGCTAACCACGATCGCAAGATCAGGACGGTCGATCAATTCATAAGCTGATGCCGATAAACCAATCGGAGCTCCAAATTGACATTCTCTCAAAGCTTCACGAATAGGTAAAGAGATCCTCCAAGGCACATCATCTAAGTCTTCACGTTTCCAGTGGAACTTATCCATCTCTAATAATACTTCAATTGTTGAATCTTCAGTTGTATTCTGATCAAATAAGATACTATAAAATTTTGTGATTTGTTTCGAACGTGGATAGATCTCTTGGTCTCCATAAAAATGCGGTTGAGGAGACTGGTTGAAACCGGGTAAGGTGAAGATGTCATCAAAGGGTGACTTCACTCCGGCTCTTATTCGTTCAAGATGATCAGTCAGATCAGGCATCAGTGGCTCTGTCGGGCCTGGCGATCGATCTCCTAGGCCTGTCACTATTTCAGGGCAGTAGAATAGTAGATTCGAGGGTGCCATTCGCCGTAAACGTTCGGTCCAATCTGTCCATCCGAGTGATCCGGCGAGTTTAAACATGAGCCTGATGAGTCGTTCTGATTCACCGGAACGTGATATCGAACAGCTCAATTCTCCACAAAGCTTGCCAAGGCCTATCATGGCTTGAGTCTTGATAGAGTCAGAATCAGGGTTAGTAGAACGCATGGTAGATCGGATCATCTTCTTCTTTGGGGAGGATGGCTTTGATAGAGGTTTACTCAAAACGGGAGGTGTCGGAGATGAGGATTGATCTGCGATCCTGGGGTGAAAGGTACGAAGTCCGGCAAGTGCTGGATCAAGTCGCAAGAGCTCGTCTGTTAAATTGCGATCTTGAACTTGCTCTGATTTATTTTTGACTCCTGGAGACTCGCCAATGATGACTTCTGAAAGTAGGCTATCGAGCGCGTCTACGGCTTCGGAATTTCTTCCAAGAGTGACAAAACGTGACAGCCAACTGGAAAAGAGTACTGTGTCGATGGATTGCGCCAATGCCTGAAGTACCAATAACACTAAGGGATCCGATGGCCATACGCGCACATCTTTCGAGCTCTTGGGAATCGGTCGAGTGACATGAAATTCGATCTCAGAGCCGTCAGCTAAACATGGAAGACCTTCGGTTGGCAAATCGATATATTTGTGAATACGCGTAGAGTCAGCCGAGAGGATTTCGATGCATCCCGATCCATCAGCTTTGAAGAGATCAAAGATGTGAGGTCGGGTAGACAGAACTGGACCAATAGCCGTCCCAGACGCCGGAGGACCAATTGTCTCTAGGTGAATGGAATTTTTGACACGTGTCATTCGGAAGCTAAACACCAAGCCTTTTGAAGGTATGCATACAGCCAGATACGCCTGAGGACCGCGCACGTCATAGATTGCAGCATGCATCGTAGGTAGATCTTCTGGACTGGAATTGTGCGAGAAAAGGTCCAAGAGACCATAATAAAATTGTATTGCAGCTCTACATGAGCAACACATACAATCTAGTCATTTGAGAGAAGATCTCACCTCAGCCTCTCCGGGATTTCCACTGTCTGTAGCCTTTCGATCACCCATTCCGGGTCAAGCGTCTCATCGGTCAAGTGACCATCAACTCTTTCAGCTTGAGCTGGTTCATTCACTCCGGCAAACCACTCTTCGAACCCCGTGGTTACTCCAGGTTCCGAAGCTCGGTCGATAGTCATTGGTGTTGGACCGACTGATGATCCCACGGGCCCACCTGACATAATCTCAAGTTGATGACCAACCAAACTTTTTCGGCCGGAGGCCCTTCGTAACCCAGAAGTTGAAGAAGCGCCACCGAAATGGAAACTTGAATTACTCGCATTACTAACCCGGTGTCCAGTGACTCCCATCGCACCGCTTGGCCCTCCTACAGTTCCTGAACGGTTCTTTGTACCTCCAGGAAGGGGGACAATCGAGCCAGAAGGATGGCGGGGATGGGCACTGGATATTGAACGGCGAAGAGATGGATGTCCTAGACTGGCGAGACGGCTAGGGCGACTGACTTCCGTGGCTTGAACCTCATCAGACTCAATACCGGTTAGGTTTCTTCGCGCACTGACAAGTTTACGTGGACTCCGTCGAAGCTGAGGCTGGGTGACTGTTGACGCATTTGGTGGGGTAGGCAAGCGCGGCGGGGGTGGAGGTAACATGGTAGCAGTCGTGGTAGGAACGTGTGTTGATTTTGGAGATGAGTGTGATGGTTGTATGATCCCATCTAAGATGTTGGGGGGTAGCCGACCACATAGAAAGATTGTGAAGCCTTCAGTTGAAGCCGTGACGCAAACCGGATGAAGCGGTTCCAACGTAGGATCGGCGACAAAGACCACCGTGCCAGACGGCAATGAGCAACCTGGCTTACGAGGAGGAGTGACTAGAGGTGTCAAAGGGGCTGTTGCTTTTGAAAAATCATGAGAATTAAGTTCATGTGAGAAAGAATCTGAAGTGAGTCCAGGCTTTAAGATAATTTTTTCGGTGCTAAGGACTGGTAAAAAGTAATAAGTACAAGGATCAGAAAGAGTCCATAGCATTGATGACTCGATCTCCTTGCGTTCAGCCCAATAACGCCTAAGTTGTGCTTCTTCTTGATCAGGCTCACTATCTGGATAATCTCCTTGGTCATTGAGCTCAAAACCAGTGATACTAGACCACCATCTTGTCTCATTCTCTGTAATCATACTATCGACAAGCGGATCGGAAATCCTACCTGATAGGCGTTTTGCGATACTTCTACGCTTAACAGAAACAGGAGAAGAAGGATGATGTGGGATGAAGGGTGTAGCTTGAATTGAGATTGGTTTCTTCATAGCTAAGATACCACGTTCGATTGGCCATAATTTTGCAATTGGGAATGGAACTGCAATGGTATATTCTTCACCCGTAGGATAATAGATCTTGAGTACATCGAGTAAAAGCACGCAAAGAGCGCGAACAGATGATTGAGATGATGTGAGATTGAAGGACTTAAGTGGTCGATTGTCAGACCAAGGTTGAAAGGATTGAGGGTTTTTCGAAGATGACGAAGAGAACTGAGGTAAGTTTGAATGTTGTGAGTTGTGATTTGAAAGTTGAGAAGATGGATGATCGAAATATGCAAAGAGAGCTTGAATGATATGATTCTGATTTGAATCACCATCATGAGGTATAGCGGGATCTGAATAATCGAATTTACGATAGATGATGGAACCCTTTGACCAAATTAGTTGAGAAGCTTTCCAAACTAATTCTTCATGAGGTTCTCCTTCTTCTTCTGAAGTCGAAGGATGATTTCTAATAATAAGTCTTGAGAGACCAGTCGAAAGATTTGAAGTATTAAGTTGATTAAAGTTTTTGTTCAACGATCGAAGTGAATCTAAACATGAGAATGGATTGTTTGGTAGTTTTGGTGTTGATGTTGATGTTGTTGATTTGATTTGTTGAGAATGAGAGAAGAAATGTAAACCAGGTGAGTTAATTTGATGTTTCATTTTATTATTTTCTCGATCATCTCTTTCGAGTTCAGCCTTCATCCCTTCCATGTAATTCAAACCCGCGGTACTCACCCGTCAGTTCAACCCTAACGAACCATGACTTGGTACCGAGCCAAACTACGTCATAGTACCCGTCATAAAGCATATATCGATCCTTAAAATTGTTGAAGCCTTCAAATCTCGCGGAGTTCAATCATCATCGACAAATGGACTCCCTCTGTCTGTTAACATCTCCTTCAGGCGTTACATATAGTTCTTATTGAAAACTTGAACTAGATTCAAGATATGTGGTAGTTTTGCTGGTTGAAGTGTTTCTCGTTGTGATAAGTTTCTTTTACTTGTTCTGCAACCTTGCTGTTGTCAAAAACCACTTGTGTCCAAGTAACAGTGCTTTGTGACTTTCTCCAATCTCGACTGAGGCTATTCTGTAGATCACTAAATGTGAGTAGAGTCTCACAGAGAACCTTCTCTCAGTTTCCTAACATGAGTGTTTCTAGAGTGTAGACGACAAGGAATGCACTGAACTGGACTTACTTTTCATTGACGAACTCAGTGGGAAACAAAATCCAAAAAGTGTGACATGTGTTGTGCTTTGAAGACCAGGATCCTAGGCGGATGTCGTCCCTTCGCTCGTTTTTCCGAGAGCGGGGGTTTCTTGAGTTTAGCCCTTCAACCTGTTTGGTGTAGTATGCGTATGCTAACACCTCGTGGCCTGGTAAGCTCAGACTTGTTCAGCGACTGTTCCGCGGCTCACATGCGTTTCCAAATTGATGTGAGTGGTCTCAATGAAGCCCCGCTGAAGGCATCAATCACTAAAGCAAGGACTTGCTACTTGTTAAGTACTATTTCTCTCTCAGACTCTGTGGATGAGATTGGTGCTATCTATGAATTGTATAGCCACTTTATTTATTTTACATCAGTATCTTTTCCTTCCTTTTCAATGTCTGACCTCATAGCCACTCAAACGCTAAAATTCATAGTCAACTTGAGACCTGATGACAATCCATATCAAGCCATGGCCCATTACATGCAACGTTTAATTCAGGTAACTGCCCTTACCTCGTCATGTTGTGTTCTTGATTCAAAACCTGCTCAAATCCGCCTGACATTTGTTTATTTTCATGTCGAACTACCACAGCCAGCCTATTTACCCTCCGGGTGGACCTATATTGAACACTTCATCGGGCTAGGTTTTTTGATGTGAGAGACATACATATTGACATCACAGGCAAATTAAGGTAGAACGATGTGCTTGACGTCATCTCTTATCGTCGGTCGACAGAATGTCTTGTCAAGCTTTTTGGGTACTCTTAATTCGATCAAAGACAAAGAAACTATACCAAATAGGTTACAACAATTGTGAGTGAGATTAACATCTCTTAAAAGATAATTGCTGGTGTCTGGCCTAACTCATGTGATGATCATTTCGAACAGTGGGATTGATTCAACTCGATCGTGCCAACCATTGCGGCTTGTGCTACTTACTTTATGGTATCAGTAAGTCTATTTCACCGATGATTTATCAATTTCCAGATGCTAATCCTACGGGTTCTTCCATCACCACTCAAAGTTGCAATGATAGATATCATATTTGACGATTTGTTATCAGCCGGTCTACTACAGCCGGCATGGCCTAGTTTCGTCCGTGGTATCAAGTGTACCTTTACCATCACCTGTGCATGGTAAGATTCCATTCGCACCTCAGATGTCTTTCAATAGCTAACCTTCATAAATATATGTTGAAGTGGTGAGTAGTCCCGTGCGCTTCCGTTTCTTCGATCACCAGCTGAAGAAATGATCGTGATCAAACCACACACAACCAAAAAGTGATCCTATGGCTATCCCTATGTTACTATCTGTTAAGCCTTGCAACCGCGATGCCTAAATATTTAATCCGGTCTCTCAATGGATTCTTATTGGTCATGATCTTTCTATCGCCTAGTCAGTGTTCTTACGCAATCCAATGCTCAATATTCTGCATCGGAGACTGAAGCTTTGTATCACAGTCCCGCTCCTCTATTCATGGCTCGAGAGTACCCTACAATATCAACGATTACAAGAGGATGTTAATCCCGTCATTGCAGATCTTCGTCACTTAGCCTCTTCCTATTCCCCCGCCAACTACAGCTCTGAGAAGTTGATGAAAGCACTCAGTCCGCTCATGGAGAGAAAACAGGACTATGTAAGTTCGAATTCAGAATGCCGTGAAATAACCACACCTGCTTGACTTACAAAAATCTCACTGACACACATACTCTTTGACCTAGAATCTGGTCGTATATTACAGTCGCTGTGGATTTCTGTCTTATCTAGTCATCTCTGTATTTGTTGTTCTGGTCAGCCTATTATATTTTAAAAATAACCAAGATCTGCAACTGCTCAGCTTACATCTTATTTGCCTTGTAGTAGATATATATCCCGCTCATCTTTCTGTCGTTTGTACGCACTCGCAGAATTCGTGCCATGGATGAAGCCCTTCGCAGGCAACACCGATTAGTGATGTTAAATACTCTTCTGGAATGTACGATCATGGTCTTGTTTATTTTCTTGACGGCTTTTTTGGTGAGTAACTCTATACAGCCCTCTCACCAATTTTTGAAATACTTTTCTTATTGGAAAGGGGATTTGTATGTCGTTTTGTAGTTGAGCCTTTTCACGTCCGGGGATTCTGTGCATGATCCGAGGTTTTGGCTGGCTGTGCGGATTGCAAGTAGCGCTTAAATCCAAAACATGTGTGATTTCAGACATCCTTATCTTACCTATGATATATTTAATTTACAGGGAATGAACGGTGTGATCTGCATTCTCGGAAACCTGTAAGTTCTAGTCACCTCAATTGTTCAACTGAAATGCGCAGAAAGCTGAGATGAGATCTCTTGAAAGTGCCATCTTCATGGTCCTGTTGGCTGCTCGAAAGTCAGGTCTCTTAAATCAAGAACCTTCTAAGGCGATCACTGATCTTACAGCAATTTCAAGTACCACATTAACTAAAGAAGTTTAGACATGGGTATTCATTACACTTACAGATTTCTTCGAAGCCACTTTTTATAAATTTCAGATGTGACGATATTTTCTAATCTCGCGAACTTACACGTAATACTTGAATCTTGAATACCAAGCGGGACAATGTGCTTTCAGACGTTAGCTTGCTGCTTTGTCCATGTCGGCATTGGCATGATTTGCCTATGCAACTGTTATCACAAAGCATATGCAATACTTACACATTTACACTTTATCGTCCAATATTGGCGACACTTTCCTTTGGGCATTTTGACACAGTTTCCCTAGATAACATTGATCCCTCTTTCCCAGCTCATTCCTTGTATAAATATGTAATCCGCCTTGAGGATTTCTGCTACAGTTTCAAGTTGTAGAGATGCACTACACTCATCACAAACATATTCAATCTTCTTATGCGAAAAATGCAGCTTACACACATTTGATCTGTATAAGTGAGCTCTTGTGATACATCTTTCAAAATACATTTCTATTCATGATACGTCTTCTACCTATATCTTCTTCAGGTTAAAGTTTCCTTTTGCTCTTTTAACACTTTGAAAAAGCTTTTGTGAATTTTGGGGAGAATCCGAAACGTTCAGTAATTGATAGAATAGTTTTCCCTCGAGTTTGAAGCTCCTCCAAGCCATAGTTCATCGTTCGAAACAAAATCAAAGTTTTATCCTCTTGCACTTCTTTTGCACATTTCACTGCATTTATTTCTCATTATCACCTCAGGACAAAATTACAACCAAAGATTGGTGATCGGTGGATCTCTGACCCAAGAAGCAGCGATTCGAAGAACAGTTTATCAGACGATCCACGTTATTCTTTACACAACTTAACACCTTTCAATCAAGAATGAATGGCAGGGATTTCGACGCAAAAACACAGATTCAAGCATGCTTAGTTCCTGAAGTTGTTCAGAGTCACTTTGAAATGATGATTGAAAGTATTCTCAAGGCAACAAGTATAGATAACTGTGATCTTCTGTGATGATTGTTATAGACTCGACTCATGTATACCAGATGGGGATAGAATTGTGAGCCTTTATATACTTCGAAGTTTCATGAGGCTGCTATAGAAGGTGAAGTGAATTGAAGAGTGAGTTTGAAGATGTCCATCAAGTCATCTAAGTTTCTTTAAACTCATCTTCTGCTGTGGAAAAGAATCTCAACCTTTCAATCGATCACCTCTTTCCTTATCTTTGTCTACTGTTTGGTCCCACTTCTCGGGCTCACATGTCCACGGTTCCGGCCTTTGTCCGCCGTACTTGCCGCTGCGATTCATATGAGGCCGATCCGGAAGCATCTACAAAACCTATCGATCAATCTATGTAGGCTAGGTATGTACTTTTCTATAGGTTTTTCCATTCGATTGCATTCATCTTAGATTAGATATCATAGGTTATCGACCTTCTTTTCTTAATTTTCGTATTACTCACCACTGATCGACAAAACTTTTGTCACCCTTTTGCCACTGATACAGAGATTACATTTCGGGGGGGGGGAGGGGAGATCAAATCAAAATAATGAAGATAGAAAGTTAACTTTGCTATTAGGTACGAGAAAGAAAGATAAATGTACCAAATTGGGGTTCATAGAAAAAAGGGATGTGTTAGAAATTCGCGAGTCGTCAGGAAGTGGATTGCAAGTACAACATATGATGAAAGAGAAGACAAGTCATATTGGGATACTCAAATCAAAAAAATCGTGTGCATCTCCATGGTCATCCTTTCCCTTTCAAACTTTTCTATCTATTTGGCATTTTTCTATATAAACCCACTCTGATCACATACCTTTCAATCAATCATTCCTCTTAAACTTTCTTTCATCTCATTCAAAGACTTCTCGAGAATCTAATCTCTTTACACAATCTCAACATTCAACAATCATTTTTTCTAAATAAAGACTCTAAAAGTCATACAAATCCATCATCTTTCTATAACTTCACATTTCTTCAAACTTTCTTTACTCATTGCTCTTTTTTCAAACCTATAATCATCTCAAAGATGTTCAAATCCATTCTATTGATCATTGCTTTTATCTTCTCAACTTGTTCTGCAACTTTCAAAGGAAGAATGTACGCTGGACGTGCTACTTGGTTTGACACTTCTGTTGGTTTGGGTCAGTAATTTCTCTTCCTTCTTGATCTTCTGAATCAAATGAAAATCAATCACTCATCTAATTGTTTTATCTTGTAAACGAAAATAAAACCAGGTGCATGTGGTCAACAAAGCTCCAATTCTGAACACATCGTTGCACTCAATTCGGCTCAATATCATTCCGGTTCTCACTGTTACTCAAAGTCAGTTTTTTTTAATTCTCTTTCACCCATCAATCCCTACTAGTTGCTACTTTTTATTGATTTGGATATATTTTCTTTTGATGTATAAATAGGATCAAGATTCATAATATGAAATCAGGTGCTACAATCGAAGCTAGTATTATGGATGAATGTCCTACTTGCGGTTGGGGAGATTTAGATCTTACACCTGATACTTTTAAAGCAATTGCTAATCTAGATGACGGGATTGCACATGTGAGTGATCATGAGTTTGGTTCTGAATTCTTCATGAAGTTTGAATTGAAATTTAATTTCTTTCTTTCCTTTTTTTTTAGATTCGATGGTCTTTTATCTGATTTTTCAACTTTGAGCACTTACTATCTATTAGGCCTTCAAGCATCTTTCTTTCATTTATTTCTATATATGTACTTTCAAATCGATTCATGTGAGGTTTTTTAGTTTAATCTATGTAAGACGATCATTTCAGCTAGACTGAAAGACTTTTAGAGAAAGTCAAATTGTATTGATTTATAAAAATGAAATATCATTAAAATTTCTGTACTTCTACATACTATTTACTTACCTTTTACTCACCTCTTGATTTTTTTGTCTTGTTTTTTGAAGATTTGATGTAACATCTCTTTAGAAAGCTTATAAACAAGATTCATAATAGAGTTTTATAATACACAAGTCCCATGTATTAGATTTATCATCAATATATAGTTGCTTGAAAGTTGTCCGCATAAACGATCATTTCATTGTTTTGAAACCTTTTTGCTAGATTTGTTGAAGAATTTCAAGTCAAATACACTTATCTGATGTGCTGTGTAAGCCACATGCGCCACAAAATGGAATCACAGCTTCATACACAAGATGCGTGTAAGTAGACCTGATGATTGTCAAGATTTTATGAAACATTTCAGTCCATGGGGTACATGAATTCATACAGGTTATAAGTCAAGCAAAAATATGGGATGAAGTATAGATAGTTTTGCCCATTCCTAGGATAATGCAACAAATCACTTTATCAAAAGACTGAATAAGTCGAGTGTTTTTTGAAAGTTGCGACCCAACTGAAGTCTCCCTTTGAGAAATCAAAATTGTAGTTCAACGTGTGTAACGATGATGATGATTACTTGTTTTCTTTTTGATTCACTGTAATGATTTTTTTTGATGAAATTAAGGCATGAGAATTTATAAAACCGATCAATGATCAAGAAGAAGGATTGATTTAAAAGTATATAATCACATAAAAAGTTTTATCAAAACCTAATACAAACAAAGACCCACTTTAATCATACCCTTCACATCTTCATATCCAAGCTAATCACTTTCTTCTTCAGAATCCATAATCATCTGTAACAATTTCCCACCCACTTCTCTCAATTTCAATCCATCAATCCCACCCACTTCTTTAGACCGTGGGTTCTTGAACCATTTCATGATGCCTTCTTCATTGATCACATCCGAATTATAGAAATGTTGTAAGAATTTAGAAAAGAATTTGATTTGTTGAACCGATTTAGATTTCGATACCCAAGTTTGTAATTCCAAGATCACTTCTTCCATTCCATTTAAATCTTCATCTCCACTTAATAAATTCTTAATTAATTCCGACCATTTTTCTAATTGGTTAGGTGATCTTTCTACTAATTCACATAATTCAGTGATCACTACTGATCTTACTTGGGATTGTGATACATTAGACGCCATCCTTAACGTCTTCAATTCGATTGATGCATTCTCAACTGTATGTTCTTCTCTAAAGGCTCTTTCTAATGAATGATGACATTCGACTAAGAAATCTTTTGTGGATCCTACTTCTCCAATCGAATCAATATTCTCCACTCCATTTGAAGATGATGATGAAGCGATTGATGAAACTGATGAGAAAGAGTCCGTAGATTGTGACGGAGAAATCAAATCACAGTTTCGATATGTGGCACCTGAACAAATTTGTCATATCAGACCAGATTACCAATCATCAGATCACATTCCTGTCATCTCGGTATCTTTGAGCCAAAATTCAAGTTCGGAGACTTACCTAGTCTTGCGTACTTGTAATTCCTGACATCTATTCCTTCATTTTCATCTTCACTATCACTCCTATCATTATCATTATCAGTAGAGTGTAAATTCCGATCTTCCGCTCTTGGTTGTACCCAACCAGATGAACCCTCCTCCTTCAGTTTCTGAGATCCTTGTGGGTTTTCTAGGCTAACATTCCCAGCTTTCAAAAATTCACAATCACCCATCACCACTCCCGTACCAATCAGACATCCTTTCTCAATCGAACAATTCGATTTGATGATGACTCCAGATCCAATGATAGATGATTCGATTAATGTGTCAGATCCGATACAAACATCATCAAGTATATAAGAATCAATGATCCGAGTACGAGGTCCTATTTGAACATTTCTACCCACGTAGGAATGTTCAACTTGAGCTTTCGATGCAATTGTAGAATTGGATTCGATACAAGTCAAATTACCAATCTTAGAGTCACTGAACCAAGTTCGAGATCGCAAAAGAAATCGATTCAGTAATAAATCCATAGTCAAAAGAAGAGAAAAAATCGAGATCATAGATCTCACAGTGCCAAATCAACATCTTTACCAATATAAATCATCCCTCTCCTTTGAGTAAGTGGTGATCCACCCGGCCGAGCCGAATCAAGGACTAAGGGGTGCGAGGCTCGTGCCAAAATGTCTCTTCTGAAGATATGAAGCAAAGATGAGAATATGGGTCAGATACATAAACAAAAACTTGGAAATTCGTAAGATAATCCAAGCACAAACGAGGCAGAGTCGTAGCTCTTGACGCTATCTACAAGTGTAGCCCATTTAGTTCCAGATCCAAGATTTTGACTTTCTTTTACAATATCACATAAGATCGTTTTGCCTAATAAATCACTGGTAAGGATTCCATGAATGAAATCAGGTCGGATTTGTTGATAATCAAAGTTTTCAGTAAACAATTGAGGTACTTCAACACTACAAATCTCTATACCGATAGATTGAAGATCGGCTCTTAGAAGGATATCTTGAGGTTGTTGAAACAATTCAGCTGAGATATTGATTCGTTTAGGGGATGGGAATTTATTTTTTTCCATATGAAAATGTAGTAAACGTGAAGTAGGAGTGAGTAAATGAATTGATTGAGAAGAACTTGAAGCACTTGAAACTGATTTCACTAGAGTTGAAAGACAGGGTAGATTTCCATCTAATTTTCTTCGAATAGCAAATCGATCGGATGCCAGACTAAGATCAAGATTTCCAATGTAACCACATTGAGCAAGCACAAAGGTTCTGATATCAGATCCATCACCTGTCTTTGTCTTGAGTAAAGCTCTTGAATCTACTTCTCTAAGTACATCACCTGGTGTGTAGGCAGTTGTTGGAATGATAGTCACGCTCATTTTGGAATCAGAATCAAGGTAAGAAGTAGTACTGATCGAATTTCAAAGAAAAAAAATCAAAATGGTTAATGCTTCAATCTTAAAAATATCAAAAAAAGGTGTACATCAAGACTTACGAAAGAAAAGCGCGAACTTGATCGATTCCATCTCTAATGAAAAGAAAGACTTGTTGAACGCCACCTAATGAGATCGAATCAAGAGTCCAAATAAGAATGGGAGTTCCAAGGATTGGTAAAAGACACCAAGGTGATCTTGTAGAGTTTTGATTATCATGATCATCAAGCTCATCATCTTGATTAACTAAAGGACCCCAAGATTGTTCAGCACCAAATGGATCGGCTAATAAGATAGCTTGGAGTAAGTTATCATCTTTTATATCAACTTGATGTTGATGTTGAGATTTGTTATTTGGTGCCATGGTCCTTCGTATGAGATTATTATTGATTATTTAAGTGAACAGTTTAATTTTTGATGTGTAAAGTTGTTGAGTTTGAAGCTCAGCAAAAGAAACAAGATTGGCGAATCCTTGATTGGATATTAGCATAAATATCCTTTTACCCTGACTTCCTATTCTTTCCTCTCCAGTCACTCTTTCTCTTGCTCTTCCTCTTTCTCTTACTCTTTCTCCATCGAATCAAATCACTTTCAGACATTCAAAACATTCAACTTCAATCATGGGAGCACCCGGTATCACTCGTACCATTCGTAACTTCTTAGCACTTGGACCAAGAGTAAGTCATCAAGACTGATTTCGAATCCATTCTTCTAAATTCATCAATTCAATCTTTCATAGGAATACATTCGTCAATTGATCTATATCGGTGATCCTAAAGCCGGTCAACTAAGAGGTGTTGATGAGTTGAGCTATTTATCACATTCAAACGATATGAAATAAACCTTCAAGAATTTAAATCTCGGATCCTAATCTCAATCTTTTTCAAACTAATTTTTTTTTGAATCAAAGGCATGGTAATCGATATTTCGAAGATCCAAGTGAATCGTTTTATAGAAATAGATGGGTAGATTTCGCTTCACATGATTATAATGCTTCACAAGTCACACCTGAATGGCATTCATGGTTAAGTCATATCAGAAAAGATCCACCTCAGATCGATCCTGTCGTTCAAGCATCAAGACAACCATGGCAAACGGTGAATCTTCTTCAAACTCATTCACTTACTTACCATACATCTAAAGCTTACCAATGACACGCTTGATGTTGTGTTTTTCTGTTGATCTTAGCCACATGTTGAGAATTTGACAGGTACTAGGGGTGCATTCAAAACTTACTCAACTACCGGTCCTAAAATCACAAGTTGGATTCCAGAAACTGCTGAACGTTCATAGAAACTCAATCGAGAGTTTTTTTTTGATTTATTAGATGGTTTTGAAGATCATCTTAGAGTGTATTGTTTGTATATCTGAAGGAGAAGGAGAAAAGCTTGATTGGCGTTTCTTAACTTACCCTATCAATCAGAATATGTTATGATGGTGATTTGATGATTGATATTGAATTGAGATGAGAGGTGAAGGAGAATATGAGTTAGAGATGATGATAAAGACTTTTGAATGTTACTGTTCCAGCTGTAGCACTCATTCCTGTATCGATTCACTCTCAATCACAATCAATCGAATTTAAATCTCAGGAAGGAAGGAATCACAACTTGTATGCGCACTCTGAGTTTGACTCGGTCAGAATGGTTGATCACCCGAGGAAATGCTGAGAGTTTGATCAGTTTGAAGGCTTAAAGAGAAATTTGTAACACGCCCAATTGATAATTTATTTTTGCTTAAACAGGTTGAATTCGGATCATCAGAATCAGGCATGATTGTGATGAGACTGATTCTGGGGCTTGATCGTCTAAAATTATGTTTCCATCCGTGATTCGAACCTTGAACACATACTATACGTATATATACTCAAAAACACCTGATTCTGTTGGCCCACTTCGGTGGTGCTATTCTACCAAATAAACCAAACCAAACCAAACTAAAACATAACCAAACCAAACTAAAACATAACCAAACCAAACTAAAACAAAACCAAAATAAAATAAAATAAAACATAACCAAACCAAAATAAAACATAACCAAACCAAACAAAACCAAAACAAAATAAAACATAACCAAAACAAAATAAAAACATAACCAAACCAAACTAAAACACAACCAAACCAAAATAAAAACATAACCAAACCAAAATAAAAAAAAAATAACTAAAACAAAATAAAACATAACCAAACCAAAATAAAAATAAAATAAAAAAATGAAAAGAAACTGTAACACCCTAACACTAAATCTGCCCAAAAATATTTTTGAATAATTCTACCCCGGATAAGTTGATAATCTGCCAAATGGATTGAACGTGCCAAGATGAAAGAAACATCATAATAAATCAAGAAAATGAAATAGAAAAGAAAGAAGGAATGAAAAGTGAAGAACCCGCCTCTATGAAGTTTTGAGTACATGTATGAGAGATTTCAAGACCTTTGTTTACGATCCTCAATCCACTTTTGAGTGCGATTGAGATTGTTTAAATGTTT
The DNA here is from genome assembly GCA_022264835.1 of Melampsora americana. Classification (NCBI taxonomy): domain Eukaryota; kingdom Fungi; phylum Basidiomycota; class Pucciniomycetes; order Pucciniales; family Melampsoraceae; genus Melampsora; species Melampsora americana. The sequence goes on from JAIFHY010000036.1 coordinate 512,217, forward strand.
CCATCGCCAGATGATGTCAACTAGATACTCAACTTGATGATTTGAAGTCTATATCTCTTTCTTGCTCATGTCCAAGTTGATCTTTTGTCGCTCAGACCTGCTCAGACAAGGTTCATCTCAAATTCTCATTCAATCGTCTTAAGATTTTCAATTCATCGCATCTCATTGACCCTTCTTAAACATAGAACCTACATTGAAATCACATTGTAGTCTGTTCTTGAGATAGCAGGTAGAAGGATGAAGCGAACTCTTGTAATCAAGATTTTCTCCTTCATGATAGCACACTTGATCGATCCTTGTAATTAGATGGATCGAAGTTGAATTTACCTATCTATCAGTCAGCTTTAGCCTTGAAGCATGACGATAGTTGATCCAAGCGGAAGTCTTCGAACTCGAGGAAATGTTATGGAGACTGATTAAAAGATAAAATGTGAAAAATAAACCAATTGTACCTCGGTCGTTAAAGTGGATGATGAGAACTGATTGACTGAAGGAAATTTGAACCAAACTCGAACTTGAAGTTACCTTCATTCACTTAATCTCCTTGATGACCATCATCTTGAACTTTTCGTTTACATTGTAGTTCTGGTTTATCACTTCACTCTACCTTCCAATCCGATCCCCCCCCCTCTCTCTCTCTCCTTCCCCTACCTAAAGAAATTAAATCTTCTTCGGTTTCCTCAAATCTTGTCTGTCTGTTTGTTTTTCATGGGTAGTTTTGTAGTGTCTGTGACTCTAGTATAGACATCACCGGATTCTTTGAACTGAAGAAGTTCAGTTACCAGAGAACGAAAGAAAAACAAAGGGTCAATCATAAGAAAACAACTCAACTTGTCTCATTGATCAATCTTGAAAAAAACTCCATCTTTCTTTCGTTTCAATTCACAGGAATCATGTCTGGAATCATCGCTTCGAAATCCATCAAGAATTCAAGTTCGATTCCAGTTTCACACACCAACAATCATACCCAATTTAACCATTCAGGAAAACTCGCTGGAAACCTTACTGGAAATGTCACTTCAACTTCGAATACAACATCAAAGCTAACTCGTACCAATCCTGGTGCTTTGACTACTATTCGTAGTAAAGACTTGAGTGTAGCTTCAACAATCACTCTTCTTCAATTCGTGGTCTTCATCGTCAGTCAAGATGATCTTCTTTTCCAAATCAAATTAACCATAACACACACACAAAAAAAGAGGCTAATCTTTGGTTCGGGGTTGATCTCATTAGATTTCTCTTCTTTTTGGAATTCGATTTATCCTACGTAGATTATCAAGACCAAGATTAAGTCAAGGATGGATTTTAAAAAGAATGAAAAATCAAATGAAATCGAATTCAATTCAACTTCTTTCACTTCTTCTCTTTCAAATCCAAAAAAACAAATTTCATCTTTCATCATTCTAAAGTACTGGATTCATCAAATCAATCTTAAGAATTCAATCAAATATACCTGGTTTAAGTCCATTTCAAATCATCTTTTTCTCTGTAAGTTCTTCTTCTCTTCTCTTACAATCATATAAAGGATCTAAACTAAACTTATTTTTTTTCCAATTTGTCCTGATGTGATTGTTTTTCAGCTATACTTGGCTACTATCTTAGGAGGACTTGCTTATGAGAACCTTAGTGGTCTGACTATAAGTAGAATGTTTAGAAGATTCGGTTTGATGGCTATTGTTCAATTACCATTACTTTTTGTTTTATCAATGAGGAATAACCTTTGTGGGTTGTTTGGTAAAGGTTATGAGAGTGTGAATTTTTTACATAGATGGGTTGGTAAGTAATTTCTATATCGTTTGAGAGATTTTTCGATTTTACTTTTTAGTATAAAAATAATGTTGATTTTGTTTTGAATTTTTGTTTGGGGGCTTAGGACGCTCATTGGTACTATGCGGTGAGAAGCGAAATTTTGATACAAAACGAAAAGGAACCTGTTGTACCTTGAGATATAAGGAACTGACTTGTATCTTGTTTGTTTTTGGGTAGCTCTCGGACATGGAATCATGATTCTTAAATTACAAGTGGCTCCTATCTCTGTAGTACTATCAAGACCAGTATTCTTGAATGGATCGATTTCACTAGCGATCTTACTTGTGATCTCTATCAGTTCCTTATCACCCATTAGGAAGAGAATTTATCAAGTTTTTAAATTCATTCATGTCTTAGGGTACGAATCTTTCTTAGAAAAAAACTTTCAAGTCGCAATCTTTCTCTTTGATAGGAAGACTCATGAGTCTTGGTTTGGTTTTGCACTTGGTACATTGGTTTGAAATTAGGTTTCCTCTCTTACTTTTTGCTCTCTGGAAACATACCCCAACAACACATTCAGTAAGTTTTTCGTATCTCAAGGTTTTAGCCAATATCAAACTGATTGAATGATTTCTTTTGTGTTCAAATCAGTACGTCTATGTCTCACTTGGATGTGTAATCCTAGATCGTTTGTTAAGGTTAATCCATACGAGATGGAGAACAGCGCATTTTACTTCTTTACCTGGAAGTGTAACGATGATTGAAGTCACAGGAACAGGTACAGGATGGAAAGCAGGTGAGCACTTGAGCAATTTATCAATCATACCCAAGAACATTAGGAAGCTGAGAGATATGATTCGTTTTCTAGGTCAACACGTCTATTTGAGAGTGTATTCACCGAAGTATATTCTCGAGCAAGTGCGTTCAAAAGATCTCGATCTAATAGTTTCATTCCTCAGTTTTAATATAATGTTGTTTTGTTATTTTAGCATCCATTTACAATTGCAAATGCCCCCGCGAGTTATTCTCCATATGGGTAAGTACTCCGGAACTTTAGTTTACTAGTCAACTCTCATCCAATGAGAAATTGCATCAAAGATTGTAGAGCTGACGAGTTTATCCATGTATGATGTCATTAGGAGTAATAACACACTTATCCTTGTGACCAAAGCTCATGGAGATTATACTAGAGTAAGCATATTTCCACTGAATCATATAATCTCACAGAAAAATCATCTGACTCTCTTTTTCTTCAAAAATAGAAACTACATGACATCGGTCTAACAAAAGCAGCACTCGAACCTGAATGGACTGCAAGTTATGAGAGTTCGATGTATAGTGGTAGCCAAGAGATGGAAAAGAAAGGTGGTGAAGCTTATGATTTTGCAGATGAGGATAGTCAATTATTGGTCTCGGTTGAAGGGTTTGTTTATGTTGCTTCATTCAAATCGCAGAAAGAAATTAAAATTGATCTTTTGTTGTTTTGTTGTTTTTTGGGTTATATCAGTCCTTATGGGACTATGAGTCTTGATATGAGATCAAATGAAACTGCGGTCTTGATTGTAAGAGTTTGAACTTGATTTGATCATTATGAAACAAATTTTGACACTCTTTTCTTGGACATAGGCTACTGGGATCGGAATCACATTTTGCATGTCTCTCTTAGAAGAGGTAAGCTCGACTCTGAACATTTTTTCTTGCGTCTCTACAACGCTCAATTTCCACATTTGTTGATTATTATTATAGATCGTTGGTTCACGTTTGAGAGGAGTTGGTACTACTCGCAACATCATCATAGTCTGGTCCTTGAAAGATATAGGTAAGCATGAAATCGACTCGTGATGACAAGCGTAGTAGGTCAACTCATTTCTTTTTTCTTGTGGGGCTCTTCAGATATGGTAGAGGCTTTCTTAAATCCTATTCAGGAGACTCTGAGGGTAGCCAGAGCACTCGGTAAGCCACGATTCTGTTAAAGATCTCATTGATCTTCATCAGTTCCAACAGAATCCTTCTGATTTTTCTTCACATTTCATAGAATTACGAGTTTGTCTAAGATTACATGTGACATCCTCAATGGGAACATTTACACCCGAACCCATACCAGAATTATATTTAATTCATTCAAGACCGGATATGGAAGAACTTTTTCAAGATGCAATCACATCTACAATTGCAGATGTAGAATCTAGAGGAGTTTCAATAGGTGATGGGATTGGAGTAGCAGTTTGTAGTGGAGTAAACTCTTTGATTGAGAATGTACAGAACAGTATTGTTAAGATTGGATTGGATGAGATTAAAAAGGTGGGAGGGATTGAATTACATTTGTGAGTCTTTAGATTTGATTTCGATGGCTTTCTGGTTTACGATTTTCTGATGCTTGATTTTGTTGATTTGGTATGAATTTTCTAGGGAGAGATTTGGAAATGGATGAAAAAAAGATTCCAGAAGGAGGAAGCTTGAGTTAGATATTTATCAAAGGGCTTAATTTACATATGCTTGCAATGTGATACTGTCTTGGAGAGCAAGGTTAATTGGGTTTTTTTTCTGTTCCGGTAAAGGATATGTTGGCTTTCTGTAGTCATAATTTGTATTTTTCTATTCTATCTCTTTAAAATGGTGTGAAATTGTCTTGTATTCCTATGGAAATTTAAGATTGTCTTGTATGATTAAGATCACTCTGTGTTTGTTTAGTTGAGTAAGAAATTGGATGTACTCTGCTGATTGTATAGAATCATTACTGAAAGAATCGAAGAAAAGCAAGTGAATCAGAACAGGGTGAATTTGAAAGATCGCACACAAGGTTGAGAAAGACCCATAAACACATACAGCAGACATCAATGGTTTGAATGTGCTTTTTTTTGCTTGAGACGACAAGTATCAGACTAAAAATAGTGAAATATTGAAATTTAATTTGGGTTTATGGGTTTTGAAACAGTTTGAATCCATCTCAGCAACTGCAGATTTTATTTACATGATTTTTTACAAACTGACAAGAGATGTACAAGGGAACCCAAAGATCTCAAGGCTTTCCATTTTATCCAAGACTTCTTGGACCGGTCAAGAAAGTAGGTACTTTTATGGTACTTGATTTTGAATGGAGAAATAAGGTTGAAAGCAAACTCTAGGGATAAGATTGATTGAGGTTTTTAGATATATGTGAATTTAGAGCTTGGGTTTTGTTCGTTCGGTGGATACTTGATCTGAACCTCCACAATTTTTAAGAACACGAGTGACATACTCTGCAACCATTTTTTGAGTCTCAGCTGATGGATGACCTGACATCCAGAACTTACGTTACATAGTTTTTAACAGTTATAGAATTCATAAGTTAGGAATTCTAATTTCATTACGAGATTCAAGAGGATGAAGGAGTTTTGCTTACCGGATGTAGCTTTGGATCTGAACAACCTCCTTCGGTAGTTTTAGCAGATACCAAACAATTCTTATTATCCACGAACCTGGAATAAAAGGTTCAAATCAAGATCAGTTTCAGTGAAGTTTAAAGTATTTCGATTTGAAAACAGAAAGATAAAACTCACCCGAATGATTTTGGATCATCTGCAATCTTTTTAAAAAGATTACCCATCTCTACTCGAGCGAATTTGATGTGATCAGACTTTTGATATTTTAACATTCCCTCCCAAATGATTTTATTATGTTCAAGAAAAGCATCCCTTGTTACAGGAGGACCTATAGAACGAAATAAAATCTAATTAGATCAAAAGTTCTGTATGATCCAAAGAGAAAAAAAAGGAAAAACGAAAAAGACTTTCTCAAGGTGAAATGATGCTCAACTCATTATTAAGAATTGTTTCATGCCTGATTTGATTAATTTTTCAATCTCACGAAGATAAGCCTGAGCAGCTAAAGGTAATGTACGTTCTACAGTTTTATCTTTCATAGCTGCTCCATAATCATTTGTACCAAAATAAACTGATGTGAGGGAACTTGATAAATTTAAATCGAGGATTGATGAAGATGGTTCAGAGTATGAATTTCATGCAAAGATGGATGTTATAGTTCATCTAGAATAAAGTCACTTACGATTCAGGATCGATCTTTAATTTTTTATCAAGATATTTTTGAACTTGTGTTGGCATGTCGGAGACAGTGGGCTACATGAAAACTATAATCAGTCAGCCATCTGTCATTTTTACACGTCCTTCTCTAAGGTAAGATCTTGAATGATTCAAATCTGAAAAAAAAGATAATCTACCTTGACACTTTTATAAAGATTTCGATCGATGACTGCACCCCCGATTGCAAAACTGGCAACTTTAGACCCTGATTTGTTCAACAGAACTTCGTTCCACATTAGCCCATTGCTAGCTCGACCACCATAAAGAACTGTGTTTGGTTTGGCGACTGGTGGGGGTGGAGTACCACCATTATGATCTCCAGTGGCAGACAAGCTGTCTCCAAACACATAAAGAGTCTGAAAAGATGAAAGTAAAGAGATGTTTAAAAAGTTGATTGAGTCAAAGAAAGCTTTTTTCTTTCTAAGAAGCGGCAAAGATCTAGTGAAAAGATTGAGATTAAAAACTTTGAGACAAAAAGACCATTGAACTCACTGAGATTGTGTCTAGTTTAATTCCAGAGTTAAAGTTGACCGATTTAGTACTCGAAGCAGTTCCACAAACTGGCGTTATAGGCAATGTTCTTGGTTTCTCAGATTGCGCATTTGCTTTCTGCGATAGGCAATAACAGATCAGAATAATCGAAGTGCTCCAAAGGTTTGATGAATGACCTTTCATTCTATAGTCCAACACTTTTCTCTTGAATGTTGAAGCTAGACTTGTTCTCCTGAATTGATAATGAACAAAGAAGTGAAGTCAGATGTATGAAATCAAAGAAGAAGGAATCTACAGAATGGATGTACAAGAGCGACAACGAAGTAGAGGTGGTCGAACGGTGGCTAGCAAGATTGAAGGGTTCGAAGTTTAACTTGATGGTTAACCTGATTGCCTTGCCGAAGCAGACGTAAGTAAATGACTGATATGTCAGAAGAATGATCTGAATAGGAAGTAGCCTTCACCGTCGGTGAAATGAATCTCTGGAAGTGTGAGAAGGAATTCAGTACGCTGTGAGATCAAAGAAAGATTAGCTTGAACAGGCCGGAGATCAACCCTGAGAAGATACTGGCAACAGAGCTGTATGGCAAACTAATCTCTCGAGTCTTTTCAGGGTCTTCTTCTCGCTTTGCGGACGTAATCAAACACAAGTCTCTTGGTGTCGGCGTAGCTGTCGCATCCGTTTCTAAGGGAAATTAAGATTTCACTTCTTGCTCTCCATCATGTAAGGCGATCATAATCTGGAGGAGGCGCAATTCTCATCTAGCTTCATACAAGCTTTCGCGTCCTATGATCCAGGCTGATCGGCGAAATGATTGCGCAGACGTATGAGAAGGTAGAGTTATACAATCAGCGGCAACGAAGAGGTACTTTAATATCGTTCCTCATCGCGTCCAACGGAGAATCTTACGCTCTGGAGACTGTGCCAGAGCCGCACGATAAGCTGACATCAGGAGGGTTTGCAGGCTCTTCAGCTCTTTCCATACAGAAGTGATCGAGTATAACTCCCCTGATGTCACAATATAGTCTCTTATACCAGGATCACCTTGGCCTCCGGATCTTGATCAATAATTGAGCTCAAGCCCTCAATAGGGCTCATATGGGACTCGTGCTTTTTGACTTGTAAGCTCCAAGAATCATGTGTGTTGTTTTTCTCATTTCTCCGCTTCACCTCACCATAGGATCTCTCAAGATCCAAGTATGTGATTCTTCATGCGATCATACAGCCGTGTCAAGAAAGATTGACAATTTCCTTTTGAAGAAGAGTTGTTGGGGCAGCGTGTAATGAATAATGATTTCAAGTTGTTATGCGCTTATAATTACTTATAATATTATGATCTTTATATATATATAGTATTATGTAATATTGTAATGTGCATAATATGTTCATAATAAGTTATATAGTTGTACTCTAATGGTAGTTTGTTTCTCTTTTCTTTATCGAAACAATTTGTTATTATAAACACCCTTTATTATATAAATCATTACTTTTCATTTGAGTAATATATAGGCTTAGGAGAGCTTTTCATGAGCATCCGGATAACTTATAATTTCATGTTATAAGGTATTCTTAAATACAAGTCAGGTCATTACATTTTGTTTCGATCTTAAAGTCACTCATAGAATCCAAATCAATTCTGCTTCAGCATCTCTCAATATATATCTATATTAGCAATATTTTAAAAAATTTCTTAGCGCTTATTTCAAAAGGATTCATTCCTCGTATATTTTCTCTTCAAGCTTTTCTTTTCTCCTTTATATTTTATTATTAGTATTATCTTTCTCTTCTTTCTTATCCTTTCCTTCAGTCTCTTTTCCTTTTTTACCATTTCAGATGGAGAACAATGATAAGTCGATCGCCATGGAGGATGACGGACCCACTCCTCGTGGATCACCTTCTCCCCAAGCAGGACCAGCAGGTCCTCTGCGTGAACGACGCCGTTCTTTTTCCACTGATTCTGAGATTTCTGGAATTACTTCACACACTTCTTCTTCTACCGCCTCTGACATCCATGATCTTACGGAGGGTTTAAAGAAACTATCAGAGACAGTAGCCAACTCTTATTCTCAAATGGCAGTTATCACTGACAGACTGGACCGTTTGTCCATGAACTCTCCACATGCGCAGTTTGATTCTCAATTGCCGCCTCGAACACAAATGAGTCAAGACTATCAAGCGCGTGCCTCTGCTCAAGCTTACGCGGATCCGACGTCTTTCTTCGTTCCGCGGCAAGTAGGAAGTCTGGCATACGACCCCCATTCTTTTACCGCTCCTCCCTTCACATTGGCTTTTGTTCCTCCAGCGTATGATAGCCGTCATCAAGCGCCTCCGACGCGTCCTTCCACCCTCCACCATGCCGCCTCACAGCCAGTGCCGCAGCCATCCGCTGCTAGTTCCTTTCCAGTCGGCCAACCGCGTCCTCCAGCTCCTCCGGTAGTGCGTGTTCAAGGACCTCCTGGCGACCAGGATGACTCTCCTTCAGTAGTCATAGCGGAGCCACCTGCGGTCCGCGGCCTTTTCTTTTCAGGTTCGCCGACGGAACTTAGCGACTTCTTAACTGAAATTCGGGACGCGATGAGGTTGGTCAATGACCGTTTCGCCAATGACGACCGCCGCATAAATTGGGTGGCACAGCATTTTAGACTCCGCAATCATAAAGGGTTAAGCGCTCCGGCTTCCACTTCACTCTGTTGGTTCAGAGGGTTATTAGCAGCCAACGCGCATTTCCTAGGAGTTTGGAGCGAATATGCTGACTTGAAAAGTTTCCCTTATAAGATTCCACAGTTGAAATCCCTTCAGGATTTCTACAGCGCAATGGTGACGGAGTTCAGGGATATTGATGCAACACAGACTGCGAATGACAAGTTGCAAAAGTTCAAACAAGGCAATCTACCTTTATCTGATTATAATTCGGCATTTCGTATACTTGCTCTCAACACTAGCCTCAGCATCAACTCTCAAATGGAGTTCTACCGCCTTAACCTGGTTCCGGCTATCAGCAGTGTCGCCGTGTTCATTCCCGGTTGGGTTTCTTGTACTACATTGGAAGACAAGATGCGTATTGGGACGCTTGCAGCCGCCATGGCTAACAAATGTTCACAGATTGCTGGCCATCCTTTCAACACTCGCAATCTCCATTATTGTGTCCCACATCCTCCCCCTGTCACCGCTCCTCCGGTTATCCGTGTTCCTGTCAACCCCAATGCTATGCAACTCGATGCCGTTTCAACTGGGGGGGTTTCGCCAGAAGTCTCTTCCAAGATTTGGACAGCCGTCAAGCGCATCTGTTGGCCACGTAACTGGTGTTTTAATTGTCTTCAACCATTTTCTTCTTCACATAATACTAGTTCCTCTTGCCCACTCAAAAAGGCTACCTTCGACGAGCAGCTGCAGTTTGTTCGCAAGTACCGCAATTCGAGCGTTCCTGCTGCCGTCGCACCCGTCGAAATTCCTCAGGACCATGCCTCGACTTCTTCTCCAGCGGACACTTCCGCTTTACCAGCAAATTGGGCAAAGGAGATGAGCCGGGAATCCAATGAAGCCTTGCAGGAAATGACGGATGAATGGTTGGATAATGAGATAGAGATGCATAATATCGAGATGGAGTTGAATCCTGTACGTATTTCTCCATGCCCGTCCGTTTCTCCTAGATTCTGTGTGCCTTTGAAGTTGCTCCTGGGCAACACTTCCGTCACTGTTTGTGCCTTGGTCGACACGGGGGCTATGGAGTCTTTTGTCCACAAACGTATAGTTCATCAGCACGGCTTGTTGACTAACATCTTATCTTCACCCATGTCGTGCTCTGGTTTTGATGGTACCCCAGGGGGCGACCTCGTAACTCACTCATGGTTGGGAGTTGGCACGATGACCAATGGAATTGATGATTCCGATAGGTTGGTCTTCGACTTGAAGGTTAATGACATCGGATGCTATGATGTCATCCTCGGTCTTCCTTGGCTGGATAAGAACCGTGCGGTTATCCATTGTAACTCAGCCGGTAGAGGTGTGGAAGTTGGAGCTTTAGTTCTGGTTTGTGATCAGGAGCCTAATGTTTTGGATTCAGCGCGTAATGAAGTCTTTAAATTTGTTCCAAAGGCTTTTCTGGACTATGAAGATGTCTTCCTTCCTCAGAAAACTTCGCTACCCCCTCATCGCAAGCACGATGTGGAAATCATCTTAAAGGAGGGTTGTGAGCCTCCTACTTGTCGCGCTTAGGACTTATTGGCAGCCGATGAGGCAGAGATGAAGGTCTGGATTGACGATCAATTAGCTAAAGGCTTTATTTGTCCTTCCTCATCTCTGGCTTCCGCTCCGGCATTTTTGGCTAAAAGTGCTGGGCGGAAAAATCGGCCTTGTATTGACTACCGTGGTTTAAACAAAATCACAGTAAGGGATAGCTATCCTATTCCCTTGGTCAAATCCCTTTTGAGTCAAATCAGGGGTTGTAAGCGTTTCTCTAAGATTGATTTAAAAGCAGCTTTTAACTTACTTCGGATCACGAAAGGGCACAAATGGAAGACTGCCTTTCGCGGTCCAGGTGGGCTTTATGAGTCTCTGGTATTGCCCTTTGGTTTAGCTAACGGACCAGCCGTTTTTCAACGGTTCATTCAAGATGTTTTGCACGAATATCTCGACGTGTTCTGCTTTGTGTATCTCGACGACATCCTCATCTTCTCCAAAGACGAACACGAGCACGAGGACCACATTTGCAAAGTACTTCAGAAGCTGCGCGACAATAACTTGCAAGCCTCACCTGCTAAATGTGAATTCTTTAAGAGTGAGGTAGTCTTCTTGGGATTTGTAGTCTCTACTTCCGGTCTTAAAATGGATCCGGCAAAACTGTCCACCATCAAAGACTGGCCTTATCCCTCAAATTTGGCTGAACTGCGTCGCTTCCTGGGTTTTACTAACTTCTATAGACGTTTTATTGCTCATTTTTCCACGGAAGTTTCCAGGTTGACGGATTTAACCAAACTAGGAGTGAATGTGGAACAAGGACTCTTGTTACCGGAAACTCGCGCAAGTTTTGACTCTCTGGTTAAGGCTTTCACAACTGCGCCGTTCCTCAAACATTTTGACTTTGATCAACGAAGGGTTTTGCAGGTGGATGCTAGCGCATACGCCTTTTCAGCCATCCTTTTGCAACCGGGTGACAAAGGTAAATTGGTGCCAGTATGTTACTACTCCAAGAAACTTACTCCTGCGGAGGCTTTATGGCAGACTCATGATCAGGAGTTAGGCGCTATTGTGGCCGCTTTCAAGGAATGGAGGTCTTGGCTAATGGGATCCAATGAGCAAATCATCGTTTACTCTGACCATGCTAACCTTCACTACTTTATGGAGGGACGCGCTTTGACTCCACAACAGGCTTGGTGGGCCGCTTTCTTATCCGCGTTCAATTTTGTAATCTTACATACTCCTGGTCGTTATAATCCGGCAGATCCGGCTTCATGAAGGCCAGACTTTACCACCGCAAAAGCACCTGAGGCCATTGTTCTGTTCCGCTCCCTTTCTGGCGTTCCGGTGTGGTAATATAAAGTTGCTACAAACTTTATATATGTGTATTACACATGTATCTTAATTTTATTTTTTATTTTTTGTTTTTGTTTTATTCTATAAAATTTATTTAATTCAATCAATTTTTTATTTTTTTTATTATCATTAAATGCTAGAATTTTTTAATTTTTAATTTTTATTAATTCATTATCATTTATCAGAATTTTTACTTATATACATACATTCTTTATTTCATTTGTTTTTGATTTTTAAAATTTTATATTTATATTTATTTATTTTGATTATTTTTATTTTTATTTTTATTTTTATTTTATATTAATTCATTTCATCTTGAATAGTATATTTTATTTTTATTTTATTTTATTTTTCTTATCTTCAGGTATCAAGTAGAGTGAATTGAATAGAGTGATGAATTTAAAAGGGAAAAATTGAATTTTATGGGTTTTGGAGGTATGTGTAAATGGAAGTTATGTGTTAGTGGAGGAATACAGGCTCAAAATCAAATTATGGGTTTATTTGTTATGGGTTTAAAAGGACCAAAAAGTCGAAATTTGGGGTTATTGAGAAATGGAGGAGTGGTAAACTGGAATTGAGAATGGGGACTAGAGTAATGATAAGGGGATATTCAAGAGAATATATTACATTATGATTGACACATTCAAAGGACATTAGAAGATCAAAATTGACAGAAGGAGAATTTTCAAAAATTCAAAAATGACATTCGACAGCTGAGATATTTGGAGTTTTGATTAAGGAACTTTGAATAAAGGGAACCACAGCAGCTTTGCAGGGAAGAAATGGTTGGGGTATTTTCTATTGGGGTAGATCATCATTCAATTTAATTTTATTTATCATATTAGTGGTAAACCAAGGTGGTAAACTGGGTATATCACAATTTCGAAATTTCCCTTTGATTTTCATTTGCTTTTTAAGGGTAGATCCATTAGAGTTAGAGTTTAGCTTTGCCGAGCAAAGCTGTAGAGGCGGAAATTTTCTTTCTTTCTGTCTATTCACAATTTTCATATGGCCCCTCAATCTTATTTTATTTCACATTAAGGGTAAATTGGCGGAATTTCTGGTTTTTGTGGTTAACAACTGAGTTGTAGGGTGTTTTGTGTGCTTGGAAGTTTGTTAATGGTTAATTTGTGTGCTCTGATTATGTTTCTGAATTTTATTTTGAGTTTGATAAGGAGGATTTTGGTGAATTTGTGTTTGAAATTGGAATTTCGAGTTTGGGGGTTCATTTTGTCACATTTCAATTTTGTGTGCTCTTTTTTTTTCTTATATACATTGGTATCTTTTGTAGGGACTTTTGTCCCCTTTTTAATCAGCAAAAATTATTATTAGAATAGTAGAATAAGCTTGTATCTTTTTATTATTATTATTCAGGTTAAACAACTAGTGAAAGTTGAAATTTTATAATACTAGACCCTTATTTCTCTTTTAATAATTTCCTGTTGAGTTTGGTACTCATTTGCTCATTGGTATTGGTGCCTGAGTGCGCCTAGAAAGTGTTATTTTTGAAATTATTGTCCTCTTTTAGCCTGGTTTTTATTAATCCAAAGACTTGTAGGTCTTAAATTTAATTCATAGTAATCAAAGTCCCTTATTGAGAAGGGCATTTCTCTGTTTGAAGTCTTTCATTCACCACTCAAGAATTATTATTGTTCTTTTGTGGTTGTTTTGTCTTTTGTTGTCTTCTTACTTCCCCTCCTCAGCTCTGCTTTCAGCCAGTTCCGAAAGAGTTCTACACCGGTGGACACCATTCACCTTGCTTCCAACGGGCTCTCTTACGACGTATCCTTTGCGGATCCAACCATTGATTCCTTGATGGAAATCAGGAATTCGTATCAACTCCCGGATTTTCCACCTGATCCAAAGACTTACGGCTTGAAATTTGTGGATAATACCTGGTGGTACAAAGGTCGAGTTTTTGTTCCAGTTTCCTTGCGTCATAAGATCTTAGATCTTTATCATTCTAAACTATTATCAGGTCATTGGGGTGTCGCAAAGACTTTGGACTTGGTAGGGAGAACTTTCGGTTGGAAAAATATGAGATTGGATATACTTAACTTTGTTCAACATTGTATTAGCTGCAAGAAGGTAAATTGGGATTTACGTGCTAGACAAGGTGAAATGATGGCTCTTCCAACACCGGATCGACCGTGGTCTACTATTGGAGTCGACTTCATTGTTAAGTTGCCGCTGTCTAAAACTTTTGATTCCATTATGGTTGTTGTCGACCATTATTCCAAGTTCACACATTTCATTCCAGCAAAAGAGACATGGTCTTCAGTGGAATTAGCTTACGCGTTTGTAGACAACGTCTTTAAATTGCATGGCTTACCGGATAAGATAGTGTCGGATAGAGGTGCTATCTTTACTAGCGCTTTCTGGACGGCAGTTAGCAAACGATTACAGGTGTCTTCCGCTCCTTCAACAGCCTTTCACCCACAGACTGACGGCCAGGTGGAGAGGTTGAACGCGGTTCTTGAAGATTACTTACAACACTTTGTCAGCGAAACTCAGCAAGACTGGACTGATTGGTTGGCACTAGCTGAATTTGCTAATAATAACTCAGTTTCTGCTTCCACAGGCTTTTCACCGTTTTTTGCATGCTATGGGTATCATCCAAGATTTAATTCATTGACTCACTCTTCCAGAGTACCTAAGGCAAATGAATTCGTCGAACATTTACAACGCATACAGGCACAGTTAGAATTGAACTTGCAAACCGCCAAAGAGAACCAGGCTAGATTTTATGATAAGGATAAACGGGTTTCAGTTGTATATAATCCAGGTGATCTGGTGTGGCTGTCTCGCAAGTTTATTAAGACACGCAGACCCTCTCAAAAGTTGGATTTCAGACGTATAGGACCTTTCCCAGTCGTTCGAATGGTGGGAAAGAATGCGGTAGAGTTAAAATTGCCCCAGGAATACGCTCGTCTGCACCCCGTCTTTAATGTTTCTCTACTTATGCCATTCAAAGGTTCTACTGACAATAAGCTTCAGTCTGGCGAGCGGAACTATGATATTGAATCTCCTTGTCAAGATGAAGATAGAGCAAGTATGGCAAGACATGTGGCAAGATGGCTTTCAATTTCTTATGTGTTGGGTCATAGAGTCAAGGATGGAACACACAAATACTTATTGAGATCTGAAGTTACCGGAAATGATGACAGTTGGGTTCCTTTAGACAAAATATCACAAGGATTGGACATGTTTATTCAAGCTTATCATGAGATAAATGAGAAAGAAGACCGGCCAAACTGGGAAGCATTTGAAGATTTAACACGACCGGATTTAGGATTTGTTGCAGATACATGATAGTCAAGGTATAAGGAGGATTACTTTTGTAATGAATAATGATTTCAAGTTGTTATGCGCTTATAATTACTTATAATATTATGATCTTTATATATATATAGTATTATGTAATATTGTAATGTGCATAATATGTTCCTAATAAGTTATATAGTTGTACTCTAATGGTAGTTTGTTTCTCTTTTCTTTATCAAAACAATTTGTTATTATAAACACCCTTTATTATATAAATCATTACTTTTCATTTGAGTAATATATAGGCTTAGGAGAGCTTTTCATGAGCATCCGGATAACTTATAATTTCATGTTATAAGGTATTCTTAAATACAAGTCAGGTCATTACACAGCGGGCAAAACAGGACCCCGGTATGCTCCTATAAGGTTAGTCACACACATACAAACAGATGAACTACCTCTACCAAGCACTTCCGAACCTCCGCATTACGATTAGGTGGTGCCCAGGCCACTCAGGAGTCCATGGAAACAAAATCATGGACAAGATAGCCAACAAGATGGCAAAGAAGAAACTCCCGAGCAATTCTCGGGTCACACCAAATGCGTCAAGTTTCATTACAGCCATCAGAGAATGGAGGACACGAAACTCTTCCATCATCACACCTGACAACAGAAAACGACTGGGTCACAAACCGCAGTCCTCAAGACATGTAAGAAGCCTATCAAGTCTCAACAAACACGAAATAACAGCCATTACGCAACTAAGGTCAGGACACATTCCCCTAAACCACTATCTTTACAAATTTGTCCAGCAGGGAAACCCTAGCTGCAACTGCCAAGAGGGAGTCAAAACAGTAGAACACTTCTTATTTACATGCCACAGGTTTGACAAAGAACGCCGAAAGCTAGACAAGGCACTCGAGCCTCTGCAACTAGGACCGCTCAAGAAATCAATCCTCAACCACCTGTTGGCCTTCAAGGCAATAGCAACGTACTGCAACAACACATGGCGGCTACAGAGTTGCTGGGTATGGCCAAGCATATCAAACGAAAAACCAGCCAGATGACAGGCAACCCCCAGGGAATTAATCTCCCCCCCCATCCTTTAGCGCCCCACATTTCACTTCATATCCTCATAAGCATGTAAAATAGTTGAAACAGCCAACAGCAACCTTTCCCCTGACACAGCCAGAGGGGTTTTACCGGTGCTGGAAACACATGCAGTGCTTGATATCCAAAAGGCTCTAACAGCACTTGAAGCAATGAAATAAAAAAAATTGTGACTTTTGAGCTCCCTCTTATGGAATACGTATTACACTTGCTAAATTTGTTGGCACAGGTGCCTCGGAAATGAAACTCTCCGGGCTGAACCACTGCGGATTGCGCAGTGGTTCACAGTACGGAAAGCTACTTAGACAGGTGCCTCTCACTTGGGGGCACCTGTCACTTGAAATTTTTTTATTAGCCTACACAGCAAGTATTGCCAGGAAAGTTTCCCGACCATCCGATTTCACTACTTTTCATTCCATCCACCGCGAAACACTCGACCACCGTCCATTCCATCCCAAAAAACGATTTGATATGCCTTACAGCTCACATGTGAACCCTCTATTGATAGGTTTAACTCATCAAGATAGTGATTTAGGGTCCCGCATGGTCCAGCCCAATGATTTAGGAACCCCCCAGGTCAGCTCTTTTCCCATATTGACTTTCAACTCATCGTGGATTATTAATTCTTGTTATTTTTCTGTGACAGCACCAGAACCAAGCCAATGACAATGCAGATGACAACTTCAACTTCAAATTCAACTTTGACTTTGAATTCTATGTGCCCTCAAAGGAGGAGAAATCAGGATACATGCAAATTGCCGACAAGGAATGAAAGGTTGATTGGAATGCAACTGAATTTGATATTGCCAAGATAAAGTCAAGATGTGTTGCCTCACCAAAGAGTCAGGCTACTCGGACCTCCTTGGAGACTCTACACAACAAAAGAAGAATCATGGACGACAGACTCTTTACATTGCAAACAGCCCCAACTTCCCAAAGACTGCCAATCACCGATTGGATTTAACTGCAGAGAATATCCAGAGTTGGGTTCAGGAAGCTCACTGTAGTCAAGATGTTGGGTTATCTTATGTTGCACAAAGCCCCCAGAAGCTGAAATCTCAGGCCATATTGGTAAGTCAGTTCTCTCTCAAAGCCTCTATGGGACATTTCAATCTCATCTTCCAATCTTCAGGCGGAACACACTGAGGCGGCAGCCGCTTCAGCAGCACAAAAGAAAGAACATTGCACTAGGTGTCCCGATGACAATGATGAGGTATTGTACATTCACTTTTATTTCCCTTTTTATCAACCCCTCTTCCAATGTTCCTGCTGACTATATTTGCCTTATTTCAGTCGGACAATTGCCAATCTGAAGCCTCTGCTGCTTTGGATGAAGCACCCGATAACTGTTTTATTGGCTTACTATTCAAAAAATACCCCATGAACATTGCCTACCATTCAACCTATCCTCCTATCATTGATCCAACATGCCCCAATCAATTTTTTGCATTGACCTATGGAAAAGCAGAGGAGTGGGCTAAGTATGGAGTAAGCCATTTCCTTTTGCTTAAGTGTTCAGTGAAACGCTTGCTGACTTTGGGTATATGTAGCATGACGGCGATGTGGGCCTTGATAAGCCACCAGCCAGCCTTAAGTATGATCTTTTGAGGAGTGCTTGTAAGAGTACCCACGCCAGCCCTTTGCCTTCAACCTCTCAGCAGGCAATCAACTCCACAATGATTGCTGAGCTGGTAGTAGGAGTTGTCACTGCAGTTGAGGCTGCACATTCACCCCTCAAACCGCCAGCACCTGACTTGGAAGCCCGCAAGCCTCTTGTTCTACTCCCATCAGGGGTCTGCAACAAAATGCTCCTCACACTTCACCTCCACTATCTTTGTCCCCTCCATACGCGCACAATCCTGCTGACCCTGATGGCATTGATCCCTACCTCATTATCTGTTGCTTCCCCACTGATCAAATTATCAAGCTTGGTAATGTTCTAAAAAGCGCTGGGATCACAGATTACCAAATGATCAACAAGGAAGAACTTCCACGTGGTGATTTGGCCAGAGACGGGGTTTCAAATGCCCACATCACCATGTTATACGCTGGTGCCAAGAAGTACCGGACTTACCAAACTCATCAACGCAAGGTACGTCGTACCTGTTGGGAGCAACAGGCTTCAACCTCTAACCCTTTCCTATAATTGAACAGCGCCCTCATCAAATGCTGCGTGACCTCACCCACGTCATGCGTCTGATGAAACACAAATTGCATATCAATATTGACGTGCTCCCTTGGTGGCTAATTGGTCTTGGTTATTAGTCCACTGGGAAGCCCCATGAAAGTCAGACATTCCTCCTCTGGATCTTTTTGGTATTTTCACTTCCTTCAACAAATTAGATTACTTGTTTTATTGTTTCCATGATTTTGTTTTCATCATGTCTATGATCAACGTACAAAATATAATTGAATTGTCCTTCTTTCCAAGGGAGTGAAAGATATGTGAGAAAGATCAGCATCATTATAGGATCTTGACACCTCAAATAGAGATTCAGCAAGTGTTAATTGGTGAATGAAGTCAATCGGTCAAGTGTAGTCTCCAACTTTGATTTCAAGAGTTGACTGCTTGACTGGTTGACTTCAGTCGGTCAAGTCTTTGCTGAGATAAGACTTGATCAATCAGGTTCAAGTCTTATCTCAGTAAATACTTGACCAAATATAATCAATATTGGTTGATTTGAATTGACCGTTTATTTTTGGTTGATTTGAATTGATTGATTGATTTTGTTGATTCAATTTGAATCAATTGATTTGGTTGAATTGATTTGAATTGATTGTTTGCATTGATTTGATTTGATCAATTACTTTTGGTTGTTTCCAATCAAATCAATTGTTGTGATAGGTTTGGTTGAATTGAATGCAAAGAATCAAATCGTGTTGATGTGAGTTGAGTGTTTAAACAATGAAATCTTTGACTTGGTAGTTGGAAAGGGTTGGTGATTTAGAAGGTACTTTACAGGGGAGCAGGTTTCAAAAGATTTATTTTGAATTTTGAATTTTCAAAATGAAATACATTGTGACTAGATGCTGTTTAGACCAATTTCATTTTAAAAGATTTGTCCTGTATTGAAACCTGTGTATTGGATATCGGTGGTGAATTGGGCAAGATCAGGCAAAGCTATTAGATGTAGTATGGTGTCATTTTTTTTGTTGGTATGACACTCAATGGTGTTCTGACCGTCCACCATGACTCATGTTACAACATTGAGAATCAAAAATCCATGTTGATGTATGTTGTCATGAGTCATGTTGGATGGTTTTTGGCTCAGGGATGAATTTCAATTGAACATGACATGGAAAATTTACATGTGAAATCCATGTCATGTTTTAATGTCTATATGAGTCTATACATATTCCATAACTCTACTACAAGAATATGCTTCTACCTGGACCAGATTTTAGTCTATAGTTGCTAAAGGCAGTTTCCAACACCCCGCACGCGCAAAATTGAAATCTCAACTTTGACCCAGTCTGTCCCTGTCTCAAAGTTACACTACATTACACATGGGGACATTAACGTAACAGGCTGAATGAGCTTGTTCCAAAGATATTTTTTTTGACAATTCTCAACCATTCAAAAGTTAATTTTTTTTCCCCAAAATTCCCACAATTTGGGACCTAAGCATATTCTTAGGCTGTATTATGCTTATAGTGGGATACCTTAAGGACTTAAGTACTTGATTAACCCTAGTTCAGGTGTTAGGTGTTTGGCTACGTGGACAAGGCTGCCACAAAATCACACGGATGGATTGCATGAAGATGAGGATGGAAAGTACAATAAGAGATGGTTGGGACTTTTATGTTGTAAGCACATCAATCGACAACACTGCGTTTCTTGGGATAAACCAATGCAACTTATACTTTTTGGCTGACTGGGCAGTATGAAGACTTGAATATCCTTGCCTGACAGAAGCAATAAAGTTCTTAATGATGATGATTTGAATAAAAGGCACATGAAACAATGAAAAGTTCTCCAGGAAGACTCCACGAAGTGTTGGCAGGGCTGGTTGAAGGAGGTTTGGCAAGGTTTCTTATTGAAATGGTTTCCAAGTCTGAGTTGTCAGAAGATGATTTTTGTGCTTTCTGATCGTTCTCAGCCTTGTGGTGCTTCCTTTGAGCTCTTGCAGCTCTACTGAGTGTCATTTATGTGTGGATTTTACAAAGATTTGACAACGAGGAAACAAAAAATTACCACTTGGTCTCCAAAAAAATTTGAAATTCAAACCCCCAAAATTGGACCCGGGTCCGGCCCGGGTCCAAAAGGCAGTAGGAAACTGCCTTTAGCGACTGTAGTCATGTTCCACACATGTAAAACTCAACACGATCGAGTTCAAACACGTTCCACAAACCGGGCGCGGTTACGTCAGGTTACGTCACGCCCTTGCCACAATCAACTTCATGCAAGATGTTGTCACCGATCGGGTCGATGATTCTTGATAAAACCCTCAGATCATCATCCTCAAAGACTTCTTTTACTTTTATCAATCAACTTCAACATCGTCTTGTAATTCGATCAACCGCATTCTCATATCAAAATCGATTTTATTCAAACAAAATGACTCTCTCAGTCGGCGATACGATTCCAGTTTAGCTTTTCATCCTTCTTTGTATCCCTTCTTTCACCCTTTAACTCATTTTGAACCTGAACCCTCTTTCTTTGATCAACAGTCTGCCACTTTTAAGTATATCCCTTACAGTTAAGTGTAATTTCATTTTCATCTTTGAATCATTCATATCCTTAACTTCTTCTCTCTTGTAGGTCCCGAGTTAGAATCTTCTCAAGCTTGTGGTAACGCAATCAATCTTAAAACTGACGAATGGAAGGGAAAGTTCGTATCAAGTTCAAGATCTCTTCATACTGTAAACTTGATCGTGTCTCCAAAACTGACAAACTTTGATGATCTATTCGATTATCGTCAGGAAAGTGGTCGTCTTCGGTCTTCCTGGTTAGCGTTCTTCTTCTAACCTTGATTCGTTTCTCCTGACTCACTGACCATCAATTTTTACGATAGGTGCTTTCACAAAATGTTTGCAATGATTCCTTTGCATCCAATATCAAAACCTTATTTCTCAAGATATTGAACTAAACTCACTGGATCATCATAGCCTGTTCGATTAGCCACCTTCCGGGCTTTATTGATAAAGCCTCAGAGATCAAGTCAAAGGGAGTTTCAGAAATTTATTGCGTGGCAACCAATGATGCATTCGTGATGTCCGGCTGTGAGTCAAAACAATTGACCGTCAAGAATGTTTGATTGTCTTAGCTTCATATCTTTCAATAGGGGGACGCTTCTCAAAATCAGCCGATAAAGTTCAAATGGTCAGTATCATCTTCTATGAACTTTCTTTTAATACATTACTTATACAGTTTAACTCGCCCTTTAGATTAGTGATAGTGATCTCAAATGGTTAGAGCCTGCTGGTTTGACCGTTGACTTGAGTGATCACGGGCTCGGTACAAGGGCCAATCGATTTGCTCTTATCATTGGTAAGTTTCTAACCTTTTGTTTGTTCATTCAATACATGCTTGAAATTCACATTGTTTGACCCCTTATGTAGATGACTTAAAAGTCACTTATGTTGGAGTGGAGAAAAAGCCAGGTGAAGTATCAGTCTCAGGTGCAGATGCAGTACTTCCCAAGCTTTAAATTTCTTGAAATCAAATCAAAAAGATCTGGCTTAAAAACCTAAACTTTAATCTGATTATTCAATCAATAGTTTGGTGATACGTACTGTAAACCAAAGAAAATGTTACATTCATTTTTTGTATCAATGATGGTTCAGTCTGTGTGATGACCTGAAATCACTTGATGTATTTCATAGTGTTGAAGTTACTACAAGAGAAACAACTGGCCCCAGAGATGTTTGATGTAGGATGAGTGATATGCTCACTTATAAAGGATGAGTAATCACTCTGATGCTACAATCTATGCGTTGCACACCACGCATATATCCCTTAAGCGAGTTACTGAATTCCTCACTGCATTGATTGTAGACGTACGTATGTAACAAGATGGAAATTGAAAGTCTTAATTCAAGAGTGGGTCAATTCAATGATGATTTCCTCTGGCTTCGCTTCGGGGAAATTTGAGAGCTCAAAGCAAGCGGATGGACAAGATACATATTGATGAGTACATAAATTAAATTTTAATGAACTTGATTTGATTGACAGGATGTGGAGGCAAGAGAATTAGGTAAGAATACATGGGTGACGTCATTTGGTAATGAGCTCATTTCATACGTCATCCGGAGTTTGTCATTCGAAAGTGAACCCCATATCATTGAACTATTACAAAATGCAAGATATTGAAATACATACATACTGTCGTTCTCAAAAAGCTTGTCACATCGCCAAAAAAATCTTTGTGGTGCTGGTCCGTGCGCGCTGTCAGAAACAGACAGGATCTGTCAGTCAAGGTCAGCCTCAAAAAGACTCTCTTTTTTGTTCACCACCGCCACACCTGGGTTTGCCAACTACCCAGGGGCCAGGAGTAATGATCAATTCTTAAAACATATTTGAGCAAAATCTGCAAAAAAACGGATCCTCTAAAGACTACATACATCAAAAGCAAGAATTCTTGCAACCAACAAATCTGACAGGCGAGTTTTTTTCTAGGTTAAAACATCTCTTGGCACGTCCATCCTGTCTGTTTCTGACAGCGCGCACGGACCAGCTCCACAATTTTTTCTTTGAAAATCTGGCAAGACTTTTGAGAACGACAGATATAAATTCAAGTGACTTCAATCAAACAAGCTAAATATTGAATCTAAACAAGGATATCAATTGATGATCCAGCTACTAAATCCAGACATGATGATGGTTTCCAAAGCACAGATGTGTTCATCAACAGTCGATGTCAAAAAAGAGGTTTATATAACCAAATTATGTTTCTCCTATAACTGTCTTTGTTAGTATAGTGGTCAGTACTCCCGCTTGTCACGCGGGCAACCGGGGTTCGAGTCCCCGACAGAGAGACATTTTTGACGCTCCTCGCTTCCTGCTCATCACGCCCTACGCAATTCACTTTTGATTTCAACTACATGCGCCAATGTACAAAGATTGGGAGTTGGATAGTACAGAGGAAGCAAGAAGAGTACCTTCATCTTGGTGTTCTTCTTCAGGAGTCACATTGCAAAAAGGTTATCTAAATCATTACATCCATACACTATAGATCCGCAGGAGAATCCGTTCTAAAGGATTCTAGACCCAAGTCTGACTGATTCGTTTGACAAACCGCATGAATTTCCAAAACCCAACTGCAGACTCTACATTACCTACCGGATCGGTGACTTTCTCAGGAAAGGCAATCCCACATCCATAAAGTCCCTTTGGACCCAAACTTCCACTCGTAGGATCCCAGATCAGAGATCGTTGGAGACCATCTACCATCACTTGTGGATGAGGATTGGGTTTGTATCCAATTGCGTAAATGGCCCTCGTACAATTCATAAGATATTGTTGAGTGATCTGTTCGGCTTCATTAGGATCGATCGGTAATTGAATCCGCTTGATGTGAGGGGCGAACGGATACACGTCTCGGGCCCAATCTGCTGCTAAACCTTTCAAACCGGTGTTGTCGTGAAGTATCCAACCGTCCTTCTGTTCGGCGAACTTTAATGGAGATCGATGTAAGTGAATGATAGAACTTTGAGGAGAGAGATCGGTGATGTTCTTCAGAGCCAAGATCGCTGAATGGGAACCACCGACTACCGCGATTTTGCTATCTGATGGAAGCTGAGCGAGTGAGCTACGCAAGCGGGATGGGGTAAGGGCTATATCCAAGTCAAGCGTAGGGATTGGTGGTCTTGATGGTATGACAGGGGCAGCACCTGTAGCTAGAATTACTCGATTTGCAGTTAAGTGGATCATGAGATCTTTCCCAGTCTCTGTTTCCACGTTCAGCTTCCAAGAAGAGTTTTCCATCGACTCAATCATCTTAACCAAACCTGTGACTGGTAAGACAGAGATCGAACGTTGTTTGACAAGTTCTTGGGTTAGGAAGACGATCAGATCGGCTGCATAACTAAGCCTACAACCCTTATTTGAATCGAGTGCTTCTATTATCGTATAAGAGTTTGGCGAGCTGGCATTCTTGACGAGAGATGCGAGAGTAGGACTGACGTTGACAAATTGTAAGAAGAGTTTAACCCGGGTGTTGCTGTGCCGGGAAAGCGAAGGATTCAAGGCCTATCAGTGAACAGAAGATATTCAATGAAGCAGTGGTGTACGATTTGACTTACCTAGGTACTTCTCGGTATTGATCACCAACCCGACCAGCCTTGAAGGATGGATCTATCCAAGCCACCTTGACAGCACCCTGATCTAACAAATTCGCTACAGCAGTCAATCCACCAGGTCCAGCCCCTACGACAGCAGCATCATATGTCTGGCTAGTATGATTTGAGAAAGGTTGAGATCTTCTGATGGAGATGATGGTAGGCTTCGAGGGTTGAAAATTGAAGGATGTCTTCCTGGGTGAGATTCGAAAGAGAAACATGCGATCGAAGGTTTAAGTAAACGGAAATGAGATTGACGAGTTTGTAGACAATTGACTCAAACCTAAAGGCTAAAGATGAGTTTCGGAGTTATAGTTGTTGGAAACTGGTTTTTAACGGATGGGAATGTTATTTAATTGGGACTGTAACAAATTCTTTTTACTGACGGGTCGGATATTCTTTTTTATATTTCTCTGATTCCAGCCTATGATGTCATTCCTGTTTACCACATTCCCAATTCCATTCCCATCGAATTTTATCTTCATCTCATTTCCTTCTTCTGATTATTTAGCTTAGTTTTTGGTTTTTTCAAGCCCTCCCTCCCTTTATTTTTTCCCTTATATTTCTGGCACCTGTTGTGTTGCTTCATGTGTTGTTTATTCTCTTTGTCATTTTTTATTATTATCCTTTTCTTCATTTTTGCTTTGCTCTTGGTCTTTTTCGGCCTTTTATTTATTTCTTTGTTTAAGTTTTTATTCTGAAATTTTTTGGGTGGTTTTTCTTTTGTCTTTGTCTGATTTTTTCTGTTGTTCTCTTTGTTTTCTCCGGTTTGATTTTTTGATTGTTGTGTCTTTAGTTATCTTTAGCCTTTTTTCTTCTAAAAATCCTGTATGGCCCTTTCCTCCCCGTAGGATTTTTGTGATTGTTTTAAGTAATATTATAACCCTGGGCTATTTTTGCCTAGGGATTCGCCCACACACTTTTCTTTATGTTTCATATTATGTTTATGTAAGTTTTAATAAATTACATTTCGTCAGTTTATTAAAGTTCACCTGCAAGATGATCAGTCATCATTTGATCTGATTCACATCCACTCATGGCTTCATACAAGCTGCCCCTCATTCTTTCTAAAATCAGGTCCATGAGATCTCAAAAACCAGATCGAGAATCAAAAACTATGTAACACTTCTTCAGCATCAACTCATAGCTTCATGGATACAATCTTCCCTGAGACCGATTGAAAGTGCTTCGATATTTGATAAGCTATGATTTTGAAGTTAGACCAACTGATGGAGTTGAATCATCACTTTGAGGCTCGGGTAGGATGATAATTTATGATTTCAAAAGAATTGAACGATCCCTTACCATCTTACATTCCTGATGAAACTCGTCTAAAACTCAAGTTGGTTCCTCTGATTGAATCTATAGGTCACAGATTAGGTTTGATTTAGACCATGAAGTTTTGAAGTTTAGATGTAAAAATAAGTTAATGTGATCCTTAAAAAATCCTTAACGATCGATCAGATCATCAATATATCTTTTTTTTTCTTTAAAAAAAGTGAAGGCACAAAGATCAAAAGGTTTGATTAATTTAGGTAGTGAACAGGTTTGATGATTCGATAAGATTCCCTTGAAATTGAAAAATAAAATAAAAAAACTTATTGAGAAACGTTCATATCTACATATGTTATATCAGAGAGATTTTGATCATCTCACTAATGAAAAAAACAAACAAATGCACAAAGTTTGATTACATTCAAAAATAAAAGAAAGAAAGAAAAAATGGTCAACAAGATATGAGAGATGATGTTGTATCTATAACTGATCAGATGATTAATCCAACAACTTGCTTTCTTCCAAATACCTATAATGCAATTCAAAAAAAGTATTACATGTATATATATAGACTATTGACAAAATAAGATAGAGTATGTAATGAATTAGGTTCCCAAAGAACAATTCAATGAAATCACCTTCTGTGCGTCAGGTAAGATGTTACGTTTATGCAGAGGTCAAAGACCTGATGTGATTTGTGGTGGTAAAAGATAGCCTGAAATGATGAGTGTATGTCAAAACAAACTAGAGACAAGTCCCGGTATAACACAGTTTGAAGCGCGAGGCATAAGACTTTGTTAACCAGGGGAAGAGGTAGTTGTCCATTGGTACTATAACGTGATTAAAAGCAAATAGGAAGTTGAGTTACCCTAAAGATTTAGCTGAAAGAAGTGCGACGACTACGCTGAGGTAAGGCTTGATTGAAAATCAGATAAGATGGAGTAATTGATGAAGATGAACTGCGTGGATGAGGTGGGTCAGCCGATCCAGTGCGAAGGTGACCAACTGCTCGGTTTGAGCTTTCTCGTCTTTTGAAGCTAGTCGGTAATTCGGTAATACATGGGGCTCGAAGTGGTTCAACGGCTGAATGTCGACTGATGGTATGAGAGGAATGCGGTCGACTGGGTTGTTCGACTTGATCGCTAAAGGAGACTCTCATCGATGGTCTTTGTATGTGATTGTTTTCTGTTGAATATGTTGGGTACCCTTGTATCGGTGGTGGTGCCTATAATGGAGGGAATCGGTTGAGGTTGAATGTGGGTTCACAAGAAAGGTAGCTCACTCAGCACAGCATTCTGGGATAATTTAACAGCTCTGCTCTATCAACGCTCTGCACAGCCATCACAGGCGAGATACTCAGTGGAACCCTTTTCTGTCAAGTTAATGACTATCTCGGGTCTGACTGACTAAAGTCTTCCTCTCCTACGCTCAAGAAGATAGGAAACAAGAGATCGCACAAGAAATAAAAGAGGTAAGAAATCGAAACTTCAAACCGTCAAACTCACCCCATATCCTTCGTAAGTTTGTTTAAGCCGGATGAGCCTATTCCAGCCTTCCTCAACTTCCAATTTTAATCTCTTGATCATAGTGATCATTAACTGTTTCTCAGTATCGTGCTTCTTTTGTTCTAGCTCAGCCTTCCGTACTGAGGCGCTCATCCGATCTTGTAGTTGTGCGTGGTCACGTTTCAATTGGCTGAGCTCATCTCGAAGTTGAGCTATCTCTCTCTGTTCGGGTGAAGGTGTTGAAGGCGATGATTTAGGTAAGGGATTTACCGCTGAAGAACTTTTGGGGCGTGAGATGATGGATTTGTGAAGGGTAGGGGCAAGAAGACCTAGGCTGGCGAGTCGATTTTGGGCATCCTGAGCGTGAAAACGCTCTGCTTGACGGCGAGTGAGATAGTGAGGGTCATGTGAAAGACTTGGTTTACGACTGAGAGCTTGAATCTCTTTCCGAGACCTATTGATCTCGCTTTCGACTGTCATGATATCCTGAGCTTGTGCCCAGGCGAAAATGTTGCTTTGTGATCGGCTTCGGCTCCAACCTGCCATGGATCGAATTGAAAAATGTATGACTCACTCGAGTTCACAGGTTTGAGATCAAAGAATGAGATGACGAAGCGTGTCAAGGAATCTTGGATTGAAGTGAAAGTAAAAGAAATGACAAATAGCGAAAGATTAGGATCTTGCAATGGATTGAAGCAGATGAGATAAAGCTTCAAGAGAGGCAAAGTGAAGGAAATGAAATCAAAGAATGTCAAATTTAGGGTAGTGCTTCTTGAAACAAGATGTACTAGAGGCGATGTTGTGGTTCGAATGGCGTACCCAGAATTGATTCACAGTTGAGTTGATTGGTGAGACTGCCGCTTTGACTTGCTTTAACTTTCCCTCCCTTGCTGCTTGCTATGTATATATTTTTTTGCCTTAATGCGGGATTTTACTATACACGATTTTTAACTACTAAACAAGAGCTAAATGTTGTACAGAAGTGTGATGTACAGCCACTCTCTAAACCTTGACCTACCTTGCGGCGGTAGCTGAAAATTATACGTAGCAAAACAGGGACCACTCTTTTACAATTGATGTGAGGGAGATCTTAATAAAAGACGAGTGATGAAGTGGATAGCTCGAGAATGAACAAGACGAGGAAAGTGGAGGGTGAGATGACGGAAATCAGTGGCGCTCTACTTACTTTTATATGTCGTTGAAGTATTTCCAAGTAGAATTAGTTGTCGGCCTGCGTATGAATATTTTACAGCAAATGAAGATTGATGGATGGTCGGGTGAGTGCAGGAAGGTACATCCTGCGGTGAGATGATGCATTAGTGATTCAAATCAAAATACCCCAATGAGCTCATATGGACTAAAGAACCAGAAAAAAAGAGCCAATTCACAAAAACCTACGAGGCATGAACTAGATGATTGCTCCAGAAGCGGGAGGAAAGCTTGCAGGAAGACACGAACAGAGATGAGGAGGTCAATCGATCGATTAGAGTACGACAAACTTTAATGCTACATCTCTTCCTTCATTCACCTCGTAGGGTAAGAGTGGAGGTACGATGTGAAACTCACTCAGAACACACAAGCGATGGAAATTGATGAAGAATTTTTGTAATCGTCCTTGAGGATCCAGACCAGATCAATGAAGTGATGAAGGTGGGGAAATATGTAGATGAATTAACATGAAGTTATCCATGTTCAAGACAGGGGCTCCGACTTGGTTGGTCACATTCTGACTTTCTATACAACATTCTCCGTGATCCTCCAAACAGAGATATCCAAACACATCGACAAACACACCAATCCATAACCACTTTCTGTTTGGATAGCGATGGGTGTTGGTTTTTGGGAAATACATACTTACCTCGAATTGCATCCGTCCTCCTCAGGCGACAGCGGACAGACTCGCACTTCAACGAACGGCTACATGATTCTTTGATAATCTCGGCCGAAACATCACTTGCGCCAATTAAGCAAGCGTTATAACAGAGACATACTAAGAGATCTTCCTCTTGCAAATCTCATTTACCACGTTAGTGCACTGCCATACTTGCGTTGAAAGCTAAAAAGCGGTCAGCTTACTGACCAGAAAGGTAATTGCCCAATCCTTTGTGTTCTGAAAAGACTTTTCAGACACGTTACAAAAGAAGTCAAACTTCCCACTTGGCATGGGGGGAATAGAATGTAAAGGCGCTGCAAATCGCTGTTCATTCAGTCTAAGCACCTCGTGCTCTTGTTATGAGCTGTGCATTAGATCCTATTGAATCGATCAAATCCGAGATGCATCGCCCATCTGGTCATAAATCTTGTTCGTAGTGATCTATGGATCAATTTTTCAAGTGAAGCACTTCAAAGGTAGGAAACAGTTGTGATTGCATTGCGTCTTGGCCGTGGGTAGGACTTGCAAGCAGGGTGAAAGCAAAATAGGGACTTCGCGAGGATTGATGATTTGATCTGGGAGATGACCTCCCACCTAGCTTCTCCTTCCAGACATTGGCCAGTAGCTTCAAATACTGTTAATAAGTTGAAATCCTTCATGTTGCGCGTTGTAGTCCCATTGCCCAACTTCGATGTGATCAAAATATACACTAGTCAACTGTACTGCCCAATGTTGAACTATACCTGCGGATTCAATCGCCTCATGTCAAAGTTTGTTGAAGCTTTTGAAGTGCGGTCAAAACACATAAAGGCAGACCTGTACTTGAGCCTTTGAGGCATCTTAAGCCAACAGTCAAACGATCAATTCTCTTCAAGTCTCCATGTCTGCTTGAATCATTGTGTATCAGAGAGACTGGTATCTGTTTAAGATGAAGAGCGTTGGATGTTTTTTGAAACCCATTGATGCAATAGCTTCAACATACTGATTTAAATTCGATCAATTCCATTTAATGAGCGACATTGTCCCTTTGCCTTATCGATTTCACCTCTATGTGATGGATTACTAATTACAATAACGCATATATTCTTTCACTTCTCGAAACAAACCACACCAATATATACCTCTAGGTTGGTCTTACATTTTTATATTGGTGTCATTCAGTTCATCATCAACTTCTCAAGTCGAGAGTGACCAAAAGCATGAATGCCAAGAGGGTCAAATACATGGTTTGTCTCTCAATAACTTCTACCAATCCTGATCAATACAAAGTCCAAAAGAGCAAAAAAATAACACATAATTTTGACAGGTATGCATCGGACTCTAAAGCTGCAAATATATCAAGAAATAAAAGGAATGATGAAGTACAACTTTATGCGTATAAAATCCGAGAAGCTAAAAGGACTTTTGAACAAGATAAAGAGGATGCTAAATTACACTTGAATACTACACAAAGGTAATCATCATACTCTTGATATATTCCAGTCACATCCTTTTTCTTATTTTATCCTACTCTTTCTTTTTGTTTCGTTACTATTGAAGAATTTACTGTCTTATTATCCTTGCTTCCCATGAGTATTAGCAAAGCATAAATTTGGGGCTGATATGATCTTTGATCATTAACAGGAAACTGCAACACGAATCAGATATAGCAAAAAGCCAATCAATCAATGAAAGATTAGGACGACCACCTCTAGAAAAACAAACGCAAAAATATCAAAGCCAAATCTGAAATCAGAAGAGAAGAAAGTGATCCAACTAACCCAAAGAAAACTTCAGCACAAGAACAAAATGAATTGAAGTATAGAAAATATGATGATTATGACCGAAGGTTAACACGTGAATTAGAATTTGAAAGGTATTTAAATCATCAATTAGTCTTACAAAATGAAATCTTGCGGCTTCGTGAGATTAGACATGACGAGATCTTTAGGTCAATTGATCCGAGGTATCATGTCACTACTAGACCTTCTCTAGCTCGTCTCCCTTCAGTTTCATTTCATAATCATTCGTATTACGATACTCTTCTTGAGAATTTGGATAGTTACCCGGTTTGTGGAAGGTACTTGGAGGAGTCTTATCCAAGGATGATTTAATGTGCTGGTACTGAATTGAATCATGGATTCTGTTTGATTCATTTCTCATTAACAACATCTTTGTTTCTTGACTCTTCAAAAGTTGATTTTTCTATACCGATCTTTTTTTGACAATTTTAGATGTTCAACCCTTTCAAACTGTTTGAAATCTTCATCACCTTTTTGTAAATGATTAATCAAATTCAAAATCTCTCCTTAACTTCTTTACCTTTGACATACAATCTTCAACCTTTTTTTATTTTCTATTCAATCAAGTCTTTCCATGGAACTTTAAGCCAATCGCATACTTC
The DNA here is from genome assembly GCA_022264835.1 of Melampsora americana. NCBI lineage: Eukaryota > Fungi > Basidiomycota > Pucciniomycetes > Pucciniales > Melampsoraceae > Melampsora > Melampsora americana. The sequence continues at coordinate 543,760 of JAIFHY010000036.1, forward strand.
TTTTTTTAAAAAAAGGAATGACTCTTGTTCAATTGAAGATGGTTTTACTTGAGACCTCCTTCCCGAATTGAAATCATTGTCTTATGATATTCAGACCAAAGAACTGTGGAGGAAAGCTTCATATATCCACTTCAAAAGACCCATGATGATGACTTGTGTTCCTAATTTATTTCAAAAGGTGAGTGCTACATACATAGTACATGTAACATTTACACATCACATCTCTTTACCCAACAAATCTCAGATTGACAGTGCACTTCACTGCTCAGTGACAGTCTCACTCCACACTTCTCTCAACTCTCAGCAATCATCAAGAGTTCTTCAAAGTTTCTGAAAGATGTCAAACAACTCAAATCTTGTCAAGTCTCCTACTTCAAGCCCTGGAACACGTCCTCATAGATCTCAAACTACTACCCATCAGCAATCAAATCGACCTAAGCCTCCGGTCAGGATGCAATCAACTCAGGTTGCATCAACTTCAACAAGTAGTGGGGGGGGTGGTAGTGGTCTTCTACTCAGGCTATTTCAATCTGAATACTTCAACGTTCATCTGGCTATTGCTTAGTTAGGATCCTTTACTCTTGAATCTTTGCGTCTTCAAGTCGAAAAGATTATCTGATGAGCTTTCATTCGACTATGAATTTAACTTCTTACCTTCTAGCCTCAAGAACTACCCTGAATCGATTGGTATCACTTATTATCTTATCAACAGGCTGAATAATTTTCCAGAAAAGGATATCGAGTTTTATTGGCCTCAGCTTTGGTATTTATTCTCCTAATTTGATTCAAGAGAATGATAGGTTAAGTTTGACGTATGATGTGTCCTTTATCAAACTCATTAGTCATCTCTTGATCAGCCGTCCGACTGAGAGCTTTGCATTAGAGAGTTTCTTAATCAAAAAATGTCAAGATTCAACTCATTTGGCGATGAAGGTAAAGTTGACTTTGACCTTTACTGTTCAGTCGATCAAAGGAACTCGATCATTTATGACATAACTTTTCAATAGACCTTGTGGTATCTTCAATCGTCCCTTTCAGACCTCTCATCAGCCCCAAATACTCGATCATTTGCTATCTGCCGTCGCACGTTTAACAAAGTTCAATCTATCATCTTTTCTGACCCTTTACTCGAACTTCTCACTCACCAACGTCAAGAAGACCCACGGATCACAGGCATACGGACAGGTATGACTAATGGGGCTAATATGATCCCCAAATTCAAACCAGATGCACCTGACCCTCATCCTTCTAAACCTGCGACGGGTTATTTACGTCAAATCAAGAAGCAAGCCTTGGTCGAATTAGCCAAGCTCAAAGGTGGCAAGATTAGTGAAAAAGTCTTACCAACGACTGTCGGCTTGGGTTTGATGCTCGGTGGGATTGCGTTACCTCAGATGACAAATCAATTAGGAGTAGTACCGATTGAGCAGAGCCGAAATTATGAAGATGTCTTGAACATTCACCAGCCTACGAAAAACAAGGGACAGATTGAACCTGACAACAGCGCTAGCGAAGAAGAACCTGATCGGATTACAAATTCAGATAAATCAGCCGTTACGTCAATCTCCACCAAACCCAAGACTAAGATAAATCATCAAACCCCATCTGGCGCCTCTGCAAGGAACATCAGAGGTAAAGGTAAATCTAATACAATGATTGAGATCTATAGCGCCTCTGAAAAGAGTGATCATGATTATCGATCACCCTCGTCTTTCATTCCCAATTCAGGAACATCTCCGATCGACTACACTCCGGGGGCTCCCTTAACACACACACCTATGACTCTGTCAATTCTCAAGCTCAAGCTCTTCAGCTGCCACACCTTTATCGGTCGCATTGTCACCAGACTCGCAAACAAACCCGCTATCCCCCTCTCGTTCTTCTAGATCCTCCAGTCAAGAAGCGTTGGAACTCGTACCTCCTCTTTCGAAGCCATCCATCCTCACCGCACCCCCTGGTCATGAAGGACATTTCCATAGCACAAGCAAGTTGAGATCAATTGAAGACGTAATCCACGATGAATTGAAATTTGGACCTAGTCGCCCTGCCCCACCAGACGGAGGGAGATCGAATCAAACCCCATCCCCTATACCCCACCCCCCTTCTCGTACTCGGATCCTACCCGCATCCTCACAATCTGTTCCATCCTTACCTAATGCCTTGGCAAAGTCAAAGTCCGATATTCCATCTGGGTCCAATCGATTTAACTTTAATCGACCCAATCCTGACGCACGAAATCAGAATACTCTTATCTCTTCCCTAGCGATCGACCCAAGCTCAATTCCTTCGCACGTATTGAATCAAGTTTTGAAATCACAATCCATGAGATCTCAACTAGACCTGATCACCAACCTACAAGATATTTCGACCAGATTGGTGATTGTACCAAAAATGGCCAGACTGTCCGCGTTACGGGCAGAGCTGACAGTTTTGAACCATAGCCTTCCTAAAGGATGTTGTCTAGGAATGTATTGTAAAGGTGAACATGTGGATGGGCATGAGGAAGATCAGACTGGGAGTCATGCTCAACATTCTCTTTCGTCTCCAATGATGAACAGCGAACCCAAACAGCCTTCGAATCGAAGAGCACATCATCGGATTGTTCGGATTTCACCTAATGAATCCGTGGTCTTGAATTCAGCTGATCGAGCACCGTTTTTAATCCATGTCGAAGTTCTTGAAGATCATCTTGACTTTGATCCCGACCGACGATCGAACTATGAAGACCTGAGGAAAGCTCTTAGCAATTCTGCTCTTTCTAATGATCATGCCTTACCATCTCGTCGTCAGCAGAATTTATCATGTCGGTAATAATGGGGCGTTCTCTGGGCTTCAGCGGCAAGATGGTTATAATGCTACTGCCTAGATCGTCTCAGAGCACCAGTCCTCGCAAACCTCTTTCAAGGAATTCTAGTCATTCAGGATTGAGCTCAGATGCAAGTCACACCCTGAGTCGATCGAAGTCGCCCTTTGAACCCTCTGGTTTGAATAATCGGCCTCAAGGCGAATCACCGGAGAAGCTTCTCTTGAACTCTTCTGACTCCAAACTATTGCCGCGGAGATCGAGTTTGTCTCCTTGTCTCGAAGTCCGTTCACCGATTGACAACACTCTCCCAATCAATGGATCCGTTCCTGAGGAGACGACGAGCATCGCACCCTCAAGTGAGGAATCTATTGCGGCCCGTAGCCTAGTTACCTCGCGCGATCTTATATATGAGCAGGAGATGCAGGATCTAATGGACGAAGAAGTAGATCTCGTAGAACAACTTTACGGTGATACAGAAGATGGTAGACTAAGTTCAAAGACGATATATGAGAATGGTGAAAAACTTTTATTTTCTTCATTACAATTTGAAAGGAATGACCTACCATCAAGTTTACAAAATAAAGCATTAGATGAAGAAGCATGGAGACGAGTTGAAGCTAAACGTCAAGAGTCATTAGGGATTGGGACTTCGAAATTAACGATTAGTAAAAAAGAAGAAATTGAGACTCGTAACTCTCCATCAATTGTAGTCAAAAGTCCTACAATCAGTCTTTTGAATGGGATAGCTGGATCAACTAGTCAATTATTCAATTCGACCGCTTTGACAAAATCTAAACAAAAACCTATACAGAATATTGAACCCGCCAGTCGTTCATGTACTCCTCGTAAGCCAATCACCTTAGATGAATACGCTGAGCGTATGAGAATGGCAGCTATCATGCTTGCACAATTGAATGCTTCTCAGATACCTTCTCAACAACTTTCGATGACGTCATCTAGTGCAGCTGGCATGGTTGTGGGTGGTGCGATTGGACTGGGAGCCGGATTTGTTGGTGTGACTGTGGGAGCTGGTTTAGGAGCAGTTGTGAGCCGTTTGGCTACCAATAGTGGTCAACAAGTCATCACTTCACCGATTGGACGAACCAAGGCTTTAGCAAAGACTGATACATCTGTGGTAGGTCAAGGTGGAAGTGGTGTGACGAAAAGATTGGATACGACACATGCTGCCAGCGGATCTCAAGATGCACCTAGACCGAACGAGGCTGAGAATGCCACAGAAGCCAATCAACCAACCTCATCCAATATGAATTCTGGAGTACCGAGGCATAAAGTCTTAACACCACTTCAAAGTCAAGCGATCAAAGATAAAATCATGGCAGAGATGATGGCATTAGAGGAAGAAAGAGTCGAAAGAATGAGAATGGACAAAGTAGGAGGGGAACGAAAAGCATTTGGATTTGACGATATAACAGATGAAGCAGTTGTGATGAAAGCTGTGAATGAAGATGATCCATCAGGTAGGATGTTGGGAGAATCATGGGAAGAGAAAAGGAATCGAATCAAATTGAGTTCACCTTATGGACATCTTTCAAATTGGAATGTGTTTTCGATTATAGTGAAGACTGGAGCTGATTTAAGACAAGAACAATTGATCACACAATTGATCAAAGAGTTTGGTAGGATTTGGAATGAAGAAAAGTGTGATGTTTGGGTACGATAGTAAGTGAATTGACTTGAATCAAATTTGAAGGCATTGGGTGATGAGACGCTTAGGAGATACTTACTGTTATATTGTTCTTTTGCGTTTGACTTGATGTAGTTATCGGATATTGGTGACTGGTGAAAGTACGGGATTGATGGAGACTATTGTGGATGCAGTCTCATTACATTCGCTAAAGAAAGCTGCATATGCAAAGATATCTCAGAGTGGAGAGGCTTTACCGAATTATACAATTTATGATCATTACCTTGAAGTAAGTCCGAAATCTTTAGAAACTCTGATGACGAATCAATAGGATTTTTAGAGAAAACCTAATCTGACGTTTTTATGATTGAATGATATAGACATATGGACAACCAAATACAAGTACATTTAAAAAAGCACAAGACAAATTCATGAGATCATTAGTATCCTATTCAATAATCTCCTATCTATTACAGATCAAAGATCGACATAATGGCAATATTCTAATAGATAAAGAAGGACATGTGATTCATATTGATTTTGGATTTGTTTTATCTAATTCACCTGGTAGTCTTGGATTTGAGATGGCACCGTTTAAATTAAGTCAAGATTATATTGAATTATTAGGTGGGATTGATCATCAACAAACATTCGAAACAGAATAAATGGGGAGAGTTTGTGAAACTGTTTAAGATTGCTTTTAAGAGTGTTAGGAAACATGCTGAGAGGATTATCACAATCGTAGAATTAATGCAATCTGGTAAGTCTCATCTTTTTTACAATGTTGTGCATTATAAAGAAAACGATCCACAGAACTCTTTGAAGGCTGACTTTAGGTTTTGTTTGATTTCGGATTTCAGATTCTAAATTACCTTGCTTTGGTCATGGAGATTCAACAGTCAAGATGTTAAGAGAACGATTTCAATTAGCATTAACATCAGATCAGTGTGATGAGTTTGTAGAGAAATTGATCTTAAGTAGTGCTTCTTCTGTTTTTACCAAACTTTATGATTCATTTCAATATTATAGTCAAGGAGTCTTAGTAAGTCGATTTCGGTTTGAATCGATCTTTTCTCCTTTGTACAAAAAAAGGATAAGGTACTGACTTGCTGTTTATTGGCTTCGGGTAGTGAATGGTGTGGGTTTAAGATTGTATTTTTATGTTTTTCTTTTTTGGAATTGAGACAGAATAATTAGATGGATAGATAAGTGTATAGATATATAGTATGATATGATCAATCTGGATTGAGATTCTAAAGATTAAAATTTGGTATATTAAGCAAAGGCTGTCGCTAAGTAAAACGAAAAAATCAAGCATTTGTGTTTTCCTTTCTTTCTTTCACAGCTCTTAATAAATTTTTTTGCGTTGGTCATCTTTTTGATTCTAATGTGTGTAGACAATTGATCTTTTTCTTTTGCTTTGTTGATTATTTACTTTTTTGATTTTGATTTTGATTCATTAATTTCTTCATGGGGTTTTTTTTCTTAACAATTAATGATTTAATGAATTTGATTTGATTTTGTTAATTTAATTTTTTTTTTTTGGAAATTTTTGAAAATTGTCTTATATGAAAGGATGAATCTTTATGATCATTCACACTACTGATCCTTTTCAGCAAGAATACGAATCTTAATGAGAGTGGATTCAAAAATGGAGATTGACTTTATTTATGTTTCACGGGGTTATGGAAATTGAATTGGTTTTGATCTGACTCAATAAGTAACTTTCAAGTAGAATTTTCAATCCTTGATGGTTTCTTTATAAAACTTATCAAATTATCTTAAGTTTGAATTTACTGATTTAATAAATGGTGTCAAACAGAAAATGATGATTTGACTTGAAAAAGAAAATGGATATAGAGTGGTATAGATCTTGAGACAGTCAAAAATTAAAACGAAAAGAAAGTGAGTTTGAATGAGTCAGACTTCCGCTCTTACCTGAGAGCTTTTTATCCTGAAAGGGCAGGTGAGAGTAACTTTTACATTTTCCATTCTTCTAAACCATGTTTTAGATGCACTGACACCAATCCTTTGAAACTCATCCAAAAGTAAATCATTTCAATTTATCACTAATAAATTCCAAAGAGGAAACCAACAAACTTCTTGCTTTCAGGAAAAGATAAGAATAAAAGCATGCTAATTCACCACACACACATATATATATATTGACTGAAAGAAAAAAAGTACTCAGATATAAGTTGATAAGAAAACACTAGGTGATTTGAAATCCGAGTGCAAGAAGAAGAACAAGAAACACAGTGCTATTTCTTTCATACATAGTTATACAACAAACTTCATCTTGAACTAAAAATGATATGCCTCTGGGAAAAAATGATATATAATGTTAGGATGTAAATTTTGTGATATATCTTCTATTTAATCTTGATCTATCATTCAAAACCTCAAACTTCTACTTCTCTTACTTCTTTTTTTGCTTTCAAAAACTCTTCCACCTTTTGAATCACTTCATCAGATTTTTGTGTCTGTTTTCCAATTCGCCAAATTAAAATCGCACTGTTCATTCCAAAATTTCAACTTTCAATGTCTTTTACCACATTTTCTTTTTGGTCAAAATAAATCGGGTTTCTTACCTTGTGATCCCACAAGAAAAAGAAAGAGCCATAAAAGTAGCAGTTGTCCACTACAATCAGAAAAAAAGATAAATCAATATTGATGGAAAGAAAAAAGAAAAAGTGATTTATATATCAGAAAAAAAAACCTCACAGCTGGTCTTTTACTATAACTCAATCCCCACATCACCCCACATAGAGCAGCTTGAAAAAAACTATTCCCAAGATTACAAATCAAGATTCCACATGCACCCCAAATAGGAAAAGCCTAATGAATCCCAAACAAGAAGCCAAGAAAAAAGAGACATCCAGATCCTATTACTAATCATTCCCTTAAGATTTCGAAAAAAGATATATGCTTCCTTCTTCTTCACAAAGAAAAAAATGAAATGAATCATAAGACTTACATAATGAGTAGCAGAAGAATGAGGGTCTATACCAAGTTTGAGATTTACACAATTTAGTCTGAGAGTTTTCCAATCGTCTAGCTTCCTTGTAACCCAATATATTTCGTTCATCTTCTAATTTCTCACATTTATTCTTACTCTTAAAAATCAATTTCCGTTTAGGTGATCTTGGATTCACGGCTTTTTCTGCTTCTGATAAATCTTTATCTATTGGTAAGATATCATTCGGATCTGATAGATTGTGTTTTCCTTTTCTTTGCCAAATGATTCTTGCGTAATGTATGATTACTGATATGTCTGATTTCGAAAATCAAATCGTATGTCAGTTTGAGTGATATTTGAGGAAAAGGATGACAATAACACTGACTCCACCAATCGATTAACCGTGATGGTAGTAAGCCAATACCCTAAGAAAAATCAAGTCAATATCTTCTCTACCCCGAAGTGCTCAAGAAAGATTGAACTGACAGTGATTGTGAAAAGACCGTTTAAGATCTGACTACAGATTTCTACCCAAATTCCTATATTGTTCAATAGGTTCAATCTTAATCCATTTCAACAAAATCAAAACCTTTTTTACCAAAAGCAAATCTTGATCAGTCTCTTTGAAGTAACAAAAGTCGAGGGAATCATTCCAGATTTGTTTAGTTGTATGCAGACTGAACATACCAAAGCGGCACCCTGAAAACCCAAAAAAGAAGTAAAAAAATCAATCTCCTATAAGCCAATCAATTTAACTAATAAAAAAGTGAAATCAAAATTCTACTAACCCAAAAGACGACCAAGAATCCATAAATCCCAAACACGATTCCAAGTGGAGTTTTTAAGAAGGCCCAAGCTCCACTAATCATCCTTTTCAAAGCGTTCAAAGATTGTTTATGTTTTTTTTGTTCGACAATCTCAATAATATGATGATCAATTGGATTTTCTTCTTCAAGGGGAGGTCTGATTTCTTCTTCAATCGTAGGTGATGGTCTTAATAAGATTGAACCTCTTCTGATCTTAGATTTTCTTTCGGTTCCTTGTTCAGGTTTAGGTGATTTTCGTCCAAGACTGGATCCACGTGATAAGGTAGCTGCTCCAAGACATTGGTCACGGGATATTTCGATCACAGGTGAACTGAAGGGGTTCAAAAGGCTTGGAAGAAAGATACTGTTTTGGATATGTGATAAGGTAGAGGCTGTATGGACTGTTGTTCGTGGATAAAACCATCAGATTCAATCGAAAAACACTGGTGTTGAGGATAAAAGTCATACCTGCAGGATCGACAACTTCAAGTAAATCAATTTCTTCATTATCACCTGCCACTGATTCAGCTTCTCCGTCACTCTCCTCTGCTTCTGGAACTTCCTCTTCTATCCCTCGGGGTTGTTCTTCATGTTGAGTGCTACGAATAGATGGATTCATTCGGTTGATGGTTGGAAAGGTTATAGGTTCGGATATATCTTCGCGGATCGATGAGGGATGTTGACTCCGATCTGCTTGGGCTACCATGATCAACAAAAAAGTACATGGTCAGGAAATGAGATGAGTGCCCACTCGAGATCAAGACTTGAAAGGACCGAGAGGGTAATGAGTGATGGTAGGATATCAGCCCAAATCGGGAAAGTCAAAATATACACTCAAAATGACAATTCATGATTGGTTACCATAAGAAGAAGTTTGGGAAAAGTGACGAAAAAGAGAAGTATGAAATGGATTGATTTGAAGATTGCTTCAAATTCTGTATACTACACTCACTGATCTCATTTTCATCAACTCGATTCATTATACTATCCCCTGTAACATTCGTCTCTTCCGTAGTTCTTGACCTCAACCTACGACTACTACCTGGAGAAAACGCTCTGATAGAAGACCCAAGACTACGTCTAAGATTACGTGTCAAGCTTGAATCTCCTCCAGATGGTGAAGCTGGATTTGAAGGAATATAACCTGAATTTCTATTAATGACTGTAGATGCTCGAGTACGACTTGATGGACGAGGACGTTTAGGGCTTCGACCAAAGATAACTTGACTGATTAAACTTCCAGATGGTGAACGAACCAACTGATTAGCAGAACTGGGAGAGGTTCGAGGCGTAGGAGGAGGGGTGACACGATCTGAATGTTCAAGAAAAGGTGATGAGGCGTTGAGGTTTGAAGTGTTGATAGTAGAAGCTTTGTGCTTTGGTTTGAATGAATTAGATTGAGTTGGAGCTCTTGAGTCAGCTTCATCATGAACTGATCCGATTGTTGCAGTGTTTGAGGGTGACCTTCTCAAGATTCTGACTGAAGGAGGTCGATGAATAGGTAGCCGAGGAGTAGGAGGTTGAGACATTTTGATAAATTCAGATCGAGATCGGTGATTTGGTAAAGAGGACAAAAGGCGAAAGTCAGATGAGTAAAAGTAGGAAAATATGAAATTCAGGCCGGTGTTGACCACGTATTAGCTTTCCCACATCCGGGCGCAAATAATCATACACACTGATGTCTGTGCGGACAAGGAGTCAGGAGGACAGTAAATGAAAATGTCGATCTCACTTCATATAATCAATCACAATGCTGATTAGTTATGTATACAAGACAATCCAAGTTTTGTGTCTTGTTGCCTAAGCACCAAGCATATATAAAGAGGGGGCGGTCACCACCTGAAATTCATGAATTTAACGGGCGGTCAGCATGTCATACAGCTGAGATGAAGTCGAGACTCGATACGGCTGAATTGAGGCTCAGGACCGCCCGGATGTGGGATAGCAAGCTAAACCCGGGCGGTCAGCGTGATGAGCTGGATATAAAATTTTCCTAAAAGTAGAGTTGTCTTATTGAATCAAATTTGAAATTCTCATTATACAAAGATCAGTAATACTTGATTGTTTCCTTTATCTTCTCAATATGCACAGGTTTTAAATTTTCCTAAATACCAGGTCTTTTCAGGTACAACCACAACAACCAGTGGTTGGTGTTGATCTGATCTTGAAAATCTACTTCTTGAAATCCCTTCAGGGCTTCAAATGGGAATTGCGGGAAACAAGTGTGAATACTACAAATCATTTCTATCTTCTCTGAAACACAATGATGGAATAAATATGTAAATAACAAACCAATTTAACCTTATGAATTTTTGGTTACATTCAAGCGCCAAAACCAACCAAAAACCAAACAAATTGCTCTGTTACCAGACAGTTGTAATTTCTGGACTACACAACCAGAGGGGGAATGTCATCAAATTTGGATGACCAAGGATGTAAGCCTTTTTTGATCCTTTGCTTTTGTTTCTGGTTTGATCTTATATTTAATGCATAAGAAGATACAATTTTTGGTCTTGATGATTTCCAGTTAATTAACAAGTTTAATCCTACTGATGAAGAGAGTTAGAAATTATACATAGTTTCACCTTTCACTTGGAATTTGTAAGTTTCTTGTCTTCTTTTTATTAGAGCATTGATCAATCTTCTTACACTTCACAATTTGGCTGATCAAACTTCAGTAACAATGTTGATGGTGCAGCACCTGAGAATGGTCCATGATGAGATATCTAAAAGCTAAGATAAATGTCAATAGTAATAGTAGAAATGAGGGTGATATGGTTTGATGATGATTATGATCAGTTTAGTCTTTTGTTTTTTTTCTCTTTAGCAAACCCTTAATCAATTTTAAAACATGCAAAACCACATTTCTATTGACAGTTGAATTTTTTTTATCAAAACTTTCAAAGTGGTCAAACTTTTTTTTTGTGTATTTTCTACTAATACACCTTTTCTGTTAACAATATATCTAAATTTAATTTCTTGTTTTCTCTTTAACTTGTTGGATTTCAGGCCACTGTTGCTACAGTGTGAAGTTCTTGGAAATATTGCATGTCCCTTACTCGGACTTTGAAAAAGTTACAGCAAACCACTAGTTAGCGTATGACATTCAAAAGCTTACCCACAAAATGAGCCCACCATCGAGTTTTGTGGAGAAGAATCAAGCAGGTGATTCGATGATCTCATCCTGTTGGAGCAGATCATTGATGCAAGCAGTAGGGTCCCATGGCTGCTCTAGGTAGGACACTGACTTCTAAATATCCACCTGTAACTGCTTGATCTCTGGGCTAACATGATCAAATTAGGTAAATCTGTGACTTGCAGTGAGTTACGCCACATGAGCACAGCGGGAAGATCGCTTGTACAGGGATTTCACAAATTCACAGTCTTGTGAAACAGCAAATCAATTCATTGTTACAAATTTTCTTGCTGCTGTGGCTGTAATGCAAAGTCTGGTGCCATATTCAAAGCAAGCGTATGAGGCAGTCTCAATTTTAAATTGCAGATCTCTACATTGTTTATTGTTGTAGAGCAGGAAGTAGAACAAATGCTGTATATTGGCTTCATCGTCAAAAGATACGATTCACTATCAGGGGTCTTGTTACACCCTGCAAATCATAATTTGATAGCTCAATATTCGCCAGGTTCCTCCTCGTCGGCACCATCCAATCCGACCTCCTCGTAATCTTTTTCAAGAGCTGCGAGATCTTCACGAGCCTCTGAGAATTCACCTTCTTCCATTCCTTCTCCAACGTACCTGGAATTGAATGTACAACATACATTAGTAACGGAATGTGAATGAGAGGCAATCAAGAGACTAACCAATGAACAAATGCACGCTTGCTGTAGAGAAGATCAAACTTGTGGTCAAGTCTGCTCCAAGCAGCTGCAATAGCAGTAGGTGTTACTAAGCATGCAAAGACTTCGAGAGATTTTAGCTGTATCGCTGCCCGGTACCGATGCAGGAGGCTCGTTACAGATCCCAAGTTTGAACCCAGTCGGACACCAGTCGACAAATTGAATCGTACGCTTCGTCTTGATCGTTGCAACCGCAGCGTTTGCATCACGCGGAACAACGTCACCACGGTAGAGAAGTGCACAGGACATATATTTGCCTTGACGAGGGTCACACTTGACCATCTGGTTTGTGGGTTCAAAACAAGACATCGTCATCTCGGCTACACTATTGCTTTCGTGGAAAGCTTTGTCAGCACTGATGATAGGAGCATAAGTGGCCAAAGGGAAGTGGATCCGAGGGAATGGGACCAGATTAGTCTGGAATTCGTTGAGGTCCACATTAAGGCTTCCATCGAATCGAAGAGAGGCGGTGACGGATGATACCACTTGAGCAATTAGTCGGTTCAAGTTGGTGAATCCAGGGGATTGAACCCCAAGGTTCTTACGACAGATCTCGTAGATTGCTTGATTGTCTACCATGAAACTACAATCAACTACGTGATCACAAAGCAAAACACTGTGTCAGTTGGCTGATCGAAAAAAATACTGGATAAATAGAGGCTACTCACCATGTTCGAGCGTAGTATGCGTGGTCAAGACAGAGTTGTAAGGCTCAACAACTGAGCTAGACATGTTGGGTGCCGGATAGATTGCAAACTCCAATTTGGACTTCTTCCCGTAGTCGGCACTGAGGCGTTCGAGCAGAAGAGCTCCGAAACCTGAACCAGTACCACCACCAAAGGAGTGAAAGACAAAAAAACCTTGTAAACCCGTGCAGTTATCTGCCAACTTGCGAATCCTGTCCATTGATAGATCGATCAACTCCTTTCCGACAGTGTAATGACCTCTAGCATAGTTGTTGGCAGCATCTGATCATGACATCGAGCGGGCATTATCAAGATCAACGCCTTGAGGGCACCCACTGAGAAGAAACGTCAAGCTCACCTTCTTTACCAGTCACCATGGTTTCAGGATGGAACAAATTTTTATATGTCCCCGTTCGGACCTCATCTACCACGTTTGGTTCGAGATCGATGTAGATACTCCTGGATAAGCGTGGTATGATGAACAAAATATACCTAAATATGAAGACAACTTCAAATGTTCACTAACCTAGGGACGTATTTGCCGGATCCTGTTTCGCTGAAGAAGGTACTGAAACCATCATCCCCTCTGGCAGTCGGGGATGTGATACGTCCATCGGGGCTGAGACCTAGTCAAAGGAAGGCTGGATGTGTCAAGAACAAAAGAACGCATTATGGTACGATCAGAAGTTTATAAACATACCGTGTTCAATCGTATAGAGCTCCCCTTCGCGAGAAATGTGGTTCAGTAAGGCACATGATGTTATATATACCAACTTGAATACTCACAACATGCATTACCAAGCTGACAACCAGCTTGACCAACGTGCAAACTGATAACTTCACGCATGGATGATTGGTAGAACTCGATCTTATGATATATAGCCTTTCGGTGTGATCGCTGTAAATGTCGATCAAGCGTTTGAAAGATAGATCAGCAGCTTTTCAGTGGGGATTGGATGAGGAAAACAAGAGCTCACACAATGGGATTGTCGAGATGGTAGTGATTCGAAAGCTGGAGAGAAGCTAGCCTCGCTGATGATCCCGTTTGAGTTACGACGAGAGACAACGAGAATAGGTAATTCAAGTCGATAGAGGGAAGAATGGTTCGCTCGGAAGTGGTTTCTCCTTGACCGGTCAACATCTTGTCATCGCAGCACACGCTATAAGCATATTTTACTGTGCATGCACAACTATGCAAAGCTCTTGGGCCCCCACGGCTTACGACCCGCCTTCGAAGTCGCAGTTTACCTTATCTATAGGGTGAGCTGATGCGACATGAGAGTTCTTTTACACCCAGTCAATCGAAATCTTACACATCGACCGTTAGACGAAAGAGGTGAAGAAGACGCTTGCCTATGCAAGGTGCGAGCAAGTTTACTATTTACGAGCTTCGAACATGACTTGATGATCTCAAAAGTTTCATGACCGCAAGAGGTTTGTCAACAATTTTGTACGCGTAGGTCTGAGGACTATGCTAGATACGTTGGTTCCTAGAGTACTGCAATCTAATAGCATCTAACAGCCTCCAGCAATTCAAGAGTACATATTCACAATGTGGTTTTGTTATGAACATAAGTATGTATGTTGCACGAACTACCCTGCATCAGGTTGTCAATTTGAATATCTAAGGGTAATTCTTGATCGTGGGGTAAGCTCAACTATCATGGGATAACTAGATCCAGAATATATATCCTTCAGCTTTATCTTATTTATTGATTGAACCCAAACGTAACAAAGTCCTGCAACTCATTGCTCAGAGTTCAAGCTTTTTCAGGTAGTGTCCTTGGATTCACTCGAAAGTCCACATCCGAAGATGTCCAAAGGGAGAACACATATATGTGCTGCCCTCTGGTGCTTCTTGTACACTTTTTTTTGCTGCTGAAGAAGCTGATTCCCTCCTGCCTGATAATTGTCTCAAAGATTGGGTATTGATGGCAGATTCAAGTATCTCCTTTTTGAGTCCGAATTTCGAATCTTTGAGATAAGTTTAACAAAGGAAGGAACCAACTTCTTCGAGCGGAAATTCGATTCATCATGTGCCCAAGAGTGGTGCACACATTTTTATATTTGGATCATATAGGGATCCACGGTAGGGAGATTTGTAGATGGATCGCGATGAAGGCTCCTTCGTAGCCCTGCAAAGCGGCGAACGCGCTGAGAGGGACTTTGTTAAGTTGATAAAATGTGCAAGTTTGGCGCAAGTCCCTCGCTGCGCTCAGAGCATCTGGGCGACAGCGTGGGCACTTGTTAATTTAGATCAAACCCGCAGTTTTGCACTCCGCTCTGTTACAGGTGGAACACAGGTATATAATGCCCTGAGGTCCTTGCGTTGATCCCTCCTCATTTCATCATCTAACATCCGGTTACCACCTATACCTGATTACCATCAGATATTCATCACCTTCCAAACATCAAGCATGCCTTCATTTTACAAGCTTTCTTTTCTTACTGCTTTTGTCTTTGCTATCTCTATGACTGCTGGGCATGCACGCCCTGAGAGTGCAATCCTTGGTTCGCTAGGTATAAATTTCGATGGTCTATCTGATTGTGCTAGAGGCTGTGTGATTAAGTCCGCATTGGGCACCATCGCAAACTGTAGCCTTGTGAATATTTCCTCTTTTTATTTGTGATGTTTGCACTTTGTATAAGGAGGTCATTGTTGATGATATCAATCAACCTTCACTTTTCCATCAGGTCGACATCAAGTGCCACTGTCAAGACGACAGCTACCTTCGATCGAGTGCGCGATGCATCATCACTTCCTGCTCTGTTGACGAGGCGGTTGACGCCGAACTGTGGGCACATCACGTGAGCAGTCCACATTTGCTTGTCTCAGATCTTTTTCTCATTGATCGACAGTTGATTCTGCTCTAGACTTGTTGAAAAAAATTCACTGCTGCTGGACGGGCGAATATCACATCTGAATCTTTGTATGTTCCTTCCTCTCATGCTTCTTCAAAAAAATCCTTGGCTGACTATCGTCGTGATCCTCAGATCATATCAAACCTGAAGCGGATACCATATCCCTCAGTTACGTTTTCTTTGACAGTCGCGAGTCCGAGCGGTTGAGCTCTGTCTATTTCTCAACATCATCCTATGCATATGTCTATGTAAGTATCGTTATTCAAATTCTTACCAGTTTTAGCTTGGGTTTTACCCAGTGAGGCAAACCACGTCCCACAAGTCCTCTATGATGGAAGTCAATATAGGAAGTAGTCATCGGGGATGACATCAATAAGCTTGCATCATTAGAATTACATGTAGTGAAATTATTGGTTTTGTAGAATCCAGAGTCAGCAGAACAGCTATCAGTGACTTTTCATGAAAACTTTTGTTCGATTGTCTTTAGAGTAACCAGTGCAGGAATTGAATGTTTAAGTAGAGGCATCATCAGTATGTGGTCAAAGCCATGAAAATGAACGTGGGACAAAAGAATAGCCAAGAATTGAGTTTATAGGGCTAAAATCCAGCAAGAAAATTACAAATCTCTTCCACAAGGATACATGGTTACATGGATGATGATAAGTTTCTGTGACATAGGTCATAAGTTTTGCAAATCCTAATACATTTCCAGAAATATAAATACATATGTACATAGATGGCGCCATTGTATTAAATCTAGGAGAAAACAGGTAGATAATGGTGGAGATAGCTAAGAAGGTACCGACTGACGGTGGGCATCTGATCAAGGTTCATCACACCATGCTCAATGAAAGCATCAACCATTGGTTGAAGCCAGAATAGAAGCCAAATCAAGCTCAGAGTCCATGCCAGAACGCCGCCTTGTGCACGTCTCCCCGTCAATCGAGTGACGAGCTTTTCGACTAAGATACCTACCCCCTGCGACAGGAAAAAGGTGGTTGTGCGGAATGACCAATCAAGATGGGTAGCAAACCAGAGACCGAATTCGTGCACCAAGCCTGACATCAAAAAAGCTGATAGGAGTGCAACCGATTGAGCTACTTCTTTTGTTGTTCCCTTCGAGTAGTTTTGTCCGATGAACATCACGAGAATGTAAACAGGACGAGCTGCAGCTTCGATTAAAGTGTGACGTAAACAACTATGCCAGCGGCGGGACCAAAATTCGTTTAAGCTGGACGATTTGTGAACAGAGTCGATAAAAAATGGGTATTCATCTTTATTGAGGTTGAAAACGACGGCCATGAATCGAAGTAAGCATCCTGCATTATCAATGAATTACCCAGAAAATGGGCATAGCCAGGGCCGCCTTCAGGTAACAAAATGGGAAGATTCCAAAGTACGAGGACTTCCTCAGGAGCGCGAGCAATTCGAGTGAGGTCAAGAATACTATAGTGTTGATCAAGAGACGGCGAACAGTAGAACGGAGGAAGACATCGTTCTTTTGGTTTTTAGGCTTGACAGGAACGCCAAATGACCATCCAATCCCGCGAAAGTTGTATAATAATTCACACGCAAACCAGAGGCGATTGTAGAATGTTTCGGGAGCCTGTTCAGGCGACCTGGAAGGTGAAAGACGATAGTATTTGGTGGAAGTGGTACCCCATATCATGCAACGCAAAGCTAAGATTATAAGAAGTTGACCAAAGGTCTTGTTGACCGAAGTACTCATCCATCCCGGGACGTTTGTCCGCCATTGTAAGGTAAAGGAAAGGAGCAAGAATAAACCACTAGGAACGAGTGTGAGTCGAATTAGGCGAGCCCTTGGACTTGAATGGTAGTGCGGATGTAGCAAGAAGGCTTGAGCTAGTAGGGGCAGCTGAGCAACTGCGAATGAAAGAATTATGTGCATTTTTGAGGTTGTGATGTACTGAGCGTCAAGTAGTTTGGTATGACAATTGCTATTATTAATTTGACATTGTTGCAATCAATCATTCTCCAGGATCAACTGCGTGTTTACATGAATTAAGAACTGTCTTTGAAGTTGTTGGGTATTGTTGCAGGGATGGCCGCATCATCGAGGAAGCTTCAACATTAAGCATTCAGCGGGGTCGCGGGAACTCTATCTCTCTTGACTGCGGGGTTTCAAGTGGGCTCATGTCACACGCATCCATGTATATGCCGCTCATTGAGATCATATATGGCAACTGATATCTGACAACCAGTTTTCTCTTTCATATCATGTGGCTTATTAGAGCCTCAATATCCATTGCAGCAATTTGATATAACTGGATTAAAAAGCAATCACAAGATGTTGTTAGATGGCTCTGATGTTGATGGCTATTGAGGACACATCAAAGTTACTGATCAAAGTTTATCAAACATATTTTTGAAACAACAAAGGTGTAAGGTCTTCCTTTGATAGACCTTCACTGAGTCTCGAGTCACAGTTGGCAGTAGCCAGTCGGAAGTAACACCTGAGTATATTTCCTGAAAAGCCTATAAGCGAGAACAATCAATCTAAAAGCCTAAGAGAAATAAGGAGGAGAAGGAGTCCTCGAGAGAAAACCCAAAGGGAGGGAGGATGGGATCTCTATAAGAACAACTACACAACACTACTGTAACCCAATACTACATATGTAATCCTGACGCATGACCCATACTCCTCCCTTACAAAAGGGTGAAATAAACTCTTCAATGATTTTCACTTTTGTTGTTTGTAAGGCTTCTATGAAGTCTTCACTAAAGGACTTGCAATGTCTTTGGCACGACTCATGAGAGCAAAACTATCTTAGAACTCCAGTATAGATTGCGTACCAGCTAGCTCCAAGTAGTCCCACAATTGGCGCTCAGAGGAGTCAGTAATCAACCTAAACAACAAGATAGAAAGAACTAAGATGAAAACAATATAGAAAGTAAAGAGCTCACCTAGCTCCAAGTAGTCCCACAATTGGCTCTCAGAGGAGTGGAGACTGATTGGAGCCAGGCATTGAAGAAAACAATAAACTACTACCTACCTTGGTAAAAAAAGTTGCATCAATAGTTTAATGCAACTTATAGTTTAATGCAACTCATAGGTTAATGCAACTTTTACAGCTATTTTGAAAATTTGTGTCATGTTTGGTTTTTTTTTGCTTTTTTTTAGGTTCAAGTTGAATGAGATCAGATGAGATCCAATTCAGTTTGTGTGATCACATGGCTTCATTGGTGATGGCTTGGTAGGGATGTGGTAAGCCCAATCAGTGTGCAATGAACTTCAAATCAAAGACCGGCAAACTTGGTGTTTTATTAATTTTTTTATTGCATTGGTGGAGGATTTGTCATCTGCTAGCTCATCCACCATTATCATCTCCCTCAACTTTGTTTCCATCAACTCAGCCTTCCTTCTGATTCAACCGGTCAATTAATTGTGAGTTTCTAATATTGAGCGGCTGTTTGGAACCCCAGTGTTTGGAGTCCGCTAATGCCTGCCTCCTTACCTTTGATTTGGCTTTCAGAATGCAAGTACAACCATGCAAGTACAGCCCTGGCATGAAGGTGCTGGCCATGCAATTGCTCAAGGAAGGCAGCACCATTGCTTTGGTCAAACACCAGCTTTGTAGCCCTGTCAGTGACTGAACAATTGCTTTCAGGAAGGCCCTTTACGCTTGGGCCTCCTCTGTCATCTGTAATCCTGCTGAATACAAAACACTAGGCCAAAGTACCTTATTTTCCAATGACCATCAGGATTTCGTTGTGGACCTTGTGGACCAGGATAATACATTCTACCTTGATGAGTATCAACAAGCCATGTATTGCCACACTGGTCAATGGTTGGCTTCAAACTCTTGTGGAAGAGCTCAAAACTCAACTCTCCCTTACGCTCAAAAAATCCCAAACAGTCCATCCTAACGAGAACCCTGCCAAGTGTGCTGTCAGCATACACATATTTAACAACGTGGAGTGATCTAAATAAATGGAATATGTAAATTGATTCTTTGTAGATCAAACAGGAATAGAATTTAGTATAATCAACTGGTAGAAGAAATGTGTGGCTATCACTAACCAGATAGGTTGAAAATATGAGTTTGAAGGTAGATGGAGTGATTTGGACGCAGAAAAAAGCTTTTATGGATGAGTAAAACTAGTATTGTAATTTATTGGTGATGAAAAGAATGAATCAAAAAAGAAAAGAAGAAATACAATAAGGATTTTTATACCCATCTTGACACAAGTTTGAAACAATTGACTGAGTGAACATTCTTTGCCAATGCGGATTTCTGTGGTGATGACCTCATTACATTTTCAAATATCTTTTCCCTTTGGACCCATTTAAGCTATTTGATAAAGTGTTATCCCATAATTGACAAGGTTAATTGCCCCATCCGTCTGTGTCAGTTCCCAGACCATTGGGCTAACATTTCCCAAGTGTCAGACCCAGTTTGGGTTTAGACGTCATGATTCTCAAATTGGGTCATGAATCCAAATTGAGTCTGTTAACTCGGAACTTATACATATTTCAGGAGTTCATAACTTTGTTAATGAAAGTATAAAAGGAAAAGTAGATATTCAAGAACTTTAGAAAAAAAAGAAAACATGTTTACGAAATATGATGAAAAGGAGATATATGTTTTTAGTTATTCAAAATATTTTACTGTGGCCTGTCTTTGAATGCCTGGCATTCCTCTTTTTTCAGCTAGAGGATAAGTTACTTTGCCAACTTATGCCCTAGCTGACATGTGCCAAGTTTTTGTATAGTGTTGGCCAATTGAACCCCAATATCATGGTCTTTCTTGGTAATTTTTGTAATATTGTATAATATTGTATGATATTGGCATCAGACTCACTTTTAATGGACTTCATCAGATGAATGCTCAATCATGGAGCTCTCACTTTACAGGATTTTTGCCCGTGCAAAGCAAGGCAACACATGATGAAAAAGTGGAATTTGCTCTTTGTGCTCCAATGAAAAAGGCAAGAAAGTGATTTGGTGGGGATAGATCATCTCCGATCATATCATATCATGGGCACGCCACCCCCTTTTTGGGGACCTCCTGACACAGCTGGATTACTGAACGCGCTGCACTCACCACCTGACTTACTCCAGCTCAACTTCATAGATTTAGAAAACGGATGAAAAAAGAGAAAACCAAAGTAAACATCAACTCTGCAGTCACACAATTAGTCACGCCAAAAGTTTTCCCTTACCTGGCCCAGTTCATACAAGAAATTGGAAGATTCAAATATTCAAAAACCTACTTAGAAGATTAGAAAAGGCTCACATTGACACAACATTATACCAATTTATTTGTCCCATGATCTCTGTCTTCTGCTTCAATTTCCTGTTGGGCGCGTGATATTCCACAAAGATTTGTTACAAAGGCTTGGTAGTCCGTTGTAAGAAAAAACAAACACAAGAAGTTGTATCAGTTATACATTGAAAACAGTTAGTTAGTTAGTGCAATACACAGTGCCCGTGTGGGCTGCCCCAGACGTCGGGGGCTCCAACAGGTATAAAAGTGTGCCTTTGTACTCTTAAGGGCCCCCGACGTCTAGGGCGCCCTCCACCGGCACTGTGATATGCAAAATCAAAATCACTTTGAAGGAAAAAACAAAATAGTTGAGTGTAACAATTTGTATGACATGGGATGGCACACTACACAAGTTGCCCATTGCACCAAAGCTGATATGCGTTTTGACAATCCGGCCCGTCAGTCCGTTGTGGAAATCAATTTATATGAGAGCAGTTTTCAAAATCCCCTTATCTTCTTTTACATACTCACACTTTCATTTTTAACTCATTTCAAAAGATATTCATATACTTTAGTTTTAGAACTTCTTTTTTTCATACTCACAACATTTAGATCAATCTTATTCAACTTAACTCAAATCATTTCAATTCATTATTTATCATCTTTATTTATTCAATATCAAGAAGAACTATTACATAAAAAAAAACAAATTAGGTTGATAAGCAACAGAAAATCATAACAACCAAGAAACTAAAATCAGAGAAAAATGAACAAAAGAGGTCATCAAGGACTGAAATTGAATTGAGAATCAACAAGAAGTTTTAGTTAGTAAAGAAGAACTGAAGAAAATAAGAGATGACAACTTACTTACAATTGAAAAACCAAAAAACAAATAGAATCAACAAAAAAACCAATCAAAAAGATCTAACAATCAATCTAGACAGTTGAAGCGAAGCAAGCCAAATAGATAGATGAAGAAAGAGAGAATCAGTCAATAAAGTGTAAAGGAGGAGATAGAAGATAAAAAAAAGACAAGAACTTACAGATGGGATTTAAAATGGAAATTGATTGATCTAGAAAAAAAAAATCAAATCATATTGAACTTAAAATGGAGTTAGAGTCACATCAAATTGAATTAAAGGGAATTGGATCGATGGGAATCTACTAGCTAGAGTGCAAACAGAAGTCAAATAGATGATAAATCAAAAAAAATTTAATAAAATTGAGATGAAAAGAACTCGGATTGATCAATCTAAACATTTAGAAAAACTAACAAAAGATCTATTTCAAAAGAATCAAATCAAATTTAAAATCAATTAGTCAATCAACTTAAATAGATCAAATTAGAAGAAGAAAGAATGTAAGAAAAATGAACTTACAAATTTGAAGTTTGGAATTGGACCGAGCGATCTAAAACAGCAAGAGTGATGAAATAGAAATAAAAATTCAAATCATTTTCAATTAGTTTCAGTTTCCAAATCAAATTAATTAAAGAAAAGACATCAAGTAGACAAGAGAGAAAAGAAAGAAGAAGAAGAGAAGACTTACAATTGAAATTTGATTGGATCGATGGATTTTGACAGTTAGAAGATGAAAAAAAAAAAGTCAAAATTGAAATTTAAATTGAAATTGAGCGATCGATCTGAAAGGACAAGAAGAAAGATCCAAATCATTTGTTAATTAGTTTTAAAATTCAAATCATTAAAAAAAAGAGAAATCAAATTACAGCTATTTCGAAAGTTCGTGTCATGTTCCATTTTTTTTTTGTTTTTTTTTTAGGTTTAAGTTAAATGAGCACCGATTAAGTTTAAACAATCACTATGTGGCTTACCTTGAAGAGCCTTGAAGAGATCACGAGTTCATGATCATGACCTGACTAAGATCAAGATCACCGAGACCATGCCACTGTGCCGAATCATAACTGTGCCGAGTTTATGATTGGGCATGATGTTCGGCGGATTGCTACCCCACTGTTTGGATGCCCCATTCCCACCTGTCATAAATAGGACCACCTTATCTATACGGTTCTTGTCCCCTTCAGCAGACCCCATCATCAAACTACATATGGCTCAAACTCATGGGTGAGACGTTTCACCCATCTGATTTCCCCTCATCGGACTCATCTAATCCCACTTTCTCTTTTGGAATCAAGCAGAGATCCCATCGACAGCTTGTTCTCGCCAATCTTCGAATACCGTGCGTTGTCACATGAGGTTAACATGATATCTGAAGATTCACCACCGCAGTAAGTCCTCACATATCCCAATTGAGATTCCGTGGCCTGAGGATTGATGTTGTGCTTGTTCAACAAGGTACAACAACCATCTCAGCGCGCCTCAAGACCTCAGCTTAGGATTATTCAGTGGCGGAAATTTCGATTCGACTCAAACTATGGGTGACCAACTGATGAAAGATGGCGCTGCCAGTGGACCGTTACATGGTCAAGGTACGTACATGTTTCATTTGCGATATGGTGATGATATCGAAGGAGATGAACTGATGTTGGTTCCTTTTTCGGAACCCTCATCCTGTAGGTGGCGAGCCGATGACTAATGGCCCTGCCCACGAGCCTGTTTCATTCGACAATGAAACTCGAACGTTTCAAATCATGTTCAACGTTTGGCAGAAGATTCCCCCTGCTGAGATCCGAGTGGAAACGAAGAAGTCGAAGAGTAAGCCTAATAAGCGTACTGTACCGGTGAAACCGAAAGTGGCCAAACCCTACGTTCCTCGCTGGGCAAATTACCGTCCTCCCCGACCTGCGAAGAAAGAAATTCGACTGTCGGCGTATTCGAAGTTCGGTTGGCATCTTTTCCGGCACAGGCTGTTGGACTCTTGTAATACGGTCAAGCCCGGTATATCGCGTCCTCTCATGGAGGTGGTTGCCGATGGTGAGGCTTTTTGCGAGGGTTGGATCCAAGGAGCTCGTGGTTTCAAGGTCAAAGATCAATTTTTGATCCATGATAACGGTTCTCTTATGGAATATCTCAAGGCGGCCAACAACTGCGCTCCGGAAACCAATATGGGTTTCAAATTCATACATCCGAATCCGAAGACAAACTACCAAGCCTCTCAAATCTTGGATGGCGATGATCGAGAGCCTTCTCCGGATCCATCCAACGATGGTAGTGAGATGTCATCTGTTGTAAGTACAATCTCGTTATATGTACTGGTTTTCTTCTTTCTGACCATGCTTCCACTCAGTCTGAAGACCTAGACCCCGTCGAAAGCAAATATTTGATATTGATGAAGCGCTTCGAATCGACCTTTGCGTCTGGTGAGAACATAGCCGCCGCGGTCAATCCAGTCAACTTTGCCCAGGTATTGTTGCTCAACACTGCCAGGATTCGTACCTGGGCTAAAGATTGGGTGAGTTCAATTACTAGCTTGTCAAAGATACTTTGGTCTGTTTAGCTAATTAACTCACCATTTTGTAATAGTCTGATGGTGTTCCTGGGGTGGATGAGATCAATCCTCCCATGGCTCGCCCCGGATTCAAGTACATACCCATCACTGAATACGAACGCGAGAAGGCGATTATACTCGGTTATGCCACCAAATCCGCTCGTTCTTCCGGTGAGACTGGTGCGACTTCGGCAATTCCATCTGTAGTTCATCATAACTACTATGCAAACCCCAACGGCGATAATCCCCCCCTTCCCCAGCAAAACAACCTGCACTCAGTCTCTACACGTGGTATATCACCTCCACCCGGTCCAGCTCCCCCTTTCAACGACTTCCTCACCTTTGCCGGAATTGGGCCGGACAAGCAAAAAGCTCGTATGGCTTTAGAAAATGAAGGAATCGATGATTTCCTTCGCTTCCTAGACCGTGACACTTATTCAATCACCAACCTCAGAAGTATGGGTATCCCCTTTGCCCAAGCCGAGGACATATGGAAAGCGGTGCCCCGATTTGCACATCACTTAAAGGCCTTATAAATATTCAATTAAACTATCTCAAGACCAGGTATAATTTTGGTTTCTTTATTGAATCTCAGAACTTTTTGTATTCGCTAGCTCTCTAGCATTTTTATCCCAATCAAATGTTATCACAAGTTGTTTGAAGTATACTATGTACCGGTCACCCCTCATCATTTACCTTGTCTAACTGTTTGTTAGAATTGTTGATCTCTTTGTCAATCAGATTGTCCTCATACCAGTTGAAATTGTATGATGTCAATATCAATGAATCTTTTTGAACAAGTTTTTTGTGTCACACCTAAAAGCGGCGTCTTACTTAACACTTCCCAGGAATAACTCCAAGAGCAGTTGCCACAGCTCAGATAGTTTTAGGCCAATGGAGCGTTCTGAGTATAGGAGCTTCTTGCGAGCAAAGCACCGCGAAGAGCCACGGCGATGTGTTTCCTCGCTGCTGGTCGGAGTAATGAAACGAATTTGACATACTGGCTTGGTATGTTCAGTCACTGACCCCACGCCCGTTGTGTGTTTTGGCATCTTATTCCTCCAAGGATAGGCTACACGACTTTGCTTAAGTACCCTTCCTCTCTTTTCAAGCTGAAAGATGGATAACTGAAGGATGAAATCGCGAATGTGCCATTCTTTCATTCGTTCTATAATTGTCAATACCAACTTCCACACATTCAAGCTATATCAAAATGTCTTCTCAATCCTCTGACAGGAAGTAAGCAGCGTCTCATCAACATTCCTCTCTTCGTCATTCATTGTTGACTTCAACTTCATCTGTTTTTGATGTTCCTTACTATCTGCATCTCAGTGCTTATCTTCATCCTCGCCGCTCGAGGGTGGAGAATATTGCGCGATACCAGGGAATGTTTTTCAAACGCAGTCCCCTATGGAATCGAACTAGACGCATACGATCTTTCCGCCGTGACAGGCGCGCTAGTTGCGGTTGCTGGATTTGCCAGCTTAATCAGCGTAAGTCAAGCCTTCTATTCTCGAGATATGAATTACAATTTTTCACGTTCCTCTCGATCACACAAACTCAAGTATGATATCTAATGACTTGGAATTCACAACACATACCATGATTGATATTGAGCAGATGCGCAGAGCTGAAACAACCAGCACCAAAAGGTGACTTGATCAAATGTAGGAATTCCTTTTGATGTTTAATAAAGGTACATCAGCACAAGTGAATTGTCTGGTTCCTCTGAACTAATTTTCTTGTGTCACTCTCAGCTAGTGATCTTTCAAGCTACTCATGAAGTGTGATTTCTAAATGTAATCAGGTATGAACTCACTGTCTTACTGACTGGGATTGTAAATTGCATTGTATAACTTGTAAAATTATAAGAAATCAGTCAATACTCAATAAGATTGGATCGATTGGTCAAAGTAGAAAAGGATACAACCATTGAATTTGATGAGACACAGCCACGCAGATGTAGCACCAAGCTCAATCTGATAAACATAAAGAATTGTGAGAAAACAAATAGATAAAATGGAATGCTTGATCATGTCCAATAGCCGCACACAGTATATAATCGACTTACAAGAGCGCCTGAGAGAACTCTCCAGGCAGTGTCGAGAATACAATCGATCTTCTCAAGTCGATTGGATTGTTGAAGGAGTTGGCTTCGTATAAAGAAAGCTTTTAATACGGAGAAAGCCTTCTCGATGGGGTTGAAGTCAGGCGAGTAGGCTGGGAGATAGATGATTCGGATTCCTTTCTCTTCAGCCAACTCTGCTATGCGACCTCCATGGTGAATAGTAGCATTGTCTAAGATCAAGACTGAGTTGGATTGTGGATAGGAATTCATGACCGGCAACTGTATGAAACATTCTGTTAGATCAGACTTTGGGTACAAAAAAAAATACGAGTTAAAAAACACTCACAAGTTGATGCTTCAAGAAAGACTCAAAGTCTTTGCGTAAAAAGCTGCCGCTTTGACATGCCATCGCCAATACACCGCCTTGGAATATCGCTGGTAAAAGAGTGTAGCGCTTGCTACTACGAACTCGTGGAAGTCTTCTCGTACGTTGGCCTCGCTTCGCACGGGCAAAAAGCCTGTAAAGTGAACGCTCCATAATTGAGCATTCATCTAATCAAACCCAGTTAAAGTTAGTCCAATTCCCATATCATACGTTACTGTACAATATGAAGAAACTCACCAAGGAATACCATCATATTGGGGTTCAATTGCCCCACACTATTCAAAAACCTCGCTCGCTTGCCGGGGTTCTGGTTGGGATGGACAGTTCGGGCTTTTTTGAGCGTAAGGGAGAGTCGATTCTTGAGCTCCGCCGCGAGAGTTGATAAAGCCGACCATTGACCCGTGTGGCGATACATAGCTAATTGATATTCATCCAGGTAGAATGTCGGATCCTGGTCCACAAGGTCAACAATAAAATCCCGATCGACATCGGAAAATACGGTACCCCGACCTAGTTTTTCGTATTCAGCAGGATCGCGTATTACAGAAGATGTCCGAGCGTAAAGGGCCTTCCAGCGAGCGATCGTTCGGTCACTGACAGGGCTACGAAGCTGGCGTTTGACCGAAGCGATGGTGCTGCCTTCCTTGAGCAGTTGCATGGCCAGCACCTTTATGCCAGGGCTGTATTTGCAGGGTCGAACTCGCATTCTGGAGCCTAAATCAAAGGTAAAGAGACCAAAATCAGCGTAGTCAACCCTGGGGTTCCGATCAGCCACTCAACGTTCAAAACTCACGATTGATTGACCTGTTGATTCCGACGGAAGGCCGAGTTGAAGTTGAAGGGATTGGTGGAAGATGGGAATCGAGTCGAGGGAGATGATGGTGGATGCGATTAGTAAGACGACGAAACCTCCACCGACGGATTAAAAAAATAAAAATAAAAATAAGCCGAGTTTGCCGGTCTTCGAAGGCTATTGTACACTGATTGGGCTTATGTGTACCACATCCTTACCGAGCCATCACCGGTACAGCCATATGATCAGAGAAAGTGAAATGCATATCGAATCTGATTTAACTTAAACCTAAAAAAAAATCAAAAAAAAAAAATTGAACATGACACGAATTTTCGAAATAGCTGTAGAAGAAAAAAAAAAAAGAAGAGAGAAACTTACAAATAAAAATTGAGATCGAGATCGAATCAAATTGATAGATCTAAAATTCAAACAAGGAAAAAATCAATCATTTTTTAAATTTAATAATTCAAATTAAAGAAATCAAATTAAAGAAAGAAAGAGAAAGAATTACATACAAATTGAGAGAGAGACCAAACCGGACCAAGCAATCTAAAAAACAAAATGAGATAAAAAAAAAGGTAATCACATATATTAGTTTCAAATAAACATTTAAATCAAATAAATATAAAATTAATAAAACAAATGATTGAAAGATTTATGTAAGGTGACAGAGATCAAATTGTACGTAGTCTGATGTGTAAAAAAAAGGGGTTAGGAGTCGAGTCTAAAGGGTATAAAGAGGAGGAGTTCTTGGGGCTTTTTTATTTTCTCTTTTAAATTTTCTTTTTTCTTTTTTTATCAAGTCATCAGAGATCCGTTGTTGATCAGTTGTGTGCGTGTGTGGTTGTGTTTGAGTGTTTTTTTTAAGAGTATTAAAGAGTGATTTTAAGCGTAATTCCCTCATAGAGGGTGAAAAGAGTTATATTTCGTATAAAAGACGAATTTGGAGTTTTTTTTTGCGTACAAGTCCTGTCTGTGGAAGTTATAGTTATATTTAACAGTGTATTGTGTCTAGTAGAAGTTCAACTAAATTCTATCCTTCATCGACCTCCTCTTTAAAGCTCTCATTTTTTTCTATCTCATCAAAATCACTTTTCGCACAAGATTCTTAGAAGATTGGACTGCAGAACTTTATCAACTAACTGTATAGTCTTGTTTTATTATTTCTATAACCCTTGCCTAGTCACATTAGTGTCTAGGGACCATTGGTGACCACTCGAAACAGTCTTTAGACTTGTCAGAGGTTTTTCGGACCAGGTTCGGTACTGATTATATCAGTGGAAAGAGTTGAATAAGATTATTACAGGTGTTGGTAGTGTGTAGCAGGAAAATTTTGTCTAGAATTGTACCCCGCTGCTTCTGAACTTAGAGATTCTTAAAGGTTGAGGGCAGCTTAACTGCACCTGTTGTACTTCCGCTCTCTCTGGTTGTACTTCGTCCCCTCTCCGGCTCAGCCTACGCTACACTGCGTAGGAGTTCTACACCGTAATACATATGTGATTCCCATTGTGACCAAGAGGTTTCAAGTATAGTGGGCAAACCCGAGACCGTGTAACAATCTGCCCCGCTAAACCCAAATTTGACCTTGCGACTGAATGATGAGTGACTTGTCGTGAATGTTGCACCTTGACTCATGTACAGGTAGAATCAGTGGATTTATCTTGGTCTGAACATATGCAAGCCATGTTCCAACATAACCTTTTTTTCTTTTGGAACCTTGGCTTTTCGGACCCAGGCCTTAGGTACCTAGCTAAGTACTTAATATTAAGCCCCTAGGTACTTAAAGCTGAGGTGCTAGGTATTTAAGGCCAACTTAAGTACTTAGGGTACCTTCTAGGTGCCCGAGCTATACAGCCTAAGGCTGAGCGGTGGCTGCTCAACTCTCAAAGTGCGGTAAGGCTATGGATTGCAGACAGAACGAGCAAATAGAAAAGAAAAGGAATCACTATTATATATTCAAATCAAATTATAAATTGAGAGGATTATAACATCAATTCTCATCACAGCATTCCTAGGGATGTAGCAATGCAAAGAATACTTTTTCACAACTTTTGCCGCCTCAACAGTAGAGTAACCTTGCCTTGAATTCATCTTGAATTCAGCAAAAAGGAAATGAAAAAATGAACAGAGGAAAGATGCTTACAGGTATGCTGAGTGTTGTCTATCAATCTTCCGGAAATATCTTTCGATTGTTGATAAGGGGCAGCTTTTTCTAACTCGCTCAAACAGGTTTTTGGACTCATCGGATCGCTTTGCATTGCGACTTTCTTTTTAGAACTCTAAGAAGCAGATCACACGTGGAGTGAGATTGATAGAAAAATTCAAACTTCCGTAAAAAAATTTGGCTAAAAAAACCCACAAATCTCAAAAATTTTGGACCGCCAGACCTTTGCGGGGCAGATTGTTACACAGCCTCGGGTTTGCCCACTATACAAACTTTATTTCACAAACGGCTGGTTTCAAGGCTTGATAGTCCGGATCATGATAGTAGACATACTCTGAAGTTGTAAGGTACAGTGGGTAAAGTCAAGCATGTGTAACAACTTTGCCTGCAAAAGCCTTTGTGTCTGAATTTTTAAGGGTTTTTTGAGCAAAAATCTCTTTGTAGCACTCAAGTTTCAATGTTTTTGACCTTCCTGGGTCCCTGGGAACACTGAATTTTGAGATCCCTGGGGCCAAAAATGAGCTTCAGGAGCAATCTAGGCATCATCCTAAGTTTTAGCTGACCTTACGTACTCAGCTACCCACCTACTTCAGTGCTAGGAAGTGCTAGGTCCAAAAATCTGATGCCAGTTTTTTTTGAAAATATATTTTTCAACATGTCCTCCACATATTTGGATCAAGCTCAGTGAGCACATTTCAGCTGTCTAAGTATCATGGGCCAACATTAAAGTTTAGTTGTGCATCATTTGGCCAACAAGTGAAATTTGGCTTTGCAGGTGGGGTTGTTACACATTCTTGTCTATATATCAAAAAGTGATTCAGTGCGATAGGTGAAATCAAAAGCACTCGAAAATAAAAATAAATAAAAATCCCACCCCATTCCCAATCTCCTGCAATCCTCACATACTCTGGTGATAAGCAGCCTCCAGCTGAAGTTTGAAGTCGATCATCAAGTGTGGCCTGCGCTGTGCAGTGTGCAGTGCATACAATTCAATAGCATATACCTATACCCAGGCCTACCCAGGCTCATGCAGGCGAGTCCAAACACCAGCCTGTATTGTCCTGTATTGAAGCTTGATTGCAGAAAGTTCAACGCATTTCGAAAATTTCCCGGGACGTTGAGACGATGAGACGAATCTGCGAAGGTTTAATGATGGAGAGACAACGGAAGTGAATCGAAGTGAATGGAGC
Organism: Melampsora americana; assembly: GCA_022264835.1. Taxonomy (NCBI): domain Eukaryota; kingdom Fungi; phylum Basidiomycota; class Pucciniomycetes; order Pucciniales; family Melampsoraceae; genus Melampsora; species Melampsora americana. The sequence continues at coordinate 574,612 of JAIFHY010000036.1, forward strand.
TACCCATACGTACCCCATACATACGTACGGTTCAACAAATCTCAATGGTGAGCTGCGTCTATTACGGCAATCTCCCGTGGGCGATCATTTATGTGACACTCGAGACTCAATGTGTCGGCAAACATAATGCTGGTAGTGCCGCACCTGGCTATATTGGTGAGTCATTTATCAAGGCAGCCGATTGTGTCGTTAACTTCGTCCTCATCCAGCAGCAACCCAGTCATCCTCAAGTCCGTATGATACCAATTTGGTCATTTCCGAGTCCTTTCCTCCTATTACTCTACTTTTTTGCTTGTGGACTGTTCACGTGTTCGTCAAATAGTGAGCCAGAGCATCTTCAACCTGATTTTGTGTGGCGCATTGCGTCGCTTGCATCACGACAACTTGATCCGCACTGACAAAAATGTAATTGATGCCTTCAAATGTACTCAGTCGGAACCGAGGTGGGTCGCGTTCAGTCTGCTCACGCACGCTCACATATAAACTGACGAAAGCTGTGATACAAATCGAATAGCGATTGGAACGAAGCCACGAAATGATCCACAATTCCAGGACATACCTGGCGTACCTTTGTGAGTAGTGTTGTTCGTCGTCGAATGATGTGAATCTTAAACCTTTTTAACGAGATCACCATCACCCAAGATTCGGAAATATAGATGTGATTATCAACATTCGAGATTCTTCTAAGCCTTAAACTTGGCTCTGACGATGACCCATCCAAATGAATCATCAACTCTTCTATAGCTTCCCATTTCGTTCTTTGGCGGAAAAGATATTCTCGAGTGGTCGACCTGCCTAGGACTCAAACATGGTCCTGGCTGGAGTATTACTTTCCCTGGCATACGAATCATTGATATCAGCAAACCAGAGTGGATAGCATATGTTCAGAAAGGTGAGGGTTCAGATCGTTGTTCAAATTCTCTACATGTGCCATTTTATGTGCGCTGATGTACCAACACAATATTGCGTCTTATCTCACTCATAGGGAACTTTTCAAACTACGTGAAAGTGAGTCGATCCCATTCGAAAATTCCATTTTCAAACAAAAGTCAACGAGTCGTCTACACATAGGGTCACATATTCAACGAAGTGATGAGCGATGTATTCGGAGAAGGGATTTTCGTTACGGATGGCGCACAATGGAAAAGCATCAGACAATATACTTCTCGAATCTTCAACAACAATTCGTTCAGAGTAAGTCACACCCTTTTGAGCTTCTCAGATACATTTATATATGCACAACAACAAGCTATTGAAGCTCTTACTACTCGTCATTTCTTTGGTAAGAGCATTGTCACACCAACCCTTGAGGAAGGCTTGCATTTGCTCAATGCAACGCTTCAATACAAAGCTGATCACAATCTGGAGGTCGACTTTTGCTCGGTCTTCAACAAATTTACCCTGGATTCAATTGTCAAGATGACGTGCGTAGCCCTCAAAATTCATGCATTGTGACTCGCCAGCAATCAGATGGTTGCAATCGTTACCATTTTCTCCGATTGAGCATTCTACCTTCACATCTTATAATCACAGGGTAGGAACCAATTTGGACCTTATGAAAGAAGAAATGTGCCCACAACTACATCCAAGGGGCTCACCCACTGCATTCGCGGAGGCTTTTGATGTGGCTCAAAGCCATCTCAATTGGCGCTTCTCCATAATTGCTGGATGGTCTATTATAGAGAAAATCGTACCATCCTTAGGCAAGCGAATGTTGAATGCTTGCAAGACACTAGATGATTGCACTTACAAATTGATCGATCAAAGGACAAGTAAGAAAAGAGGAGACAATCACAGGCCTGGGGATCTACTGGAGTTATTGATGAAGGCTGTGGACGAAAAGGGTACCCCTCTGGACCGAACACAGTTGAAGGATGCGTTGCTAAATATGATTTTAGCAGGGCGGTAAGTTTTCTCGTCTGTCCTTCTTGCTAAAGAGCTCCAGCCTCAAATTATTTGACTCATCTTTTGTAGTGATACCACTGCTCAGGCTCTGACATGGGCCTTCTTTCATCTGACCATGAACCCCGGAATGATTGATCGTTTACGAGAAGAGATAGACAAACTGGACCTGGATGCGGATTCCGGAATTGTGACATACGACAACTACAGGCAATTTGTTTGGACCCAAGCTGTGTTGTGTGAGGCTTTGCGGCTACATCCCAGTGTTCCCAAGGTGAGTCACCCTCAATTCATAGGCTTTTGGTTGATTGCCAGCAGTCAGTCATGGTCTGAATATATTGGGCAATATATGGATGACAACAGAACATGAAGATAGCTGTTAATCATGATCGAATTCCAGATGGGCCGAAAATACAGCCAGGAGATATTCTGCGTTGGAGGTCGGGCTTATCAGCTTAATACAGATATCTTCAACTACTGACAGTTGACGGAAATTTTTCGCTCTTATCCAAGTAGTGACTGGCAGATGGGTCGAGATCCCCACATTTGGGGCCCAGACTGTGGAGAATTTATGCCTGAACGGTGGATTGATTCTGAGGGAAGACTCAGACAATTTGGACCATTCAAGTTTCACGCTTTTAACGTTAGTAGCCCATCAATCAATTTATTTACACTCAAGCAGCATTGTGATGAGACCTTCGTCCTTATTTTGTGGTTTATTGCATTGCAATGAAATCATAGTGTGGACCTCGGCTCTGTTTGGGTATGAATTTGGCCATGTTTGAAATGATCGCCGTGACGGTAGAAATTATCCGACATTTTGATATAGAATTTGCTCCAGGCTGGTGAGCCAAAATCCATCTTTTTGTTTTTGTCATCAAACCATTCTGTGTGTCATGTGGAGGAATGCTATTGACATTTACATTTTCTCATTACTCAGGCTGAGTAGCGTTCCCATGAGCCACCCAATTCCTGAGGTCCAGTCATCTTATCCAACTCCTAGCTATATATCTTCTTTGACGTTGCCCATGGCTCGGCCCATGCTGATAAAAGTACAAAAACGTGCGAGATCCTAATTCTTTCCTGCTTGTCTCCAATAATCTTTGTTATAATTTGTGTTATGTCATTTCATATCTTGTACTGTATGATTAACTTGTAGCTAGCAATGGGGAAACCCATGGGACCTCTCGAGAACTCATTATAAAGACTTCACTTGATGTTGTTCCGAATCTTATTTGTCGCCTATACATGTATCCAAATGATGTTTTTAACACTTCACATTTATTAGAGAGTGAAGTATGGAAAGCGAGCAAGCTTGAATTCAAATTTGAAAAACTCAGCTCGAACCTCATCAAAGCTGAGAAAGTATGGCATATTTTATTTGACTTGGCTCACAGGCTTATCAATTTAATAGGGATAAAATACCAGATGAAGAATGGCGCATACCATGAGGAAACCAGGTGTTGTACTATCTAAAATACATGATCGACTTGACGAAGGTATTCAAATGGTAATCCTTAAAGCGGAGTACTACTCTCAACGTCAAGTAAAGGTTTTTAACATGTAAATATTTGTACATGCAATAACTATCATGACATTTCAAGACATGCTGTCCTGATTCGGACAAATAGTGGAGTAAGCTAATAACTGAATGAATCAGTTTCCTATGCCCAAGTGGGTCCCAGGCTTAAAATATCGCCTAAGAGATGGACCATTTACAAGCCGATCGTGTCCATGTGACTATATCTATTGTAACAATTTTGGAGAAAGTGTGAATGCTACATATCCCTTCTCAAGTTTACAAGAGACATTGAATAATTATGTCAAGTACTCAACTGATCACCATGTGGCTTGAAGGTCTTGAGAATTTCTTGGATTTGGTCCATTTCTGACTTGGTCAACTTCACTTTGTTTGATCCAATATTTTCCTTCAATCGGTCAGCGTTGGTAGTGCCGGGAATTGCAATCACCTTTTCCCATCTAAAGCAGTTTGTGAGACAAAGGCAGGTTGGGTCAATGGAAAAATTTGTGAGTCTCCCCCCAGTTGGTCACTATCTTTAGTGGACATATGACTGACCTTTCATGGCACCATGCCAATGCCAATTGAGCTGGCGTACAACCTTTCTTTTTCGCTATCTTTTCAAGCTCTGTAACTAATTGTAAGTTTTTGGGAAAATTTTCCTCCGAGAATCGAGGCTGGTGGTAACGAAAGTCGTCCTTTCCTAGATCACTACGAGACTTGAACTTTCCAGCAAGCATACCTCTTCCCAGGGGACTATAGGCAATCAAAGTCTACTCTCCCCCGAACACCAACAGAGTCAGCATCAGATTAACAAGATCATCGCTTTTGCTCTAAGGGTACATTCAGATCATTTTATGAGAACACTTACTACATCTAATTCTTTGCAGGCATCCAGAATACCATTATCTTCGATGTCAGTTTGCCAGAGTGAGTATTCTAAAAATATCGGAATGACATCAGATATCTTATATGGAGACGCGCACAAACATCTTCAGGAAGATACGTCGAATGGGGTATTTCAACACATATACAGTCTATCAAGCACGGACCAATCTGTAACGCATCTATCTTCGCAACGTTGCAAGCCTTGCGTAAAGTTGCAGCCGAGCATTCCAATAAGCCCAAGTATCTCACCCTGCGCACATCAACACATACCATACGAGGTGAGGAGTCCGACTCATTGTAGCCAATCAAAAGGTGGGCAAAAAAGTTCGATTGAAAATGAAACTCACTTGCCAGCCTTGCGAAGCTCGTCCATAGCTTTGACTGTGTCTTCGATGGGCGTATTTACATCAACGCGGTGCTGATCTAATTAGTTACCAGGATAATCAGTCTTCACCGTGATATAGTTAAGCCAATCGAAGCGGAGGAAGGCCTACAATACAAGTCAATTGTATCTACTTCAAGAGCCTTTAAAGAAGCTTCACAAGCCTCTTGAACATATTGCGGAGTACCTATTACCGTCCAATTTCCATTGGAATCTCGATTATTTCCAAACTTCGTAGCAATGAACAATTCCTTCCTAGGAATTCCAATCTTTTTGATCGCCTAGAGAGGATTCTTGTCATAAATTTTGGCAAGCCTTTCAACAATGGTTAAATAAAAACAGTAACCTTGGCCAATAATCGCTCATTTGCGCCCATCTTTTTATCATCGTATATATCAGCGGTATCCCTGAAAGACCAGATACAAAATAAATTTCACGTGTTGCCGAAAGTCATGAAATTCGGACTCAGTTACCAAAAAGTTTGGCCTGCCTCATAAGCAGCCTTGATCACCTGGATACTAGCATCATCGTCTCGAATCACCAGCGTAGAATGATGAAAAGCCCATGCAGCCCAGACCAGGAATCTGGCGAGATTGCGAAACACCGATAAGATTGGTTACTTGCAATGTATATAAACTTCATAGGAAAATACTAACCGGTACTAGGTCATTTCCAATCTTTCTTTGTGGCAAGGGAGTCATTGTTATGTCTGTATGGTGTGAGGTTCAGGTAGTTTATAGATAAGCAAAGCAGGTAACCAAAACTTCAATTTGATTTTATGTAGTGTTAGGTCAAAAAGGCTAGACACGATTTAAGGGGAGATTGTACTCCCAGGATGAAGAATGCGATGATGGGTGACTAAGCTTGGCCGGATGATCCTCGGTGCTCGTCATAGAGTGGCCAGTGGCAGCATTAGCCGCAATGACGTAATCGTGTCTCCTCGGGAAACTTGGTAGGCTAAAGGGCTTTACACCAGGGGGATTATTTTGTCACATTTTGATATGTGAGACATCTGTTGATTATAGTCACGCAGTGCACACATAACAAATTAGTAGTTCAATGTCACATTGCTCAAATGTGACATTAATCCACTTATTGTACACTTTATATTCAATTATATCACAATTGTACTACAGTCAAACCGGAAAAGGTAGGAAAAGGTAGCCAAAAACAAAGATTTGAAAAGTCCAGGAAGGACGTGCGCCACGTCAACGGGTGCTAACGGGCGTTGGACCATTCATGTACTCTCTGCACGCAGAAATGCATCAACCCACTCTTGAAGTGAAACTACACAAACCACGCCGTGTGTTTCCTGGACAGGTCCATCACTCGCCTTGATTGGACTTTCCTCCCCTCAATGGATTAATCTTCATTCTTTGCCAAACACCATCTTCATCCTTTTTTCCAATCTCTCTCAATGAGTTTCTGCAAATACTCAGCCGACCTGAAGCTTGTTGCAACAAGAATGGCACTCAAAAATTGTTCTGTAGTCAATATCAATGAAAGCCTTTGTCACTTCATATCACCCCGGTCAATTGCCCACTGCAAAAAGCTATACAAAACAACAAACAATGTTGTTTGAGATGTTTAAGACCCCACCGACTACCAAATCCATGGCTGACCACACCTCTTATGTGACCAGCAACTTGTTGTATTACAAGATATTGTCCTTGAAAACCCTCATTTGTACCTCAATCAGGTTCAAGCTCAATTGCAACTCGTGACTGGAGTTAAGGTCTCAAAAAGTGCCCTTGGGGTGGAACTGCATGAACGTCTTGGCCTGTCATTGCTGGTTACTTGGGGTGTTCATCACAAACAATCCATTTGAGACTGTCGCTGGGATACCTCCTGAATGTTTGGTTTTGATAGGTCAGGCTTTCACTTGTATACCCCAGGTCCTTGGGTACTGGTGGCTTATGTGGTGTTATTTCTGTTCAGAAAAGTCTGGAGTGGTGGGGCAAGATGCCATGCGTCCATCCTCTTGGGCCCCCAGAGGCACAAGGACCATTCAAAGCAAGCCTTATGGCAATGGTGATTGCTGGACAATCTTGCCGGCGGGTTGTGAACAAGGAATGATTGAAGGGGTGGTTGTCAAGGGCTCAGTGGAACATATTCACATTGAGATGTTTCTCAAACATCATTTGGTGAATAATCTCTTTGCTTATGCTTGTTTGGATCTAACTAATTTCAGTTTACATCTCTGTATGTTTAATAGCTACCTGTGATGAACGCATACCTTGCTCCGACCTCAGTCCTGGTCCTAGAAATTGCTAAGATTCACCATAGTGGCAATATAGAACAAATCTGTTGTGAAAAGGGAGTACTTTTGGTTTACCTTCCAGCTTATTCTCCCAATCTCAACCCAATTGAAAAGGCTTTTGCGGCAATGAAAAGAAGGCTTCAAAGGGAAAAGGTTTGGCATTTGATTGATGATAAAGCTACTTATCTTATTTGTTTGACAGGTAGGGTTATGACAAGAAAGCTACTGCAACCTTTGATGGTAAATGGTGATCATACGGCTGATTACTATTGGGAGCAGTACAATGGGAGTTTTGACTAAAAGCTGTTTAGACCTGAGAGGTGATGGTATCCACACCAATTGTATCTGGGTATCCTGTACCGGACGTAACATAGGGATCTTACCATGAATTGATGTTCCTCCAACAGCCAAAGAGGTCTCTAAAGCAAAGGAGAAGAAATCTCAGCCTGTCCTCAAGTTATTTTTTGCCAGTAACAATTGAGTCCTCAATCAGTTCCTTTGCCTTTGGATATTCACACATGCACTCCCATGTATCCAAATTCAAGATGCCTTACTTTGGGAAGCTGCCATCAAGAAAGTAAGAGATGAAGCCAAAAAAAATCTATCCATCTCTTCAACAGACTGTCCTTGAAGAGCATTTGGTGAGATTGATTCATTTATCTTTTTTTTCTATTTGTTTATTGATTCATTTGTCTTTTTGTCCACTCTGTTCAATTCACATACTAACTGTCTATGAACTTCACTTGTAGACAATTCCAGGTAAGTTTATCCTGGTTCATGATGTATGGATGTCCAAAGGTAACATACACAGGTTCATTGGGGGCTCTGTATTCTATGTCAATAAGAACTGGGAGTTTGTTGAACACCATCTGGCTCTCAAACTTGTTGCACAGCATCACCAAGGTCAATACTTGGCCGCCCCAATAGTCAACTATCTGATTAAAAATGGGCTACATGTTAAGATGAGTTTTCTTGTTCATATTGCTTTCAGTTCACAAATGCTAAGACAGTTTTGTTTTTCCTGTATGCACATGCTTACAAAGACTACAGACTTGGGCTCCCCAAACATTACAATGGCAAAGGAAATGCATGCCCAGCTCAGTGCCATGGCCATGACTGGAAGCTTCAACTAGTCTCCCACATCTCACCTCAGATGTTTCTCCCACAAGCTACATCTTGTGGTCAGAACAGGTCTTGCACAGCTTGGTATGACTCCCAAGCCACCTTCTTGTCAACAAGAGTCACTTCTAGGTGTTTTTCTGGTCACAGTAATTCTCCCCACATGTTGATGCAGAGTCTGAGGAAATAGATGCCACAGTTATTGAGGACCCCAAATTGGTTGATTCAGATGCTCTAACTTTGGCTCCAGGATTGAATTTGACCAAGGATCACAACAAGGAGGAATTGCCTCAAGAGGCTGCTGAGATTGAATACAATGAAGATGCAGAAGATGTGCTAGATCAAGAAGATGCTGAAAAAAACCAATTGGAAGATGAGGAGCGATCCCTGATTGATGTGGGCGCAGATGAAGGAGATGAATACAAAAATGCCAACCAAGTGGCTCACCTTACTACCAAACACAATAATAAGCATTGAATACTGACCTTCATGGCAAATGTAAGCACTGTTTTGAATAGTAAACTGGTTAAGCATTGGACTAACCTGTTATATCTTGTAGCTCAACTTTATTATACATCATATAACATGCTCCAGCGCTTGGAGAATGGTCTTCAAACAAGAGGCTAAATGCCTTGGGTATATTGGAGCAGGCCTCATTGCAGGTTATGACATCAGATGGAATATCAAATACAAAACACAAGGTAAAGGAATTGAAGCAAAGGAGGTGAGTTGATGTTTTTCTGTATGTGAGCGATCAAAACTAACTTTTGGTTGATTGATTGAATTGAACCAAATTCAATTCATCTCTTTCACAGGTGATCAATTTGTTGCTTAAAGCTGATCTAGACAAAGTCAAAGACAACAAGAATTAACACTGTGCTAATGGGAAATATTGTGGGTATTTCTATGAACTTTATTTTTTTCCAAGCAACTGGGACACAATTGAAGAACTTAATTCTGAGCTCAAGGTGTGTCATTGTAATTTTTTATAGCTAAATACAATTATAAATTAAGTAATGAAAGAAAGAAGTTAGTTGGATAGTAATTTATACAAACTCTGATGAAGGATGGATCCAACGCCTTCCTTTAATCTTAAGATTACAAATTAAGGAGTGATTAGAGATCACTAATCTGGTTGCCCTTAAAGTCACCAACTTGGGGTTGTTAAGAGGTCACCAACCTGAAGTGCTTCTTAAGGTCACTAAAATAAAGTTATTAAAGGTCACTAACCTAAGTATATTCCACTTGGCAGAAGTAGAGGATCCTGAAGGAGCAAATATATATATCACTTACTTTTAATCAAGGAACCTTATTTAGGTGAAGTGTATCACTAGTATTTATTTTATAAGACTCTTGAATAATACTTCAATAGAACTTTATTAGTTCTTGAAAGTAGTTGTGTCATAAATTATCTCTGGGGGTTTTCTCTGAGGTTGAGAGGGAGGGTTTATATATTCCTCTCTCGTAACCTAAATTTTGTGATATTTGTTTATATCACTATTTTGGTTCGAATGGTGATTGCCAATTGGTATTGGTTATGGTTCTTAAGGTTTAAGTTTATTATGTACCTTATTTAATATAAGCATATTTGAATCTTGACACTGAGTTATGAGATGTTATTGTGTTTTATGGGTTTTTACCTATATGTTACATATTGTGTTTAGTATGTACATATATGTAAATAAGTAACTCTTGACACTGAGTTTTGAGGTGTTATTGTGTTTTATGGGTTTTTACATGTATGTTACATGTTGTGTTTAGTATGTACATGTATGTAATTATGGTTTTAGTGGGTTTATTATGTTATTAGTCATCCTTTGAGTACATGTACATGTGCTCAGGGCTTACAAACCAAAAATTAAATGATGTTTGATTTTTAGAAAGATCTTTGTGACCCTCACCAAGAAGATGGAAGGTAATATTCTGAGTGGATTTATAGTACTAGGAATGTACTATGACCATGCTGCTCACTTGTAAAGAGGGCTAAGCTAGTTGACAAAGCTGACTGACAAATGATTGTCAAGATGCAAGAGCAGGTATGGATTTACTACAACAAGGCTTTTTGGTGCAATAGTTTAGTGATGTCTTTGGTATTCCAGCCAAGACTACACCTTCATTTCTTTGAAGGTGCCTTTGGTTAAAATCACTCACACACTATCAATGCACAATATATGCTGCAGTCACTCTTTGAAAAACGTCAAGCTGAAATCAATAATCAGAAGAATCTGGCTCAAATGTCAAACCCTTCTAGATACCAGCCTGACAGTCCAGACCCGGAGCTGATTGTCCCATTGGGCACATTTGCGTTTGGAGCTGGGGTACAGTCTCAAATAGTTGATGAGGTTGATAGCTACCTCAAGAATGTGGACTACGCTGATCCCAAGAAGATGGTAGATCCAAGAGAGGTCCTACTCTGGTGGAAGCTTAGTCAAGGGACTTCTTGCTTCTGATTTTCCTTTACTGACCTTTTGGTTTTTGGTTCATGCACATGCTTCTAAATACCCAATTCTATCCTCTCTTGCAACCAACTACCTAAGTATCACTGGGGCTTCAAGTGCAGTCTAGTGTCTTTTTTCAGCTGCTGCTGATGTTGTGGGTTCAGATTTGGAAAGCTTGGATAACATACCATTGAGACCTCTGTAGGTGCTCAAATGTGGATCAGGCAGGTTATTCCTATGGGTGATTCAATGGAGGCTTCAATCCAAGTGGTTGGTGATTTGATGAAAGGTTCTAATGGGTCAACTTTGAATGTAGTTGTAGTAGAACTTGACAGACATGTAGTAGAGATCACAAAGGATCTTACTAAAAAGCCATTGAGGAAATTCAAGCTGTAATAATTTCTACACAATTTTTAAAAATCCGGACACGTTATCTGTAAAAAAATTCTCTGTAAAACCAATGTATTTCCAATTTGGAACACCTAAAAGGGTATCCCAACTTTAAATTTTTACGCATATCTTACAAAAACGGGCAAGTTGTTGTAGCATAAAAATGCGTAAAGAAAGATAACTTGAAACCCCTTATTAGGCACTGAAAACAACATGCTGCTCTGTTGCCATGTTGTTGCAACATTTTGCAACAGCTTTTTGGCCGCTGCCATGCGCTGCGGGCAACGACTTTCCACGTTGCGCTGCGCTGCCGGAGGTCAGAAGAACCTGTGTCCCGACTGCAACGCGGCGGAGCACAGCAGTCCAGTGCTGGTTCTATTCAGATGAGAGCACTCAATTACCAGCATCTTTGAAATTCGAAAGAACACTAAAAGAACACCAGTGTGATATTGGATCATCGCGCTCAAGGTCAAAACAATTCAAAAAAGATACAATCAATCAATACAGATCAACTCCCTCTGGAGGAACACACTTCATTTTGGATTACTATTGGAGATGTGATGACTCATCAAGATTGGTGTTGCAGCTTTGGATCCTGGCTTAGGGGATCTAGAAGGTGGATACATTTGGATCATCATTCAAGTGACAAAAATAAGACCTGAAGGCTACATTTAGACGATCTAAGGTGACCGAACAGGAGTGGAAGGGACTGGTTGTACTCTCAATTTACCTATAGCCGTGCTGAACATCGATTTGAGTTTATTACTATACAGACTGAATTGGAACTTGGCTTTGAACTTGTCATACCAAACCAATACCTTGCTTTTAGGTGGAGTTCTAAGTCCGAGTGGGATCCCTTTTTCGTTGAAAATTTCTTGCACATCAGTGAGCAGGCTGTAGTCCACTCCGTTTTTCTGGACATATGATTGAAGATACCACTGATATTGTTTTTCGTGCTGCTCGTGCTGCCTTGTAAGCCGCCCTTGATTTGTCAGATTCATAGAGATAATCCCTCGCCATTGTTGTGATTGCCAAGCCTTTGACCTTCTCTGGGGTGGCATCTTTAGCTGGGGCGATATCAATGCTTGATGCCGGTTTGTATCGGAAGTTGAAATATTCATCTGCTGTGATTTCCATTAGTGGTTTTTGAAAAAGGATGTCGGTGTTTTTCCCTCTTGCCTCATCGGCAGCCATGCTTTCAGGAAAAGAAACACGTGTGCCTTTGGCTGAAGTAGGTTCGTGTGTTTCAATGTTGATAATCAATGCTCTGTAGATACGTGTGATTTGGGAAGGACGATCAACTCACGAGGTTTTTTGATATTTTTAATCTGAGAGGGATCCACTTCATTCGCTGATGTCAGTTTTCTCAAGGAAACCACTTCCGCGTGCGCGTCTTGAACGGTCTTATCGTTCAAGAATGTTTTTTCATTGAGACCGACTTGTACAGCCCGCTCGAGTTCGTCGGTGAATATAGCTCTTTCTTTCGCGACTATGTTGGTCAGCCGATCAATGTTTTTCATATCGCTCGTACCATCAATCACAGCTTGGTATAGTTCTTTTTCTGCGTAAAGTGCAAAGGATGCAAACAGAGTGAGAGGTCTCTGCCTTGCCGCGTAATATGCCGGCTCGTCCATGTTCTCTAGCACGGCGGCTATCAACGGAGTCCGTGCGGGTCTTGGGCGAGTCATAACGCTGTCTGTCAATTCAAATACGGACTTGTCGAAACGCGCATTTACGGTTTTCAGGGTTCCTTTTTGGTCAATCACGGGCGACAAGGAGCTCGGAAGTGATTTCGACTTTGCCACTTCAGGTTTGATGAAAGTATGGTAGGGAATACTGTTAAAAGTCTCGATTTATGCGTTTAATTCTACAAAGTGACTGGTAATTTCACTTACAAGCTGGAGCCGGCTGCAATCTGGATGGCACGCCTCGGAAAGAATCCGCTTGATGACCAAAGCGCAAAGTACAGAAGGACGAAATTAGATAATTTCGTTGTGGTAATGAAAGCTATATTTCCACTTCACGCGTGAGTAACGGATTTGTCTTTCTTACCTTTGCCTAACTTTGAAGCGTCTGCGCCGGTCAGGAGTTTGCTTGATCCTGAGATCTCACGAGCTAGACAGTTTCATCATCATGAAGGGAAGAAATCAGGATTTCAAACACAAATGTCAAATACTGATGAGCAGTATTTTCGGACCTTTGTTGATATCAGATAGTGTTTCTGCTGCTTTTGCTGCTTTGGCCGCCATTGCTGCCTCTTCAATATCTCTCCCGCCAGTAACGAGACCTTCGAGTGATCTTTTGACTAGTTGTTTTGTTGAACGTTTAGGCAGAGGTGGTCCGTCTTCAGAGTTGCAGAAAGTGAAACGTCAACGAAAGATGTAAGTTTGATATTATATAATCGGGAAATATATAGATCAGTTGATTGAAAGGTACCTTTCCAAGATTCGTAAAAAACATGAGCGTTCCTCTCGGCTTCGTCCGAATCACGTTCAACTGAGTAGGTGAATTGAGATCCAATTGTTGAGGATGAGATACGAGTTTCCGAATTGAAAACCTGCCAACAAGAATGCCAATGTGAGTGATTTGATCATGAGGTCATCCGCAAATCCTAAATCTTACCTCATTGATAAGTGAAGTTTCTTTAACATCTTCCAGACCTCGGAACCCGTTGGACCAGAGGTATATTCGCTCCATTTTGTCTTAACCTTGTCAGGTTGAAAGTTTTTGTCTCTTGTGAGGCTTATGGCAGAAGTGCTTGATGATAAGTCGAGTAGGAAGGCAATGAGTGAAAAGAATGTTGATCTCCGTTTCATTTCGATTGGAGCAAGCTCTTAATCGGCCAAGTGAAGGGGAAAAGGTGATCAAAATTTGTGCAAGACGTTCTGCCTTAGAGGTTGTGCTGAAACAAATGATGAAACACAATGATTTACGGATGTAATTGTGATTTGGAAAAGGTCGTAAGTTGCAGGAATGTTACAAAAGTGATGAAGATAACCACAATGATGGTTGTCCTTTTGTGATTTTGCTTGTGTGGAAAGGGATATCTGTCAGATGTAAAGTGACAGAAGGTATAGACCCAAAACTGACGTCGCCATCAGATTCACAGCGCGACTCCGATTGCTCACCAGCTAGTGGTAGGTCATATACAGTTGAAGAAGCCCACGTAGCTTTCTAACACGGTGCTCTGAAAAGTTCGACCTGTCTTGTCCGTGTCAACAGCACTGGTGATCAGCAAGACCCTGGCAATGCTCAAAATCTTGGAAGAGTGGCTATATCCGGGCGTGTACCAGGCCGAGTTCCGAACCTTTTGGGCAATCTCGTCTCCATTGCACGACTCTTTTACGACGCAACAGGTGACTGTCACTATGTGATTTGCTTGCGATTGTTCTTTTTGTTCTTTCTGATCCTTCGTTTGGTAAAGGAGGGTTATGACCAAAAACAGGGTGTCCGCCTCCTCAAAAACGCCTGACAAGATGACCCTTTTTTGCGAAAAAAGGTCGACTCTCACATCTTTGCTCAGGAGGGTTTACACGGGCTCGCCGGGGTTCACTTTCATCGCTTGTCATTACTAATTTTGCCTTCGATTATTCCTGAGGAATTCGTCTAATGTGTATGACATTCCGGCCTGAAACAAGGACAGTCCCGGGAGCAAACTCCTTGGGTATTGCTGGGCATCCCCGTGAATTGGCGGAGGCCTACAGGCATTGCCAGAGATCCTTCAAGATTGACATTGACAAAAAAGAGATATCACAAGGGCGGGTTCACTTAAACAAATTCTGGTCAGAAATCACATTCTCCAAAATTTAAAGTGTTTGTTTGGTAGTGCATGTTTGATTTTTGCATTAATTTTACAGAATGTGATCATTTTTGTTCAGAATTTGGTTAAGTGAACGCGCCCTAAGACTTTGTCCTGCGCATTTTTGGTGTGCACTGTGATATAAGCTATATGAGTGAATCATTAGCAAGAATGATCCATGCAATTATTCAGAATAGTTTTCAGGACCATGTAAAACAACTCAATGAACCCCATGATTGCTCAGGATGTAGATCAATAGAGGCTGTCCTGAAATAGGGTATTCAATTAGAACACCTTTGAGCTGGTCAATCAGATTTAACTCAAGACAAATTTCAAAAAAGATAGCATGTCATACAACAAGATCAGGATTGAATCCAATTGAACCTATTCTTGGATCGTCAACATAAATAATCTACAAATCAATAAGGAAATCAATTACACTGCATCCACCAAAAGAGATCTTGACATCAACAATGTAATGTACTACAAATGCGCCCCTTTGTAGTGGGTGATGTTCTTGACATTGAAATCCCCTCTGATGGATGCAGTGTCATAGATTGAGAATTGTATCTGATTAGTTTGGATAAAGGTGATAGAAGTTAATTTGATTTGATCTTTGAATTTATCAGAACATGAAAGCAAATTCAGTTATTCATTCATTATAACAGGTTTATTGATAACTTCAGTCTTGAGAAGTTCAGTGGCTATAAAATAAGCTATATTGATTCTACTTTCATTCATCCTAAAACTTTCAGAATACAAGATCAAGAAGACAATCATAGACCTAGGCCTTATTTCAGAGCAGCAAGAGTAGCAGCATGTGTAGGAAATTCCCTCTTAGCCAAAGAGGGTCATTTCAATTTGAGTGATTAGTTTGGGCATGATATTCACATGAATGAATCATGTGACATCAATGATCTAACAATGATTTTTGGATTTTCAATAAAACTTAATGACCACATTGAATCACATGAAGAAAATCTAAATTGTTTCAACAAACTACATGACTTGAAAGTTGAATGGCAAACAGAGAAAATCCAAACAGAAAAATATGTTACAATTGATGTGAATCTTTACCAATTTGTGTTCATGAAGGAATTCACAAATATTCCAATGAAAAAGGAGACAAAAATAAACCATGTTTGAACAAAAGAAAGTTCAATGAAAGATGGTTTTTATGAATAATTTTGGATTAAGAAGGAACTATAAAATCAGATCACAAAAACCAAAAATTTCTGAAGCTCTTCCTTGGATAGTCATCATCATCAAGATTTCAAGTTTATAATAGAAAAACAGGTATTAAGTGATTGCACAATTGAGTTGCAGAATGATTTTGATGTTGAGGAAGTATTTATTGAATTTAGAAAGAAGTCTGAAGAATACAAAGTTGCTGGAAGTTTGAAAGAAGAAGTGATCTAGATTTGAAGTAAGAAAATGTCTGGAAAGAAATACAACTTTTGAATAGATTTGGGGCAAAAAATCTTTGGGTTACATGTTTGAACGTTCTTATAGATTTGTGTTTCTTGTGTTCTAGTCTTGGAACTCATTTGAATTTTTGAGCCATTCTTTTGGAATGTTGTTCATGATTTCAAAATCTAACTGTTAACTGCTGACCAAAGCATTTACAGGATGGGAAGTGGAAAAGATACAGAGAGAGGACTAAGTAAGATCTCAGTAGTATGTAATTCATCTCCTGACTGAGCCCAACTCCATACCCTTACATGGTGCTTTTGACCTCATAAGCTTAGTGCCTCCAAAATTCAAGCTTGCAAGAAAAATATGCCTGACTATGGGACTCAGAGTTAAAGCTACAATGAACCTTGAATTTTCAAGATTGTAATTTGTTGATTATTATTGGATACAAGGAACAGAAGATGAAAATATGGGGACTCTTGACGGACCTTTTTGAAAATCTGTTTGAAGCAAGATTTGACCTGGATGATGAATCAGATCATTTGACAACCCCAACATGTATAAATTGCTAGAGATGTATAAAATTGTCCTCAGAATACTAAAACACTTTCTTTCACCTTACTTCCTTCAGAAACAAAAGATAGTACCAAGACTTTTATCTTACTGCCACTAAGGGTGACCCAGAAAAGTTTCTGATTCATTAGATATTGGGCCTACAAGTACCCAGAAGATCAGAATCTCATTTTTTGATCATGAGTCTTTGAATACTTATGGAAAGTTGAGGGAATTCAGAGAAAATCTTAAAAATCCCAAACACACAATCTTTTTCACAACATAGGACCCCTCACGCTTGGCTTTACAGCCACAAGCATCTCTAGGGTGTGGTATTGTAACTGATGATCCCAGCAAGTATGCGGTCAAGAATCACCAAGAATTCATCTGAAATTCTGATGGATCTTCTCTTAAAGATAGTAAAAATCAACTATTTCACATGGCCCTTTTGACTTCATGCCCTTGCTTTTATTTCATTTACAAATTGTACCTCATGTATGTACCTGTATTACAATGAATTATTGTGGCTTCCTCTCTTGAGTTTCTGTAGGATTCATCTCTTCTCTTCATGTGTTCAGCCTTTAAGTGACTATATTCACCATTAAATAATGAAATTGCAACACCACGGGGCAAATTTTCACTGGGACCATGTGAGATGGGAATAAGGTATCCCCACAACCAGTGGTTGTGGAGAATAAGGTGATGGTAGTGTGACTGCAGCTATGTGGCTCTCGCCCAAGCTTGTCACCTGTTCTACATGCAAGCAGCAAGCTCATGGTATGATAACAAAATGTACCAGCCTATTGGCGGGTGATCTGGGTCATGTGAGTGTGACATGCCAGCCACATGCCCATCATACACTGCATGGGATTGGATGCCCATCATCATTGCAGTCTTGATTGCTCACAGGGACTTTTTTAGTTTAGGTCTAAAGTATCAAAAATCAAATTGGTTGATTTGAATTGTAATCTCTTTGTGAATTGTTGATGATATGTCAGCCGTGACATCACAGTTGAATGTCACTGCAACATCATGTCACTTTCTCCACTGAGGAAATCTCTTCACAATGGTTGCTATCCACATCAAAATATTCTACAATCAAAAGTATATCTTCATCCTTGTTCACACACCTCATAAGACTTTCCTCAATTGTTCATTTATAGCAAGTCTATCTGAGGTGTCTCTCATTCCTATTTTCCACATGACTGAGTGTCTTCAGATTGTTGATTGAAGTGTTCTCTTTTACAATTGATTGATCAAGCTTTGTTTCTGGTATCTTGCCCTTTCTTTGGCATTCATTTTCAGGTGACTTTGACCTTCACTCAAATTCTCTCTTATCATTATGATTATTCTTCATCTAAATCTATGCCATTCATATTCTTTTTACCAACACCCAACCATATCTGTTGATTTTTTATGTTGTACTTCCCATAGTATTGAATTCTTTTTTGACTCTACTGATGATCTTTGTACTGAAAACATCAACAACTTCACATCTTCAACAATCTCAATCCCCTGCCAAACAATTTGATTCCCATCATCATTTTGATTTTCCATTTGATTGTTTTCAGTTCAATTGTTTCCTTTGTTGTCAGATCAGTCTGTCTTTGATTTTTTTGTGTATGTATACATGTGTGTCCATGCAAAGAGTAGATGAGTGCTCTTTGTACAAGTTGATTTTGTGAAAAAATCACAAATGCTGGGCCTAAATCAAATGGGCTTGCTGCTGGTGTTATACTCATCACAACTCAAAAAATCCATCTTTTGGGATGTGGGTGTAAAATATGAGCGCCTACATTGCAATTGCCACAAAATGAATATAGGTGCAGGAAAATGATGTCTACATTCCTGTAGGCATCATTTAGGCGTACAAAACTAGGCCTACATCCTCCAAAATGGAAGTAGGCATAATCTTACAGAGCCTACACCCAATTTTGTGGGAATGTAGGCGTAAAAGAGTGAGAAACACCCATGTACGCGCAAAAAATGTGCGCCTACATGAGTTTTTTGTGGGCAGCAAATAGGAATGGCCTACGTCTGATGTTACAAAATGAAAAATTAGAAAGAATGATCTTCTTAAAGATTGTGATGAAAGAAGTACAAAAAAAAGATGATAGCCAGGATACCAATCAATATTAATCTGGATGTTCAAGTAACACAGGGTTTTTGAAGTGGCTCCTATATTTTTAAGACCTGAAATGAATAGTTTTATACCAAAATCTTGCAAGTTCATTTGAAATCTATCTATTTAGAAGTGGGTATCTGCACAGAGCTGTATTTTTTGTTTTATTATTCTTGAATTTAAATCAATGAGAGATCAGAACCACCTTTTGTGGTGTTGTGCTTCTTATAGCACAAAGACAAACTCCAGTGGGATCATTGTCAAAAGCTTTGAAACAATTAATTGGCTGCTTCTGTTTTGAGAAAGAAAAAACCAGATGATGCTCTGTGTTGTTATCAATGACACAGCCAAAGGACACTACACAGGCCCAGGCAATATCCAGGGTGATTCTGTGTATCTACTAATCCTCTTGATTTTTTTTGATTTTTATTTTCTTCATACCGTGGTACTCAATATTTCAGGAAAGCCGCGGAAAAGGCTGATGACCTGACAATTGCTGCCTGAAGCCAGCTTCACCCACATCCACTATGCAATCTTCAGGTCCCAATTGGAAAAAATAAATTACCTGTGGATATGAAAAAAATCAAAATCAAAAACACCCACAGCCACATATATCTTTGAGATAGCTGTATTTTTCCCTCCTAGTTTTTTTATATTTTTATATTTTTGCACATATGTCAGTGTACATACTTACTACAAGTATTGTTATTGCTATGCTATGGCCAAAAAGACTTGATCCGCTCATTTCAATTCATTGAGTTGAATCAAAGGGTTTAGGTACAAAATGGAAAGAGAAAGATTCTAAGTGACCATGGCTAGAGTGCACCAATCGCTCAGAGCAAGATGTAATATATAGGTGGCTCTTGATGTCATGCAGAAGGGAGTAAATACAAAGAAAACTGTAACATATACAAATATACTTTGTAGAGGCACAAAATAGATGTTGTGTTGCCTGTGAAACATATGGAGAATGGTCAAGGGTTGTATGTAATCACAATCTTACATTCTGCACTTTAATAATTTGGATGTGACATACAATGGTTCAACAAATTGAAGTGAGGCTTCAGGGATGACTTTAGACCACCTACAATGAATCCAAAGTTTCAGGGGAAACCACACTAGAAGACTTCTGGTCTTTTCTCCCTTTGAAGATTGATATAAATTTATATAGAAGCTTCCTGATCTTGGATTTGATGTTATCGGACCATGATAGCTTTGTTTCAAGACGGATCTCTCTTCTATTGGAGATTCTTTGCAAATCTTCGATTAAAGAATAGTCGATTCCACTTTTCTGTGTATTCCGCGCATATGTTTCAATGTAGTACTTGAATAATCTGCGTGCTTTCCGTGCTTCCTTTATATCATCTCCTAGGTTCATATTTGGCATTGTCCTGTGAGCTTCGAAGATTAATTCCATATCATGGGCTTCATTTGCATATTTTTTGACCATCTCTTTTGTTGCATCTGTGAGTGGATTTATCACAGTGCTTGATCGTACTTTTCCAATTTGCATGTATGCATCCGCCGCGATGGTCTCCAGTGATTTCTTCAAAATTTCTTTTGAAGCCGCCTGTCTTCCTTTCGAGTCCTCCAATGTTTCTGCAAATGAGACACGCTTGGCTGGATTGAAATGATGACTGTCAGAGGTCTCAAGACCGGGAGGGAATCTCGTCGCATGATGTGGAATGCGCTTACGAGTTTGGACCGGGTCTAATTTAGATTCCTCCGGAAATGACTTCGCTTGAAGATCGGATTTTAAAGTCCAGAACAATGATAAGATTTGATGAGATCTTTCCTTCAAGGTGATGGATTTTGGAAATCCATTGGATAAACAATGTCAAATTTGGGTCTCTTACCTCTATCAAGCCTTGGATTGTCATCGCCTCTCAATACTTTATTCGATTCTGCAACATCACTGGCTAAAAGTGTTCCGTCATCATGAAGAGAAACGATTAGGGGCCTGTATGACAACACTGATTCTGAGTACTTTCACACCTTTGAAAACATCAGAGATAGTTTCTGTTTGGTCTGAGCCCTTTGATAACCTTCCCGTGTTTGTCCCGAGTCCCGAAACGAATCTTCCGAGGGCAGGTGATCTTTTGACTCGTGCTTTTTCAAAACGCCTCGGTAGATGCACTCCACCTTTGCAATTGACGAAGTGTCATTGCGCGACAAAAGGCACATGAGTTTGGTATCTATGTAGTAATGCAAAAATCGTTGGTTTCAACAGATGGGAGGTACCTAGCCAGTCCTTGTGGAAAAGATGTGCATTCGTCTGAGCCTCATCCGCTGTGCTTTCCTGTGGGCGAGTGAATTGAGGCTTGATTTTTGAAAATGGGTTTTGATTTCCGGAAATTGAAATATGTGGACAAAGAAGTCAAAGCCTTCTGTCAATGATACTTTGACCCTGAAATGATCATGTACAAATCCTGAATCTTACCCTAAAAGGTAAAGATGACTCCGAATACTCCCAAATTCTTGAGCTGGTTGATACAGAGTTATCTGCCGGTAAAATCCCTTTGATCCTGTCAGGTTGGATATTCATTCTATTCGGGAAACTTAGCACATAGGTACCTAATGCCAAGTTGAGCAAGATGGTGATAATTGAAACACATTTTGATTTTTGTGGCATTTTGTTCTGCCAATGTCGTCAGGTCACCTCAAGTGAAGAAGATAATTGAAATGAATGATCGCAAGCCTTCTGGTCTAAAATTTGTTATTGAAACAAGCGATAATGCAACACGCAGATTGGATTGTGTGACTGTGGTACAATAGAAGTTAACTTGTGTGGTTTTTGATGAAAATGATGGAGTAATTTTCAACGATGGTTCTCCGTGAGTAGATTTGCTTGCAAATGTGACGAGATTTTTCTCAAAGCGACCGGAACAATCATGAAAGTAGTCATTGTTGAGAAAGGCTTTATCGACTTCGATAAGGTCTTTCAGCGTATTTCAAACGGCTCATCGACCGTGCATGGTGGTGTCAGCGAAGGTCGAACCTTGTCACTAGTTTGATACAGATCAACTTGAAGCTTGGAATACGATCTGGAATCAGATTCAAATGGAGAGAGTAATACGTTCCTTGATCACAATAACTTATATCTATATGATTGGGATTCTTGGAATATTTGCAAGCTGCGATCGATGAAACATCTCTCAAAGCTTCCTTGTAGATAGTCAATAACTAAACTGAATCATCAGTCAAGCTCAATCCCTTCTATACAAACTAATATCTCACTGAGGAATTCTCTTCAAAAATAAATGAATGTTATTTTTGATAACTCTTCCAAATCACTTTCACATATCTTCATTCTCCCCAAGTTTCGGCGTGACTCGACGTGACTCGAGCCACAAAAGAGCGCGCACTATTTGCCATCATAGCTGTGCATGGGAGATTTGGACGGTATGCCGGGGCGCGCCCTTTTTTGGTGAGAACGGGCCCGTCACAGAGTCCGATAGCTACATACACTTACATACAGTCAAACCTGCGCAAATGCATACCTGCGCAAATGCATAATCGGCCATTTTGCATAGGGCTTGGGCCGCACCAAGCTGGGGCGGGCCAAATTTCAAATTAATGCATAATATGATGATGCATAGCGTTTTGACAAAAAAAACTAGATGTTGGTGGTCATAATGCATACATCCCCGGGGCCGGACCCAGGGCTTCCTGTGATCTGAAAGATCAAAGTTTGCATTGTACATCTGTAATTTAATCTTCATCGTTTGGAAAATTATGCCGAATTCAACAGAAGGTGAAGAACCTTCTTGGGGTGTACCACTTGCCCTTACATTCGACGGATCCAACCCTGTTCACGCCACCCGGATCGGCAATGTTCTATACCTCGCAGCGACAACCCTCAAACCAGCCGATTTCCCACCGCACATGACTTCCACAGAACACGATTTAGATTTAATGGAGAAAGGGCTCAAGAAACTTCTCGAACATTGTGAAGAACGTAAAAACCGACTTGAAGCCCTTCAAGAGGCTGGACAGACTCTGTCTACGGAAGACCTCGACTGGTTTGACAACGATGGAAACTTGATCACCGAACAAATGATCATCGACACTCTTCTCAATCTCGAAAGCAACAGCCCTTACAAACTTCGATCTCACGAGTTTGATGCCCTACAATCAATCATCCAGTCCTATCAGTCTGAACTTGCTGCAATTACTGAAAAGAAGATGTCCGAAAAGAAGAAACGCAAAAACGAATCAAACGATCCTCTCAATTCTGAAGGTGGAAAGAAAGCTCGCCCTTCCCTCTCAGTACCGATTCAATCCAAACGGACTCATCGCAAGAACTCTTCCGCCAAGCAAAGTCTCACTTATAACCAGCGAGTCGAAGTAATTGAATGGTACCACGCCAATGGTCAAAGCCAATCAGCAACGTGTCGACATTTCTCTTCCGTCTATCCGAACTTGGCAATAAGTCAGCCAAACATCAGTCGATGGGTCAACAACGAAGCGAAAATCCACGAGAAAGCCTTGACCGTCAGCAGCCAAACGAAGCGAATAGCCGAGGTAAAGTTTCCCAACATTGAAGCGATGCTGGTAACTTGGATTCAAGCATGCGAGAAGGGAGGGAAGATCATCAATGGTGATCAGATTACGGAAAAATGGAAAGATTTTGCCCGACTTGAAAAGATCAAGAGTTCCGAATGGCTGAATCTTAGTAATGGGTGGCTGGAATCTTTCAAATCTAGACACAACCTCCGCGACATGAAACGACACGGCGAAGCAGCTTCAGCCAAACCTGAGACAGTTGAAGAAGAAAGGAAGCGTGTCCTTGACATAACTGCTGATTTTAAACCAGCTGATGTCTACAACATGGACGAGACCGGGCTTTTTTATGCGTAAGTCTGTCCTTTTTCCCTTACTGTCCCCTTTCTCTTACTCAATTCTTTGTACTGAGACAAGATGTTTAATAATCTGGTTCAGGATGCCCCCTGACCGTGGCCTAGCAACTCAAAGCATTGCTGGTGTGAAGGGAAACAAGGCTCGAATGACCGTGGTGTGTGTTACGAACGCCGATGGGACCGATAAACGACACCTGTCGTTCATCGGTCGATGGAAAGTTCCTCGAGCCTTCAACAAGAAGACAGGTTCTCAACTCGGTATCTCTTACTACAACAACGCCAGCTCTTGGATGACTTCTGTCATCTTTGAGATGTGGCTTTCTTCTTGGGATCGAGACCTTCGATCAAAAGGAAGAAGGATCCTTTTGTTGCTTGACAACTTCGCCGGCCACACTATCCCAGCTAACCTAATCACCAACATCCGACTCCATTTCTTTCGACCGAATCTTACTGCTCACGTTCAACCACTTGATGCCGGAATAATCTATGCATTCAAGTGTCATTATCGCAAACGATTCTTAAACCGCGCCTTCCGGCTTCTTAATGCCAACGATCAAATTAAAAATGTCTACGATATCGACATACTTACTGCGATGCGCATTGCAAATCTGTCTTGGGACAGTGTCAGTTCCGAAACCATCAAGAACTGTTGGAGGCATTCTGGTATCATTGATTTCAAAGATGGTGTTGTGTAAGTCTCCTATCTTCCTCCTGACTTGCAAATGTACACACTGACTCACACTGCACACATCTTCTCTGTCAATTTGTAAGGCTTCCCGAGATCGATCGAGCTGACCTTCCGATTCCAGATGGGTTGGACCTGGAAGGAAAACTCCAACGTCTTCAAGACGCTGGGCTTCTGTCTTCCAGAAACCGAATGTCACTATCGGAGCTGTTGAATCCTGAAGACGAGACGCCTTCGCATGTCTCTCAGCAGCCATCGGCTGAAGATATTTTCGATCAAATTAGTGCTCTCAACGAACCCGAAATCCCCGAGCCTGACCCAGACCCAGTTCCAACTGCTGCCGAGACATATGCAGCTATCTCCGTTATCATAGCTCGTATTGAAGGCACTGGAACACCGGTTGGTACGAAGTTGGATTCCGACCTGCAGAAATACAGTGATATGCTGGAGTCGGAGATTTTCTTGGGTAAAAAAAAACAATCGTCGATCATGGATTTCTTCAAAGGTTCTTAAGACCAATTCTTTTCCTCACTTTAGTTCTCATTCATCACACACGTCTTTCAACCAAATGTACTTAGATTCTACATATACATGAAATACATCTATATATACATGAAATACACGCGAAAGCACCGCGGAACACTGTATCCGCCGACAACGAGTCGCAACGAGAGAAGCCTGTATAGCGACTCGTTGTCAACATCCCCCGCTCACAGCGTTTCTCAGAGAACGCCTGAGATTTGGCCCCGATATAGGCCCAGAACTAGGGCCAGAAATTTTTTCAAATTTCAGACCCGAATTTGGCCAAATCCCGGCTAGA
This sequence comes from Melampsora americana, assembly GCA_022264835.1. Lineage (NCBI taxonomy): Eukaryota > Fungi > Basidiomycota > Pucciniomycetes > Pucciniales > Melampsoraceae > Melampsora > Melampsora americana. Next base: position 599,760 of record JAIFHY010000036.1, read on the forward strand.
GTTATCCCTCTGACCCGGTCACGAGTCGCAGACTCGCAGTGTCAATTCGGTCCCCTCTTACTCACACCCACCGACATCCCCATGACCCTGAAACTAACCACATGGACAATTTCACTTCTCGTGATTGTCATTGTATTATTCTCCCTTCCGTCCGTCGTGAATCCAATGTATGATAAGGAATAGAATAGTTACACTTTAAAATGATGTATCATATCCAAGCATTTGATAGATGTACCTTTCC